>OZ007560.1:158388352-159588352 GCA_963931875.1 Pollenia griseotomentosa
TCGCCATTAAGTTGGTGGTGTAGGTTCAGTTGACATTGTCCTGATTAATACGGGTCTGGCTCTGAACACAACATTTCATGAGGATGTTGTGTCAACCCTCGCATGTCCTCCCTGCTTGCATAGATAAGCATATATAACGTAACTACACATCGGGCTTAGATAACGGCTTTGAGTTGGGACCCAGTAAAAATATGAGTACCAACAATGTATCACAAATAAGCGAAGAAAATCCTTTCCGTCCAACCGCAAGGGTACAAAGAACACCGCCTAGAACTGGTGTTATACAACCGCTCGCCACACCAATGGTGATAGATGATGACAAGCATCTTAAACGTCTTAAGATTGATGAAGAAACTGCGTTCGTACAACTTGTTAGCAAACTGAGTACAATGAATCATATAGTCAGCGAAGCAAGAAACATTCACAAGACTGTAAGGGACAATCTCTTGCAGGCCGTCGCACTGTACCAGCAGCTTCGAGAATACAGGGAAGCTATCGCTCTTAACAACCTTCTGGACACACCCCAAAATAAACCAGATATTGTAAGAAGCGATAAACAAACCCAAACGGGGGAAGAATTACCCAAAAATGGTTCGAAAAGGTTAGCCTCTTTCACCCCCGAGAAATGCAAACCTACCAAGAAAATTCGCACATCGCAACCGGAAGAAAAAACTCTAAATGTAGTTGATGCTGAAGACGATAACGCGTGGTCTATTGTGGAAAGAAAGAAGCGAAACCGCAATAACAACAAAGGAAACAAAAACTTTATTAAAGGTAAAGGCGAAACAGTAACAATAAATGCTGGTGGCTCAAGTTATGCTGATATTTTGAAGGAGATGAAAAATACGATCAAACCTGATAAAATTGGTGTGGGTATAAAAAAGATCCGCAAAACCAATGATGGAAATGTGTTAATAGAAATGACAAAGGGTGAAGGTCAAGCGAGAAAACTAGAAAGCGCTTTAAAAGAATCTTTGGAAACAATCTTGAAGTTCAAACAGTAGTGGAAAAATACCTCCTGGATATTAGAGACATGGAAGAAACAACAGACGAAGGAGAAATAACCAACGCCATCTTGCAGGCTTCTGGTGAAACTGAATATGGCAGAATTAAAGTACGCAATATACGAGACTTCTACGGCGGTACAAAACAGGCACTCGTAGAAGTACCAAGAAATATCGCTGTTACGTTACTAAGGAGAAACAGGGTCAAAGTTGGACTTGTACTTTGTCGTGTAAGAAGGAAAATCTTTGCCAAGAGATGCTTTAGATGTCTTGAACAAGGGCACATTGTCCGGGACTGTCGTGGTAAAGATCGTAGACAGACATGCATGAAATGCGGTATAGATGGACATAAATTAAACGGGTGTAAAAATGATCCGAGATGCTTGATCTGCTTGGAAGCAGGCCGACAGGATGTAAACCACTTTATAGGTGCTAGCAGTTCATGTAGCTATAAAAATGGCAATTAAGTTACTTCAGATCAATCTAGGAAGAGGCCGTGAAGCTCAACAGCTGATGATAAGTAATGCTATGAACAAAGGAATAGATATAGTATTAATAAGTGAATATTATGCCAGAATTGAAGGAAGTGCTTGGTACCAAGATGCTCTGGGCAAGACATCTATATATCTGCGTAACCCACAGATCACAGTAAATAGAATTGAGGAAACAAATGAAAATTTCGTTGTCATACACACTAATGATGTTCGAATATATAGTTGCTACTTTTCACCGAACATGGAGATATC
The DNA here is from genome assembly GCA_963931875.1 of Pollenia griseotomentosa. NCBI lineage: Eukaryota > Metazoa > Arthropoda > Insecta > Diptera > Polleniidae > Pollenia > Pollenia griseotomentosa. Next base: position 158,390,103 of record OZ007560.1, read on the forward strand.
AGAATTTCAGCATAGCATAGACAAACTAGAACAACACGTAAAGAATGGCAATAAGCCGGTACTGATAGGAGGCGATTTTAACAGCAAGTCATCAGAATGGCTTTCAGCAAAGACAGATAAAAGAGGTATTTTGGTAAGTGAAATGATTGCATCTTTGGGACTGATTGTCTTGAATAAGGGAAGGTCCGCGACCTACAGGGGGCCGTTATCTTCCAAAAGAAGGGAATCTCGATCGATTATAGATATAACTTTTGCGTCACCATCAATAGCAGTTAAAACGTTAAAATGGGAAGTCCTAGAGGAGGAAACACTTAGTGATCACCAATATATAGAAATGGAAATGGATCTATCGTGTCACAATATAACTACGAACCAAACTCGAATCAGATGGAACACTCGAAAGATAAACAAGCAATTATGTTTAGAAAACCTTACGACAATCAGAACTACAACAGAAATAGGATATAGTTTGAATATAGAAGAAGTTGTCGCTCAACTTACCAATATACTTACCGAGATTTGTAATGCGGGAATGACCAGAACCAAAGTTCTTGGTCGATCACGGAAGCATGCTTACTGGTGGAATGAGGAAATTGCCAGACTCAGAGGAGAGTGCCACAGGGCAAAACGAATAGCCACGCGAAGCAAAGGTGACCTAGCGGTAATAGAAGCGTACAGAAGGGCTAGAAAAAGCCTTAGAATGGCGATCAAAGACTCCAAGAAAAAATCGTGGGAACTTCTATGTGACGAAATAAATAAGGACCCATGGGGACTTCCGTATCGAATAATAATGAGGAAACTAGGAAATCGAAACACAATACCAGGCATAAAAGATCCAACTTGGGCATATACTATAGTGACCACACTTTTCCCCAAAATTGATAGGGACGGTTATAATTTTTCCTTACCTCAATGTGCACGGGATTGTGACCTTTTCTCGCACAAAGAGGTAATTGATGTAAGTCGCACGTTAAAAAAACACAAGGCACCAGGACCAGATGGTATCCCAAACGAGATCGTGTCCCTGGTGTGTGAGCATTGGCCCGATATATTTAAGGATACTTTCAACAGTTGCCTTAAAATGGGAATCTTTCCAAAGGCGTGGAAGAAACAATACCTTGTATTGCTACGTAAAGCTGACAAACCATTGGATAATCCATCTTCATATAGACCCTTATGTCTATTAGATACCTGTGGAAAGTTCTTGGAGAAATTACTGCTGAATAGACTTGAGATGGAAATAAATAGAAACGGCGGATTCTCAAACATGCAGTTTGGGTTTGTAAAAGGAAAATTAACTATTGGTGCTATCCGTAAGGTTGTAAATACTGCAAAGAAAGCCATGGAAAATATGAGATTCTGTTCTATCGTAACTCTGGACATTAAAAAATGCTTTCAATTCTGCGAGCTGGAATGTAATCCGTCAAACAATGCGAGATCGAAATTTTTCGGAATACTTGATCGGGATGGTAGATAGTTATCTGCAGGACAGAATACTGGAATATGAAATAGATGGTGGAGTAAACTATTACGAGGTGTCTGCTGGTGTTCCCCAAGGCTCTATTCTTGGTCCATTCCTATGGAACCTAATGTATGATGGACTGTTGAACATAAACTTACCAGCGGGTTCGAAACTAGTGGGTTACGCAGATGATGTGGCTCTGTTAGTGGACCAACCCTCTACACCGTTGATAGAGATAGTGACGAATGACTGTCTTGCGAGAGTTAGTAGGTGGTTGAGATCTAAGGGTCTAACACTTGCGGCAAATAAAACGGAAGCGATTCTTGTAACCAAACGGAGATCTTTCGAGTATCCGGGACTAAAGGTCGAAGGATATGAGCTGATTATCAACAAAACCCTGAAATACTTGGGAGTAATCTTGGATAACAAACTATCTTTTGAACCACACGTTAGGATGGTAACTGAAAAAGCTCTGGGAACAGCGGCGAAACTGGCCAGAATAATGCCAAATATTAGGGGTCCAGGACAAACCACCAGACGATTAATTGCCACGGTTGCATACTCACAGATACTCACGAAAGAAAAGAAATATACGAAAGACGAGAACATATAACACATGCAGGTGAAAACTTCGATGGTAGAGAAAAGACACGTATAAAAGATGATGCAAGGGAAAGGCTGCTCCAAACTTGGCAAGTACTATGGGATGAAACAGATAAGGGTAGATATACCCACACTCTTATTCCAAACATAAGGGCTTGGATGGGGAGAAAACATGGAGAAATTAACTTTTTTCTTACCCAGGTATTTAGTGGGCATGGCAACTTTGGCACATACCTAAAACGTTTCAGGAAGAGGGAATCGGATGTTTGCGAACTCTGCTGTAGCTCCGAAGACAACGTTGCACATACCGTTATGAAATGCGGCTTTTCGCGGAGCAGAGGAAACATATTTCAGGAAATGTCTGAGAATATCACGATAGCTGATATATTTAACTTAATGCTATCAAGCCCAGAGAAATGGAACCAATTTTCACGTGAAATGGAATCTATTCTGAGAGCGAAAATGGAATGGCAACGAGCACAGGCGCCGAACCCCTAATCTCATACGGATGTATGATGGACGGGGGAGTAGGAAAAGGTGATGGTTGATGACCAGTAAAATGAACTCCACCCCGAAGTAATGCTAGCGTGGTTCCGGGGTGGTGGTTCCGGTGTAGGGCCACTAGTTGATAGCTCGCTATCACTACGTCCAAAAAAAAAAAAAAAAAAAAAAGATAGATAGATAGATAGATAGATAGATAGATAGATAGATAGATAGATAGATAGATAGATAGATAGATAGATAGATAGATAGATAGATAGATAGATAGATAGATAGATAGATAGATAGATAGATAGATAGATAGATAGATAGATAGATAGATAGATAGATAGATAGATAGATAGATAGATAGATAGATAGATAGATAGATAGATAGATAGATAGATAGATAGATAGATAGATAGATAGATAGATAGATAGATAGATAGATAGATAGATAGATAGATAGATAGATAGATAGATAGATAGATAGATAGATAGATAGATAGATAGATAGATAGATAGATAGATAGATAGATAGATAGATAGATAGATAGATAGATAGATAGATAGATAGATAGATAGATAGATAGATAGATAGATAGATAGATAGATAGATAGATAGATAGATAGATAGATAGATAGATAGATAGATAGATAGATAGATAGATAGATAGATAGATAGATAGATAGATAGATAGATAGATAGATAGATAGATAGATAGATAGATAGATAGATAGATAGATAGATAGATAGATAGATAGATAGATAGATAGATAGATAGATAGATAGATAGATAGATAGATAGATAGATAGATAGATAGATAGATAGATAGATAGATAGATAGATAGATAGATAGATAGATAGATAGATAGATAGATAGATAGATAGATAGATAGATAGATAGATAGATAGATAGATAGATAGATAGATAGATAGATAGATAGATAGATAGATAGATAGATAGATAGATAGATAGATAGATAGATAGATAGATAGATAGATAGATAGATAGATAGATAGAATAGATAGATAGATAGATAGATAGATAGATAGATAGATAGATAGATAGATAGATAGATAGATAGATAGATAGATAGATAGATAGATAGATAGATAGATAGATAGATAGATAGATAGATAGATAGATAGATAGATAGATAGATAGATAGATAGATAGATAGATAGATAGATAGATAGATAGATAGATAGATAGATAGATAGATAGATAGATAGATAGATAGATAGATAGATAGATAGATAGATAGATAGATAGATAGATAGATAGATAGATAGATAGATAGATAGATAGATAGATAGATAGATAGATAGATAGATAGATAGATAGATAGATAGATAGATAGATAGATAGATAGATAGATAGATAGATAGATAGATAGATAGATAGATAGATAGATAGATAGATAGATAGATAGATAGATAGATAGATAGATAGATAGATAGATAGATAGATAGATAGATAGATAGATAGATAGATAGATAGATAGATAGATAGATAGATAGATAGATAGATAGATAGATAGATAGATAGATAGATAGATAGATAGATAGATAGATAGATAGATAGATAGATAGATAGATAGATAGATAGATAGATAGATAGATAGATAGATAGATAGATAGATAGATAGATAGATAGATAGATAGATAGATAGATAGATAGATATAGATAGATAGATAGATAGATAGATAGATAGATAGATAGATAGATAGATAGATAGTAGATAGATAGATAGATAGATAGATAGATAGATAGATAGATAGATAGATAGATAGATAGATAGATAGATAGATAGATAGATAGATAGATAGATAGATAGATAGATAGATAGATAGATAGATAGATAGATAGATAGATAGATAGATAGATAGTAGATAGATAGATAGATAGATAGATAGATAGATAGATAGATAGATAGATAGATAGATAGATAGATAGATAGATAGATAGATAGATAGATAGATAGATAGATAGATAGATAGATAGATAGATAGATAGATAGATAGATAGATAGATAGATAGATAGATAGATAGATAGATAGATAGATAGATAGATAGATAGATAGATAGATAGATAGATAGATAGATAGATAGATAGATAGATAGATAGATAGATAGATAGATAGATAGATAGATAGATAGATAGATAGATAGATAGATAGATAGATAGATAGATAGATAGATAGATAGATAGATAGATAGATAGATAGATAGATAGATAGATAGATAGATAGATAGATAGATAGATAGATAGATAGATAGATAGATAGATAGATAGATAGATAGATAGATAGATAGATAGATAGATAGATAGATAGATAGATAGATAGATAGATAGATAGATAGATAGATAGATAGATAGATAGATAGATAGATAGATAGATAGATAGATAGATAGATAGATAGATAGATAGATAGATAGATAGATAGATAGATAGATAGATAGATAGATAGATAGATAGATAGATAGATAGATAGATAGATAGATAGATAGATAGATAGATAGATAGATAGATAGATAGATAGATAGATAGATAGATAGATAGATAGATAGATAGATAGATAGATAGATAGATAGATAGATAGATAGATAGATAGATAGATAGATAGATAGATAGATAGATAGATAGATAGATAGATAGATAGATAGATAGATAGATAGATAGATAGATAGATAGATAGATAGATAGATAGATAGATAGATAGATAGATAGATAGATAGATAGATAGATAGATAGATAGATAGATAGATAGATAGATAGATAGATAGATAGATAGATAGATAGATAGATAGATAGATAGATAGATAGATAGATAGATAGATAGATAGATAGATAGATAGATAGATAGATAGATAGATAGATAGATAGATAGATAGATAGATAGATAGATAGATAGATAGATAGATAGATAGATAGATAGATAGATAGATAGATAGATAGATAGATAGATAGATAGATAGATAGATAGATAGATAGATAGATAGATAGATAGATAGATAGATAGATAGATAGATAGATAGATAGATAGATAGATAGATAGATAGATAGATAGATAGATAGATAGATAGATAGATAGATAGATAGATAGATAGATAGATAGATAGATAGATAGATAGATAGATAGATAGATAGATAGATAGATAGATAGATAGATAGATAGATAGATAGATAGATAGATAGATAGATAGATAGATAGATAGATAGATAGATAGATAGATAGATAGATAGATAGATAGATAGATAGATAGATAGATAGATAGATAGATAGATAGATAGATAGATAGATAGATAGATAGATAGATAGATAGATAGATAGATAGATAGATAGATAGATAGATAGATAGATAGATAGATAGATAGATAGATAGATAGATAGATAGATAGATAGATAGATAGATAGATAGATAGATAGATAGATAGATAGATAGATAGATAGATAGATAGATAGATAGATAGATAGATAGATAGATAGATAGATAGATAGATAGATAGATAGATAGATAGATAGATAGATAGATAGATAGATAGATAGATAGATAGATAGATAGATAGATAGATAGATAGATAGATAGATAGATAGATAGATAGATAGATAGATAGATAGATAGATAGATAGATAGATAGATAGATAGATAGATAGATAGATAGATAGATAGATAGATAGATAGATAGATAGATAGATAGATAGATAGATAGATAGATAGATAGATAGATAGATAGATAGATAGATAGATAGATAGATAGATAGATAGATAGATAGATAGATAGATAGATAGATAGATAGATAGATAGATAGATAGATAGATAGATAGATAGATAGATAGATAGATAGATAGATAGATAGATAGATAGATAGATAGATAGATAGATAGATAGATAGATAGATAGATAGATAGATAGATAGATAGATAGATAGATAGATAGATAGATAGATAGATAGATAGATAGATAGATAGATAGATAGATAGATAGATAGATAGATAGATAGATAGATAGATAGATAGATAGATAGATAGATAGATAGATAGATAGATAGATAGATAGATAGATAGATAGATAGATAGATAGATAGATAGATAGATAGATAGATAGATAGATAGATAGATAGATAGATAGATAGATAGATAGATAGATAGATAGATAGATAGATAGATAGATAGATAGATAGATAGATAGATAGATAGATAGATAGATAGATAGATAGATAGATAGATAGATAGATAGATAGATAGATAGATAGATAGATAGATAGATAGATAGATAGATAGATAGATAGATAGATAGATAGATAGATAGATAGATAGATAGATAGATAGATAGATAGATAGATAGATAGATAGATAGATAGATAGATAGATAGATAGATAGATAGATAGATAGATAGATAGATAGATAGATAGATAGATAGATAGATAGATAGATAGATAGATAGATAGATAGATAGATAGATAGATAGATAGATAGATAGATAGATAGATAGATAGATAGATAGATAGATAGATAGATAGATAGATAGATAGATAGATAGATAGATAGATAGATAGATAGATAGATAGATAGATAGATAGATAGATAGATAGATAGATAGATAGATAGATAGATAGATAGATAGATAGATAGATAGATAGATAGATAGATAGATAGATAGATAGATAGATAGATAGATAGATAGATAGATAGATAGATAGATAGATAGATAGATAGATAGATAGATAGATAGATAGATAGATAGATAGATAGATAGATAGATAGATAGATAGATAGATAGATAGATAGATAGATAGATAGATAGATAGATAGATAGATAGATAGATAGATAGATAGATAGATAGATAGATAGATAGATAGATAGATAGATAGATAGATAGATAGATAGATAGATAGATAGATAGATAGATAGATAGATAGATAGATAGATAGATAGATAGATAGATAGATAGATAGATAGATAGATAGATAGATAGATAGATAGATAGATAGATAGATAGATAGATAGATAGATAGATAGATAGATAGATAGATAGATAGATAGATAGATAGATAGATAGATAGATAGATAGATAGATAGATAGATAGATAGATAGATAGATAGATAGATAGATAGATAGATAGATAGATAGATAGATAGATAGATAGATAGATAGATAGATAGATAGATAGATAGATAGATAGATAGATAGATAGATAGATAGATAGATAGATAGATAGATAGATAGATAGATAGATAGATAGATAGATAGATAGATAGATAGATAGATAGATAGATAGATAGATAGATAGATAGATAGATAGATAGATAGATAGATAGATAGATAGATAGATAGATAGATAGATAGATAGATAGATAGATAGATAGATAGATAGATAGATAGATAGATAGATAGATAGATAGATAGATAGATAGATAGATAGATAGATAGATAGATAGATAGATAGATAGATAGATAGATAGATAGATAGATAGATAGATAGATAGATAGATAGATAGATAGATAGATAGATAGATAGATAGATAGATAGATAGATAGATAGATAGATAGATAGATAGATAGATAGATAGATAGATAGATAGATAGATAGATAGATAGATAGATAGATAGATAGATAGATAGATAGATAGATAGATAGATAGATAGATAGATAGATAGATAGATAGATAGATAGATAGATAGATAGATAGATAGATAGATAGATAGATAGATAGATAGATAGATAGATAGATAGATAGATAGATAGATAGATAGATAGATAGATAGATAGATAGATAGATAGATAGATAGATAGATAGATAGATAGATAGATAGATAGATAGATAGATAGATAGATAGATAGATAGATAGATAGATAGATAGATAGATAGATAGATAGATAGATAGATAGATAGATAGATAGATAGATAGATAGATAGATAGATAGATAGATAGATAGATAGATAGATAGATAGATAGATAGATAGATAGATAGATAGATAGATAGATAGATAGATAGATAGATAGATAGATAGATAGATAGATAGATAGATAGATAGATAGATAGATAGATAGATAGATAGATAGATAGATAGATAGATAGATAGATAGATAGATAGATAGATAGATAGATAGATAGATAGATAGATAGATAGATAGATAGATAGATAGGGCCGAGCTCAGGCTACTATGGGGGTCAGCAGGTGGCGGATGGCTGAAAGGCCTGCAGATATGCAGGTTAGCTGCGATTAATAAGCAGTCCCCGACCATGAGCGGCAAAAGTCCTTGGGCGTACTACAAAAGGGTACAAGTGTCTGAAAAGGACTATGCGACATGGCGAATGGATGCCGCCATTAACTAGGTATCCCTCCATAGGGGCGCCCTCAAGAGAGGTGCAGTAAGGAGTTTGACGCCTCCATGGATCCCCAGTCAAATAAAAACCCCGGTAGCGTCTGACCCAGATTGGGCGGCTACTTGGCCAGCGTTTGTTCTCCATGTTAGGAGCGGCTGAATACGAAATACAACCATGCCTGAAAAAGTTTACGCGACATGGCAAATGGATACTGCCATTAACTATGTATCCCTCACGGGAGGTGCAATAAGGAGCGGGACGGATTCTTGGCACCCCAGACAATGAAACCCCAGTAGCGTCTGACCCAGATTGGGCGGCTACTTGGTCAGCGTCTGTTCTCCAGGTTAGGAGCGGCTGTAAACCGAAATCCTGGCGGCTAGGTATAAAACGCTACGGGTAGGACCCCGGAATAAAAAATACACCATGGAAGTTAATAATGGAAAACAAGTTACGGTGCAGGGAGTAATGACCCCAGTACCGGCGGCTTTGGGTAGTGCGCGAGCAGGCTACCAGTCGTCGTTATCCAGCGCCTGCAATGTTACCCCGGTAAGCTTGGCTAGGGTAGCAGATAAAGCTACAAGCAACGATCACCAATCGGAGTCTGACAATGTAGGATACACTAATACCCAACCAACTGGAGGATTGGACCATTATTTTACCCCAGTGGGCGGTTTGCCACATCCCGCAAGGGGAAAAGTAATTAATCCTTTTGACAGAAGTAGCGCAATGAAAAGAACGCCACCTCAAAGCACTTCTGCAAGCGAAGGTACACCACAAGTACCGATGAGCAAGGAAAATGTCCAGAAGTGCACAAATTTGGATAATGTTTCTCCTGAGAGAACGTCAGTTATAAAGAGGGCGCACACAACACATCTCGAGCAGAACCTTTTGATCGAGACGCCAAAAGGTAGCGAAAAAACATCTGATTCATTCTTAGAATTAGGTAATCTCATAGTAGGCCTAATGGACTACGTGAAAAGTAGAAACAACGTCCACCATGCCATCAGAGAGCAGATTAGGACAATAAGAGCAGTATATAATAAAGTAAGAGACGATAACCACAGCGGCCGAGATACACCTTGTGATATCACTGAACATGCTACACAGACCTCCCCTATAGTGTGGCCTAGAAGCGAGTCAAAACGCAAAGGCGATAAGAGTGAAGTCGAGACGAAAATGCCGTCACCGAAGAGGAAGAAACAACTTGCCCAGAACGACAAGAGCCGGTATACTCCCCCAAGTAAAGAGAGATTGGAAACACCTAGGGCAAATGTCGAAAACCCAGCACCGTCAAATAAGTGGACGACTGTCAACAAAAGGGGGATGAAGAAACGACAGGCACAAAATGAAAAGATACGGGATACTCCATCAGTAATCAGCGAAACACCCAAGTCAAATGGCAATAGGCCAGCACCGTTAAATAAGAGGATACGCGCAAAAAAAAGGGGGAGAAAAGGTTTACGTAAACCAAAACCAGACAGGATGATAATATCTGCTAAAGGAGAAACTTCATACGCCGACATTCTGAAAAAGATAAGAACAGATCCCGCACTGAAGGAATTGGGAGGCGAAGTCAACAAAATTCGAAGAACTCAGAAAGGAGATCTATTGCTAGAATTAAGAACAAAGGGAATAGATAATGCGAGGAACTTCAATGAAAAGATTGAAAGGTCATTGGAAGGAAGTGTGGTAGTAAGGACCCTTAAAGAAGAGCTGGTAATAATATGCAAAGATATGGATGATATAACTACAAAGGAAGAAATATGTCAGGCCTTTAGAGCTGAACTTAAAATACCTGAGTTGGACGAAAGCATTGTGAAATCCATGTGGAAATCCTTTGGAGGCACACAGTCTGCCAAAATCAGCCTTCCAGTGGCGTCGGCGAGAGAGGCACTAAAGCTTGGTAGAATTAAAATAGGATGGTCCGTCTGCCGCATAAGGGAGGTGTTAACACCAACAAAATGCTTCAGGTGCTTCGAATTTGGACACATATCGAGGTTCTGTAAATCGGAGATTGACAGATCTCACCTTTGCTTAAAGTGTGGACTCGAAGGTCATTTTGCTAGACAATGCAAAGGGGAATTAAACTGTGTGCTATGCAAATCCAATAGGAGAAGTAACCTGAAACACGCTGCCGGTAGCTATAGATGTCCAGCGTTTCAGAGGGCGTTAACTATTAAATCAAAATGAAATTAATTCAACTTAACGTAAATCACTGTGCCGTTGCCCAAGATCTCCTATCGCAGACCATCCATGAGCTGGAAATAGACGTCGCAATTATTTCCGAACAGTACAAAAATTTGGAAAAAATGGAGTGGGAACGGGACTCAACTGGCAAATCCGCAGTCTGGGCTTGCGGAAGTAAAGCAATAGAGGAAGGCATGAAAAGATCAGAAGAGGGATATGCCAGAGTAAAGATAGATGGTATATATATATACAGTTGCTATATATCACCCAACATAGCACTACCGGACTACAAGAGATTAATCGACACTCTTGTCTTAGATGCCTCACAACACAATCCAATAATTGTTGGAGGAGATTTTAATGCCTGGGCCCAAGACTGGGGTAGTAGGAGGACAAACGAGAGACGAAGAATACTTCTAGATGCCTTCTCAAGGCTGGATGTTATACTAGCTAATAGGGGCGAAAAAAACACTTTTAGGAGGGGGAGCACTGGGTCGATCGTGGATTTAACCTTTGTAAGCAACAATCTGGCTAGAAACATGACATGGCGTATAAGCGAACACTATACGCATAGCGACCATCAGGCCATAGTGTTCACAATTCAACGGGAAGTACGGCTACCACGCGGAAGGACAATTTTTCAGGGCTGGTCGAGTGATAAGCTTGATACGGGGGCCTTTGCCGAAACATTTTGCAGCCAACAAATCGTTGAGGGCGAAGTGGCTGACATGGTGAAACAAATCTCAACAGCCCTTGCGACTGCCTGTGATTCATCCATGCCAACTAAACGGTCGAACAATAGACGAAAAGAAAACTACTGGTGGAATAAGCATATAGCTGTGCTAAGAAAGGAATGCTTAAAATCCAGGAGACTCTTCCAAAGAGGTAGATCCCAACCAGACCTCCTAGAGAGAAGAGATGCTTACCATCAGGCCAGAAAAAACCTGCAGAAATCCATTAACTCCAGTAAAGCCGAATGCTTTAAGAAGCTGTGTAAAGAAGCCGACGCAAATCCTTGGGGTAAGGCGTTCTACGTTGTAATGACACGTCTTAGGGGGAAAAAATCCCAAAAAATCACATGCCCAAGCCTTATAGATAGGATAGTGGAAGTTTTATTTCCAGAAGGAGAACCACACTCAGGTGCCCCGAGTGCTGCAACCCCATACGACGTGGAGATTACCGACGATGAGATTATAAGGATGAGTTCAAAGATTGCCGATAAAAAAGCTCCGGGATTAGATGGCATTCCAAATAAAGCCTTGAAACTTGCGCTTTCTATAAAGCCAACAATATTCGCTCAACTGTTTAAAAAATGTTTGCAGTTTGGGATTTTTCCCGATAATTGGAAGAAGCAAAAGCTTATACTAATACCTAAGCCTGGTAAATTTCTCGGAGAACCCGAGTCGTATAGACCAATATGCCTCTTGGATACTATAGGCAAATGTCTCGAGAGAATAATATATAACAGGCTTCTAGAATCAGTCGAAAATGTGCAGGGCTTGTCCGAAAGACAATACGGATTTCGTAAGAACAAGTCAACTATAGATGCTATTGAATTTGTTGTTGGCACGGCCAAAAGAGCAATAAATGGAAAGGGCAAGGAAAGGAAATATTGTGCTGTAATAACGCTGGACATCAAAAATGCTTTCAATTCTGCTGCATGGAAGCATGTCGTGTCATCGCTGAGAAATGTTAATGCCCCCGAGTACCTAATCAGAATTATCCAAAGCTATTTTTCTAAAAGATGTTTGTGGGCTGAGACTGATAGAGGCATTAGATCATATAATATTACATCGGGTGTTCCCCAGGGCTCTGTTCTAGGACCCCTATTGTGGAACATAATGTATAACGGAATCTTTAAGTTAAGAATACCAGACGAGGCAAATGTGGTAGGCTTTGCAGACGACATAGCGGTACTAGTCCAGTCGAGATATCTGGACGAGGTCCAATTATATGCCAACGAGACAATCAGAATAATAAAGGGCTGGTTAACATCGGTAAGCCTTCAGCTAGCAGAACACAAAACAGAGATGGTACTCATAAGTGGAAGGAGAAAGAGAGAGTCTTTATCAATAAAAGTAGGAGAGGCAACTATTACATCAAAGGAGGCAATTAAGTACTTGGGAGTCATGATAGACGACCGGCTTAACTTTCGAAAGCACATGGATTATGCATGTAAGAAGGCAACGGCTGTATCAAACGCATTAGCTAGAATGATGCCTAACATTGGCGGACCACGACAAAGTCGTAGAGTATTAATCTCACACGTTACCAACTCAGTACTCCTATATGGATCGCCAGTCTGGGAAAAGGCAATAAGCAAATCTTCCAAAAGGGATATGCTTTCTGTATTTAGGAGAAGCAGTCTAAGAGTATGTAGTGCCTTCCGGACAGTGTCGGGAGAAGCGGCAAACGTGGTGTCGGGAATCGCCCCTATAGATATAACTGCGAAGGAGCTATCAAATACATTTAGAGCGACAACTGAAAATCCGGGGACCTGCAGGAAACAAATCCGGAAAATTGAAAAAGAGAAAACTATACAAAATTGGCAGAGGCGTTGGGAAAACTCCCCTAAAGGCCGGTGGACGTTTAGACTTATCCCTTCAATAAGCACATGGATAAATCGTAAGCATGGAGAGGTGAACTATAACCTAACACAATTTCTCACTGGGCACGGAGGTTATAGGAGTTATTTGCACCGATTCGGTCACGACAGTTCTCCAAGGTGTCCAGAGTGCAACGGAGAAGACGAAACAGCTGAACATGTCGTTTTTACATGCCCACGATTTTCCGGGGCCAGAAACAGGCTGGAAAGATTTCTTGGGGAGCCTATAATGAGCAGCAGCATCATTGGCATAATGTTGAGGTCGGAGGATAATTGGCACGCAGTGAACTCATTCATCACAAATGTCAACAAATCCTTACGGGTCGCGGAAGCGGCACGCAGAGCAGCAGAAACTAGTTCGCAATCCATTGCGATAAACAGAGGATAGGCCCAGAAGGGGCAAACCTACCCCGCGAAGTAATACCAATTGGCAGTCCCGCGGGGATCGGGGTCGAGGGGGGTGTGGTTTAGTACGTAGGCGCACAGGCGAATCGTACATGTTTTTCAACACGGGTTGGATACATCTTTTGAAGATTCCACACCTCCAACGCAAAAAAAAAAAAAAAAAAAAAAAAAAAAAGATAGATAGATAGATAGATAGATAGATAGTAGGATCCAAAAAGTCATTGACGAAACTGATGGAATCTCACAGACGCAATTCGGCTTTCGGAAGGCAAAGTCTACAGTGGACGCAATAAAACTAGTTGTGGAAACTGCGAAAAGTGCCATTCAGGGTAAAGGCATAAGAAGGAAGTACTGCGCGATAATAACACTCGATATAAAGAATGCGTTTAACTCAGCGCGATGGAATCATATAATAACATCATTGCAAAGGCTAAATATCCCCGAGTACCTTATAAGAATAGTGAACGACTACTTTTCGGAAAGGACTCTGTGGTACGAAACAGATAACGGAACGATATCAACGAATATCATAGCGGGAGTCCCGCAGGGATCAGTTCTTGGTCCACTGCTGTGGAACGTTATGTATGACGGAGTGTTCAAATTAAAGGTCCCCAAGGAGGCAAAGATCGTGGGCTTCGCAGATGACGTAGCCGTCGTAGTCCAAGCTGGAAATATTGATGAAGTGCAGCTCTACGCAAACGAAACCATCAGAACCATAAAAAAGTGGCTTGAATCCTTAGAGCTACAACTGGCAGAACAGAAGACGGAAGCGGTGTTGATCAGCAGCAAGAGATCCAAAGAAGTTCTAAGACTTAAAATTGGAAATAGCGAAATCGTTTCTACGGACGCTGTCAAATACTTGGGTGTGATAATCGATAGCAGACTAAATTTTAAAAGGCATACGGACTACTCCTGTCAAAGGGCATCTAAAGTGGAAAATTCACTGGCTAGAATGATGCCAAATATAGGTGGACCTAGGCATAGTCGTAGACTACTACTTTCAAGAGTTGCAAATTCTATACTTCTTTATGGAGCACCCTTGTGGGAAGACTCACTAAGGTGCACCTCCAGGAAGGATATGATGTCTATCTTCCGTAGAAGTTGCCTTCGAGTTTGTAGCGGGTATCGCACTATATCGCTGGATGCAGCATGTGTGATAGCAGGTATCATTCCGATTGACATCACTGCCAGGGAGTTTTCAAAAATATACTTGGAAAAAAAGGAGAACCACCACACCCACGCAAATATCATCCGACAAACCGAAAGACGAAGATCTATACTGAACTGGCAAAGAAGATGGGAACATTCTACATGTGGGCGGTGGACACATAGGTTAATCCCAAATGTGGAAAAGTGGATGAATCGCAAACATGGGGAGATATGTTATCATCTGACACAGTTTTTATCGGGCCATGGTGGCTACAGAAGCTACCTATGTCGATTCGGACATAGTGACTCCGCGAGGTGTCCAGCCTGTCCAGATCGGGATGAAAGCGTGGAACATGTTATGTTCAAATGCCAACGATTTGACGGGGAGAGAAGGACACTAGAATCACAACTAAGACGCAACTTAACACCGGAAAACATCGTGGACGTCATGATGGCGTCAGAGGAAAACTGGAACAGCATTACAGGTTTCATAACAATTGTAAACAATCTTCTGCGAAGAGAGGAACAGCTCAGGAATAATATGAGAGCAATACAACAGTGAGATGATATGCGAAGATTAAATGGACGTAGAATCAAATGAACGTATAACCAAATGGACGTGGCAAACTACGCTACCCACCCTGCGAAGTAATACTTAACGGCAGTCCCGCAGAGTGTGGAGTTGACGGTGGGGTGGTTTTAGTCGGTAAGAATCCGACATACCCACTTGGGACCTATTGAAGGTTTCCACCCCCAGCACAAAAAAAAAAAAAAAAAAAAAAAAAAAAAAAAGATAGATAGATAGATAGATATGGAATGTGATGTATGACGGTCTTTTAAATATAAAACTACAACACGGTGCAAGGCTTATAGGATACGCCGACGATGTTGCCCTAGTTGTAACTCAGCAATGCCCTGAGTTGCTAAGAATAATTGCAAACGATAGTATTTCTCGGTGTGATAGATGGCTGAAAAAAAATGGACTTAGACTTGCAGCAGTCAAAACGGAAGCAATACTTGTAACTAGTAGAAGATCCTTTAACATGCCTAATATCATTGTCCAGCAGGAGGAAATATCCTTCGGACGCAGTCTCACTTACCTGGGCGTACAACTAGACGACAAACTCAACTTCCATGAACATGCAGGAAAAATTAGAGATAAAGCACTGAAAACGGTTACCACACTTTCAAAAATAATGCCGAATTGCAGAGGTCCAAAGGAATCAACAAGAAGATTGATCAACAGTGTGATACACTCACAACTTATGTACGCCGCACCAACATTTGCTATGGCAATGAATCAAAGCTACATCGTGAAACCATTACAAAAACCACAGAGAATCAGTGCCTTACGTGTAATATCGGCATACCGCACAGTATCCACAAATGCAGCTTCTGTACTTGCTGGAATTCCACCTATAGATCTCATGGTGAAAGAAAGAGAAAGAATATATAACGTATCGAAGAACGGAAACACTGGGCTTACTGCAAACCAGATAAGAACAGACGCTCGGCTAGCACTACTAAATGCCTGGCAAGTGCGATTGGATACTGGTGGAGACGGTAGGTGGACCTATCGATTAATCCCCAATATTCGCCGATGGATAGAAAGAAAACATGGAAGCATGAACTATTTTATTACACAGATGATGACCGATCATGGTAGTTTTAACAGCTACCTATATAGATTTAAGATCAAAACCTATAAACACTGTGACGAATGCGGTGGTAAAGAAGATAATGCTGAACACAATCTCTTCCATTGTCCAAGATGGGAACATGATAGACTTGAACTAAACGACAAACTCCATGTGGTTTTATCTCCTGACAACATGGTTAATGAAATGCTGGGCTCTATGGAGTCGTGGCAATTGTGTGAAACCTTTATCTGCCGCATAATGAGAGAAAAATGCCGCAGAGTTCCAAACCCCTAATCTCTTTGGAGGACGGGGGACTAGGAACAAGACAGCTATGTAATGAAGACATGTAACAACACAAAACCACCCACCCTGATGGAATGCTACAGTGGTACCGGGGTGGATTGGAGAAGATATCGTAGGGCCACTAGATGATAGCGCGCTAGCACTACGCCCAATAAAAAAAAAAAAAAAAAGATAGATAGATAGATAGATAGATAGATAGATAGATAGATAGAGAGGTGTAGCTAGGAGCGTGACGCCTCCGTGGTTTCCCTAGTCACTTCCCGCCATATGGCATTAAGATCGAGCCCAGTAAGGTCTTAATTATGGTATCACTGGAAAATGGATTGGACATGATCATAACCCCGGTAGAACTCCGCCGAAAGGCATTGGAATCAAGCCCAGTACGATTCTAATTATGGTATTCCTGGACACTGTTTCGGATTTTGACGCACTCAGGGCTGACAGCTGTGGCATTCTATGACTTCGGTAGGTGGAAGTGAAATTCCACCGAAATGGCTCATAGGCTAATGTCACCGCTGCCTCCGTCTCGTTAAAACGTAGCGAGTCTCGGAGTACGTTCGTCGTTATGTCACCATTAAGTTGGTGGTGTAGGTTCAGATGGAAGTTCCTGATTAGCACGGATCTGGCACTGACATATGATCCCATAAGGATCTTATGTCAACCCTCGCATGGCCTCCCTGCAAGCATAGACAACCATGGGATCAATACGTGACTATACTCTCATACGGCGATAGCGGCTTCGAGTTGAGACCCAACAAAAAAGAAAATGATGAGTAACAACAACAAAAACAACAGCAACAACGATAAGAAAATACAAGAAGATGAAAAGAATACGAAAATAACCGAAGACAATACAGGTGTAGTGAAAGTGGCCAACCCATTTGGGAGGAGCTCTTTACTGCAAAGATCACCCTCAACTCCTTTCAGTACCCCACTTGGAAAGAGGAATGATACACCACAGAGTAGTGGTGCAACAAACGCAACTCCCGATGTCAGTGAAATGACACAGGGAACTGTGCGTATCGAACAAGTCTGGCAGGGCCTTACGGCAAACGTGAGAGCAACTAACTTGCAAACCGATAAGGAGAAACTGAAGCAGACGAAACAGGCGGAGGATAGAGCTTTCATTGAGCTTGGAAAGAGACTGTCCACCATAAACGGCGTTGTGTCTAATGCAAAGAATATTCACAAGATTATACGTGATAATCTTGATTGCATCTATGCATTGTACGAGGAACTGAAGGAACACAGGGAGGTTATACGCACCTGCCAAGTATCGAAAGAAGGAAGCGAACAAAAGGTCGACAAAAGTGGGGTGAATCCCAAGTCACCGATACAAGACGTAAAGCGAAAGAGAGCGAAAACGGCAACAACGATATCAGCTCTGGAAACGCCTAGGTTGATTAAAAACCCGGGAGGAAAGAACACCCCAGATCCCCAGGGGGTTACAAACGACTGGAAAGTAGTGAGACACCGAAAAGAAAAAAGGAAGAAACAAAATAAAGGCAAACAAGGGGGGAAAAGCTAGTGCCTAGAGATAAGGGCGAAGCCATAGCTATCAAAACTAGCTCTACAATGTCATATGCAGATGTTATTAAAGAAATGAAAAGGAAAATTGACCCCACTGCAATTGGAGTCGAGATTAAGGGTATAAGAAGAACCAGAGCTGGAGAGCTGCTCGTAAAATTTGATAAAGGCGAGGGACAGGCCAAAAAACTTAAGAATGCCATTGGCGACACGTTTGGCGATGACGTGAGAATAAGGTCAGTTGCCAAAAATCATATGATAGACATAAGAGATCTAGATGAGTCTACTGAGGTCGATGATCTCATAAATGCTCTCATGGTGGCGACAAATAGTGATGTGCCAACATCATTTAAAGTCCTGAATGTAAGGGATTCCTTTGGTGCTACTAAACAGGCGCTAGTTCAGTTATCCGAACATCTCGCTGCACCCCTTCTACGCGCGGGAAGAATTAAGGTCGGATGGGTTATGTGCAGGGTTAGAACCAAAACTAAACCCAAACAATGCTATAGGTGCATGGACCGGGGCCATATTGCCAGCCAGTGTAAAGGCGTAGACAGAGGTAAAATATGCAGGAAATGTTGTACATCAGGTCATAAGTCGAGGGAATGTGCTGCAGAACCCAATTGTGTAATATGCCAAGAAGCTGGTCTAACAAATACCCAACATCTTATTGGTAGTGCAATATGCGTAAGCAATAGGAGAAGTAACATATTTAAATGAGCCTAAAATTCTTACAAATTAACCTAGGGAGGGGAAAAGAGGCACAAGACTTAATGATGCAAAAGGCATCGGAGGATAATACGGATATTCTACTGATAAGCGAACAGTATAGAAAACCACTATTACAAGTCTGGTATGAGGACACTAGTCATCGGGCAGCAATAATGATCAGAAACCCCAAACTAACAATAAATGAAGTTAACGAAAGCAATGCATGTTTTGTGTATGCGACAATTGGTAGGATAAGGATATATAGTTGTTATTTTTCGCCAAGTATGGAGTATACGCCGTTTTTAGCAGCCATCACAAGTCTCGAAGCCTCAATTAGAGGCTCAGGACACAAGGTCATCATCGGTGGTGACTTCAACAGTAAGTCTCCAGAATGGAACTCAGCTAGCCTCGACGATAGAGGAATCACTGTTAGCGAGACTATTGCTAGCCTTAACCTGACTATCTTTAATGTCGGCGATAAACTCACCTTCCGAAGGGGAACAGGTGGGAGCATAATTGACATAACTTTTGGCACGAGTGACCTATGCAATGTTCATATGAGCTGGATGGTTCTGGAGGATATCACCTTGAGTGACCATCAGTACATCTCATTCAAGATTGGTAATAGCACGACTGTCACAACGACCGAAACTGCATTGCCAAGGTGGAACCTCCGAAAACTGAATAAACAAAAACTCACGGAGTACATAACCCAAACCAGAGATAGAAATCTGCACTATCCAGCCAACAATTCAAGTGTGGACAATATGGCTAAGGCTCTTACAAGAACAATAACAAAGGCTTGTAACGTGGGAATGCCCAAAACGAAAGTGTATAACAACAAACAACCCGTCTACTGGTGGAATGACGAAATCAGGGAGCTAAGGTGCAAATGTCTTGCTGCACGACGTGCATCAACCAGAAACCATGGAGATCCGACCCTTTTGTTTGAATACAAAAGATCACGAAAGTCGCTAAGATGTGCCATAAAAGAAAGCAAGAGAAAGTGCTGGAGAGATCTATGCAAGGAAATAGATGACGACCCGTGGGGTAAACCATATAAGATAACTATGAAGAAGCTGGGAGGGGCAAAACCAATCCCCGGTATTAAAGAGCCAACATGGGCGAAAACCATAGTAGATACGCTTTTTCCCTCAGACGCAGATGCACTGGGACGCAAATCCAGATTACAAATGGATGCTTTTACTCCGCTGAGTACAGACGAGGTAAAAATTGCTTGTAAGAAGCTAAAAAATAACAAAAGTCCTGGACCTGATGGTATCCCAAACGATGTTATACAGGTAGTAGGAGAAATATGGCCCGAACTAATCACCAATACGTTTAATAAGTGCATTGAAAATGGGGCTTTTCCTGAAAAATGGAAAATACAGAAGCTGGTGTTGTTAAAAAAGGGTGATAAACCTCTAAATGAACCTGGTTCATACAGACCTCTATGTATGCTGGATTCAATGGGAAAACTGCTGGAAAGCGTACTACTACAAAGACTGGAAGAATGCGTGCAAAACCTCGGTGGATTATCCCCGATGCAATATGGTTTCCGAAAGGGAAAGAGCACAATAGATGCAATTGGTGAAGTGGTGAAAATAGCCACACGGGCCAAATTGGCAAAGGAATATTGTGCTATAATAACACTTGATATCAGAAATGCCTTCAACACTGCAAAGTGGCAACGAATCCTAGACGCTCTTAAGAGCAAGGGTGTACACAGTCACCTGTACAACATAATTGCGGGCTACCTGGACAACAGAATCCTACTATATGATACAGAAAGTGGTATGAAAGAGTATCGTATCACTGCAGGAGTACCACAGGGATCCGTGCTGGGCCCCTTCCTGTGGAACATAATGTATGATGGTCTATTGAACATGAAACTACAAGCAGGTGCAAAAATAATAGGGTACGCAGACGATATTGCCCTCGTTGTATCTCAAAGAAAACCAGAACTACTGGAAATAATAACAAACGACAGTCTTATTCGCTGTAGTAGATGGTTAAAGACAAGTGGATTGGAACTAGCAGTGGAAAAAACTGAGGCAATCCTGGTAACGGATCGAAGAGCATTTAAACCGCCAAAGATCTTCCTAGAAGGCAGTGAAGTACACTTTCAACGGAGTTTGCGTTATCTTGGTGTAAAACTTGACGATAGACTTAACTTTGGTCAACACATACTTATGATACGAAAAAAATCCATGCAAACGGCAACGTCACTGGCGAGGATAATGCCAAATTGTGGGGGTCCTAAGCCATACATAAGAAGGCTTATAAATAGTGTAATACACTCCCAGCTACTTTACGCTGCCCCGATATTTGCCACGTCGATGAGCATAAAGGAAAGAATAAGGGAAATGCAGAAGCCACAGAGACTAAGTGCACTTAGAATTATATCGGCATACCGTACGGTGCCTACAAGTGCAGCACTAATTCTTGCGGGACTACCACCATTAGACTTACTAGTGTTAGAAAAGAATGAGATTTATAAGGAGACAAAACGTATAAAATGTGAACAATCCAGCTTGATGGAACAAAAACAAAAAATTCTTGAAATAAAGGAGAATGCAAGAAGAACCCTAATAACCAAATGGCAAGATCGTTGGAATATGGAGGAAAATGGGAGGTGGACATACAAACTAATCCCCGATATTAGAGTCTGGATAGAAAGAAAACATGGTAGCATGGGATACTTTCTCACACAGGTGATGACTAATCATGGTAGTTTTAACGGATACCTGCACAGGTTTAAGCTCCGGGATGCTGGCAACTGTGAGACATGCGTGACTCTCGTGGAAGACGCAAATCACATGCTTTTTGAATGTGAGAGATGGGCAGATAAACGGCAAGAACTTTATGATGAACTGGATACAACATTGACACCGGAAAATATGGTAAACAAAATGTTAGAGTCTGAGAGAGTGTGGATGTGCTGTGAACGTTTCATAAACTCCATAATGAAGATGCGCTGTACGGATGCTCCGAACCTCCTACCCTTGGGATAGAAAGGAGGATGTAGGACTCGTACAAGGAAAAAACCCCCCGTCCTGATGAAATGCTGACGTAGTTCCGGGGTGGAGTTGGTGGAGTTATCGTAGGGCCACTATTGATATTTATATCATTACGTCCAATAAAAAAAAAAAAGATAGATAGATAGATAGATAGATAGATAGATAGATAGATAGATAGATAGATAGATAGATAGACAGTAGGGTTAACTTTCTTGTTTAAGAAAACCCACATAATAGATTGACAAAAAACAGCTAAATTGCTATTATTTATTAACAATAGCGGCCAACTGCATCGCTAAACGCGCTGTCAAAATCGGATTTTCCAAATGCAAAGCGTTGACGCCGCGCTATTTAGGGATGCTTCATACAAATTGTATGGGCATGAGAAAACGCTTTCTGCTCTTGATTAGGTACGGCTGTTACAAGGGTAATGACTAGCTATTTAGTTACTCATTTCTGGTTAGTTTTTAGTTTATTTAAAGTCGGACAGGGTACGTATATATTTATGTATATATATGTATGCACTTATTTATGTATGTATGTATGTTGTGAATTAAATATTCTTTGATTATTTTATTGAAAAAAAATTTGAGTTAAGTATAAACAAACATCTTATTTTCAGGAGGTTATGAAGGACTGTTCAGCATCGGTAATATCAAAATATCGCTTTCTTTGGTTAAATCTCAGCGAACTTTTACAATCTTTGGGAAATGCCTATGCCAGAACATATTCTACATTATGTATTTTTATGTAAGTATATTTACAGGTTTTTCTTTACATCAGTTATTTATTGATTCACACTTTGGTAGAGTTTAAAAAAAACATTTGTTACACATAAAAATAGCAACTATTGATTTAGAAGAAGAATAATATTACGTTTTTTAACATTTACATTTTCGGAATATCAATGATATGATAAAACTAAATAAAGTTGGCACAGATTTATTTAAAAAGATTAGCATTATAATAATTGCTACGATAGATAGAAATTAAAAGTTACGGGTTGGTCAATGATTGTCATCAAGAATATAGTCCTCCGACTTTTCAGGGTGGTAGTTTTATATGAGCTTATCTGTGATGATAAGAAGGAAGGTTTGGTGATAAACTCCAACGAAATCTCCGAAGTTAAAACAAAAAAAACTGTTTTTTAAAAATATGCTTTTCCACACAACTGAAACGTATTCAAGTATAGGTATAGGTCCTATGTAGTAACATACGGATCAATAAATTATTTTGCACTGTAGTGTACCTTATAAATGTGCACTGCCTACCCAATAACTACTCTAAAACACAAACATACCACCCCAATAATAGTAGGGTGAATACCTTTAACTAATATCAAATAACAGCATTTACTCAATATGTTTAAATAGGGCAATGATAAAGCAGGTCAATCAGAATGTGAGTGACATAAATTCGGAGTGTCAAATGTAAATGAGTACATTCCTCGCTCATACATTCTGATTGGCTAAAGCAATATGAATATGAAAGAACCTTGATAATTGCATGGCACTGACAAGGAAAAATAGAGTTTAATAATTAGTACAATAAGTTAGTATAAGTAGGCAATATTGTAGGAATTAGTATAAAAAGGGCAGTAGCCCACAAATTAAATAGACTTTGCATTTGAAAACTTAAAGCGGCACTTGTTGCCTTGTTTGATTCTCTTAGTCTCCAATCTGGCTGCCGCAAGACGCCTAACCATTGAGCTGTACCACTACAGCTGTTTAAAATTATAATGGGCTATAGGAAATCATAAAAACAAAATCTATACACTCTTACTAAAAAATAATTTCCAACACTACGTGGCGATCCTGCCATTCCAACACCACAGCCCACCTTTTCATAAAAACAAGACCACCTTTTTCCCCTCTTTTTATACCCTTCACCGAAGGTAAGAGGGTATATATAACTTTGTCATTCCGTTTGTATGTTCCAAAATATTGATCCTACACCCTATAAAGTATATATATTCTGGGTCCTTATGAAAAGCGAAGTTGATTTAACGATGTCCGTCTGTCCGTCTGTCCGTGTGTATGTTGAAATAGGTTTTCCGAAAACCCCAGAAATGATGCGGACTAGGTTGATGTATATTTATGTCACATATACTCCGTTTAAGTTTGCTATTGAAATTCAGCCAGATCGGTCCAAAAATGACGGAGATATGAGCAAAAAACCACAACTGCCTCTGATTTTGCACAAAAATCCCTTGTTGTTGTTGTAGTTTTTTATTTCTGTATATCTTGAGAACGGCAAGAGCCACAGTTTCCAAATTAGGTACACACATTAACGTTATCAATACACATCATCCTACAAAATGTGGGCGGGATTGAACAAGTGGGCGTGGTACCTCCCGTACAAAAAATATCAAAAATTGTATAAAAATTTTTTGGACTGTCGTATGACCTATGGTTACGCCTTATATATCAAAAGATCGGAAATTTTTAATAGAAAATATTTTCTGAAAAACTCGGGAAAATCGGTTCAGATACGAAAAAGTTATGACCAAAATTTAATTTTTTTTTTAAATACACATTTTCGGAACCCATAGGTCTTTCTGAGTCCAAGTTTTATCACCAAAGTAAATGGTAAAAATTGTATTTTTATACCCTTCACCGAAGGTAAGAGGGTATATATAACTTTGTCATTCCTTTTGTATGTTCCAAAATATTGATCCTACACCCTATAAAGTATATATATTCTGGGTCCTTATGAAAAGCGAAGTTGATTTAACGATGTCCGTTTGCTCCCCCGCCCCCCCCCCCTTTTGCATTTGTTTATATATACTAGCATAATGCTCAAAATGATTTTCGTTATCAGCCTTCTTTATTATTTCATCTATTTAACGAAATAATTTTAACAAATACAAACTAGGAATTTTTGTTTCGGTTTGCTTCTCAAAAACTCGCTAAAAAAGATAAATCTACGGTATGACAACAGTGCCTATACAAAAAGAAACCAAACAAACACACATACATGGTACAAAATATTTTGGTGATTATAGGCCACCTTTGCTTTATTGTGGTGAACTAAAACATCAAAAATAATTACAACTCAACTGTGTTGAGTTGTGAACTGTAAACTGATCATATTTACTTTTAATGATATTCATGAAACGTTCCTTCATGGTCCAGTTGTCTAGGGGGTTTGCTTAGGTTAGAAACTGTGAGTCCCTGGTTCGAATCTTGTTTTTTCAAAAAGAAAATTTTTTTAATTTTTTTATGTTCTGAAACGATCTAAAAAATATTTACCAGTTTTAACTTTTTAAATTTAATTTATAATGGAGTTTTATGTTTTGTATATATGTATGTTTATGTAGAAATTATTAAGGTTTTGTCTAGTTGCTCTGTATTCTGCTCGCACAATGGTGAAGGGTATATAAGATTCGGCACAGCCGAATATAGCACTCTTACTTGTTATTGATCAACTTATTTATATGTGGAATAAAACTAAGTTTAGCAAACCGTTATTAGCATATAGGTTTCGAATTTGCGAACTATTTGCTTATTTTTGCTATTAACATTCTGTGATAAAGGTATGAAGCGTTTAAGCGAGCACGCCACTTGGGTATGGCTAATAAGCCGCAGTTTTAGTAGAGAATAAAATAAAGAAATATTAACAGCTAACAAGCCGTTTTGATTATCCAATTTAATCTGATTTCATTAATTAATCTTACAGCTATTTATATGAACGAGTGTTCGCCTAATGGTCAAAATTCGACCATAAATTTTAAGGTTCATATGAAGATACTACATCTAAGTATATATGATTTTACATGTTTTCAGCATTCAATTTTTCATCATAGTGGATCGATTTGGCAAGGGACCAACATCTGGTTCATATTCTATCTTTTACTATAAAAAATATCAGAAAATGTCAATTGAAAAACAATAAAGTATCATAAAATCTCCTTTGAAAATTGTATTCCACTCAGGACATTGCATTTTTTTTTTATTTTTCTATGTCTAATATTAACGAAAATTAATTAGAAAACCAGATGTTGAACGAAAAAGTACCAAAAAGCTCCCCTTACATGGTCTTATTAATTTTTCATCTTATAGGTTTTAATTCACTGAGGACCCTGCACCTATAATATTATGTTTCTAAGTTATATAAATCACAACATGCAGCACGGAAAAATAAAATAAAGAAATTTAATTTCCCGTATTTCGAAAAGCGGTTTCTTAAAAATGTCGAATAATCGAGCACCCTATTTTTTATTATTTGATAATTGAAAAAAAAAACAAATTTTGTATTTTGTACATATGTGTTAGTAGCTAATTTGAACGCGTATTACTCCGAAAATATTGAACAGATTTTAATAAAATATATATTGTGCACTTCTGTAAGTAAATATCTTTCAAATGTTGTGTGTTTTTTCAAATCTGTTGACGTACAGAGGAGGAAAGTGTTCTTAACTGTTTTGCCTTAGCCGATTTATATAAAGATTCTTATATCTAAAATTTTTACATATCTATACTTATGACCTAATTATAAATTCTATTTGTTAACATTTACATTCAGCGTAGTGTGTGGTAGGTTATTCCTACTTCAATATTTTGCTAATGCTTACTTATTGCATTTTGATAATTTGTGCAATTTGATTCCTCGCGCCGCACTGTGGCGCCTTTTCCCAAAAATCGTGGCAAATATACAAAATTTATGACAAAATTTTGTAAAATGAATGAACACATCGTATAAAGACCATTTTACTGATTAGAATTCAAAAGCGTTTTTCTTTGTTGGATAAGAATTATAGCTGGTGGAGCTGCTTAAAGTCGACAGGTTTTTAGAAATTCCAAAAAAAGGTGATTTTGAGAAAAAAAAAGACATTTTAGAATTGAAGTGTCAGAAATATTGCCATGTAATCACTACTTTTTGGGTATTGTTTTAAAGGTATATTTATTGTTTATGAAAAAAAGTAAGAAAATGTCCACCAGATACCCTACTTTTTTGGCATTTGCCGTTTTTCAGACACCCTATATTTAGGTACTTTTTACAAATAAAATAGAGAATATCTAAAAATGGGCAAAAATGGTCACGCCCATATTTTCTTAGCATATTTACTACACAGTACTTTAAATAATTTAACTAAATTGGGCCACAAAAATTACAGGTTTTCTTGAAATTTGAAGAAAGATGTTACAATCTTATAGCCAGCGTTGCCACAGCCAAAATATTTTTGCAACCAAAATTAAAAAAAAACAAGTAAGAGTGCTTTATTCGGCTGTGCCGAATCTTATATACCCTTCACCATTGTGCGAGCAGAATACAGAGCAACTAGACAAAACCGAAATAATTTCTACATAAACATACATATATACAATACATAAAACTTCATTATAAATTAAATTTAAAAAGTTAAAACTGGAAAATTTTTTTTTAATCGTTTCAGAACATAAAAAAATTAAAAAAAAAATTTTGTTTTTGAAAAAAACAAGATTCGAACCAGGGACTCACAGTTTCTAACCTAAGCAAACCCCCTAGACAACTGGACCATGAAGGAACGTTTTATGAATATCATTAAAAGTAAATATGATCAGTTTACAGTTCACAACTCAACACAGTTGACACAGAAACGGACAACTGGATTTGAACTTCGAACTTTATAGGGTATAGGACTTTCGGTGAAGGGTATAAAAAACAAACTTAATTTTTGGGATTTCAGTATTTTGGTCATAACTCTGCTATTTCTTAACCGATTTGACAGATTTATATACCGACGTGTTAAAGAAGAAATTTGCCAGTTATTTTGGTTGTAAAACTTGGACTCGGGAAGATATATGGTTCCCGAAAATGGGTATTTTTCAAAAAAAAATTAATAGTTTGGTCATAACTTTTTCGTATCTGAACCGATTTTCCCGAGTTTTTCAGAAAATATTTTATATTAAAAATTTCCGATCTTTTGATATATAAGGCGTAACCATAGGTCATATGACAGTCCAAAAAATCAGGTTTTTATACAATTTTTGATATTTTTTGTACGGGAGGTACCACGCCCACTTGTTCAATCCCGCCCACATTTTGTGGGATGCTGTGTATTGATAACGTTAATGTGTGTACCCAATTTGGAAACTTTGGCTCTTGCCGTTCTCAAGATATACAGAAATAAAAAAATACAACAACAACAAGGGATTTTTGGAAAAAATTGGAGGTAGTCGTCATTTTTTGCTCATATCTCAGCCATTTTGGGACCGTTCTGGCTGAATTTTAATAGCAAGAAATGAAGGACTATATGTGACATAAGTCTAAAACAACCTAGCCGCTATCATGTCTGGAGTCTCCGGAAAACACATATCAAACGTAAGACGGACAGACGGACAGACGGACGGACAGATGGACGGATATCGTTAAATCAACTTCTCTCCTCATAAGGACCCAAAATATATATACTTTACAGGGCCTAAGATCAATATTGTAGAAATTACAAACGGAATGACAAACTTATATATACCCTTTTCCACCTGTGGTGAAGGGTATAAAAATTGCCAAATAATGCTAGAAACACAACTGGGACGAACGACGAATTATTCGCAACGAACATTCGTCGTCTGATATAGAACACATTGGTATGTATGAAAATACACACAATTATTGCGTAGACCGAAATTCGTCATGCGTAACGAACACTGCGATAGGCTTATTTCTATTTCTTACGCAGACGAACGACGAATAAATTGGGACAGGGACAGCTAACCGCAGCTAAGTCGTGAAAGCTGTAAAGAATAGCAGAGAAAATCGCTTCTATTGCAAACTTGGCTAAAATTTGCAAAAATGGCGAAAATTCGCGAAAATATTTAATATTTCAAACAAGCCATAAAATTGATTAAAAGACTCTTAAACTATAAGGAATGGCAAAAATTCGGTAAAAATTGCTTAATTAGCGGAAATTCGCAAAAATTTGCTAACAGCGGCATAAAAGCAATGTCTAATATTTTTTAAAAATCGTTTAAGCTGTAAACAATCACAACCCTTACAGATAAAAATCGCTTATATCGCGAACATGGCTAAAATTCGCAAAAATTGCAAAATTTAAACAAACGCAAAAATTTATTTGAAATCATCATTTAAAAAAATAAATATATCCGATAATAATATAAAAAAGTTTGCAAAAATAGCGAAAATTCGCGAAAATTTTTCATATTTTAAAGAACCCATAAAATTGATTAAAAGTCCCTTAGACTATTAGGAATGGAAAAAATTCGCTAAAAATTGCTAAATTAGCGGAAATTCGCAAAAATTTGCTGACAGCGGCATGATAGCAAAGTGTTCTATTTATTATAAATCGTTAAAGCTGTAAAGAATCAGACAACTTACAGCAACAAATCGCGAACATGGATGAAATTCGCCAAAAATTGCAAAATTTGAAACAAACCCAAAAAATAATTTGAGTTTGCTAAATCGAAATGCAGAACACCAAAAATGCTTAAGTAATCCACTTTCGAGTGGATTCGGATTCTAGAACACACCCAATTAATAGTTTTTTTTTTTTTTGTTGATATATGGTCCTATGATTTGCTAAATGTTAACAAACAAATAAATTACAAAGAAGTTTTAATAATATTTATTAGTAGTTAAAAAAGATGTGAATGGATGAAAATGTTAACATACATATATAATCTAGCGTCCAAGGTATTTATTTTTAAAAATTAAAAAAAAATTCACGTCACATTAATACTTTTTTTAAAAAAAAAATTTTTTTTTTGTTTTTTTTATTGTGTCTCATTTGACGAATTTACGCAACGAATTCTTGCCAACGAATTCGTCGTACTATGCGAAGTTCGTCGTTCGTCCCAGTTGTGTTTATACCATAAGGAAAAAAGCTACCAAAATTTTAATATTTTTTAAATTTTATGGTATCTTACAGCACAAAAATGTTAATATAAGTGGAACTGACTGACATATTTCTGTAAATGTATGCATATGTGCCTACTTATAAATATGTATGTAGCCTTATTTATAAACAATATTTTGCTGTGTCAATCAGGTAGGCATAAATATTAGAATTTGTTTATTAATTTAATTTTAAGAACACATTATGAAAATAGGCAGGTAGTTTTAAAACTTGGTTTTTATACGTAGTAAAATAAAAACTGCAGTTGTATATAATCCAGTTAATTGTGGCCTAGATTTATGTTTCGCAAATCAGGTAGCTTGAACCTTTTTATTTTTGGGTATAAATTAATCTGCAATTGTGTAATGCAATCAGTTAAAGTTTTACTTTCCAAAAGTAGTGATCAGTACCAAAACTCATAATGTCATTTCAAAATTCGGAAAGGGAAAGGCTGTTAAAAAAAAATCACTTCGTTTTCTTGAATATTCGTAGAAAATGGCTTGCCTCAAACCGTATGACAAAAACCTTTATGGAAAAGTACTCCGACTGGCTAAATGGAGTAACAACTTTTGAAAACATCGAAGAACCGCATACATCTTTGGACAGCAGAAAAGGAAGACCTGCTAAAACTATAAGCGAGTGTTCGGAGTACACAAAAAAACGTAAACTTCAAAATGCTACAAAAGATATATCTACATCGAATCTGTCAGAAGCATTATGTCTTAAGTACGTAAATGATAAAGATAAATCAAGGTCTGATATTACAAAAGCTGCGCAGCTTACTAGCCCAGATCCACTGCGAAGGATTAAAGAAAGTATTTCAACTCCTCCGAATGCATTACCAACAAAGTATAGCATAGAAGAAGCCTTAGCTTTATTTATGGACTTGGGATTGTCAAAGGAGAAATATAATATTTTACGAAGTTCTTTAAAGAATCATAATGTGAATGTTCTTCCTGGATATAAAAAGGTTACCTCTGCCAAAAACTAACTATTAAAAAATTAATAAAAATAACTCAATATCATATTATAATATATCATACTATAAAATATTATTATAAATTAACATTAGTATTAATAATATTTCAATAATTTTTATCTGTAATATAAATAAAAAGAGTTATATTTATATAACATGTTATATTAGAGTAGCATTTTTTCTAGACTTCCCTATGAGAATGTCATTTAAAGCACAAAAAGTTGTGTTTTAAATGTTTGAGAAATTTTAAAAATATCATTATTTCAAAATATATGATTTTTGCGACAAGAAAGGTCAAAGGTGTCATCGTGTCCAATGCCTATCACAATAAGGGAGCACTTATTTTGATCCTTAAAGATTTAAAAATAAAGTGTTTTTTCCCCATTACAAATTTCTTGTTAACTTCAAAAATTATGATGTTTTCAACAAAAAAACCACTGTGCACAGTGCATCCACAAAGCTATGGCCAATAATGATACTCATTTTTATTAAAATATTTTTCTTACCTCAAAACTTATGATGTTTGTAATAAAAACAGTCGAAAGCAGACACTGTGAACAGTGCCGCGCTTAACCTATGACCTTGCAAATCATGTATATTAAAACTAAAGGAGTTTCCTTTCAAATGCTTTTTAAAATTTTTAAATATCTTTATCAGTTCAAAAGTTATGATTTTTGCAACGAAAAAAGTTAAAAGGCCCCACTGTGCGCCGTTACAATTTGTAGGTCATTAAGGGCTAAAAAATCAGAGCAAGTTAAACCCTCTTTTTGGTTTAAAATGTGTTTAAACCAACAAATCTAAAAATCATTAAACATATAAACCATCTTTAAACGCATGAAATTGGGCGTTTAAACTACCAGTACAAATCATATGAATTTGCCAACATTTGTCGTAGTGCTGCCACATGTTATTTTTTTAACAACATATAATACATGGGACACTGATTTATGGTTGATGAGTTTAAACTACACATAAATTCAAGTTTAGTTCAACTAAACCAGCGTTTAAACCATCGGTGATTTATTAGGCATAAGTCTTATTGTTTATATTATTGGGAATTGTAACAAATGCATTTTTAAGCAGTACAAATGTGACCAACACACAACAGTGGATAAATGTGACCAACGCACTACACCTCCGCTCTTAAGAAAAATCCATACAATTCATATTGGATGATTTTTTTAATACTTATTATAAGTTCTTAATTTAAGGTTAATATATACTATTAAATTTATTTCTAAGTGTTCTAAATATTATTTTATACTTTATATTTCTTTAGTCGGTTTTTATGAATTGCTTTTATGTTTGTTTTTATTTTAATTAATACATTTAAATCATCTATATCTATTACTTCATATGGTCCGTCATATGGTGGTTTATGTTTTCTTCTATTTTGAGCTTTGACAAAAACTAAGTCGCCAACTTTTAGCTCTATGTTATTTGTGTTATTTAATGAGTCCATAATTCTTTTGTTCTTTACAGTCTCTATCAAGTTTTTGGCATTTTCTAAAGCATGTCTTAGTCTAGTCTTGAGTTCATTAGCATAATTTTCAAAATTGTAAACCTTAGGATGATTCATGACTTCATCTCCAGGTAAACTTGGCAATTTTCCAAAAATTAGTTCAAAAGGTACGCAAAAGTATAATAATTTTGCACAAATGACAAAAAGTATTCATTTAGAACCCTATGATTTCTCTCTACCGTACCTAACGTCTCATGATGATATGGTGTGGAAAAAATTTGCTCAATCTTTAATAACTCACATACTTCTTTTAACAATTCATTTTTAAATTCTGTACCGTTATCTAATTTTAGTGTGCTAAATAAACCATATTTAAGTATTAAATTCTCAACTAGTGCTTTCGCTATTGTTCTTGCCTCTTTTGTCTGTATAGGACATGCAATTACGTATTTTGTTAATCCGCATTGCATAGTCAAAATATATTTAAAATTGTTTATTGGACGTAAAGGACCTACAGTGTCAATTAATATAGTTTTAAAACTATCTATTGGAGTATCTGTAACCTTTAATTGTTCCTTCGTATGTCTAGTCTGTTTATTACGTTGGCATTAGTCACATTTAGACACATATTATTTTACATTTTTGTTCATATTCTTCCAAATGTACTTCTGCTTTAATTTTAGTAAAGTTTTCTTCACTCCGAAATTCCTCCTGGGGTGTATCACGGTATAATTTAATCAATTCGTGTCTTCTATTTTCATTTGTTATATTCTGAGGTTTGCTATATAGTAACATAATTATGTCATCTTTATTATTTTTGTTTGCTTCATTATATCTGTAGCCCGTTTCTGTATTTCTCGCATCGTAAAATTTTCCGAATGAAACCAGTGAATCGGGACAGAAACAGTGAAAAATGAAACAAAAAATGGTTTTTCTCACACAAGTGTTTCTGTATCTTTTTTTTGCGAGAATTATCTGTCATTTAAATAATTTTCCAGCAATTATTGGAAGGATGCGAGAAAATGTGTTCCTATAACAATATTTTGCGAAAAGTTTCTTTCAAGAACTGTCAAAATAAGTCACATTTGAAATTGGTGGCGAGAAAAACAAAATGAAGATATTTTGAATTTAAAATATGTTTATATACTATTTTTTTTAAATAAATAAAAAAACAGAAGGAATATAAATGATAAATGCATAATTTATATGATGAAAATAAACAAAAAACAATTGTTATATTTTGTTAGTTAAAATTTTTGTTAGCCTTTTCTTGTTTTGGTTTTAATCAGTGCTGCCAGATAAATTTGTGTCAAAATCGTCAATTTCCTGAGAAAAAAATAAAAAAGATCGTCTTTTTTGTTTTAAAAATCGTGCAATTTAAAATCAATTTTAAACAAATTTGTTTCGACTTTTATTAAAAAATAATCAAACAAAAACATAGTTAAAGTTCATGGGTATTTAATAATTATTATTTAATAATTGAGATATAAATCTTTAATTTACCTATTCCTATAATCTTTTTCTTTTTTACCTGAAATAGACTTAGTAGAATACCTTGTAGTTAAAATTAAAAAAATCGGTTCATAAATAAACGGGTTAAAGACCCAGTAAAATCTTCGCCTACAAAATAATATGTTAAGTAATCAGAAACATATAAAAGCACTACATACAATTCTACTGAAAAACTAATGAATTTTACAAGGGTTGTGCCAAAAAGAACAAATTCAAAAGTAAGTCATTTTTTTTTATCTTAATACATCCAGAAAAAAGTAGTTATCGAAGTTCTTATGGAAGAAAGCTACTTAATAACGAGTGAAAGAAGCTATCCATTTTGAAAAAGTTTTTACTGGGAGACAAACAAATTTCTTTCTTGCCGGAATAATGGTTTTGGCACAAAAGTGTACATATAAGATAAGAATATCAAATATCAATCATATTTTGTATATGTATATAAGAAGTATTAAATGTTCAAAATAAGCCAAGTCGGTCCATTACTTTCCCTCGAAATTTTGCTTTTGCCGATACATTTTTTAGGGAAGAAACAAACAATTTCGAGGACAATTTTCACAATAGGGAAAAATATAAAAATTTAAGCAGCCTTGTTTCTAAAGATATCTTTTTTTCTAATAAACAAACATATAAAAATATTTACAATTATCTTATTTCGAAGACTAAGGGGCTTATAGTGTAAAACGCAACGCCAACAATTTCATTAAAAGCAAAAATAAAATCAAAAATATTTTATAAATATAAATATATATAATATACTAGCTTAACCCGGTGCGCTTCGCCACACTGCTTAAACCACTTCTTCAGTTGAGAGATATTTAATATATGCATCCTATGGAAGGTTTTCTCCCCTGCGCCTTCCCGCTTTATTTTTATTTTCAAAAGTGTAGTATACCATAGGAGTGACTTCTACTAAGTTTGAACATTCTTACTATAACAGTTCTTAAGATATGTGATATTAAACATTGGCGTCCTATGGGGGGTAACATTTCCCCGCTGCTATTTTATTTCAATTTTGGGATTCAGAAGATCATACTACAAAAAGTTTAATAAAAAGAGTGCAGCGGCTCTAAATTATATTTCTATCTATGAGGGGTACTGCTCCTCCACTGTCCATTTCTATATTGAAATTTAAAGTTTGCCATAATAGTAGCTTTAACCACGTTTGAAGACTCTCCCTTTAATAGTTCTTGAGTTAAGAGATATTTAATATATGCATCCTATGGGAGGTATTTCCCCCCCTGCGCCTACCCACTTAATTTTTATTTTCAAAAGTGAAGTATACCATAAGAGTGACTTCCACAAAGTTTGAACATTCTCACTATAACAGTTCTTAAGATATGCGATATTAAACATTGGCGTCCTATGGTGGGTACCACTACCCCCGCCGCTATTTTGTTTTAATTTTGGGGCTCAGAAGATCCTACTACCAAAAGTTCAACAAAATGCGTGCAGTGGCTCCTATTAATATTTCTATATATGAGGGGTACTGCTCCTCCCCCGTCTACCCCGCCCATTTGTATATTGAAATTTATAGTTTACTATAATTATAGCTTTAACCACTTTTGAAGACTCTCCCTTTAATAATTCTTCAGTTGAGCGATATTTAATATATGCATCCTATGGGAGGTATTTCCCCCCCTGCGCCTACCCGCTTTATTGTTATTTTCAAAAGTGTTGTATACCATAAGAGTGACTTCTAGAAAGTTTGAACATTCTCACTATTACAGTTCTTTAGATATGCGATGTTAAACATTGGCGTCCTATGGGGGATTCCACTTCCCCCGCTGCTATTTTATTTTAATTTTGGGGCTCAGAAGATCTTACTACCAAAAGTTCTGCATAATGCGTGCAGCGGATCTTAATATATGCGATAATTAATATTGGCATCCTATGGGGGATACCAATTCCCCTGCCCCTATCGAAAAAATAAGTAGCCTATTTTATTTTTAGGGCTCACGTGATGTATCTGTAAAAATTTCAGGAAAATCGGTTCAGTAGTTTAGGAGTCTATAAGCCAACAAACAAACAAACAAACAAACAAACAAACAAACAAACATACAAACATTTTTCATTTTTATATATATAGATAAATCTATAAATCTATATATATAAAAATGAAAAATGTTTGTATGTTTGTTTGTTTGTTTGTTTGTTTGTTTGTTTGTTTGTTGGCTTATAGACTCCTAAACTACTGAACC
Organism: Pollenia griseotomentosa; assembly: GCA_963931875.1. Lineage (NCBI taxonomy): Eukaryota > Metazoa > Arthropoda > Insecta > Diptera > Polleniidae > Pollenia > Pollenia griseotomentosa. Next base: position 158,426,527 of record OZ007560.1, read on the forward strand.
GATTTTCCTGAAATTTTTACAGATACATCACGTGAGCCCTAAAAATAAAATAGGCTACTTATTTTTTCGATAGGGGCAGGGGAATTGGTATCCCCTATAGGATGCCAATATTAATTATCGCATATATTAAGATCCGCTGCACGCATTATGCAGAACTTTTGGTAGTAAGATCTTCTGAGCCCCAAAATTAAAAAAAAATAGCAGCGGGGGAAGTGGAATCCCCCATAGGACGCCAATGTTTAACATCGCATATCTAAAGAACTGTAATAGTGAGAATGTTCAAACTTTCTAGAAGTCACTCTTATGGTATACAACACTTTTGAAAATAACAATAAAGCGGGTAGGCGCAGGGGGGGAAATACTTCCCATAGGATGCATACATTAAATATCGCTCAACTGAAGAATTATTAAAGGGAGAGTCTTCAAAAGTGGTTAAAGCTATTATTATAGTAAACTATAAATTTCAATATACAAATGGGCGGGGTAGACGGGGGAGGAGCAGTACCCCTCATAGATAGCAATATTAATAAGAGCCGCTGCAAGCAATTTGTTGAACTTTTGGTAGTAGGATGTTCTGAGCCCCAAAATTTAAACACAATAGCAGCGGGGGAAGTGTTACCCCCCATAGGACGCCACTGTTTAATATCGGATATCTTAAAAACTATTAAAGTTAGAATGTTCAAACTTTGTAGAAGTCACACTTATGGTATACTACACTTTTGAAAATAAAAACAAAGCGGGAAGGCACAGGGGGGAAAACCTTCCATAGGATGCATATATTAAATATCTCTCAACTGAAGAAGTGGTTTAAGCAGTGTAGCGAAGCGCACCGGGTTAAGCTAGTATAATATAAATATTACTTTTTTTTTCAATTTTCAACGCCACAAAATAGAAGTGTTTGAAATTAAAAAATTCAAGATACATTTCTATAGAAAGTAACAACAAAATTATAAAATATTTTTGATTTTGTTTTTGCTTTCGTCACTTTTTTAGAAAAAATCATCAAAACGTCACTTTGTTAATATCGGAACAAAAAATCGTCAAGATGACGATAACTCGTCAAATGTGGCAGCCCTGTTTTTATTATATTTATTTCTTTTGTTGACGTTTCGCTTTTATTTGACACTTAATTACTGGAAGTATTCCAGTATAAACAGAATTTGTTGTGTCTGTTTTCGCATTCAAATACAGAAACACTTTTATCTCATAAATCGAGAAACGATGGAATTTTTTGTTTCACACTTCATGTAAGAAATTTTACGATGCGAGAAATACAGAAACGAGCTACTGGTCTTAAATTTATCCACGGGCATTATATCAAATATTGCATCGCTTCCTTCGACTGCAAATTTCTTATATCTTGTATGACAGTTTCTCCAAAAGAGTACCTAAATACTTTGGATTATCGCTGCACCTTGTTGACGGTGGCCGGGAATGGTGGTGGAAGTAGGACAATAGGGATTCAAGATCGACAGGTTTTTAGAAAGTCCAAAAAAGGTGATTTTGAGAAAAAAAAAGACATTTTAGAATTGAAGTGTCAGAAATATTGCCATGTAATCACTACTTTTTTGGTATTGTTTTAAAGGTATATTTATTGTTTATGAAAAAAAGTAAGAAAATGTCCACCAGATACCCTACTTTTTTGGCAGTTGCCGTTTTTCAGACACCCTATATTTAGGTACTTTTTACAAATAAAATAGAGAATATCTAAAAATGGGCAAAAATGGTCACGCCCATATTTACTACACAGTACTTTAAATAATTTAACTAAATTGGGCCACAAAAAATGACAGGTTTTCTTGAAATTTGAAGAAAGATGCTACAATCTTATAGCCAGCTTTGCCACAGCCAAAATATTTTTGCAACCAAAATTAAAAAAAAAAATTGCCAAATAAGGAAAAAAGCTACCAAAATTTTAATATTTTTTAAATTTTATGGTATCTTACAGCACAAAAATGTAAATATAAGTGGAACTGACTGACATATTTCTGTTATTTTCTGTTAAAACAATATTTTGCTGTGTCAATCAGGTGGGCATAATTATTAGAATTTGTTTATTAATTTAATTTTAAGAACACATTATGAAAATAGGCAGGTAGTTTTAAAACTTGGTTTTTATACTTAGTAAAATAAAAACTGCAGTTGTATATAATCCAGTTAATTGTGACCTAGATTTATGTTTCGCAAATCAGGTAGCTTGAACCTTTTTATTTTTGGGTATAAATTAATCTGCAATTGTGTAATGCAATCAGTTAAAGTTTAACTTTCCAAAAGTAGTGATCAGTACCAAAACTCATAATTTCATTTCAAAATTCGGAAAGGGAAAGGCTGTTAAAAAAAAAATCACTTCGTTTTCTTGGATATTCGTAGAAAATGGCTTGCCTCAAACCGTACGACAAAAACCTTTATGGAAAAGTACTCAGACAGGCTAAATGGAGTAACAACTTTTGAAAACATCGAAGAACCGCATACATCTTTGGACAGCAGAAAAGGAAGACCTGCTAAAACTATAAACGAGTGTTCGGTGTACACAAAAAAACGTAAACTTCAAAATGCTAAAAAAGATATATCTACATCGAATCTGTCAGAAGCATTATGTCTTAAGTACGTAAAAGATAAAGATAAATCAAGGTCTGATATAACAAAAGCTGTGGAGCTTACTAGCCCAGATCCACTGCGAAGGATTAAAGAAAGTATTTCAACTCCTCCGAATGCATTACCAACAAAGTATAGCATAGAAGAAGCCTTAGCTTTATTTATGGACTTGGGATTGTCAAAGGAGAAATATAATATTTTACGAAGTTCTTTAAAGAATCATAATGTGAATGTTATTCCTGGATATAAAAAGGTTACCTCTGCCAAAAACTAACTATTAAAAAAATTAATAAAAATAACTCAATATCATATTATAATATATCATACTATAAAATATTATTATAAATTAACATTAGTATTAAAAATATTTCAATAATTTTTATCTGTAATATAAATAAAAAGAGTTATATTTATATAACATGTTATATTAGAGTAGCATTTTTTCTAGACTTCCCTATGAGAATGTCATTTAAAGCACAAAAAGTTGTGTTTTAAATGTTTGAGAAATTTTAAAAATATCATTACTTCAAAATATATGATTTTTGCGACAAGAAAGGTCAGAGGTGTCATCGTGTCCAATGCCTATCACAATAAGGGAGCACTTATTTTGATCCTTAAAGATTTAAAAATAAAGTGTTTTTTCACCATTACAAATTTCTTGTTAACTTCAAAAATTATGATGTTTTCAACAAAAAAACCACTGTGCACAGTGCCTCCACAAAGCTATGGCCAATAATGATACTCATTTTTATTAAAATATTTTTCTTACCTCAAAACTTATGATGTTTGTAATAAAAACAGTCGAAAGCAGACACTGTGAACAGTGCTGCGCTTAACCTATGACCTTGCAAATCATGTATATTAAAACTAAAGGAGTTTCCTTTCAAATGCTTTTTAAAATTTTTAAATATCTTTATCAGTTCAAAAGTTATGATTTTTGCAACGAAAAAAGTTAAAAGGCCCCACTGTGCACAGTAGCGCCCGTAGAGCAAACGAGGTTGCAAAAATCAAAATTTTCATGAGCGCCGACGAAGTTTTGAATAAACGATTTCAAATCTGCCACTCTTAATAATATCACATTTTTAGTTTAGAAGATATAGCCGTTCAAAGTTGACCGACTTTCGGTTTTCATAAAAACACAATTTTTAGTAAATTTGTTGCGATTTCAGGTGTAATATCACAAAAAATAGGTAACGAATCGCCTTATTTTTTGTTTGTATTGATTGATGTATTTATTAAATGTATAATGATAAAAAAAAAATTAATTGTTTGCTTTGTGTTTCTCCTGGTAAATCACTATTTAAAAAATATCCGTTTTTTCACTATTTTTCAACTTTGACGGAAAATAAAAAAAATCTATATTTTTCTATATTTGCCATATTTGCAAAACCTGTTTATTGATTATTTCTTTACATAATTCAAACATTTTATCTGCCGGTACGTGTCCGTTTGGCTTCTAGAGGTAAAAAAGGTTAAAAAGACATGGTTGCAGAAATTGTATGGCGTCCATCCCTTATATGTTTTGACTGACATTAGTTTGATCTAATAGTTTGAAAAAAACTACTCATTGAAATTAGCAGGTACGTACCTCACTTAAACAATACTTTGGCGTACAAATGTTCAAGAACATTATTGACTTATGGTCCCTACAGGTAGGCACAAATCTTATTTGGACACGTGCATAATATCAAAATGCATTATTCAGCCTAAATCCATATGTATGCAGGGAACAGGTAAGTTTTTAGGCATGGTAGCATAAGCCTATATATTGCAAAATAAGCATAATGCCTGGATTAGTCTACGACTGAAAGTTGGCGCAACAATTACTGAAACCATTAAACAATTTAAGTACTGAAAACATGGCGTTGAACAATTTTAAATTATTTGAACTGTTTAGAAAGTCAACCACACCAAATTTTTTCACGGAAGCTGCTTTAGAAGAACTTGATAGCTTATACGGAAATATTGAGAGAAGCGAAATTATAAAAAATAATTTTTACCTGATATATGCAAATATTAAGGCAAAATGGGTGAAATCTAATCGAACCATTCAAACTTCAACTCCAAATACGAGGACTGGCTTAATGAAGACACCATCCTGGATATATTGGCAGTAGATAAACCCACCACATCAACCAGAGGATCAAAAGGAAGGCCAAAAAAAAGTATTTAGAAGTGTTCAATTTTCACAAGAAAGAGGAAACTTGCCGATGCCACCAATGACTTGACCACGAAGCAATTATCGGACGCGCTGTCCATTAAATATACAAAGGAAAGTGAAAGAGTTAGGTTGCTGATGCAAGCCCACTGCGACTAAAAAGGATTAAGGTAAGCATTCCCACGCCCACAAACGCACACATTAAAAAGTATGGTTCCGAAGAAGCCTTGGCCTTGTTTATGGAGTTAGAACTTTCCAAAGAGAAATATGAGAAACTACGGGCATCTTTAACGCGACACGGCGCTGACGTTTTACCCAGACACAAGCATAATACGCAAGCCAAAATAAATTCACGACCACTGCATACGGAGTTTACGGAAGTCTCTGCGAAAGCCAATCTGCAGGATTGAAAAAATAAATTAAAAAAAAAAACTGTTCAATTATCTTATTCGGTTCAAAACATATGATTTTTGCAATGAAAAAACTCAAATGGCGCCACTGTGCGTTGGTAAGAATGTTACCCAATTTTTCCACTTACAATTAAGTTCATTATTTAGTGGCTGATCCCAATCTATGCCGCTACGCCAAATTTCCTGGAGTAAGGACTTTAATTAGGACATGAAAGAGGAAACAAACCCTAGAGGATCGAACACAGACATCAAGACTTGAAGAACTTCTCGTTTTGTAGGCACCGTTTCCTCATTAAGAATGGGTCGACGAAGTCGTATAAATTTTAAATTCATCTTAAAGGTGTCAACTTTGGGGTCCCAGTATAAGCCAAGAATCTTTTCAAATTGAGTAGAAATTTTGTTATTTTCAAAACTTTTATTTTCGACACATTTCGTTTCGCCAAGTGCACTTAAAACTTCTGTTGAGTTAGAGCACCAATTTCGCATATGAAACCCACCAATAGCGTGTCTCGCACCCTTATAGCCAGTACAATTGCTTCTCCGATAGTGTTTGTAGAGTCGATGAAATCGTCCACATAATGCTGTTTTGTAATGACCTCAATAACTTTTACCAAATTTTTTCTTCCCTTTCTTCTAAGGCACTCATTTGCAACTTTTCGGCATAGCCTTTCTCCTCTAAATTCGTAACTTGTTGTTGTAACAATTCAGCTAAATAAGGGTCACGATTGGCCTTTTGTTGAATACACTGAAAGCGTTTCATTGCTGTTAGCAAACAATTTGGCAACTCTGGCGGGTCACACCTCCATAAAAGTCCGACTTCATAACGGCCATCAACGAATTCGCAAGTTTTTTCTAAAATTTCTATTCCCTTTTGATCATCTTTTGACATAGGTAATACTGCTGGGGATGTTATGCCCACACTCTCATCTGAAAAATATTGTTTTACTAGGCCCTGTAGTTCATCACAGCTGCATTTATGAAAATTTAGTCTACCGCATACCTTTGTTCCACCAGCAAAAAGTGTCCACCCCAATCTAGTTTTTGATGCCACTGGTTGCTGCCAGCCACCTTCACGAGTCTTAATTGATGAAATTAAATTGTGATTGTTTACGCCAATTATCATGGATGGAATTGCTTTTGAGTAACCCTCTAGGGGAATGTCACCGAGGCAAGGGTATTTTTTCTTAATATTTTCGACATCCATTGTTTCAGCCGACAAATTTGAATCTCTTACAGTGTATACATTACTTATTGGAAAATTTTTTGAATTCGACTTTGCTGAAGAAATTTTAAAATTTATTCTTCTAGAGTTGTCTTCATACTGGGATACGTCACCAGTCCACCGGATGCAAAGTGGATCGTTAATGCCTTTTACACCCAATTCGTTAGCCACTTTTTCCTCCAAGAGCGTTAGGGTTGAACCATCATCCATGGTGACCGATTTTGTGTCACTATGAAGAGTTACTGGCACAATACGCAAATATGATTCACCCTCGCCTTTGTGGTTATTAAGCGTACTTACTGTGTTACTAGTCTGCAGCTCTTCTTCGTGTAAAAGTTCATTGTGATGGACAGTACATCCATTTACACCACACTGTTTCTGAAACCAACACCTACGTTTGCGGTTGCCTAAACAAATACGACATAAATTTTTTGATTTTACGACGTTCCACCTTTCAGCACTAGACAAATCCTTAAATTTTTCGCAATGTGTTAATTTGTAAGGGTCGCTGCATAAAACACACTGTTGTTGTGAATTTTGTGGTGTAGAAACTGTATGGGTATTGAAATGGCCTTCCCTTTTTGATGGCCTTTTATCGTGGCTGGTCTCAAAGACAGGAACGGTCACTCTACATGTAGCCTCTGCTATAGAGTATAACCAGTCGGAAAAGTCTTTTAAATTTGGCCGAGGTATATCTTTGGAACGTAGCGCCCATTGACGCAATGTGTCTGGTGGCTGTTTATCCACTCATTCCTGTAAAAGTGTAGGATTGGTCAAATATTCATCTAGTTGTGATGACCGAATCGTAGCACACATATTCTTTACTGCAAATGCGAACTCAATTAAAGTTTCAAGCTTGCCTTTTTGCAAAGTTATTTTCCGCACTTCATCAATTAAATTTTTTAGAATACACTCAGGTCGGCCAAAATACATCTTAAGTGTTCTTATGGTATCCGGTACCATAACAGGTAGCATTAAACAGTTTCGTACAGCATCGCGAGCCTTACCATGCAAACACTTTTGCAACCTTATGAGGTTTTCTTCGTTGCCATAACCAGCAACACGGGTGCTCTGTTCAAATGCACTAATGAATATGGGCCACTCCCTTGGATCTCCATTAAATGCGGGCAAATCCCTAGAAATGCATTGCCGGGCCACAAGTTGTGTTGTGGTTATATTGTTTAGACTATTTTCATTTGTCGTGTTTGTATGATTGTGTTTGTTTACATTATTTGGACAATTGCTTTTGCTATTATTTTGATTAGTAATACCATATGTGAGATTCATATGGTTAGAGCCATTATTGTGAATGATTGTGTCTTGTGAATTTACATGACGGGTTTGTGTATTTGCTAAGTACGAACAAGTGCACTATTATATTGCTATTCTGACGATTATTTTGTAGACATATATTTTGTTGATGATTTTTATCCACACACGATGGCATATTAATTGTAGAACAATCAACCAAAGGCCATGAATTTCGCATTTGCGAGTCATCAACAATTCCGTGGCACTCAATATCATCATCAGACTGTAGCAATTCATATTTACGCCTTATAAACTCCCTTCTTAATTGCATTTCCTCCTCCAGCTGCTGCAGTTGAAGATTTTTCTTTACACTTATCTCGGGTCGCAGGTTTATTGTACGTGTCGATGTAGTATTTGCCGAAGAAGACTGTTGTTGAGGATGCGTCCCAATGTACTCAACACTTGATTCCTCTCTTGCATTTTGAAGATTGGGGTTATGTGTGGAATTTTGTGGGTCTTTGCATTTTTGGCAAATCCATACAAAAAGCTCATCTTCTTCAACATCACAACAGGTGTTGTGATAGCTGCTAAGGCATTTGGAGCAAGTCACCATGTTCGCATCACTCGGGTCTACACATATGGGGCAGCTGTTAGTTAGATTCGCAGATGTCGCCATATTCTTATGGTAGTAAGAATTTTAAAGAAATTGTTGAGTAAGAAACCAAGTTTTAGTAGCTAACTGATTCGTCGCTTTAAAATTCTGAAAGCGACATTTTTATTAATTCAATATCTTAAAATATAATACAAATTTTACCTTAGTTTTCTCAATTTATGTTTAACAAACTTTAATTGACGATCACCGCGCTTTTGTACAATTTTATAACTGGCGAAGTTATAGCTTTCAATTAAAGAATGTATGTATGTAATTAAATTTAGTACAAGTAAAAATAATGAACTAAATAACACAGTTGTAAAAGGGGTTAACATTACATTAACGGCCGACTTGCCGTTAACTTTAAATAATTGTCGGTAACACCGATTTTCAAGCTGACAGTGTCATTTATTGCGAAAATTATTTCAAACGTACCACATTTCGACAGTCTTTTTCAGATTTTGATGCACTAAGCAGATCGACCTTATCAACAGATATTATTTCGCAACAATACTGAGGGATACGTGAATTCATTTCAACTGAAAACCGTTACGTTCGGGGTAACTTGCGACCCCTTTTTGGCGATTAGGACTCTTCTTGAGTTAGGTCATATGTGCAGACACCTATATCCCAAAGTATCTATCATGCTGAAGAACGTTGTCTACGTTGATGATAATTGTCAGGGGGGCACACGCTTGAAGAGGCCAACAGAAGCAAGGGGAGCTTATTACAGCTTTAAAATCTGGTGGCTTTCCCCTTTGTAATACTTTTTGCGTAAGTGAAAGAAGTTATTTTTAATATTTCTTTTTCTTTATTTGTATTACTTTATTGCATTCGGAACGTTTGTTCTATTGCATGTCTAGACTTAGATTAATTCTACATGAACTAAGCAACGATCTTAAATACTACTTTTGTAAATCTGTCTTAACCTTACTTATTTTTAAACTTGTACCCAAAACCCAATAACACAAGTCTTGACCTATTCTAACGGTACACCATACCACACGTCATCATTTCCAACACATGTATCAACGTGTGTGTTCGTTGGTTTGTTTACATTTCTCGCAAGACACTCTAGTTTAATTGATCATAAACAAACCGACGAAAAATGCCATATGATATCTTTTTCTTGGTTTGCTTTGTGTTATTTCGTCTTTGGGTTGGTTACTCAAGTGGCGAGTAATAAAGAAAAACTATTATTCATTGTTTGTACAACGAACAATAATCAAGGTCACACAACACCCTTGCCCTTTGGAGAAATCATACAATTTCTTTTATTTTTCCAGTGAAAGTTGTAGGATTACTCTTAACTGTAATAACATTAAACTAAATTTTTCTTATTTTAACAATTCCTTGCGCTACATATTTCCATTTGTATGTTCATAAAAAAAATTTTAATTCTACTTATAAATCTATTGTATATAATTTTACAAATTTATTTTATTCATTTATATATTTTTTAAGCAAGTTTTTATGCACAATTTTATTTTTGTATGGACCCTGGTATGGAGATTAATTTTTCCTTCTATTGCTTCTTTTTATCAGCACTAAATCCCCTACCGCCAACTCTATGCTGTTTGATTTGCTTATTGAATCTAAACCTCTTTTTTCTTTTATTTTCAACAGCAATTTCCTAGCATTCTCTAATGAATACTTCAGTCTAATTTTTAATTCATTTTCATAATTCTCTACATTATAAACCTTATCACAAGCCTTTACCTGTACACCCGGTAAACATGGTAGTTTTCCAAAAACCAACTCAAACGGTGAATAGTTGGTAACATGCGGGGTTATATTATAAGCAAAAGAATAATACGGAACCCATTCCGACCAGTTGTCATTGTTGACAAATGACAAGAAATATTCATTCAAAACCCTATGGTTACGCTTAACTGTCCCTAGATGGTAAGGAGTAGAAAATTCTTGTTCGATTTGCAAGAGTTTGCATATTTCTTTCAGCAATTCATTTACAAACTCAGTACCTCGATCGGATTTTAGAGTTTTCAATAGCCCATACTTTAGTATTAAGTTTTCTATCAGAGTCTTCGCTATACATTAAGCCTCTTTTGTTTCCATGGGTGCTGCTATAACGTATTTCGTCAATTCAAACTGCATCTTTAGTATGCATCGACTATTCCCCGATGGTCTAAGTGGACCAACCGTGTCGATAACCACAGTTCCAAAACTTTGTGTTGGTGTATCTGTCGTACATTACGGTTCTTTTGTGTGTCTTACCTGCGTTTCTCTGGCACAGATCACACTTAGAGACATATTTCTTAACCATTCTACACATGTTTTTCCATATGCACTTTTGCTTTAACTTGAGCAACATTCTTCCGACTCCAGAATAACCTCCGCATGGTGTATTATGATACATTTTTATTAATTCAGCTTTCTCTTTTCGTCAATTACTCTTTTAGGATTCGTATAGAGCAGAATTTTTATTTAATATTTCTTTCATTTTCTCATGGCTTATTTTTCTAAATATTTCGTCACTTTTCTCTAGTGCGAAAACGCCATACCCCTGCTGCTTAAAACAGAAGGTAGTGTAACGCAGTTTACTTTCCCAGATGAGGTATGACTCAGTCTGTCCAGGGTCAATTCGAAAGTCTGCTTCCTTTGAAATGAAACACGGGATGTTTTTGTGTATGTTCGTTTACAATAATTTTAACAAAGCTTTATTTCCGAAACCTTAATCTACGTAAAATACTTAAATCTATGACGGCTATCGGATGGTTCTGCGCAGCTGTAAGCGGGAACGAATGCTAAGACGCGAGGCTGGTGGTGGGCAGGACTTTAGTGGTTGCGGGAGCGCGGAAACGGGCGGGCGGATGTGGTGCCGAAATTGAATAATATATCTTCCTCTACGCGATCTGGCAAATCGTATTCGGTTAAAAAGGTATTCTGGTTCTTTTGTCATTATGATTTTATGGAGAAAAATAAGACATTTCATTTTTATTTGGTTATTGAAAGATAAATCCATAAATCTACTTGAGAATTCCGAAATTCTTTTTAAACCGAAAACATACCGAATGATGTTATTATAAGTGGTGTTGAGCTTCCTCTTATCTATAGAGGAACATCCAGCAAAGATTTCAGAGCCGTATAATAGAGTAGGCAGAAGATACGTTTTTGCTAACAGAGTTCTTATATTTATAGGGTTGAAATGTTGCGTGGCCCACAAATTACGTAACATACCGTATATTTTACCACATACCTGATTAATATGGTCTGACCAAGTTAAAGTTTTGTTGAAAATAACACCTAAATTTCTTGCGGTATTTACAAGTTCAACTCTTGATTGTCCAATTGAAACATTAAATTCATATTCCATTCTTGTGTTATTCCTAGAAATTGCCAAAAATATTGACTTCTTTTGATTTATTTTCAAACCATTTGCTGAAGCCCACATAAAAATATTGTTCAAGTCAGAATTCAGTTCATTTGACTTGGTGACGATTAATTTCTTGGTACTGCTAAGGTATAACTGAACATCATCAGCATACATCTGTATATTACAAAAACGAAATTGTTTCGGTAGATCGTTAGCATATAGACTATATAATAGTGCACCGAGAATTGACCCCTGTGGGACACCCCTGGGGATGGGTAGAGGGCGAGAAGTAAGCCCATTATTAACAACTGACTGGCTTCTGCCCGTAAGGTAAGATTGAATCAATTTAACTGCAAGTGAAGAAAAGCCAAACTGAATCATAAGTTTCATACACAGGATAGAACGATGAACGTTATCAAATGCCTTTGAATGGTCTAGAAGTACCAATAACACTAATTTGCCATCATCTAAGTTACTTCTAACTTCTTCTACTACATCAACCAAAGCTGTAATACAGCTTCGTCGTGTTCTGAAACCAGTAGCCCGTTTCTGTATTTCCCGCATCGTAAAATTTTCCGAATGAAACCAGTGAATCGGGACAGAAACAGTGAAAAATGAAACAGAAAATGGTTTTTCTCACACAAGTGTTTCTGTATCTTTCCTTTGCGAGAAGTATCTGTCTTTTAAATAATTTTCCAGCAATTATTGGAAGGATGTGAGAAAAAGTGTTTCTGTAACAATATTCTGACAAGAACTGTCAAAATAAATCACATTTAAAATTGGTGCGAGAAAAACAAAATATAGATATTTTAAATTTAAAAAATGTTTATTTGTTGCTATTTTTTTAATATAAATAAAAAATAGAAAGAATTTAAATGATGAGTCAAATCTTATCCTAATAATTTATTTTATGTCCTGCCAGTGCCAGACAAAAATTTTCTTCATCACGGGTTCTGTTCACATATGTAGGTGTTTATCGCTCATCTTAATAGGTAAGTGCTGCAGTGTCTCTTCTTCTTAAGCGAGTGTGGCCACTATCATTTAAAATATTTCGAGCTAGTGGATTTGGGTGCAACTCTAGCCTTTTTAAATATTTTACCGCATACTTCGTAATAATAGTCCTTACCAGTGGCACATTGAGATCCTTGTGGATATTTGAGTTTTTGACATACCAAGGGGCAGCTGTGATTATTCGAAGAAGTTTATTTTGGCGCCTTTGAATTTTTTCGATATTTGAAGCCGAGGCAGTGCCCCATAGTTGAATACCGTAGCACCAGATTGGCTTTAAAATAGAGTTGTAAAGTAGTAGTTTGCAATCGAGACTAAGAACAGAATTTCTTCCAATAAGCCAGTTAATTTGAATTGCTGTTAGTTTCATTTGGGTTAATTTTGCTTCTATATGGCATTTCCATGTTAAACGACGATCTAGATGAATACCGAGATATTTGACATGCGGTTGTTGAGGCACTAGTTGATTATTGATTTTAATAGGGGGGCAAGTTTCCCGACGCAAGGTGAATGTTATATGTACGCATTTTTGCTCATTGACCTTTATTCTCCATTGTTTTAACCACAGTTCTAGTTGAAATATATGATCCTGCAGGTATCGAGATGCTTCTCGACTGTTCTCGTGTACGCTTAGAAAAGCTGTATCATCAGCAAAAGTTGAGGTTAGGGTGAAATTATTTGTTGGCATGTCCGAGGTATATATAAGGTAAAAAAGTGGGCCCAGGATGCTTCCCTGAGGCACTCCAGCTTCAATTGGCTGAGGAGAGCTTAAATAATCACCTTCTTTAATAATAAACTTTCGACCGACTAAGTAGCTTTCTAACAGCTTGTGTGTGTTTACTGGTAAGTTTAGCTTCAATTTATGTAATAAGCCTTCATGCCAGACTTTATCAAAAGCTTGAGAAACATCGATGAAGAGAGCGGAGCAATATTTTCTTTCTTCAAAGGCTTTTCTTATGGCGTTTACTATTCGATGGGTTTGTTCAATTGTGCTATGTTCTCTTCTGAAGCCGAATTGATGGTTAGGTATACACCCATTATCATTTAGAATTGGGGTTAATTTTGACGCTAAGAGCTTCTCAAATAGCTTTGATATATTATACAATAAGCTTTGGTATCATCTTTACTAAGGAGACCTTTTATTCTTGAGGGTAGTATTCAAGGCGTAAAAAAGCATTAAAAATATAAAGAATAATTTTCTTTGCTATGCGAGGTAGCTCCAAAAGCATTTTGTTGCTTATCTTATCAAAACCAGGGGCTTTCTTGGGGCTTAAATTACAAATAGTCTTTTCGATTTCTCTCATCTCAAATCTTAGGGGAACAGCTGCTCTAGCAGCAACAGGTGGTTACTCGTCCGCTATGTCGTCAGATATATTTGGGGTAAATACGTTTTTCAAATGATTTACAAACAGGTTTCCTTTCTCATTATCATTTCTTGCCCAACTTCCATTCAGGTTTCTTAATAGTGGTGTCATGATAACTGGCCTTTTTAGATTTCTGGCTGCACGCCATAATGAGTAGTCTGATTGTGGTGTTGCATCCAGGTCCTTAAGATATTTTTCCATGGAAGACGTTTTCCGGGACTGCAGTAATTTTCTTAACTTTTTTGTGCACTCTTTTAATAAGTTCTTAAGTTAGGGGGATCTGTGCAATTGCCACTCTCTTCTCACTCTCCTTTTTTCATTCAAGAGGCGCTCGACATCTGTAGAATATATTTTATTATTATAAGTTTTTTTGAGGGTTTTGCAGGAATGTTGAACCGCTAGTTTAAGATAACTGTCAAAATTGGCAATAGAAAGATCCACATTCTCCGGTGTGCTAAGCGGAATATTTTCTGTGCAATGAGTACTGAGATATTTTTTATATTTTAGCCAATTTATTTGTGTAGCTGACGTCGCTTTGTAACTAGAGGGAGATACAATTCTATTGGTGTTTGTTATAGTAACAATTGTAGGTGTGTGATCAGAGGATAATTCTAATGAGGCTTCAACGTGAATCGTTTCTGTGGGGATGTTTTTAACCACGCCGAAATCGATGACATCTGGAATTTTTTGTGGATCAGCAGGCCAATATGTTGGTTGTCTGCTCGCGACAACATTTAAATTCATTTTAGAGATTGTATTAAACAAAACACGACCCTTTGGCGTTATAAGTCGTGACCCCCAGAAGGTATGTTTAGCGTTATAATCGCCAGCGGCCAGGAAACAGGGTCCTAGGGATTTATAATATTCACAATATTGGCTTTCTGATATTGAAAATCTAGGTGGAGAGTATAAAGATGAAATTACTATGTTCCGATTAAGCTCTTCAACACGAATATTTGTTGCTTGCAGATAATCCTCACGATGATCACACATTAAGTAGTGTTTGACTCGGGTTTTTATCAAAATGGCAGAACCTCCACAAGCTCTATCTCGAGGGTCCTTGGTATCATATAGTATATAGCCATTGATTTTAAACGTATTTCTTGAGGTCAGATGAGTTTCAGAAACCATCATAACATCAATTTGATTATTTTTGAGAAAGTATTCTAGTTCATTTTTATGTTGGCGGATGCCGTTTGCGTTCCAAAAACAAATTTTTAAACAGTTCATGGCTTGTTAAGTACAGCTTGCAATAACATCGATTGCATTCTTAGAATTTCCTGTAACATATTACCCATTGTGTTTGTAAAATTGTTTACTGTTTGCACTAATGTTTCCATGGTTTTTTCTAGACGACTTATATTAGAATCTGGAGTTTCCTCATTACTTGGCGAAGCACCTTGCATTGGCACATGGTTTAATTTTAGGACGTTAGCATAAGAGGTTCTGTTATTACTAGGCTGCGGGCCCTGAATGTTATTAGTGTTTACCTGATTTGTTACCTGCATTTGAGGGGGATTAGTTTTCGGTCCAACCGACTGCTTGACGATAGTGTATACGGGGCATCCTCTATAATTGGCAGTGTGATTACCGCCACAGTTGCTACATTTTTTTACGTTGGGGTCGGTTTTAGACTTATCGCAAAGAACTGTACCATGTAGTTCACCACATACTACGCAAACAGGGGGTAAGTAGCAGTATGCCTTTGTATGGCCAAATTCCTGGCAGTTTAGACATTGAACTGGACCATTTCTCTTGTGCGGCACCTCTATAGTTACCCTTCTGTATAGAATATACTTTAAGTTATAAATTGGATGCGTTTCATTTTTTTTGAGCTTAACGTCGCCGGGTTCTAACTCCACTCGAAATAGTGGTTGGGGATTTTTTTCCCTATTTTTGATATTTGCTACATTTTTTATTTTAAAGCCCTTCTCTTCCAAAAAAGCTTTAATTTCTCCTGGGTCTACACATGAGTCTATGCCCTTGATCACTACCTGAAGACCTTTACTGCTCTTCAGTTGATATGTATAAAAGTTTTTATTAAGACCCTCAAATCTTGTTATTACTTTTCGAAAGTCATCCTCATTATTTACCTGTATTTTAGTCTCGTTAATCATACCTCGCTTTAATGCAGCTACGTAAAAGGAATTTTCACCTATTACCGAAATCAAACTTTTTATTAACTCATTTGAGTTTTGCTCCCTAAGATATATCGGGGGAGGCTTGGACGACTTTATCACGTTTGGTGCTTCAGGGGATTCATCCTCAAGAATTGCAAAACGATTTTGGGAATTTTTTCTGTCGGTTGTACCATCTTTTAAAACTTTCGGTGCCGAAGCCACTGCTGAGGAGGTAGGGCTACGACCCCGTTTAAGCACTGTTATATATCTATCAATGCCAACTTGTACTGGAGGCTTTTGAGAAATTTTTTCTTGATTTACTGGGTTTTTCATAGCAGCTGTTTTGGGGTTTACCGTATCATTACTTATTAAAGTAGTTTTTGCCACTGCGGCAACAGTTCCAGTTAAAAGATTTGTTATTGTATTACGATCGACCGTATTTGTAAATAAAGAGGGTGAGAGGGAACGCGTTCGAGTAATAGGTTTAGCCGTTAAGTAATTGCTATCATCGAATGTTTGTTTTTTTTCTACTTTTGTTTCGTCAACACTCACTGTAACATAAGCATTTCTTTCGTTATGTTTTATTGTTTTGCATTATACGCATTCATAAGAGTTTTTTTTTTATTTTATTTTACTGTTTGTTTAATTGTGCTCTTCTTTTTATTTGTTGTTTAAAAAAAACCCCGAGAAAAAAAAAAAAGAATAAGTAAAAACAAGAAATGTTTTTGCATAAAATGTATGTATGTATGTATGTGTGTACATACATATATTTTTTAATTGTAATTTTTAATATTTTTATTATTGATTTTTATGTTCACTAATTAATAATTATTTCAAAGCGTTCATTCGCTGATAGGTATTATACCTATTATTAAAAAAAAAATAATATTAAAATTAGTATTGTGGTTATTTTGTTGAACTATTTATGGTTTTTAATCCAAATTTTTTAATATTTTTAATTAGGCTTAAGTTCATTAAATTTAATTTTCATTAAATTATTTTTATTTCTTCATAAAAATAATTTAATGAAAATTAAATTTAATGAACTTAAGCCTAATTAAAAATATTAAAAAAATTGGATTAAAAATAATATTATATTATAAAAACTTATTTATATTAAAAAAAACAAGTAAGAGTGCTATATTCGGCGGTGCCGAATCTTATATACCCTTCACCATTGTGCGAGCAGAATACAGAGCAACTAGACAAAACCTAATTAATTTCGACATAAACGTACATATATACAATACATAAAACTTCATTATAAATTAAATTTAAAAAGTTAAAACTGGTAAATATTTTTTTAAATCGTTTCAGAACACAAAAAAATTAAAAAAAAATTTTATTTTTGAAAAAAAAAAAGACTTTTTTTTGGATTTCAGTACTTTGGACATAACTCAGCCATTTATTAACCGATTTGACAGATTTATATACCGATGTTTTAAGGAATAAATTTACCATTTACTTTGGTGATAAAACTTGGACTCAGAAAGACCTATGGGTTCCGAAAATGTGTATTTGTAAAAGGGGTTAACATTACATTAACGGCCGACTTGCCGTTAACTTTAAATAATTGTCGGTAACACCGATTTTCAAGCTGACAGTGTCATTTATTGCGAAAATTATTTCAAACGTACCACATTTCGACAGTCTTTTTCAGATTTTGATGCACTAAGCAGATCGACCTTATCAACAGATATTATTTCGCAACAATACTGAGGGATACGTGAATTCATTTCAACTGAAAACCGTTACGTTCGGGGTAACTTGCGACCCCTTTTTGGCGATTAGGACTCTTCTTGAGTTAGGTCATATGTGCAGACACCTATATCCCAAAGTATCTATCATGCTGAAGAACGTTGTCTACGTTGATGATAATTGTCAGGGGGGCACACGCTTGAAGAGGCCAACAGAAGCAAGGGGAGCTTATTACAGCTTTAAAATCTGGTGGCTTTCCCCTTTGTAATACTTTTTGCGTAAGTGAAAGAAGTTATTTTTAATATTTCTTTTTCTTTATTTGTATTACTTTATTGCATTCGGAACGTTTGTTCTATTGCATGTCTAGACTTAGATTAATTCTACATGAACTAAGCAACGATCTTAAATACTACTTTTGTAAATCTGTCTTAACCTTACTTATTTTTAAACTTGTACCCAAAACCCAATAACACAAGTCTTGACCTATTCTAACGGTACACCATACCACACGTCATCATTTCCAACACATGTATCAACGTGTGTGTTCGTTGGTTTGTTTACATTTCTCGCAAGACACTCTAGTTTAATTGATCATAAACAAACCGACGAAAAATGCCATATGATATCTTTTTCTTGGTTTGCTTTGTGTTATTTCGTCTTTGGGTTGGTTACTCAAGTGGCGAGTAATAAAGAAAAACTATTATTCATTGTTTGTACAACGAACAATAATCAAGGTCACACAACACCCTTGCCCTTTGGAGAAATCATACAATTTCTTTTATTTTTCCAGTGAAAGTTGTAGGATTACTCTTAACTGTAATAACATTAAACTAAATTTTTCTTATTTTAACAATTCCTTGCGCTACATATTTCCATTTGTATGTTCATAAAAAAAATTTTAATTCTACTTATAAATCTATTGTATATAATTTTACAAATTTATTTTATTCATTTATATATTTTTTAAGCAAGTTTTTATGCACAATTTTATTTTTGTATGGACCCTGGTATGGAGATTAATTTTTCCTTCTATTGCTTCTTTTTATCAGCACTAAATCCCCTACCGCCAACTCTATGCTGTTTGATTTGCTTATTGAATCTAAACCTCTTTTTTCTTTTATTTTCAACAGCAATTTCCTAGCATTCTCTAATGAATACTTCAGTCTAATTTTTAATTCATTTTCATAATTCTCTACATTATAAACCTTATCACAAGCCTTTACCTGTACACCCGGTAAACATGGTAGTTTTCCAAAAACCAACTCAAACGGTGAATAGTTGGTAACATGCGGGGTTATATTATAAGCAAAAGAATAATACGGAACCCATTCCGACCAGTTGTCATTGTTGACAAATGACAAGAAATATTCATTCAAAACCCTATGGTTACGCTTAACTGTCCCTAGATGGTAAGGAGTAGAAAATTCTTGTTCGATTTGCAAGAGTTTGCATATTTCTTTCAGCAATTCATTTACAAACTCAGTACCTCGATCGGATTTTAGAGTTTTCAATAGCCCATACTTTAGTATTAAGTTTTCTATCAGAGTCTTCGCTATACATTAAGCCTCTTTTGTTTCCATGGGTGCTGCTATAACGTATTTCGTCAATTCAAACTGCATCTTTAGTATGCATCGACTATTCCCCGATGGTCTAAGTGGACCAACCGTGTCGATAACCACAGTTCCAAAACTTTGTGTTGGTGTATCTGTCGTACATTACGGTTCTTTTGTGTGTCTTACCTGCGTTTCTCTGGCACAGATCACACTTAGAGACATATTTCTTAACCATTCTACACATGTTTTTCCATATGCACTTTTGCTTTAACTTGAGCAACATTCTTCCGACTCCAGAATAACCTCCGCATGGTGTATTATGATACATTTTTATTAATTCAGCTTTCTCTTTTCGTCAATTACTCTTTTAGGATTCGTATAGAGCAGAATTTTTATTTAATATTTCTTTCATTTTCTCATGGCTTATTTTTCTAAATATTTCGTCACTTTTCTCTAGTGCGAAAACGCCATACCCCTGCTGCTTAAAACAGAAGGTAGTGTAACGCAGTTTACTTTCCCAGATGAGGTATGACTCAGTCTGTCCAGGGTCAATTCGAAAGTCTGCTTCCTTTGAAATGAAACACGGGATGTTTTTGTGTATGTTCGTTTACAATAATTTTAACAAAGCTTTATTTCCGAAACCTTAATCTACGTAAAATACTTAAATCTATGACGGCTATCGGATGGTTCTGCGCAGCTGTAAGCGGGAACGAATGCTAAGACGCGAGGCTGGTGGTGGGCAGGACTTTAGTGGTTGCGGGAGCGCGGAAACGGGCGGGCGGATGTGGTGCCGAAATTGAATAATATATCTTCCTCTACGCGATCTGGCAAATCGTATTCGGTTAAAAAGGTATTCTGGTTCTTTTGTCATTATGATTTTATGGAGAAAAATAAGACATTTCATTTTTATTTGGTTATTGAAAGATAAATCCATAAATCTACTTGAGAATTCCGAAATTCTTTTTAAACCGAAAACATACCGAATGATGTTATTATAAGTGGTGTTGAGCTTCCTCTTATCTATAGAGGAACATCCAGCAAAGATTTCAGAGCCGTATAATAGAGTAGGCAGAAGATACGTTTTTGCTAACAGAGTTCTTATATTTATAGGGTTGAAATGTTGCGTGGCCCACAAATTACGTAACATACCGTATATTTTACCACATACCTGATTAATATGGTCTGACCAAGTTAAAGTTTTGTTGAAAATAACACCTAAATTTCTTGCGGTATTTACAAGTTCAACTCTTGATTGTCCAATTGAAACATTAAATTCATATTCCATTCTTGTGTTATTCCTAGAAATTGCCAAAAATATTGACTTCTTTTGATTTATTTTCAAACCATTTGCTGAAGCCCACATAAAAATATTGTTCAAGTCAGAATTCAGTTCATTTGACTTGGTGACGATTAATTTCTTGGTACTGCTAAGGTATAACTGAACATCATCAGCATACATCTGTATATTACAAAAACGAAATTGTTTCGGTAGATCGTTAGCATATAGACTATATAATAGTGCACCGAGAATTGACCCCTGTGGGACACCCCTGGGGATGGGTAGAGGGCGAGAAGTAAGCCCATTATTAACAACTGACTGGCTTCTGCCCGTAAGGTAAGATTGAATCAATTTAACTGCAAGTGAAGAAAAGCCAAACTGAATCATAAGTTTCATACACAGGATAGAACGATGAACGTTATCAAATGCCTTTGAATGGTCTAGAAGTACCAATAACACTAATTTGCCATCATCTAAGTTACTTCTAACTTCTTCTACTACATCAACCAAAGCTGTAATACAGCTTCGTCGTGTTCTGAAACCAGTAGCCCGTTTCTGTATTTCCCGCATCGTAAAATTTTCCGAATGAAACCAGTGAATCGGGACAGAAACAGTGAAAAATGAAACAGAAAATGGTTTTTCTCACACAAGTGTTTCTGTATCTTTCCTTTGCGAGAAGTATCTGTCTTTTAAATAATTTTCCAGCAATTATTGGAAGGATGTGAGAAAAAGTGTTTCTGTAACAATATTCTGACAAGAACTGTCAAAATAAATCACATTTAAAATTGGTGCGAGAAAAACAAAATATAGATATTTTAAATTTAAAAAATGTTTATTTGTTGCTATTTTTTTAATATAAATAAAAAATAGAAAGAATTTAAATGATGAGTCAAATCTTATCCTAATAATTTATTTTATGTCCTGCCAGTGCCAGACAAAAATTTTCTTCATCACGGGTTCTGTTCACATATGTAGGTGTTTATCGCTCATCTTAATAGGTAAGTGCTGCAGTGTCTCTTCTTCTTAAGCGAGTGTGGCCACTATCATTTAAAATATTTCGAGCTAGTGGATTTGGGTGCAACTCTAGCCTTTTTAAATATTTTACCGCATACTTCGTAATAATAGTCCTTACCAGTGGCACATTGAGATCCTTGTGGATATTTGAGTTTTTGACATACCAAGGGGCAGCTGTGATTATTCGAAGAAGTTTATTTTGGCGCCTTTGAATTTTTTCGATATTTGAAGCCGAGGCAGTGCCCCATAGTTGAATACCGTAGCACCAGATTGGCTTTAAAATAGAGTTGTAAAGTAGTAGTTTGCAATCGAGACTAAGAACAGAATTTCTTCCAATAAGCCAGTTAATTTGAATTGCTGTTAGTTTCATTTGGGTTAATTTTGCTTCTATATGGCATTTCCATGTTAAACGACGATCTAGATGAATACCGAGATATTTGACATGCGGTTGTTGAGGCACTAGTTGATTATTGATTTTAATAGGGGGGCAAGTTTCCCGACGCAAGGTGAATGTTATATGTACGCATTTTTGCTCATTGACCTTTATTCTCCATTGTTTTAACCACAGTTCTAGTTGAAATATATGATCCTGCAGGTATCGAGATGCTTCTCGACTGTTCTCGTGTACGCTTAGAAAAGCTGTATCATCAGCAAAAGTTGAGGTTAGGGTGAAATTATTTGTTGGCATGTCCGAGGTATATATAAGGTAAAAAAGTGGGCCCAGGATGCTTCCCTGAGGCACTCCAGCTTCAATTGGCTGAGGAGAGCTTAAATAATCACCTTCTTTAATAATAAACTTTCGACCGACTAAGTAGCTTTCTAACAGCTTGTGTGTGTTTACTGGTAAGTTTAGCTTCAATTTATGTAATAAGCCTTCATGCCAGACTTTATCAAAAGCTTGAGAAACATCGATGAAGAGAGCGGAGCAATATTTTCTTTCTTCAAAGGCTTTTCTTATGGCGTTTACTATTCGATGGGTTTGTTCAATTGTGCTATGTTCTCTTCTGAAGCCGAATTGATGGTTAGGTATACACCCATTATCATTTAGAATTGGGGTTAATTTTGACGCTAAGAGCTTCTCAAATAGCTTTGATATATTATACAATAAGCTTTGGTATCATCTTTACTAAGGAGACCTTTTATTCTTGAGGGTAGTATTCAAGGCGTAAAAAAGCATTAAAAATATAAAGAATAATTTTCTTTGCTATGCGAGGTAGCTCCAAAAGCATTTTGTTGCTTATCTTATCAAAACCAGGGGCTTTCTTGGGGCTTAAATTACAAATAGTCTTTTCGATTTCTCTCATCTCAAATCTTAGGGGAACAGCTGCTCTAGCAGCAACAGGTGGTTACTCGTCCGCTATGTCGTCAGATATATTTGGGGTAAATACGTTTTTCAAATGATTTACAAACAGGTTTCCTTTCTCATTATCATTTCTTGCCCAACTTCCATTCAGGTTTCTTAATAGTGGTGTCATGATAACTGGCCTTTTTAGATTTCTGGCTGCACGCCATAATGAGTAGTCTGATTGTGGTGTTGCATCCAGGTCCTTAAGATATTTTTCCATGGAAGACGTTTTCCGGGACTGCAGTAATTTTCTTAACTTTTTTGTGCACTCTTTTAATAAGTTCTTAAGTTAGGGGGATCTGTGCAATTGCCACTCTCTTCTCACTCTCCTTTTTTCATTCAAGAGGCGCTCGACATCTGTAGAATATATTTTATTATTATAAGTTTTTTTGAGGGTTTTGCAGGAATGTTGAACCGCTAGTTTAAGATAACTGTCAAAATTGGCAATAGAAAGATCCACATTCTCCGGTGTGCTAAGCGGAATATTTTCTGTGCAATGAGTACTGAGATATTTTTTATATTTTAGCCAATTTATTTGTGTAGCTGACGTCGCTTTGTAACTAGAGGGAGATACAATTCTATTGGTGTTTGTTATAGTAACAATTGTAGGTGTGTGATCAGAGGATAATTCTAATGAGGCTTCAACGTGAATCGTTTCTGTGGGGATGTTTTTAACCACGCCGAAATCGATGACATCTGGAATTTTTTGTGGATCAGCAGGCCAATATGTTGGTTGTCTGCTCGCGACAACATTTAAATTCATTTTAGAGATTGTATTAAACAAAACACGACCCTTTGGCGTTATAAGTCGTGACCCCCAGAAGGTATGTTTAGCGTTATAATCGCCAGCGGCCAGGAAACAGGGTCCTAGGGATTTATAATATTCACAATATTGGCTTTCTGATATTGAAAATCTAGGTGGAGAGTATAAAGATGAAATTACTATGTTCCGATTAAGCTCTTCAACACGAATATTTGTTGCTTGCAGATAATCCTCACGATGATCACACATTAAGTAGTGTTTGACTCGGGTTTTTATCAAAATGGCAGAACCTCCACAAGCTCTATCTCGAGGGTCCTTGGTATCATATAGTATATAGCCATTGATTTTAAACGTATTTCTTGAGGTCAGATGAGTTTCAGAAACCATCATAACATCAATTTGATTATTTTTGAGAAAGTATTCTAGTTCATTTTTATGTTGGCGGATGCCGTTTGCGTTCCAAAAACAAATTTTTAAACAGTTCATGGCTTGTTAAGTACAGCTTGCAATAACATCGATTGCATTCTTAGAATTTCCTGTAACATATTACCCATTGTGTTTGTAAAATTGTTTACTGTTTGCACTAATGTTTCCATGGTTTTTTCTAGACGACTTATATTAGAATCTGGAGTTTCCTCATTACTTGGCGAAGCACCTTGCATTGGCACATGGTTTAATTTTAGGACGTTAGCATAAGAGGTTCTGTTATTACTAGGCTGCGGGCCCTGAATGTTATTAGTGTTTACCTGATTTGTTACCTGCATTTGAGGGGGATTAGTTTTCGGTCCAACCGACTGCTTGACGATAGTGTATACGGGGCATCCTCTATAATTGGCAGTGTGATTACCGCCACAGTTGCTACATTTTTTTACGTTGGGGTCGGTTTTAGACTTATCGCAAAGAACTGTACCATGTAGTTCACCACATACTACGCAAACAGGGGGTAAGTAGCAGTATGCCTTTGTATGGCCAAATTCCTGGCAGTTTAGACATTGAACTGGACCATTTCTCTTGTGCGGCACCTCTATAGTTACCCTTCTGTATAGAATATACTTTAAGTTATAAATTGGATGCGTTTCATTTTTTTTGAGCTTAACGTCGCCGGGTTCTAACTCCACTCGAAATAGTGGTTGGGGATTTTTTTCCCTATTTTTGATATTTGCTACATTTTTTATTTTAAAGCCCTTCTCTTCCAAAAAAGCTTTAATTTCTCCTGGGTCTACACATGAGTCTATGCCCTTGATCACTACCTGAAGACCTTTACTGCTCTTCAGTTGATATGTATAAAAGTTTTTATTAAGACCCTCAAATCTTGTTATTACTTTTCGAAAGTCATCCTCATTATTTACCTGTATTTTAGTCTCGTTAATCATACCTCGCTTTAATGCAGCTACGTAAAAGGAATTTTCACCTATTACCGAAATCAAACTTTTTATTAACTCATTTGAGTTTTGCTCCCTAAGATATATCGGGGGAGGCTTGGACGACTTTATCACGTTTGGTGCTTCAGGGGATTCATCCTCAAGAATTGCAAAACGATTTTGGGAATTTTTTCTGTCGGTTGTACCATCTTTTAAAACTTTCGGTGCCGAAGCCACTGCTGAGGAGGTAGGGCTACGACCCCGTTTAAGCACTGTTATATATCTATCAATGCCAACTTGTACTGGAGGCTTTTGAGAAATTTTTTCTTGATTTACTGGGTTTTTCATAGCAGCTGTTTTGGGGTTTACCGTATCATTACTTATTAAAGTAGTTTTTGCCACTGCGGCAACAGTTCCAGTTAAAAGATTTGTTATTGTATTACGATCGACCGTATTTGTAAATAAAGAGGGTGAGAGGGAACGCGTTCGAGTAATAGGTTTAGCCGTTAAGTAATTGCTATCATCGAATGTTTGTTTTTTTTCTACTTTTGTTTCGTCAACACTCACTGTAACATAAGCATTTCTTTCGTTATGTTTTATTGTTTTGCATTATACGCATTCATAAGAGTTTTTTTTTTATTTTATTTTACTGTTTGTTTAATTGTGCTCTTCTTTTTATTTGTTGTTTAAAAAAAACCCCGAGAAAAAAAAAAAAGAATAAGTAAAAACAAGAAATGTTTTTGCATAAAATGTATGTATGTATGTATGTGTGTACATACATATATTTTTTAATTGTAATTTTTAATATTTTTATTATTGATTTTTATGTTCACTAATTAATAATTATTTCAAAGCGTTCATTCGCTGATAGGTATTATACCTATTATTAAAAAAAAAATAATATTAAAATTAGTATTGTGGTTATTTTGTTGAACTATTTATGGTTTTTAATCCAAATTTTTTAATATTTTTAATTAGGCTTAAGTTCATTAAATTTAATTTTCATTAAATTATTTTTATTTCTTCATAAAAATAATTTAATGAAAATTAAATTTAATGAACTTAAGCCTAATTAAAAATATTAAAAAAATTGGATTAAAAATAATATTATATTATAAAAACTTATTTATATTAAAAAAAACAAGTAAGAGTGCTATATTCGGCGGTGCCGAATCTTATATACCCTTCACCATTGTGCGAGCAGAATACAGAGCAACTAGACAAAACCTAATTAATTTCGACATAAACGTACATATATACAATACATAAAACTTCATTATAAATTAAATTTAAAAAGTTAAAACTGGTAAATATTTTTTTAAATCGTTTCAGAACACAAAAAAATTAAAAAAAAATTTTATTTTTGAAAAAAAAAAGACTTTTTTTTGGATTTCAGTACTTTGGACATAACTCAGCCATTTATTAACCGATTTGACAGATTTATATACCGATGTTTTAAGGAATAAATTTACCATTTACTTTGGTGATAAAACTTGGACTCAGAAAGACCTATGGGTTCCGAAAATGTGTATTTAAAAAAAAAAAATTAATTTTGGTCATAACTTTTTCGTATCTGAACCGATTTTCCCGAGTTTTTCAGAAAATATTTTCTACTAAAAATTTCCGATCTTTTGATATATAAGGCGTAATCATAGGTCATATGAGAGTCCAAAAAATCAGGTTTTTATTCAATTTTTGATATTTTTTGTACGGGAGGTACCACGCCCACTTGTTCAATCCCGCCCACATTTTGTGGGATGCTGTGTATTGATAACGTTAATGTGTGTACCTAATTTGGAAACTTTGGCTCTTGCCGTTCTCAAGATATACAGAAATAAAAAAATACAACAACAACAAGGGATTTTTTGGGCAAAATCAGAGGCAGTCGTGGTTTTTTGCTCATATCTCCGTCATTTTTGGACCGATCTGGCTGAATTTCAATAGCAAACTTAAACGGAGTATATGTGACATAAATATACATCAACCTAGTCCACATAATTTCTGGGGTTTTCGGAAAACCCATTTCAACATACACACAGACGGACAGACGGACAGACGGACAGACGGACAGACGGACATCGTTAAATCAACTTCGCTTTCCATAAGGACCCAGAATATATATACTTTATAGGGTGTAGGATCAATATTTTGGAACATACAAACGGAATGACAAAGTTATATATACCCTCTTACCTTCGGTGAAGGGTATAAAAACCGTATGCCGAGTTTAAAAAAAAACACGTCTGCATTCAACGAGCACGAACTCCGTATTGATGAATTTTAATTTAAATGATGAAAATAAATAAATCACCATTGTTATATTTTGTTAATTTAAATTTTTTTAGCCTTTCCTTGTTTTGGTTTTATTCAGGGCTGCCGGACAAATTTGTGTAAAAATCGTCAATTTCCTGAGAAAAAATAAAAAGTTCGTCTTTTTTGTTTTAAAAAATCGGACAATTTAAAACTAATTTTAAACAATTTTTGTTCGATTAAACATAATCAATCAATTCGATAAAACATAATCAACCAAAAACATAGTTAAAGTTTATGGGTATTTTATACATAATTTTTTAAATTTATATTTATTTTATTAAGCTTGAAGTCTATTTTTTATAAAATAATTTTTTTTTAACAAATAGAAACTGGGAATTATTTCCTTCCGAAGGTTACTTTATATTATATTCAACATTTTTCATTTTTTCGAATTTATTCTATGAGCTAAATTTCAGTTATGTATTTTATAAAGCTTTTTTGTAATAGTTCTATTCCTTCAATTTTTCAGAAATGACTTTATACACTACCAGACTATTATATTGTATTTTCTTGGTACATTTTACCTTAGCTTTCCTTTGGAAAGCAATGAGGTATATTTTATGTACAGAAAAATTTACAATTATTAGACATCAGCAGAATGTAATGCATTTTCTGGCCCGCTACGGCCTTCGTCAGCATTCTTTATGTCTCACTGGATAGTGTTACTTTATAAATTGAATGTATTTAACTCAACTTTTTTAACAAATAGAAACTGGGAATTATTTCCTTCCGAAGGTTACTTTATATTATATTCAACATTTTTCATTTTTTCGAATTTATTCTATGAGCTAAATTTCAGTTATGTATTTTATAAAGCTTTTTTGTAATAGTTCTATTCCTTCAATTTTTCAGAAATGACTTTATACACTACCAGACTATTATATTGTATTTTCTTGGTACATTTTACCTTAGCTTTCCTTTGGAAAGCAATGAGGTATATTTTATGTACAGAAAAATTTACAATTATTAGACATCAGCAGAATGTAATGCATTTTCTGGCCCGCTACGGCCTTCGTCAGCATTCTTTATATCTCACTGGATAGTGTTACTTTATAAATTGAATGTATTTAACTCAACTTTTTTAACAAATAGAAACTGGGAATTATTTCCTTCCGAAGGTTACTTTATATTATATTCAACATTTTTCATTTTTTCGAATTTATTCTATGAGCTAAATTTCAGTTATGTATTTTATAAAGCTTTTTTGTAATAGTTCTATTCCTTCAATTTTTCAGAAATGACTTTATACACTACCAGACTATTATATTGTATTTTCTTGGTACATTTTACCTTAGCTTTCCTTTGGAAAGCAATGAGGTATATTTTATGTACAGAAAAATTTACAATTATTAGACATCAGCAGAATGTAATGCATTTTCTGAAATTTAGCTCATAGAATAAATTCGAAAAAATGAAAAATGTTGAATATAATATAAAGTAACCTTCGGAAGGAAATAATTCCCAGTTTCTATTTGTTAAAAAAGTTGAGTTAAATACATTCAATTTATAAAGTAACACTATCCAGTGAGACATAAAGAATGCTGACGAAGGCCGTAGCGGGCCAGAAAATGCATTACATTCTGCTGATGTCTAATAATTGTAAATTTTTCTGTACATAAAATATACCTCATTGCTTTCCAAAGGAAAGCTAAGGTAAAATGTACCAAGAAAATACAATATAATAGTCATTTTTTCGAATTTATTCTATGAGCTAAATTTCAGTTATGTATTTTATAAAGCTTTTTTGTAATAGTTCTATTCCTTCAATTTTTCAGAA
Source organism: Pollenia griseotomentosa (assembly GCA_963931875.1). NCBI lineage: Eukaryota > Metazoa > Arthropoda > Insecta > Diptera > Polleniidae > Pollenia > Pollenia griseotomentosa. The sequence continues at coordinate 158,455,744 of OZ007560.1, forward strand.
ATGACTTTATACACTACCAGACTATTATATTGTATTTTCTTGGTACATTTTACCTTAGCTTTCCTTTGGAAAGCAATGAGGTATATTTTATGTACAGAAAAATTTACAATTATTAGACATCAGCAGAATGTAATGCATTTTCTGAAATTTAGCTCATAGAATAAATTCGAAAAAATGAAAAATGTTGAATATAATATAAAGTAACCTTCGGAAGGAAATAATTCCCAGTTTCTATTTTTTAAAAAAGTTGAGTTAAATACATTCAATTTATAAAGTAACACTATCCAGTGAGACATAAAGAATGCTGACGAAGGCCGTAGCGGGCCAGAAAATGCATTACATTCTGCTGATGTCTAATAATTGTAAATTTTTCTGTACATAAAATATACCTCATTGCTTTCCAAAGGAAAGCTAAGGTAAAATGTACCAAGAAAATACAATATAATAGTCTGGTAGTGTACAAAGTCATTTCTGAAAAATTGAAGGAATAGAACTATTACAAAAAAGCTTTATAAAATACATAACTGATATTTAGCTCATAGAATAAATTCGAAAAAATGAAAAATGTTGAATATAATATAAAGTAACCTTCGGAAGGAAATAATTCCCAGTTTCTATTTGTTAAAAAAGTTGAGTTAAATACATTCAATTTATAAAGTAACACTATCCAGTGAGACATAAAGAATGCTGACGAAGGCCGTAGCGGGCCAGAAAATGCATTACATTCTGCTGATGTCTAATAATTGTAAATTTTTCTGTACATAAAATATACCTCATTGCTTTCCAAAGGAAAGCTAAGGTAAAATGTACCAAGAAAATACAATATAAGTCTGGTAGTGTATAAAGTCATTTCTGAAAAATTGAAGGAATAGAACTATTACAAAAAAGCTTTATAAAATACATAACTGAAATTTAGCTCATAGAATAAATTCGAAAAAATGAAAAATGTTGAATATAATATAAAGTAACCTTCGGAAGGAAATAATTCCCAGTTTCTATTTGTTAAAAAAGTTGAGTTAAATACATTCAATTTATAAAGTAACACTATCCAGTGAGACATAAAGAATGCTGACGAAGGCCGTAGCGGGCCAGAAAATGCATTACATTCTGCTGATGTCTAATAATTGTAAATTTTTCTGTACATAAAATATACCTCATTGCTTTCCAAAGGAAAGCTAAGGTAAAATGTACCAAGAAAATACAATATAATAGTCTGGTAGTGTATAAAGTCATTTCTGAAAAATTGAAGGAATAGAACTTTTACAAAAAAGCTTTATAAAATACATAACTGAAATTTAGCTCATAGAATAAATTCGAAAAAATGAAAAATGTTGAATATAATTTTTTTTTTTTATCCGACATCAATTTAAAATTGTTATTTTTCCCTGAAGAAGTCACACAAAGGCGTGACAAAATATCATATTAAAAATAAATATTAACAAAAAAAAAATTTTTCAAAGTTTGTCTTGGGTTTAAAAAAATTAATTAAACAGGTTTCGTTTAAATGTGCAAAATTTCCCATTAATACGATTTCTGTATGACGTGCTAAATTCCCAATATTCCATATTTGATAAATACACTGAAATTTATTGTTGAGGGAAAGCTAGCTTCTATGCGCATTTCACTGGTTGCTTAGGCCAGCTCATCAGGAAACCTTTTCCTAAGATTTTAGAAAAGCTAGAAATATTATACGAATAAAACCCTAAAGCGAATAAGAATTTTAAACACTCAAAGTTTTACTCGTAAGTAACAATATCAAAGCTTAAACAAAACACCAACAATAAACAGTGAGTTTATCTTTTCTTACATCCCTCTACAATTGGTTGGGTTCTTTCCGACTCGAATTGTAGTTATAAGTGGGTAAAAAGAAAAAACAAAATTAAAAAACAAATTGTTTCATTCTATTGTCTTCGTAAGAAAACAACAAAAAAACCAATTTGCCAATTCAGTTTTCTGCACGGGCACATGCGAGTATATTATCAAAGTTATTTACGGGAATACAAAATTTATCATTAATACGATTTCTGTATGACGTGCTAAATTCCCAATATTCCATATTTGATAAATACACTGAAATTTATTGTTGAGGGAAAGCTAGCTTCTATGCGCATTTCACTGGTTGCTTAGGCCAGCTCATCAGGAAACCTTTTCCTAAGATTTTAGAAAAGCTAGAAATATTATACGAATAAAACCCTAAAGCGAATAAGAATTTTAAACACTCAAAGTTTTACTCGTAAGTAACAATATCAAAGCTTAAACAAAACACCAACAATAAACAGTGAGTTTATCTTTTCTTACATCCCTCTACAATTGGTTGGGTTCTTTCCGACTCGAATTGTAGTTATAAGTGGGTAAAAAGAAAAAACAAAATTAAAAAACAAATTGTTTCATTCTATTGTCTTCGTAAGAAAACAACAAAAAAACCAATTTGCCAATTCAGTTTTCTGCACGGGCACATGCGAGTATATTATCAAAGTTATTTACGGGAATACAAAATTTATCATTAATACGATTTCTGTATGACGTGCTAAATTCCCAATATTCCATATTTGATAAATACACTGAAATTTATTGTTGAGGGAAAGCTAGCTTCTATGCGCATTTCACTGGTTGCTTAGGCCAGCTCATCAGGAAACCTTTTCCTAAGATTTTAGAAAAGCTAGAAATATTATACGAATAAAACCCTAAAGCGAATAAGAATTTTAAACACTCAAAGTTTTACTCGTAAGTAACAATATCAAAGCTTAAACAAAACACCAACAATAAACAGTGAGTTTATCTTTTCTTACATCCCTCTACAATTGGTTGGGTTCTTTCCGACTCGAATTGTAGTTATAAGTGGGTAAAAAGAAAAAACAAAATTAAAAAACAAATTGTTTCATTCTATTGTCTTCGTAAGAAAACAACAAAAAAACCAATTTGCCAATTCAGTTTTCTGCACGGGCACATGCGAGTATATTATCAAAGTTATTTACGGGAATACAAAATTTATCATTAATACGATTTCTGTATGACGTGCTAAATTCCCAATATTCCATATTTGATAAATACACTGAAATTTATTGTTGAGGGAAAGCTAGCTTCTATGCGCATTTCACTGGTTGCTTAGGCCAGCTCATCAGGAAACCTTTTCCTAAGATTTTAGAAAAGCTAGAAATATTATACGAATAAAACCCTAAAGCGAATAAGAATTTTAAACACTCAAAGTTTTACTCGTAAGTAACAATATCAAAGCTTAAACAAAACACCAACAATAAACAGTGAGTTTATCTTTTCTTACATCCCTCTACAATTGGTTGGGTTCTTTCCGACTCGAATTGTAGTTATAAGTGGGTAAAAAGAAAAAACAAAATTAAAAAACAAATTGTTTCATTCTATTGTCTTCGTAAGAAAACAACAAAAAAACCAATTTGCCAATTCAGTTTTCTGCACGGGCACATGCGAGTATATTATCAAAGTTATTTACGGGAATACCATTTCATTCTATTGAATTGTTAAATTAAATCAGCTTTGATAACAGTATTATAAATATTTAAATATTTAGGGTTCTTATTTTTGCGAAAAACCTAGAATTGATAGTGACGACGTTGTTTTATATTTATACCGTATGTAGTCCGAAATAGGAAATTATTGAAATTTAATAATATCGGTTCACAAATGGCTGAGATAAGAGTAAAAAAATACGTTTGCCTCTAATTTTTACCCATAAATCTATAATTTACCTATTCTTAAAGCTATTAACTTTATTTTTTCACTTGAAATAGACTTAGTAGAATACCTGGTAGTTTAAATTGAAAAAATCGGTTCATAAATAAACAGGTTATAGACAAACAAATTTTTTTCTTGCCGAAATAATGGTTTGGCACAAAAGTGTCCATATAAGCTAATCAAATCAAAATATCAAATATATAAATTTGTTGTTGCTTTCTACATAAATACAAATTGTTTTTTTAAATTTTCAACGCCACAGAATATGAAGTGTTTGAAATTTAAAAACTCAATATGAATTTTTATAGAAAGCTACAACAATTAGTATTGTGGTTATTTTGTTGAACTATTTATGGTTCTTAATCCAAATTTTTAATATTTTTAATTAGGCTTAAGTTCATTAAATTTAATTTTTCATTAAATTATTTTTATGAAGAAAGGTGTTTTACAACATGAAAATTAATTAAAATTGTTATTGATAATCTTTCATTTTTTGACCGTGGCTGGGATTCGAACCGCAGCCGGCAGGTTACCATGACATGTTTCGATCGCAACCACTCGATCTTCTCAAATGGATTTGCCGTTTTACACTCGCAGCCATCGAAGGCTGCTGACGTCAATAGTCAAACATCAATCCTTAAACCAAATTGTATTTTAACCTTTGGTAGATCGAAGTTTGCTTATTATTTTGATTTTGTTTTTGCTTTCGTCACTTTTTTAGAAAAGATCAGCAAATCGGCACTTTGCTTATTTCGGAGCCAAAATCGCCAAAATGAAAATAAATCGTCAAATCTGTCAGCCCTGTTTTTATTATAATTATTTCTTTTGTTGACGTTTTGTTTTCATTTGACATTTGATGACTGGAAATATTCCAGTATACACAGAATTTGTGGTGTCTGTTTTCGCATTCAAATACAGAAACACTTTTATCTCACAAATCGAGAAACGATGGAATTTTTTGTTTCACCATTCATGTGAAAAATTTTAGTTTGCGAGAAATACAGAAACGAGGTACAGATTGACGATCCGTTAACAAATTGTTGACATTCACATACCTGTATATTCGTTTATGCATTAAGTGTTCAAAGACCTTGGAAAAGTAAGATAGAATAGCAATTGGGCGGTAATCATTTCCCTTTTTAGGGACTGGATTAATTTTGGCATGTTTCCATGTTATTGGAAAAGTGCTGGTCAGGAAAATAGTATTAAATAAGTGAGTTAAGTATGTAACTATCCATGGCAGTATTATCTTTATAAATTTGGGATATACACCATCCAAACCAATTGAGTCAGACTTGATTGCATGAAAGGCCATTATAACATCATTATCATCAACATGATGAAAACTAAACTTATCCGCAGGATTAAAAGCTATTAAGTTTTGATTATAAAAGTCATTTGTGATCGAATTAATGTCGACGACTTGTTGATGCCCTTTTTACCAATACCAATTTCCTTTATACACTTCCAAGTCTTCTTGCTGCCCACTGCAGTGTTTAATTTATTATGGTAATAAGAGGTTTTATTATGTCGTATTTTTGATCCAACAGCTTTTCTTGCTCTACGGTATTCATTGAATACCGTAGCACCAGATAGGCTTTAAGATAGAGTTGTAAAGTAGAAGCTTGCAATCGAGACTAAGGACTGAATTTCTTCCAATAAGCCAATGAACTTGTATGGCTTTTAGTTTCATTTGAGTTAATTTTGCCTCTATATGGCGTTTCCACGTTAATCGCCGATCGAGATGTATACCGAGATATTTTACAAGCGAATGTTGAGGAATTATTTGATTATTGATTGTAATATGGGGGCAAGATTCCCGGCGCAAGGTGAATGTTATATGCACGCATTTTTGCTCATTGACCATTATCCTCCATTGTCTTAACCATATTTCTAGTTGAAATATATGATGCTGTAAGTAACGAGATGCTTCATAACGGTTTTCGTGAACGCTTAGAAAAGCTGTATCGTCTGCAAATGTTGAAGTTTGGGTGTAGTTGTTTGTTGTCATGTCCGAAGTATAAATTAAGTATAATAGAGGGCCCAGGATGCTGCCTTGTGGGGCTCCAGCGCCAATTGGCTGAGGTAAACTTAAGCAGTTTCCTTCTTTAATAATAAATTGACGACCCACTAAGTAGTTTTTTAACAGCTTGTGCGAGTTTGCTGGTGAATTTTTCTTCCATTTATGTAATAAGCCTTCATGCCAGACTTTATTAAAAGCTTGAGAAACATCGATGAAGAGAGTGGAACCATATTTTCTTTCCTTAAAGGCTTTTCTTATGGCGTTTACTATCCGATGGGTTTGTTCAATTGTGCTACGTTCTCTTCTGAAACCGAATTGATGGTTAGGTATACACCCATTGTCATATAAAATTAGGGTTAATTTTGACTCTAAGAGCTTTTCAAACAGCTTTGATATATTAGATAATAAGCTGATAGGCCTATATGACTTTTGTATGATCTTTTCTTGGCTATAGTACCATCGTAGCTAAGGAGACCTTCCATTCTTGAGGGTAGTATTCAAGGCGTAAGATAGCATAAAAAATAAAAAGAATAATTTTCTTTGCTACGCGAGGAAGCTCCAAAAGTATTTTGTTACCGATCTTATTAATACCAGGTGCCTTCTTGGTGTTTAATTCACAAATAGCCTTTTCTATTTCTCTTACCTAAAATCTTAGGGGGATAGCTGCTCTAACATTAACAGCCGGTAGCTCGTCCGCTATTTCGTCAGATATATTTGGGGCAAATACGTTTTTCAAACGATTTACAAACAGGTTTCCTTTTTCATTATCACTTCTTGCACAATTTCCATTCAGGTTTTTTAATGGTGGTTTTGAGATAACTGGCCTTTCAAGATTTCTAGCTGCACGCCATAATGCAGTTGCATCCAGGTCCGTAAGATATTTTTCCACGGAAGCCGTTTTCTAAAACTGCAGTAATTTTCTTAGCCTTTTTGTACACTCTATTAATAACTTCTTAAGTCAAGGGGATCTGTGCAATTACAACTCTCTTCGAGCTCTTCTTTTTTCAGGCAAGAGACGCTCGACATCTGTGCGATATATTTTAAAATTTTTTGTTTTTTGGAGCCAATACTGGAATGTTGAACAGCTAGTTTCAGAAAACTGTCAAAATTAACAATAGAGCGATCTACATTCTCCGGTGTACTAAGCGGGATAGTTTCTATGCAATGGGTACTGATACATTTTTTATATTTTAATCAGTTAATTTGTGTAGCTGACGTCGCTAAGTAACCAGTTGGAGATACAATTATATTGGGGTTCATTATAGTAAAAACTAGAGTAACCCTGCCCGCGTTGCTGGTCAATACAATAACATACGTTTACGTCTTGGTAATTAAAATTAAATTTTCTAGAAAGGATACATTTTCCTGAAAAAGAAGTGCAAAATAATATACATTTTTTAAAGTTGAAACATCAAAAAGAAAAAATAATATTGCAGAGCTTGGTGGAAAACGACATTTTTAGTATTGCCGTTTTCACAAAAAATTAATAAAGACGACGGCTTCCCAACACGTGACCGTGTGAAAATACAGGAAATTCTAATTTTATTCCGCAAACTTGCAACGATTGGCCTTGAGCTTTGTTAATAGTCATTGCAAAAGCCAAACGAACGGGAAACTGTAATCGTTGAAATTGAAATGGCATATCAGTGGGAATCATTGTGATGTGTGTTATTAAAACATCTTCGCCTTTGAATTTGCCATTTAAAATTGTTGCTTCAATTTTTTTTCATTAATTTTTTGACCGCAAGTCTTGATCCCTTGGATAATTTTCGTGGATTAATATTACGAAACATAATGATTGTAGATCCGATTTTCAATTGTAAATAATGCGGTGGTAATCCATGCAAATCAAGAGAATTTAAAAAATTCAGTTGGGTAATGTACTACGCCTTCTTGATTTTTCACAGTGTCAACAGATTTATATGTGATCAATTCACCACCATCTATTTGAGATTTAATGATGAAATTCAAATCATTGACATCTTTATTTTTTCCTGCCAATATAGCTCTTTCACTCAACCAAGCATAATTTTTGTTTTGCTGTTGTATATTTGGGAAGACTTTTCCAATTAGTTCTTCTTGTGATTGTGTGAATAGGCAAAAATCTCTCGGAATTGTAATGAAACCATCATTCTCAATTGGCAATTGCTTTGAAAATGTTACAGCTGACTGATCATTTTGCAATTGCACACGAACATTGGTGTTGAGTCTTACGCCCTATTTGTTGGAATTTTCAAAAATGTATGTCCTTAAGTTCCTTTAGATATTACAGTGTCTGCATGCCAAATTTTAAGAAAACCGGTTGATTAGTTAAGAAGATATAGGGAGGGGGAGCGTTATACCCTCTTGCCCTAAATATTGAAAATTTTAGGCAATAGTTCCTTCCAGATGTTACACTATTTGCCTGCCAAATTTCAAAAAAAATGGTTGATTAGTTAATAAGATATTGGGAGGTGGAGCCGATTTCGTGTAAACTTCACATAAACCATCTACAGACTATCCCCAACGTACCCTACAATTTTGGTTGCAACCGGTGAACCCGTTTTCGCAGTAAGTGGTGACATCAAAGTGTACACTTCTTTTTTATATATATAGATTGTAGGTGTGAGGTCGGAAGATAATTCTAAGGAAGCTTCAACACGAATCGTTTCTATGGGGTTGTTTTTTACCACGCCGAAATTAATGACATCTGGAATTGGCCAATATGTTGGTTGTCCACACGCTATAACATTTAAAACCATTTTAGCAATAGTAATGAATAAAACACGACTCTTTGGTGTTATAAGTCGTGACACCCAGAAGGTATGTTTAGCGTTATAATCGCCAGCGGCCATGAAACAAGGTCCTAATGATTTAAAATATTTATAATATTGGCTAACTGATATTGAAAATCTAGGTGGGGAGTATAACGATGAAATTAGTAGGTTTCTATTTAATTCCGCAAAAATTCGTTGCTTGCAGATAATATTTACGATGATCACACATTATGTAGTGTTTAATTCGGTTTTTTATTAAAATGGCAGAACCTCCACAAGCTCTGTCTCGAGGGTCCTTGGTATCATATAGTGTATAACCATTGGTTTTAAACGTATTTCTTGAGTTCAAATGAGTTTCAGAAATTATCATGTCAGCAATTTGTTTAATTTTAAGAAAGTATTCTAATTCATTTTTATGTTGGCGGATGCCGTTTGCGTTCCTTATCGCAAAGAACTGTTCCGTGTAGTTCACAACATTCTACGCAAACAGGGGGTAAGTAACAGTATACCTTGGTATGAACAAATTCTTGGCCGTTTAAGCACTGATCAGGTCCATTTCTCTTGTGCGGCTCCTCTATTGTGATTTTTCTGTACAGAATATATTTCAAACTTTAAATAGGATGCGTTTCGGTTTTTTTAGCTTAACGTCGCCGGGCTCTAAATCCACTCGAAAAAGTGGTTGGAGATTTTTTCCCTATTTTTAATATTAACCACATGTTTTATCTTGAAACCTTTTTCTTCCAAGAAAGTTTTTGTTTCCTCTGGGTCCACACATGAGTCGATTCCCTTAATCACTACCTGAAGACCTTTACTGCTCTTAAGTTGGTATGTATAAAAGTGCTTTAAATTTTTTAATTATTTTGCGAAAATCATTCTCATGATTTACTTGTATTTTTGTCTCGTTGATACTACTTCGCTTTATTGCAGCTACATAAAATTAATTTTCAACAATCAACGAAATTAAACACTTTATTAGCTCATTTGAGTTTTGCTCCCTAAGATATATTGGGGGAGGCTTGTATGATTTCATGACGTTTGGTACTTTTGAGGCCGAAGCTGAAGCAACAGCTGAGGAGGTAGGACTGCGACCCCGTTTTAGCACTGTTATAAACCTGTCCATACCAACTTGCACTTGAGGCTTTTGACAAGTTTGTACAATTGGGTTTTCCATTGTATCTGTGTTTGAGTTCATAGTATCATTTCCTACTTAAATTGTTTTTGACGTCGCGGCAATACTTTCGGGGTCAGAAATCTTTGCAGGCTCGGCAACACTTGCTACTAGAGCTAGCTTTATACTTCCACCGTTTTTGTAAACACCGAGGGTGAAAGGAAAAGTGTGCGAATAATTGGCTTAGCCGTTAGGTAGTTAAAATTGTTTTGTTTTGTTTTATTTATTTCAGCATACACATTTCTTTCATTTAGCTTTAAGGCTCAGTTAGTCTTTACTTTCTGTTCTGTTACTTATCAGTTGATTTGTTTTTGTTATTAAAAAAAACTGAAATAATTGATCACAAAGTTTTGTGACGCACGCCATAAAAAGTGGAAGTAACTTCAAAGGTTGAAGTGTGTTTTCCTAATTTTTAGCGAATTTTGCATTATAAGGTATAAAAAAGCTAATTCCTAAAAGGAAGATGACTATAAGAGAATTCTAAAATCACTTATTCGCAGCCAAAAAATGTTGTGATTTTTTGACAAAAGCTGTGAACCCTTTGTGACACACGCCTCACACCGCACCCTACAGTTTTTCCATTATTATATTTTATTTATTTTAACAAAACATATTATATTTTTATGAATTGCATTTCTTAAACTAATTTTTTTTTAACGAAATTTATATTTTGATGTGTCTGCTGGAAGGGCTTTTTTAAGAACAAAAATCAACTAAAATAATGCAAAATTCATGTATAACATTAAGAAATCAAGGGTGGAGTAGGATTTGGTAAAAATTTTTGAATTAATGATCATTGAAATACATTTTTTTTAATATAAAAATTAAATTATACATCCAGTCTTATATTCCATAAAAAAAATTAATTTGTAAAATTTTTGGTTTGTGGACTGTTTCTGGGATTTGCCCATATATATATATTTTTTTTATTTTTCTCTATTTAATTTTTTGTTAATAATAATTGTTTACTTTTATGTTAAATAATTTATTTAAAAATTATTTATTTTGCGTCCATTCACTGAATGTTTTTTTAAAAAAAGTAATCAAATGTAATTAATTTATAATTCAAATTGTATGCTGGGTTAAGAATACACGTCTGTATCACAACAAAGCACAAATAATTTGAACATACCTTAATATAACGTTGAATTTCTACAAGATTTTTGTGGAAGTCTGTCATTTTTGCTCGATAGAAATCGGTGAAATGTAAAATATTTTAAGGCTTTTGAGCAAAAATTTTAAAAATGGTCTCGGAAAGAGCAGGTAAATACGACATTAGAGAAGTAGTGCTTTTTTGCTCTACTTTTGAGAAGATTTCAGGCTGAACTTGAAAGAAGAGGGCTGAAGATGATAGCAACATTTGAATAATTCATCAAAGGCTATGAAAAGGTGAAGGAAGAAGATTTTCCGGATGAAATTACTCTGAAATATGAAAATGCCTGTGAATAGTACCAGATTTTAAAGGCTAAAATAATGGACTGGTTGAAGGCTTAGTCTCCGCAACAGAAGGCACCAGAAACAACAGTACGTCAGTCGTCTCTTAAGTTACCTGCGGTCGAATTACAAACGTTTGAAGGGGGTTTCGGCAAATGGCCTGCATTTAGGGATATGTTCATGGCAGTGGTTGGGAATAAGCCTTCTGGTGGCTCCTGCGCACAAATTATACTATTTACTTGGCAAGACGAGGGTGGAGGCCTACCAGCTCATACAAGATTATGATCTGGTAGATTCTAATTTGAGTTATCTTGGCAAAAGTATGGCATCCAGGCCCCTCAGAATGAAACTTTGAAATTTTTAAGGAAACTTCAAAACACGGTCAGCGATGGCTTGTCGATTATTAGTTCGTTTCAAGTTGAGGTAGCAGATAATGACCCTTTTCTTCTTAACATTTGCACTTCAAAGCTCCCAGAAGAAACTTCGGGTGCGTGGGAAGATTCTTTGACTAACCATAAAGAACTGCCTACTTGGCAACAACTTAACAAATTTCTGTCTGAGCGAATTGAAACTTTGGAAACTTTTAAAAATTTGAGGAAGCCGCCCAGCCGAGACAACAATATCTCCAAATCTCAAGTTTTTTATTCTAATACCGCAACCGATAAAGGTAAGTTTAGCTGCAAGAAATGCCAACAGATCCATCCATTACAATTCTGCAAATATTTTAAGCGTTTGTCAGTCAGTGATAGAATGAAATATGTATATGCTAATACATTTTGCGCGAATTGTTTTTCACCCACTCATTTCAAAACTAAATGCCAGAGCACCAGTCGCTGCAACAGATGCAATCAAAGGCATCACACCATGTTACATATTGAAGATAAAGGGAGAAAGGTTCCCACTCACAGGGCGTCATATCATCAGCATTCTCGAGACGACGAAAGGCCGTCAGGGTCGGGCACTCAAAATAACACAAGGCCATCCAGTTCTCAATCGGGACGATCTGCCACTTCGGGTGCAAAGAGGATGGAGTCAGTTCAGGTTAATTTGTCTCAACACACAGTAGAGCATTTAGGCGAAAGATTCACTGTTCCCGCATTAAATGATACAGGGTCCACTAGAAGTTTTATCCTAAGGCGGGTAAAACGCCATCATAGCGAAATATCAGGGTTCGGTGAGACGGTGGTAGGAAGTTCGAAGGGAAGGTGCTGTGTCACAATTAAATCTCGAATATCCGATTTAAAAATTAGAATCCGAGCTATTGTGGTACCAACATCGGCACATTTTATGGAAGATATAAAAGGTTTGAAGCTTGCAGATCCCTATTTCTACAAACCTGCGGCAATCGAAACGATTATTGGTAGTGATTACCTGCCTTTTATAAATTTGAGCGGTGTAAAAATGAATATCGGAAATAATCTTGAAGCCCGAGAGTCCCACTTTGGCTGGAATTTGCTAGGCCCTGAACCAGAAACTAAACTTCAATCATTCCTTACGTTTGTCTCCCCTTGAAGCGATCTAGTCCTTCATGAACAATTTAAAAAGTTTTGGGAGATAGAAGAGGCAGAAAAACCCGATTGTTGAGTAAAAAACCAAGTTTTAGTAGCTAACTGATTCGTCGCTTTAAAATTCTGAAAGCGACATTTTTATTAATTCAATATATTAAAATATAATACAAATTTTACCTTAGTTTTCTCAATTTATGTTTAACAAACTTTAATTGACGATCACCGCGCTTTTGTACAATTTTATAAATGGCGAAATTATAGCTTTCAATTAAAGAATGTATGTATGTAATTAAATTTAGTACAAGTTAAAAGAATGAACTTAATAACACAGTTGTAAAAGGGGTTAACATTACATTTACGTGTATAGAAATGGGAAGTGCCGACTTGCCGTTAACTTTAAATAATTGTCGGTAACAATTCTCCCCCCTGTAAGGCACCGCTTTTACGGTCTTTCACCGATGTATTGCTGACATCAGGTCGTTCCATGATTCCATTTTTAGTTTTTATTTTCGCCTTTCGCACCTTATGCTTTAGTAACCTCGATCACTCTGCCTTTCACCCATGAGTTCCGCTCTGCATTTTCATCTACCACAAGCACGATATCATCCTCCTTAATAGGCTTTATTCGCTGGGTCCACTTACTGTGACGCGTCAATGTTGGCAACATTTCCTTTACAAAACGACGCTAAAACAAATTGGCAAACACTTCACTTTGACGCAGGCACATTCGGTGATCAAAATTTTCAGGTGAACTGAATGGTTTTGCACCATTCGAGCTGCCCAAGAGAAAATGGTTAGGGGTGATAGCTTCCTGATCTTCAGTTTCTAGTGACACATCCGTTAAGGGTCTAGAGTTGACTACCATTTCTACTTCCATTAGTGCACACCTGAGGCTTCCATCGGTGAAGTTTTGAGAGGGTGTTATTTTGTATAAAATAGTTTTTATAGATCTCACTAACCTCTCCCAAGCTCCTCCCATGTGGGGCGCTGCTGGTGGATTGAATTTCCATGTAATGCCTTTATATGCTAATTCAGAGTGAATAATATTAAATTTTATATTTTTTAATTCTTCTTTTACCAAACGATCTGCACCACGAAAATTTGTGCCGTTGTCACTATAAATTTCAGCTGGAGTGCCACGCCTTGCTATAAAATTCCTCAGGGCCATCAGAAAAGAGTCAGTTGAAAGGGTATGAGCTATTTCAATATGTACGGCTCTCATTGTTAGGCACGTAAACAATACTCCCCACCTCTTTAATGATTTCCTTCCTAATGTAACCGCTATTGGGCCGAAATAGTCAACACCGACAAACGTAAAGGGTCGTTGAAAAGCTCCAAGGCGTGCTGGCGGTAGGGGTGACATCTGAGGTGAGAGTGGTTTTGCCGATTCGTTTTTACATTGCTGACATTCTCTACGAATAATTTTGTAGACTACTCTCAGCCTGACGATGAAATAAATTTGTCGTATCTCATTTATAACCGTCCATGGTTAAAGTGGTGATAAGCCCGATGATAATCATTTACAATAAGTTTTGCTACGTGATAATTACCTTTAAGTACAATCAAGTCACGTTGAATGCCACACGATGGGGTCGCATATTGGCACGATTTTTTACTCTTATCACGCCATCATCGTCTATATATACATTAAGGTTATTTAAAGTACTACCCTTTGAAACAGTTTTACCATATTGAAGGGCCGTCAGCAAAACTTGAAATTTGGGTCATCTTGTAAATAATATTCTTTGCCCTGATGAGATGTGATGCATTAAGAGTCGCTTCTGGCTTTTGTCTCTTTAATTTTTGGTAGCGACGTTCAATATAAACCAACCAGTTTCCAACAGCACGGTTAAGGCTGAGCCAACTAGAAAAATACTCAAAATTAATCGGTATCACAATTGACTTACTCGTTTGTATATTTAAGTATCGGGGGCGGATTTCACAAGTGACCCCATCGGCCACATTTGAGTCGAATCTGTTTGAGTCTTTAGGCCACTCACTTTCGGGGAGTCGTAACCATGATGGGCCATCAAACCAATCTTGTGGCCTGTATTTTGTGGCAAAGTCAGCTACATTCATAGCACTTGGTACCCACCTCCAGTCGGTAGCGTTTGTAAACTTTAAAATTTCAGCTACACGAAACATAACAAACTGTCTATATTTTCTAGAGTCACCAGTTAACCAATTCAAAACTGTTTTTGAATCAGTCCACATTACCTTTCGTTGAAATTTTATGTGGTAATTACCTACATGAGTCTGGCCCCAATGACTGCTGCCTGTAATTCTAGCCGAGGTACTGAAAGAGGTCGAAGTGGGGCAACTTTTGATTTAGCTGCAACAAGTTTTATTTCAACATTACCGCCGAGTTCGATACGAAAAAACGATACGGCTGCATATGCATCTTCACTTGCGTCGACGAATGTGTGCAATTCAACAATGCAGTTCTGTTGTAAAGCTGTCGAGTAACATCGTGGTATAGAAACAGCTGCTATCGTTGGTAAGAATGTTACCCAATTTTTCCACTTACAATTAAGTTCATTATTTAGTGGCTGATCCCAATCTATGCCGCTACGCCAAATTTCCTGGAGTAAGGACTTTAATTAGGACATGAAAGAGGAAACAAACCCTAGAGGATCGAACACAGACATCAAGACTTGAAGAACTTCTCGTTTTGTAGGCACCGTTTCCTCATTAAGAATGGGTCGACGAAGTCGTACAAATTTTAAATTCATCTTAAAGGTGTCAACTTTGGGGTCCCAGTATAAGCCAAGAATCTTTTCAAATTGAGTAGAAATTTTGTTATTTTCAAAACTTTTATTTTCGACACATTTCGTTTCGCCAAGTGCACTTAAAACTTCTGTTGAGTTAGAGCACCAATTTCGCATATGAAACCCACCAATAGCGTGAACATCTCGCACCCTTATAGCCAGTACAATTGCTTCTCCGATAGTGTTTGTAGAGTCGATGAAATCGTCCACATAATGCTGTTTTGTAATGACCTCAATAACTTTTACCAAATTTTTTCTTCCCTTTCTTCTAAGGCACTCATTTGCAACTTTTCGGCATAGCCTTTCTCCTCTAAATTCGTAACTTGTTGTTGTAACAATTCAGCTAAATAAGGGTCACGATTGGCCTTTTGTTGAATACACTGAAAGCGTTTCATTGCTGTTAGCAAACAATTTGGCAACTCTGGCGGGTCACACCTCCATAAAAGTCCGACTTCATAACGGCCATCAACGAATTCGCAAGTTTTTTCTAAAATTTCTATTGCCTTATGATCATCTTTTGACATAGGTAATACTGCTGGGGATGTTATGCCCACACTCTCATCTGAAAAATATTGTTTTACTAGGCCCTGTAGTTCATCACAGCTGCATTTATGAAAATTTAGTCTACCGCATACCTTTGTTCCACCAGCAAAAAGTGTCCACCCCAATCTAGTTTTTGATGCCACTGGTTGCTGCCAGCCACCTTCACGAGTCTTAATTGATGAAATTAAATTGTGATTGTTTACGCCAATTATCATGGATGGAATTGCTTTTGAGTAACCCTCTAGGGGAATGTCACCGAGGCAAGGGTATTTTTTCTTAATATTTTCGACAACCATTGTTTCAGCCGACAAATTTAAATCTCTTACAGTGTATACATTACTTATTGGAAAATTTTTTGAATTCGACTTTGCTGAAGAAATTTTAAAATTTATTCTTCAAGAGTTGTCTTCATACCGGGATACGTCACCAGTCCACCGGATGCAAAGTGGATCGTTAATGCCTTTTACACCCAATTCGTTAGCCACTTTTTCCTCCAAGAGCGTTAGGGTTGAACCATCATCCATGGTGCCCGATTTTGTGTCACTATGAAGAGTTACTGGCACAATACGCAAATATGATTCACCCTCGCCTTTGTGGTTATTAAGCGTACTTACTGTGTTACTAGTCTGCAGCTCTTCTTCGTGTAAAAGTTCATTGTGATGGACAGTACATCCATTTACACCACACTGTTTCTGAAACCAACACCTACGTTTGCGGTTGCCTAAACAAATACGACATAAATTTTTTGATTTTACGACGTTCCACCTTTCAGCACTAGACAAATCCTTAAATTTTTCGCAATGTGTTAATTTGTAAGGGTCGCTGCATAAAACACACTGTTGTTGTGAATTTTGTGGTGTAGAAACTGTATGGGTATTGAAATGGCCTTCCCTTTTTGATGGCCTTTTATCGTGGCTGGTCTCAAAGACAGGAACGGTCACTCTACATGTAGCCTATGCTATAGAGTATTACCAGTCGGAAAAGTCTTTTAAATTTGGCCGAGGTATATCTTTGGAACGTAGCGCCCATTGAAGCAATGTGTCTGGTGGCAGTTTATCCACTCATTCCTGTAAAAGTGTAGGATTGGTCAAATATTCATCTAGTTGTGATGACCGAATCGTAGCACACATATTCTTTACTGCAAATGCGAACTCAATTAAAGTTTCAAGCTTGCCTTTTTGCAAAGTTATTTTCCGCACTTCATCAATTAAATTTTTTAGAATACACTCAGGTCGGCCAAAATACATCTTAAGTGTTCTTATGGTGTCCGGTACCATAACAGGTAGCATTAAACAGTTTCGTACACCATCGCGAGCCTTACCATGCAAACACTTTTGCAACCTTATGAGGTTTTCTTCGTTGCCATAACCAGCAACACGGGTGCTCTGTTCAAATGCACTAATGAATATGGGCCACTTCCTTGGATCTCCATTAAATGCGGGCAAATCCCTAGAAATGCATTGCCGGGCCACAAGTTGTGTTGTGGTTATATTGTTTAGACTATTTTCATTTGTCGTGTTTGTATGATTGTGTTTGTTTACATTATTTGGACAATTGCTTTTGCTATTATTTTGATTAGTAATACCATATGTGAGATTCATATGGTTAGAGCCATTATTGTGAATGATTGTGTCTTGTGAATTTACATGACGGGTTTGTGTATTTGCTAAGTACGAACAAGTGCACTATTATATTGCTATTCTGACGATTATTTTGTAGACATATATTTTGTTGATGATTATTATCCACACACGATGGCATATTAATTGTAGAACAAACAACCAAAGGCCATGAATTTCGCATTTGCGAGTCATCAACAATTCCGTGGCACTCAATATCATCATCAGACTGTAGCAATTCATATTAACGCCTTATCAACTCCCTTCTTAATTGCATTTCCTCCTCCAGCGGCTGCAGTTGAAGATTTTTCTTTACACTTATCTCGGGTCGCAGGTTTATTGTACGTGTCGATGTAGTATTTGCCGAAGAAGACTGTTGTTGAGGATGCGTCCCAATGTACTCAACACTTGATTCCTCTCTTGCATTTTGAAGATTGGGGTTATGTGTGGAATTTTGTGGGTCTTTGCATTTTTGGCAAATCCATACAAAAAGCTCATCTTCTTCAACATCACAACAGGTGTTGTGATAGCTGCTAAGGCATTTGGAGCAAGTCACCATGTTCCCACGACTCGGGTCTACACATATGGGGCAGCTGTTAGTTAGATTCGCAGATGTCGCCATATTCTTATGGTAGTAAGAATTTTAAAGAAATTGTTGAGTAAGAAACCAAGTTTTAGTAGCTAACTGATTCGTCGCTTTAAAATTCTGAAAGCGACATTTTTATTAATTCAATATCTTAAAATATAATACAAATTCAAAAGATTTTGTTATTCGTGCTTAATTCCCAGTTTTTATTATTGATAAAAACACTTGAAATTTATTGTTGATGGGATAAGCTATTCCTATGCGCATTTCACTGGTTGCTTAGGCCAGATCATCAGGAAACTTCATCCATAAAAATTTTAGAAAAACTAAAGATATTAAACCAAATAAAACTGTTAAGCGTATAAGACTTATAGCAACAGTTCTACTTGTAATAATATCAAAGCTTAAACAAAACACATCAACAATAAACAGTGGGTTTATCTCATCTTACATTCCCCACTACAATTAGTTGAAATTCTCTCAACATTAATTGTAGTTGTAAGTAGGTTAAGAAAAACAAAATAAAAACAACAACAACAACTTTACAAAAGATGTTGACAATTAAGTGTTTTTTTAGGCCGTGCACTGCCCGTTTAATATCAAAAAGTAATTTCAATTTTTGGGAATACAAAATTTTAATTTCAAAAGATTTTGTTATTCGTGCTTAATTCCCAGTTTTTATTATTGATAAAAACACTTGAAATTTATTGTTGATGGGATAAGCTATTCCTATGCGCATTTCACTGGTTGCTTAGGCCAGATCATCAGGAAACTTCATCCATAAAAATTTTAGAAAAACTAAAGATATTTAACCAAATAAAACTGTTAAGCGTATAAGACTTATAGCAACAGTTCTACTTGTAATAATATCAAAGCTTAAACAAAACACATCAACAATAAACAGTGGGTTTATCTCATCTTACATTCCCCACTACAATTAGTTGAAATTCTCTCAACATTAATTGTAGTTGTAAGTAGGTTAAGAAAAACAAAATAAAAACAACAACAAAAACTTTACAAAAGATGTTGACAATTAAGTGTTTTTTTAGGCCGTGCACTGCCCGTTTAATATCAAAAAGTAATTTCAATTTTTGGGAATACAAAATTTTAATTTCAAAAGATTTTGTTATTCGTGCTTAATTCCCAGTTTTTATTATTGATAAAAACACTTGAAATTTATTGTTGATGGGATAAGCTATTCCTATGCGCATTTCACTGGTTGCTTAGGCCAGATCATCAGGAAACTTCATCCATAAAAATTTTAGAAAAACTAAAGATATTAAACCAAATAAAACTGTTAAGCGTATAAGACTTATAGCAACAGTTCTACTTGTAATAATATCAAAGCTTAAACAAAACACATCAACAATAAACAGTGGGTTTATCTCATCTTACATTCCCCACTACAATTAGTTGAAATTCTCTCAACATTAATTGTAGTTGTAAGTAGGTTAAGAAAAACAAAATAAAAACAACAACAACAACTTTACAAAAGATGTTGACAATTAAGTGTTTTTTTAGGCCGTGCACTGCCCGTTTAATATCAAAAAGTAATTTCAATTTTTGGGAATACAAAATTTTAATTTCAAAAGATTTTGTTATTCGTGCTTAATTCCCAGTTTTTATTATTGATAAAAACACTTGAAATTTATTGTTGATGGGATAAGCTATTCCTATGCGCATTTCACTGGTTGCTTAGGCCAGATCATCAGGAAACTTCATCCATAAAAATTTTAGAAAAACTAAAGATATTAAACCAAATAAAACTGTTAAGCGTATAAGACTTATAGCAACAGTTCTACTTGTAATAATATCAAAGCTTAAACAAAACACATCAACAATAAACAGTGGGTTTATCTCATCTTACATTCCCCACTACAATTAGTTGAAATTCTCTCAACATTAATTGTAGTTGTAAGTAGGTTAAGAAAAACAAAATAAAAACAACAACAACAACTTTACAAAAGATGTTGACAATTAAGTGTTTTTTTAGGCCGTGCACTGCCCGTTTAATATCAAAAAGTAATTTCAATTTTTGGGAATACAAAATTTTAATTTCAAAAGATTTTGTTATTCGTGCTTAATTCCCAGTTTTTATTATTGATAAAAACACTTGAAATTTATTGTTGATGGGATAAGCTATTCCTATGCGCATTTCACTGGTTGCTTAGGCCAGATCATCAGGAAACTTCATCCATATAAATTTTAGAAAAACTAAAGATATTAAACCAAATAAAACTATTAAGCGTATAAGACTTATAGCAACAGTTCTACTTGTAATAATATCAAAGCTTAAACAAAACACATCAACAATAAACAGTGGGTTTATCTCATCTTACATTCCCCACTACAATTAGTTGAAATTCTCTCAACATTAATTGTAGTTGTAAGTAGGTTAAGAAAAACAAAATAAAAACAACAACAACAACTTTACAAAAGATGTTGACAATTAAGTGTTTTTTTAGGCCGTGCACTGCCCGTTTAATATCAAAAAGTAATTTCAATTTTTGGGAATACAAAATTTTAATTTCAAAAGATTTTGTTATTCGTGCTTAATTCCCAGTTTTTATAATTGACTAGCTTAACCCGGTGCGCTTCGCTACACTGCTTAAACCACTTCTTCAGTTGAGAGATATTTAATATATGCATCCTATGGAAGGTTTTCCCCCCTGCGCCTTCCCGCTTTATTTTTATTTTCAAAAGTGTAGTATACCATAGGAGTGACTTCTACTAAGTTTGAACATTCTTACTATAACAGTTCTTAAGATATGTGATATTAAACATTGGCGTCCTATGGGGGGTAACATTTCCCCGCTGCTATTTTATTTCAATTTTTGGGTTCAGAAGATCATACTACAAAAAGTTTAATAAAAAGAGTGCAGCGGCTCTAAATTATATTTCTATCTATGAGGGGTACTGCTCCTCCTCTGTCCATTTCTATATTGAAATTTAAAGTTTGCCATAATAGTAGCTTTAACCACGTTTGAAGACTCTCCCTTTAATAGTTCTTGAGTTGAGAGATATTTAATATATGCATCCTATGGAAGGTATTTCCCCCCTGCGCCTTCCCGCTTTATTTTTATTTTCAAAAGTGTAGTACATATACCATAAGTGTGACTTCTACAAAGTTTGAACATTCTAACTTTAATAGTTTTTAAGATATCCGATATTAAACATTAGCGTCCTATGGGGGGTAACACTTCCCCCGCTGCTATTGTGTTTAAATTTTGGGGCTCAGAACATCCTACTACCAAAAGTTCAACAAATTGCTTGCAGCGGCTCTTATTAATATTGCTATCTATGAGGGGTACTGCTCCTCCTCTGTCTACCCCGCCCATTTTTATATTGAAATTTATAGTTTACCATAGTAGTAGCTGTAACCATGTTTGAAGACTCTCCCTTTAATAGTTCTTCTGTTGAGCGATATTTAATTTATGCATCCTATGGAAGGTATTTCCCCCCTGCGCCTTCCCGCTTTATTTTTATTTTCAAAAGTGTTGTATACCATAAGAGAGACTTCTGCAAAGTTTGAACATTCTCACTATAAAAGTTCTTAAGATATGCGATATTAACCATTGGCGTCCTATGGTGGGTACCACTTCCCCCGCTGCTATTTTATTTCAATTTTGGGGCTCTGAAGATCCTACTACCAAAAGTTCAACAAAATGCGTGCAGCGGCTCTTAATTATATTTCTATCTATGAGGGGTACTGCTCCTCCCCCGTCTACCCCGCCCATTTGTATATTGAAATTTATAGTTTACTATAATTATAGCTTTAACCACTTTTGAAGACTCTCCCTTTAATAATTCTTCAGTTGAGCGATATTTAATATATGCATCCTATGGGAGGTATTTCCCCCCCTGCGCCTACCCGCTTTATTGTTATTTTCAAAAGTGTTGTATACCATAAGAGTGACTTCTAGAAAGTTTGAACATTCTCACTATTACAGTTCTTTAGATATGCGATGTTAAACATTGGCGTCCTATGGGGGATTCCACTTCCCCCGCTGCTATTTTATTTTAATTTTGGGGCTCAGAAGATCTTACTACCAAAAGTTCTGCATAATGCGTGCAGCGGATCTTAATATATGCGATAATTAATATTGGCATCCTATGGGGGATACCAATTCCCCTGCCCCTATCGGAAAAATAAGTAGCCTATTTTATTTTTAGGGCTCACGTGATGTATCTGTAAAAATTTCAGGAAAATCGGTTCAGTAGTTTAGGAGTCTATAAGCCAACAAACAAACAAACAAACAAACAAACAAACAAACAAACATACAAACATTTTTCATTTTTATATATATAGATAGATAAAAACACTTGAAATTTATTGTTGATGGGATAAGCTATTCCTATGCGCATTTCACTGGTTGCTTAGGCCAGATCATCAGGAAACTTCATCCATAAAAATTTTAGAAAAACTAAAGATATTAAACCAAATAAAACTGTTAAGCGTATAAGACTTATAGCAACAGTTCTACTTGTAATAATATCAAAGCTTAAACAAAACACATCAACAATAAACAGTGGGTTTATCTCATCTTACATTCCCCACTACAATTAGTTGAAATTCTCTCAACATTAATTGTAGTTGTAAGTAGGTTAAGAAAAACAAAATAAAAACAACAACAACAACTTTACAAAAGATGTTGACAATTAAGTGTTTTTTTAGGCCGTGCACTGCCCGTTTAATATCAAAAAGTAATTTCAATTTTTGGGAATACAAAATTTTAATTTCAAAAGATTTTGTTATTCGTGCTTAATTCCCAGTTTTTATTATTGATAAAAACACTTGAAATTTATTGTTGATGGGATAAGCTATTCCTATGCGCATTTCACTGGTTGCTTAGGCCAGATCATCAGGAAACTTCATCCATAAAAATTTTAGAAAAACTAAAGATATTAAACCAAATAAAACTGTTAAGCGTATAAGACTTATAGCAACAGTTCTACTTGTAATAATATCAAAGCTTAAACAAAACACATCAACAATAAACAGTGGGTTTATCTCATCTTACATTCCCCACTACAATTAGTTGAAATTCTCTCAACATTAATTGTAGTTGTTGTAGTGTACCTCATAAGTTGCCACCGCATACCCTTAGACCACTCTGATAATTACATATGCCAACTAAAACAGAGTAGGGTATTTTACTAGATCAAATAACGCCAAACTGACTGACAACAAATATAAAAACAAAACTTATCAATCTAAATTGAGTGAAGAATGTAATTGAGTGCATTCCAAACTCAAAACATTCTGATTGGGCAAGAACAATTGCAGGGAGTAAATCAATAATATTTAAATGATTAATATGGATATTTTCATAATACCGACAGAGAAAAACATAGCTCTGTCGACAATTAGGATAAGTTAGAACGGCTAAGCCGAAATCTCAAACTTAGTATATAAGCACTTGTAAATTTAAATAAAAACAGACTTAAAATTATCACACTAATTCGGCAACAACCTGCCTTGTGTTTAATTAAAGCCTCACACTAATTCGGCAGTTCCTTTGAACGCCTTGCAAATCAGCTGAAACCCTGACAGCTACAAAAATAACCAAGGGCTATAGGGAACTAAATACACCAACACACATTGTTTACACATTACATGGCGATCCTGCCAACTCTCCTACATTACAGTACTTTCCTACATTACATGGCGATCCTGCCCACTCGGACCACCACATTTTGAGATCCTGCCCTAATCTAGGACCAATAATTTTGCCAATCTAGGACCGATAATTCTACAATTAGGCCAAGAAGATTAAATGATGCGTTTCCTGTCAAGCATTAAATGGCACGAGAAGAAAAAGAGAGGTCGTCAAAAATAAATTTAATTACCAATGGACTTTTATTTCACAGCATTTGTATAATTTAATACAGAAGAGGCTGAAGCTGAAATCTAGATGTCAGCAGAACAATAAGTTTATATAAAAAGATAGATTAATTTAAGACAAAAGGAAAAGTTCAGACTAATCAATAATTGAAGAGATGAATATCAATTATAGAAAAATAAATAGAATAATTAAATATACTTTCCCTTTATTACAACAATAAATATTAATGGACTTTTATACAAGTTTTTGGTTTTTGAATCCTACAATGAAGAAACCTAAAAATAATGTAGAAATGAATACAGTAAAATATTATGAACAATGTAAATGCACAAATCACAGAAGAGTTAGTGCCGGAATATGTTAAAACTTTATTTGTAGTTATAGAATTAATGGATATTTTAAAATATAGAAATAGTAATAGCAGTAAAAGTACAACTAATGTATAAATTATAAAGAAAATAATAAATCAATTAATTTTTACTTATAAATAAATCTAGAATATACATATATGGAAGAGAAGTTAGGTAGCTTAAAGGAATTTTGGAGGAACTTAAAGAAAAGTCCAGGGAGAACCTATACCGAGTCAACGGTATTAAATAAATTTGAATATATAGAAAATTTAAAAAGTGAATTTCAACTAATAGAGTTAGAAGAGGAAGATACAGAAAGAAAATTAGCGTTAAAATTAGAGTTTCATAATCTTTACAAACTCGTAGAAGAATACATAAGTAACAGTATAAAGAAACCATTAGAAACAAAAGACATAGACATGGCATCGTTTAGTTTAGAAACAGTGTCTAAAGCACTCCCACTTTTTGCTGGAAACTTTGAAGAACTGGAAAGTTTTTTAATAACAGCGGAACTCATTGAGAAAACTCTTGCTGAAACAGCAAAACAAGATTTCCTACAATATGTTTACCACGCCAAATTAACCTCAGGGGTAAGAACAGCGATAGGTAGTTATATGAAA
Organism: Pollenia griseotomentosa; assembly: GCA_963931875.1. Lineage (NCBI taxonomy): Eukaryota > Metazoa > Arthropoda > Insecta > Diptera > Polleniidae > Pollenia > Pollenia griseotomentosa. Next base: position 158,480,673 of record OZ007560.1, read on the forward strand.
CCCGAAAACTTCAATAGTTTAAAAACACAATTACAACAAAGGTACAGAAGTACAAAGACCATTCCAGAATTACAGTCCAAACTAAGCAATATTTACCAAGGCAAAACGTCTGTCAATGCATTCAGAGAAAGAATATTAACAGTAATAGACAACCTGAACAAGTTAGGAATAGAAGAACTTAGTAGTGACGCTACAGAGGCGGAGAAAAATGTCATTATCAGATTAAACTCAAAGCTTGCTCTAGATTCATTTAAGAGAGGGATTAATGATAATTTAAAGACGGCAATTTTTGCAGCTCGTCCAAAAACTTTACAAGATGCCGTAGAACTTGCGCTAGAACTTGAAAATGAAAATAAAATAACTACTAACTCAGTACAGTATATACAAAAACAACATCGTAATAACATTAATAACAGGAACAACTATAATTTCCCAAACCGTAGTACTAACGACTACAACTCAAACAATAATAGAAACAACAGAAATTTTAACAACTACACTAGGAATAACAATAATTTCCAAAACAGTAGAAATAACAACTACAATTCCAACAATAACAGAAACAACACAAATACGTCTGCAAACAACAATTACAACCGTAACACACCTAGAATCAATAATGGAAACTACAGGAATGACAACAATAACAATAGAAATAACAATTCCAATAGAACCAACAACAACAGACGTAATGTACATATAGTACAAGACGAGGGAAACGAGGAAGGCTCGGAATACAGGGATATTCCGGACAGCCAAAATTAAGAGTATTTAAAGTTTCCAATAATAACACAAATTATATAATCGCTAAATACAAAAATGAACAATTAACATTTCTTGTCGACACAGGAGCCGACATATCATTATGTCGAACTAAAACAATTTTTGATGATGAGCCACTAAATATAAATAATAAATGCAAATTAACGGGCATTACTAAAGAAGAAATACATTCATTAGGAACAAGTGAACTTGAATTTTCCCTAGCAGACCAAACATGTAGATTCAAATTTCATCTAGTAGATGACAATTTTCCAATAGAGACGGACGGAATAATAGGAAGAGACTTTTTAAGAGAATACTTATGCAAAATAGACTACGAGACATTTACAATTTCTTTGTTCACCAACAATGAAACCATAATTCTGCCTATGCAAACAAAAGCATTTGACACATTAAAAATTACTATACCCCCACGAACAGAAATTATACAACCATTAAAATTAAACCTCACTGAAGATTGCGTAATACTTAATAATGAATTAAAAAGCGGTATTTTTTTAAGTAATTCAATAGCACCAAAAAACGGAATGACACATATTAAAATTTTAAACACAACAAATGAGACACAAATTTTACAGGGCATTAAACTGCATACTGACCCACTTAAAAACTACGACATATTAGGTTACACAAATATAAACAATGACGAACGTTTTCAACAAATTCTAAATGACTTGCAGTTAAATAACACTGATGAATATGCAAAATCAGAATTAATAAACATATTCAAAAGATATCAAAATGTATTTCATTTAGAAGACGAAAAATTAACTGTAAACAATTTTTATAAACAAAACATTACAACTTCAGATAACACTCCGGTGTACATAAAAAACTACAGACTACCCCACTCACACACGGACATAATAAATGAACAAGTACATAAAATGTTACATGATGATATAATAGAACCATCAATTAGCCCCTACAATGCTCCACTTCTTTTAGTACCCAAAAAGAATACGGAAGACAAACGAAAATGGAGACTTGTAGTAGACTTTAGAAAGTTAAATGACAAAATAGTTAATGACAAATTTCCACTAACTAGGTTAGAGGATATTTTGGACAAACTAGGAAGAGCAAAATGGTTTTCGACTCTTGATATGACTAGTTCATTTCACCAAATTCAATTGGAAAAAGACTCCAGACCACTTACAGCTTTTTCTACACAACAGGGACACTACCAATTTAAAAGACTACCATTTGGACTTAAAATTTCATCAAACAGTTTTCAGAGAATGCTTACAATAGCACTTTCAGGACTTGATTCAGAAGCTTTTCTCTATGTCGATGACATAATTGTATACGGATGTAGTCTGAACCATCACAATCAAAATCTTGTCAAAGTTTTAGACAGACTTCAGCGATACAATTTAAAACTGAATCCAAAGAAATGTTGTTTTTTAAGACCAGAAGTAGTATATTTAGGACATTTAATAACAAAGGACGGCGTGAAAACAGATCCAGCTAAATATGAAGTTATAAAGAATTACCCAATACCTAAAAACGCAGATGAAGTTAGACGTTTCGTTGCATTCTGCAACTACTATAGAAAATTCATACCGAATTTTGCGGACATTGCAAAACAATTAAACATGCTATTGAGAAAATCAATAAAATTCTTATGGACAAATGAATGCCAAACTGCTTTTGATACTCTAAAAGAAAAATTAATGAACCCACCAATCTTGCAGTACCCAAATTTTGACAAACCTTTTATTTTGACGACTGACGCCTCAAATTACGCACTAGGAGCAGTCCTATCACAAGGTGAAATTGGCAAAGACTTACCAATTTCCTACGCAAGTAAATCTCTTCAAAAGCATGATATGAATAAACCAATCATTGAAAAAGAATTGCTCGCAATTCACTGGGGAATAAATTTCTTCAAACCATATTTATACGGTCGAAAGTTCATAGTAGTGACAGACCATAGACCGTTGATATCACTATTTTCACATAAGAATCCATCATCAAAAATGACAAGAATTAGACTAGATTTAAGCGATTATGACTTCACGATAATTTATAAGAAAGGGAAAATCAACACTAATGCGGATGCATTATCAAGAATAGAAATAAACTCAGACGTACTAAAACAAATGATACCGTTGGAAAATGATGAAAATGAAAAGAAAATACTGATAACTACAAGGGCGATGACAAAGAGAAATGAAAATACAAATAAAGAGGCAAATAAGATTAATGAAGGTAAAGAAATAAATATGAAAACAGAGCGCGCGAATGGAAGTAATATGGAAAGACGCATCTCTCAGGAGTCTGATCAACTTCTAATATGGGAATGCACATCCGTAAATGATATTAAGAATATGAAGAAATTGCAATTTAATAAACTTGAAAATAAAGAAGAAGTCGACATAAAAATTGAAGATAATATTGTGCACATAGGACGTGATGATAATTCATCGAAACAAGATTCGATTATGAAGAAATCACGTACCAAAAATGATAATTATATGAATAAAGGATGTAACGATAATTCATCGAAACAAGATTCGATTATGAAGAAGTTACATGCCAAAAACGTACAAATTGAAGGTAATATGCATGCAAGATTCAGCGATAACTCAGCGAAACTAGATTCGATTCTGAGGAAACTGATATCTAAGATGAGGAAAGAAAATATAAAGGAATTAGCGCTAGAAAAGAATGATAAAATATTTAAAATGTATACAATGAAAGATTTAAAAGAAGCATATGCAAAGATAAAAATAAACAACAAAAGTCCTCAATTAAAAATATTAATTTACAAAGCCCCAATAAGAATAAAAGATGACATATTAAAGTATAAACTCATCGATGAATTCCACAATGCCACACACGCAGGCCACTTAGGAATTAGAAAAACGGTAATTAAATTGAAACAGCGGTACATTTGGAAAAACATGAATAAGATGGTAAAGCAATTCGTGAAATACTGTGACAAGTGTAATATAAACAAACAAACCAAACACATTAAAGAACCACTTACAGTAACAGACACTCCAAGCAACAGTTTTGAAACAATATCAATTGACACCGTAGGACCTCTACGTATTTCAAACGGATACCGATACATATTGACAATGCAATGCGAGCTTACAAAATTCGTTATTGCGCACCCAATGTCAACAAAAGATGCACTTACAACTGCCAAAACATTAGTAGAACAATTAGTTTTAAAATACGGAAAATTTAAAGTGCTTAAATCGGATAACGGGACTGAATTTAAAAACGAACTGATGCGTAACATATGCTCGTTACTTGAAATCAAGCAGACATTTTCAACCCCTTACCATCATGAAACAATAGGTTCGGTAGAAAGAAATCATAGGGTTCTCAATGAATTCTTGCTGACAACAGCAAATGATTATGAATGGGACAAGTGGATAAATTACTTTACTTTTGCCTACAACACGGCACCACACATAGACACTGGTTACACACCATTTGAACTGGTATATGGTAAATTACCATGCTTACCATCAGAATTTCATAATAATGAAGTAGATAAAATATATAACTATGAAGATTATGCAAAAGAGCTTAAGCAAAAGTTACAATATTCTTTAAACAGAGCTAAGGAGCTTACAACTAAAATAAAAGAAAAAAGAAATTTGGAAGATAGATATAGTAATAGGTTAAATCTAAATATAGGAGATTTAGTTTTAATAAAAGTAGAAAATAGGAAAAAGAATCAAAGCCCATACAAAGGCCCATATAGGATAATAGGGAGAAATGATGTAAATACTATTATAGATTATAACGGAGTAGAAAAAGAAATGCACAATAACCAATTAAAACCATACCTAGGATTAAGAATTAATGAATAAAGTAAACTATGTAAAAGAAAAATATAAAACCACACCTATGATTAAGAACTAATGAATAGAAAAACTATGTAAAAACAAAAGTATAAAGATATAAAAATTAATTATGTAAATAGATTTTAAGAATCATTAATTAAAACAACACATTATATTTATAAGAAAAATTTTAACAGTACTATGAAAATATCAAGAAAAATCAATCCCCTAATTTTTCTCTTAGCGGTGAGGGTGTAGTGTACCTCATAAGTTGCCACCGCATACCCTTAGACCACTCTGATAATTACATATGCCAACTAAAACAGAGTAGGGTATTTTACTAGATCAAATAACGCCAAACTGACTGACAACAAATATAAAAACAAAACTTATCAATCTAAATTGAGTGAAGAATGTAATTGAGTGCATTCCAAACTCAAAACATTCTGATTGGGCAAGAACAATTGCAGGGAGTAAATCAATAATATTTAAATGATTAATATGGATATTTTCATAATACCGACAGAGAAAAACATAGCTCTGTCGACAATTAGGATAAGTTAGAACGGCTAAGCCGAAATCTCAAACTTAGTATATAAGCACTTGTAAATTTAAATAAAAACAGACTTAAAATTATCACACTAATTCGGCAACAACCTGCCTTGTGTTTAATTAAAGCCTCACACTAATTCGGCAGTTCCTTTGAACGCCTTGCAAATCAGCTGAAACCCTGACAGCTACAAAAATAACCAAGGGCTATAGGGAACTAAATACACCAACACACATTGTTTACACATTACATTGTAAGTAGGTTAAGAAAAACAAAATAAAAACAACAACAACAACTTTACAAAAGATGTTGACAATTAAGTGTTTTTTTAGGCCGTGCACTGCCCGTTTAATATCAAAAAGTAATTTCAATTTTTGGGAATACAAAATTTTAATTTCAAAAGATTTTGTTATTCGTGCTTAATTCCCAGTTTTTATTATTGATAAAAACACTTGAAATTTATTGTTGATGGGATAAGCTATTCCTATGCGCATTTCACTGGTTGCTTAGGCCAGATCATCAGGAAACTTCATCCATAAAAATTTTAGAAAAACTAAAGATATTAAACCAAATAAAACTGTTAAGCGTATAAGACTTATAGCAACAGTTCTACTTGTAATAATATCAAAGCTTAAACAAAACACATCAACAATAAACAGTGGGTTTATCTCATCTTACATTCCCCACTACAATTAGTTGAAATTCTCTCAACATTAATTGTAGTTGTAAGTAGGTTAAGAAAAACAAAATAAAAACAACAACAACAACTTTACAAAAGATGTTGACAATTAAGTGTTTTTTTAGGCCGTGCACTGCCCGTTTAATATCAAAAAGTAATTTCAATTTTTGGGAATACAAAATTTTAATTTCAAAAGATTTTGTTATTCGTGCCTAATTCCCAGTTTTTATTATTGATAAAAACACTTGAAATTTATTGTTGATGGGATAAGCTATTCCTATGCGCATTTCACTGGTTGCTTAGGCCAGATCATCAGGAAACTTCATCCATAAAAATTTTAGAAAAACTAAAGATATTAAACCAAATAAAACTGTTAAGCGTATAAGACTTATAGCAACAGTTCTACTTGTAATAATATCAAAGCTTAAACAAAACACATCAACAATAAACAGTGGGTTTATCTCATCTTACATTCCCCACTACAATTAGTTGAAATTCTCTCAACATTAATTGTAGTTGTAAGTAGGTTAAGAAAAACAAAATAAAAACAACAACAACAACTTTACAAAAGATGTTGACAATTAAGTGTTTTTTTAGGCCGTGCACTGCCCGTTTAATATCAAAAAGTAATTTCAATTTTTGGGAATACAAAATTTTAATTTCAAAAGATTTTGTTATTCGTGCTTAATTCCCAGTTTTTATTATTGATAAAAACACTTGAAATTTATTGTTGATGGGATAAGCTATTCCTATGCGCATTTCACTGGTTGCTTAGGCCAGATCATCAGGAAACTTCATCCATAAAAATTTTAGAAAAACTAAAGATATTAAACCAAATAAAACTGTTAAGCGTATAAGACTTATAGCAACAGTTCTACTTGTAATAATATCAAAGCTTAAACAAAACACATCAACAATAAACAGTGGGTTTATCTCATCTTACATTCCCCACTACAATTAGTTGAAATTCTCTCAACATTAATTGTAGTTGTAAGTAGGTTAAGAAAAACAAAATAAAAACAACAACAACAACTTTACAAAAGATGTTGACAATTAAGTGTTTTTTTAGGCCGTGCACTGCCCGTTTAATATCAAAAAGTAATTTCAATTTTTGGGAATACAAAATTTTAATTTCAAAAGATTTTGTTATTCGTGCTTAATTCCCAGTTTTTATTATTGATAAAAACACTTGAAATTTATTGTTGATGGGATAAGCTATTCCTATGCGCATTTCACTGGTTGCTTAGGCCAGATCATCAGGAAACTTCATCCATAAAAATTTTAGAAAAACTAAAGATATTAAACCAAATAAAACTGTTAAGCGTATAAGACTTATAGCAACAGTTCTACTTGTTATAATATCAAAGCTTAAACAAAACACATCAACAATAAACAGTGGGTTTATCTCATCTTACATTCCCCACTACAATTAGTTGAAATTCTCTCAACATTAATTGTAGTTGTAAGTAGGTTAAGAAAAACAAAATAAAAACAACAACAACAACTTTACAAAAGATGTTGACAATTAAGTGTTTTTTTAGGCCGTGCACTGCCTAGGAATAGCTTATCCCATCAACAATAAATTTCAAGTGTTTTTATCAATAATAAAAACTGGGAATTAAGCACGAATAACAAAATCTTTTGAAATTAAAATTTTGTATTCCCAAAAATTGAAATTACTTTTTGATATTAAACGGGCAGTGCACGGCCTAAAAAAACACTTAATTGTCAACATCTTTTGTAAAGTTGTTGTTGTTGTTTTTATTTTGTTTTTCTTAACCTACTTACAACTACAATTAATGTTGAGAGAATTTCAACTAATTGTAGTGGGGAATGTTAGATGAGATAAACCCACTGTTTATTGTTGATGTGTTTTGTTTAAGCTTTGATATTATTACAAGTAGAACTGTTGCTATAAGTCTTATACGCTTAACAGTTTTATTTGGTTTAATATCTTTAGTTTTTCTAAAATTTTTATGGATGAAGTTTCCTGATGATCTGGCCTAAGCAACCAGTGAAATGCGCATAGGAATAGCTTATCCCATCAACAATAAATTTCAAGTGTTTTTATCAATAATAAAAACTGGGAATTAAGCACGAATAACAAAATCTTTTGAAATTAAAATTTTGTATTCCCAAAAATTGAAATTACTTTTTGATATTAAACGGGCAGTGCACGGCCTAAAAAACACTTAATTGTCAACATCTTTTGTAAAGTTGTTGTTGTTGTTTTTATTTTGTTTTTCTTAACCTACTTACAACTACAATTAATGTTGAGAGAATTTCAACTAATTGTAGTGGGGAATGTAAGATGAGATAAACCCACTGTTTATTGTTGATGTGTTTTGTTTAAGCTTTGATATTATTACAAGTAGAACTGTTGCTATAAGTCTTATACGCTTAACAGTTTTATTTGGTTTAATATCTTTAGTTTTTCTAAAATTTTTATGGATGAAGTTTCCTGATGATCTGGCCTAAGCAACCAGTGAAATGCGCATAGGAATAGCTTATCCCATCAACAATAAATTTCAAGTGTTTTTATCAATAATAAAAACTGGGAATTAAGCACGAATAACAAAATCTTTTGAAATTAAAATTTTGTATTCCCAAAAATTGAAATTACTTTTTATAATACAAATTTTACCTTAGTTTTCTCAATTTATGTTTAACAAACTTTAATTGACGATCACCGCGCTTTTGTACAATTTTATAACTGGCGAAGTTATAGCTTTCAATTAAAGAAGGTATGTATGTAATTAAATTTAGTACAAGTAAAAATAATGAACTAAATAACACAGTTGTAAAAGCGGTTAACATTACATTAACGGCCGACTTGCCGTTAACTTTAAATAATTGTCGGTAACACCGATTTTCAAGCTGAAAGTGTCATTTATTGCGAAAATTATTTCAAACGTACCACATTTCGACAGTCTGATGGACGTTACGTAGGTCGACTCCCGTTCAAGGAACAATTTCCGAAAGAGGTTTTTTAGGCCCCTCCCGAAATATGGCTCTTGCGCAATACCATCGAATGGTAAGACCACAAAAGTGCGAGCGAGAAAACGGGAAGCGGGGTTTCTTTAAATGACGTGCTAAACCAGGGCCCAACGCTTCAAACGGATTTGATGCAGCTTGTCTTACGATGGCGAAATTTTAACTACGTATTCACTGAAGACATCCAGAAGATATATAGGCAGATTTTGATGCATTAAGCAAATCGACCTTATCAACAGATATTATTTCGTAACAATACTGAGGGATACGTGAATTCATTTCAACTGAAACCCGTTACGTTCGGGGTAACTTGCGACCCCTTTTTGGCGATTAGGACTCTTCTTGAGTTAGGTCATGTGTGCAGACACCTATATCCCAAAGCATCTATTATGCTGAAGAACGTTGTCTACGTTGATGATAATTGTCAGGGGGACACACGCTTGAAGAGGCCAAGCAGAAGCAAGGGGAGCTTATTACAGCTTTAAAATCTGGTGGCTTTCCCCTTTGTAATACTTTTTGCGTAAGTGAAAGAAGTTATTTTTAATATTTCTTTTTCTTTATTTGTATTACTTTATTGCATTCGGAACGTTTGTTCTATTGCATGTCTAGACTTAGATTAATTCTACATGAACTAAGCAACGATCTTAAATACTACTTTTGTAAATCTGTCTTAACCTTACTTATTTTTAAACTTGTACCCAAAACCCAATAACACAAGTCTTGACCTATTCTAACGGTACACCATACCACACGTCATCATTTCCAACACATGTATCAACGTGTGTGTTCGTTGGTTTGTTTACATTTCTCGCAAGACACTCTAGTTTAATTGATCATAAACAAACCGACGAAAAATGCCATATGATATCTTTTTGTTGGTTTGCTTTGTGTTATTTCGTCTTTGGGTTGGTTACTCAAGTGGCGAGTAATAAACAAAAATTATTATTCATTGTTTGTACAACGAACAATAATCAAGGTCACACTACACCCTTGCCCTTGAGAGAAATCATACAATTTCTATTATTTTTCCTGTGAAATTTGTAGGATTACTCTTAACTGTAATAACTTTAAAATAAATTTTTCTTATTTTAACAATTCCTTGCGCTACATATTCCCATTTGTATATTCATAAAAAAATTTAAATTCTACTTATAAATCTATTGTATATAATTTTATAAATTTATTTTATTCATTTATATATTTCTTAAGCAAGTTTTAATGCACAATTTTATTTTTGTTATTGTAATCTACAGTTACATTCACCTTGTCTATATTCGTTATCTTGTATGGACCCTGGTATGGAGATTAATTTTTCCTTCTATTGCTTCTTTTTATCAGCACTAAATCCCCTACCGCCAACTCTATGCTGTTTGATTTGCTTATTGAATCTAAACCTCTTTTTTCTTTTATTTTCAACAGCAATTTCCTAGCATTCTCTAATGAATACTTCAGTCTAATTTTTAATTCATTTGCATAATTCTCTACATTATAAACCTTATCACAAGCTATTGCCTGTTCACCTGGTAGTTTTCCAAAAACCAACTTAAACGGTGAATAGTTGGTAACATGTGGGGTTATATTATAAGCAAAAGGATAATACGGAACCTATTCCGACCAGTTGTCATTGTTGACAAATGACAAGAAATATTCATTCAAAACCCTATGGTTACGCTCAACTGTCCCTAGATGGTAAGGAGTAGAAAATTCCTGTTCGATTTGCAAGAGTTTGCATATTTCTTTCAGCAATTCATTTTCAAACTCAGTGCCTCGATCGGATTTTAGTGTTTTTAATAGCCCATACTTTAGTATTAAGTTTTCTATCAGAGTCTTCGCTATACATTAAGCCTCTTTGGTTTCCATAGGTGCTGCTATAACGTATTTCGTCAATTTACACTGCATCGTTAGTATGTATCGACTATTCCCCGATGGTCTAAGTGGACCAACCGTGTCGATAACCACAGTTCCAAAACTTTGTGTTGGTGTATCTGTCGTACATAACGGTTCTTATGTGTGTCTTACCTGCGTTTCTCTGGCACAGATCACACTTAGATACATATTTCTTTACCATTCTACACATGTTTTTCCATATGCACTTTTGCTTTAACTTGAGCAACATTCTTCTGACTCCAGAATAACCTCCGCATGGTGTATTATGATACAATTTTATTAATTCAGCTTTCTCTTTTCGCCAATTACTCTTTGAGGATTCGTATATAGCAGAATTTTTATTCTCTCTTTGCTTTTATTCAATATTTCTTTCATTTTCACATGGCTTATTTTTCTAAATATTTCGTCACTTTTCTCTAGTGCGAAAACGCCATACCCCAACCTGCTTAAAACAGAAGGTAGTGTAACGCAGTTTACTTTCCCAGCTGAGGTATGACTCAGTCTGTCCAGGGTCAATTCGAAAGTCTGCTTCCTTTGAAATGAAACACAACTTGTTTTCGTGTATGTTCGTTTACAATAAAATACTTAAATCTACGACGTCTATCGGATGGTTATGCGCAGCTGTAAGCGGGAACGAATGCTTAGACGCGAGGATGGTGGTGGGCTGGACTGTAGTGGTTGCGGGAGCGCGGAAACGGGCGGGCGGATGTGGTGCTGGACTGCGGCAGGACGGTGACGATCTGGTAAAGAGACTGGTGAGTGGTTCTAGATATTGGGTGTTAGTTGACTTAAGGGTTCGGCTTAGTACGACTAACTACGGGTACGAATACCAACGAAATGCGGGAGCGCTGGTGTTCGGGCAAAATACGATAAATATGTATTCGGATCAAGTCGGCTACCAACGAAATTCGGTGGCGCTGGCGGTCGGCTCAATACGACGATAAATACGGGTTCGGATCAAGTCGGCTACCAACGAAATTCGGGGGCGCTGGCGGTCGGCTCAATACGACTAACTACGGCTACGAAGACCAACGAAATGCAGGAGCGCTGGTGTTCGGGCAAAATACGGTGTCGGATCAAGTCGGCTACCAACGAAAGTCGGGGGCGCTGGCGGTCGGCTAAATGCGACTAACTACGGTTAAATACAACAAGCTACTAAGAGTAAATACTGGGGTAAGCATCAGCTTCTACTCTCCCTGTTTCGATCAAACTTTGGACTTACTTATTTAAAAATAAAATAAACTATATGAGAATAATAAAGTGAAAAAGTTATGTTAGCAAACAATATGGGTATTCATAGTGGTAAGTAGAATAGTAAGGGTATTCACGGTGTTGGGTTACTCTTACTTTATATAGTTAGGATTAAAATGTAAGGATTAAATATAAATGTAGGGTAAGTTTGTAACGTCACGTTACAGTAGTTTCTCCAACATATTACCTAAGTAATCGGGATTATCACTACATCTGACGGCCGTAAAAGCATTATTGTTTTTAACTTTTAATTTTTCTGTCGACTTCTCTAATATAAACTTTAGTTTTTATGCGCGTTTTATATCATTCATGGATGTACATTCCCACATCTTGAGTTGATCAGGCTCAATAGGATCTGCATTACCACCGACGAAAAATGCCATCTCTATATATAAAAGAGACGTGTTTGTTTGTAATCGCTAAACTCAAAAACTACTGCACCGACTTTGACCAAAATTTGTGTGTTTGATGTATGAGGCATGAGGAGTGTTTCTGTGGAGTTTCGTATTTATCCGATAGATGGCACCACGTTTTTATATTTTTGTCATTTTCGTCGTAAACGCAAAAACATAATGTTTTAAAATTTAGATGCATGGTATGTCACTAAATCTTTATCAATATACATTTATCAATTCAGCGGTAATTCACTAAAATACGCTAAAATCACCAAAATGAAAAAAAAAATTATATGGTTTAATAGCCAGTTTTATTCCAAACATTTATGTTAATTTTAGTTTACAAAAGTCTATTTCCACTTCCATAAATATTTTTCAAATACGCGGGTAGGGTATCCAATAATTTTAAACAAACATGAAGGATCTAATAGCATTTGCTGGTAAGTAAAACATTTATTATTTTATTTTTTTTTATTGTTTTGAAAATCAATTAAACACGTTCATATTTTATAAAATTTTAAATCTTTACTAAGGGCCAGCAAAGCGGACCGTGTCCAGCTAGTATATATATATATTTCTTGGTTTGCTTTGTGTTATTTCGTTTTTGGGTTGGTTACTCAAGTGGACAGACTCGTACATAGTGCTGGGTTGGTTGCAAAAACCTCCCTTTACGTTAAAAACTTTTGTCGCAAGTCGTGTGACTCAGATTATAAGCATCGCCAGCACTCAGCAGTGGAAACACGTTAAAACTGAAGAAAATCCTGCAGATATGGGCACTCGAGGCTGCTCCCCGCAGGAACTTGCAGACAATCAACTCTGGTGGCATGGCCCCACCTGGCTACACCTTCCCACACCATTGTGGCCAGTACCTCGTACGTTTGACACAGTCGATTTGGAGACAAAAAAGTCTATCGTAAACTTTCTTCTTGACGTAAACTGCACATATATACTTAAAGAATTTTCATCTTTTCCAAGTGCGTTGCGAATTCTTTGTTATCGACTTAGATTTGTCAACCGAGTTCTCAAGAAACCATTTTCTACCGAAAGGTTTATTATAGCTCAAAATATTAGCTCAATGAAGACTCGACTCATCTCAATCGCTCAAAAGAGGTATTTTTACCGTGAATACGATTGTCTTAAGGAAAAGAAAACATTAAGCCGCAAAAGCAGATTGCTTAAGGCCTTTTATTGATAAGGACGACCTTTTACGAGTTGGCGGCAATCTTATTAACGCAGGTTTGAGTTACGAGGAACGTCATCCCGTTATTGTGCCAGAAAGGTCTCATTTTGCGAGGCTTTTAGTTAATTTCACGCATCGCATTCTGCTTCATTCTAAGCACCATATTATGCGACGTGCGATTCTACTTACATCTCCAGATTAAAGAATCTTGTCTGCGAATGGTACAAGCTACGCTCTTCTTAAAGGCCACCACGAGTTCTTGAAATTTATTGAAAAGACTTTTATCGAAAAGTACTCCACATTGGGCGTTACCGGGTCTTTTATCCCGCCATATGCCCCTCATATAGGTGGCCTCTGGGAGGCCGCAGTAAATAGCATGAAGTCTAACCTGAAGAAAGTAACCAGCAACCTGTCCTTCACCTTCGAAGAATTCAGTACGCTTCTAGTCGTATCGAAGCCATTTTAAATTCGCGACCTCTATCGCCTCTTAAGCGGGTGCTTTTGCCATTCTTCGAGGGGAGCATGTTGAAGCGACTTCAATCTTATTTTATATATTTATTTTTCTAATTTTCTTTAATTTTCTTTGATTTTTATTATTTTTTGTTTATATTTAGTTTTCTTAAATTTTAAATTTGAATTTTGATTTAATTTAATTTAATTTTTTTTTTTGTAATATAACTTTTTTTTGAGGGTAGAGTACTCGTTAGTTTTTTTATTATTCTCTTTTTTTTATTTCTTATTATACCTACAAATCTAGTTTAGTTGCATTTGTAATTCCATGCATCGAGATCCAGACTTTGAGGAATTGTTGAAAAAAATAAGTCGTGTAATAAAAAAAGCTTGCAAACAAAGTATGTATGACTATTTTATGAATAATTTGGAAATCATAAACACGATCCTAAAAAAGCATGGAGATTCATAAATGAAACCCTAGGCCAAACAACCAGACAAAGTGTTAAAATAAATAATGACAATGGTGATGAAATTATTTCTGACAAACAAAAAGCCAAATTTTAAATGATTTTTTCTTACAATCTGTGTTAGATTCAAGAACTTTAAATAAATATAGAGCAATGTTTTACTTTAACATATCGACTCAAGAAGAAGTTAAAAATACTATTTTAGACTTGAAACCCAATAAAAGATTTTGACAATAGCTTCGTTCGTTTACCCCAAAATTTTCACAAATTTGTACTGGATTTTACTGAAATGCGTTCGCGTACACATAAATTTTTAAAATTTTCATATTACTCACCTACAGGATTTTACTGGAAAAGTAAACGAACGCACATAATATTTCATCAAAAGTGTTATTGAATTGTACTAATGAATTGGCGCCACATTTTGTTAAAATTGTTTATATAATTAAAACAAACACATACCCAGACATTTTGAAAGTTCACAAAATAACACCCATAAATAAAAATAAAAATGCGTCAATAACAGTAATGTACAGACCTGTAGCTGCATTATCAGTCACCGACAACGTCTTCGAAAAACTTTCATCACTCATGTATTCCAATAACATTCTCAATGACTCTAAATACGGATTTAAGAAAGGGTGTGGAAGAGAAGAAGCTGTTATCAATGTAATCGACTTTATTTGTAAAAACTTGGATGTAGGACACAGTGGTGTAGCTGGTATTTTTTATGATTTACGTAAGGCATTTGATCTTATAGGCCATACTATTTTATTGGAAAAGTTAAACATGTATGGATTACAAGGAAAAAGTCTCTTGCTTTTGAAAAGTTATTTAACTAACCGAACCCGGTTTGTGCAAATCGGGGAGCATTAAAGTTCTTTCTACACGACAAGTTTTTCATGGAGTTCCACAAGGTATCGTACTTGGCCCTATTCTGTTCATAATTTTTCTTAATGACTAACACAACCTTGATCTTACTGGTAAAATAAAAAAACTATTGAGTTAAAGGCACCTCAGCGAATGCAGAAGTTCACATATATGGGTGTTTATAGCTCATCTAATTGGATAAGTGCTGCAGTATCTCTCCTTCTTAAGCGAGAGTGGCCGCTATCATGTAAAATATTTCGAGCTTGTGGGTTCGGATGCAATTCGAGCCTTTTTAAGTATTTTACTGCATATTTCGTAATCATAGTTTTAACTAATGGAACATTGAGATCCTTGTGAATATTTGAATTTTTGACATACCAAGGTGCAGCTGTGATTATTCGAAGAAGTTTATTTTGGCGCCTTTGAATTTCTTCGATATTAGAGACCGAGGCAGTGCCCCACAACTGAATACCATAGCACCAGATTGGCTTTAAGGTGGAGTTGTAGAGTAGAAGTTTGCAGTCAAGACTAAGGACAGAGTTTCTTCCAATCAGCCAATGAATTTGGATGGCTTTTAGTTTCATTTGAGTTAATTTTGCCTCTATATGGCTTTTCCACGTTAATCGACGATCTAGATGAATACCGAGGTATTTTACATGCGAGTTTTGAGGTATTATTTGATTATTGATTTTAATAGGGGGCATGATTCTCGACGCAAGGTGAATGTTATATGTACGAATTTTTGCTTATTGACCTTTATCCTCCACTGTTTTAACCATATTTAAAGTTGAAATTTATGATCCTGTAGGTAACGTGAAGGTTCATGACGGTTTTCGTGCACGCTTAGAAAGGCTGTGTCGTCCGCAAATGTTGAAGTTTGTGTGTAATTGTTTGTTGGCAAGTCCGAAGTATAAATTAAGTATAATAGAGGGCTCAACATGCTGCCTTGTGGGACTCCAGCGCCAATTGGCTGAGGTGAACTTTAGAAGTTTCCTTCTTTAATAATAAATTGACGACCCACTAAGTAGTTTTTTAACAGCTTGTGCGTGTTTGCTGGTAAATTTTGCTTCAATTTATGTAACAAGCCTTCATGCCAGACTTTATCAAAAGCTTGAGAAACATCGATGAAGAGAGCTGAGCAATATTTTCTTTCTTCAAAGGCTTTTATTATGGCATTTACTATCCGATGGGTTTGTTCAATTGTGCTATGGTTTCTTCTGAAACCGATTTGATGGTTAGGTATACATACACCCATTGTCATTTAAAATTGTGATAAATTTTGACGCTAAGAGCTTCTCAAACAGCTTTGACATATTTGATAATAAGCTAATAGGCCTATATGCCTCAACTTTTGTATGATCTTCACCTGGCTTTGGTATCATGGTAACTAAAAACCTTCCATTTTTGAGGATAGTATTCAAGGCGTAAAATAGCATTAAAAATAAAAAGAATAATTTTCTTTGCTATGCGAGGGAGCTCCAAAAGCATTTTGTTACTGATCTTATCAATACCAGGTGCCTTCTTGGTGTTAAATTCACAAATAGCCTTTTCTATTTCTCTTATCTCAAATCTTAGGGGGATAGCTGCTCAAACATTAACAGGCAGTAATTCATCCGCTATATCGTCAGATATGTTTGGGGTAAATACGTTTTTCAAATGATTTATAAACAGGTTTCCTTTTTCATTATCACTTCTTGCCCAACTTCCATTCAGGTTTCTTAGTGGTGGTTTCGATATAACTTGCCTTTTGAGATTTCTAGCTGTATGCCATAATGAGTAGTCTAATTGTGGAGTTGCATCCAGGTCCTTGAGATATTTTTCCACGGAAGCCGTTTTCTGAGACTACAGTAATTTTCTTAGCATTTTTGTACACTCTTTTAATAACTTCTTAATTTGAGGGGATCTGTGCAATTGCCACTCTCTTCGAACTCTCCTTTTTTTTCATTTAAGACGCGCTCGACATCTGTAGAATATATTTTATTATTATTGTTTTTTTTTTTAAGGGTTTTGCTGGAATGTTGAAAAGCTAGTTTAAGATAACTGTCAAAATTGACAATTGAGAGATCCACATTCTCCGGTATGCTAGAGTGTAGAGTACTCGTTAGTTTTTTTATTATTCTCTTTTTTTATTTCTTATTATACCTACAAATCTAGTTTAGTTGCACTTGTAATTCCATGCATCGAGATCCAGACTTTGAGGAATTGTTGAAAAAAATAAGTCGTGTAATTAAAAAAGCTTGCACACAAAGTAAGTATGACTATTTTATGAATAATTTGGAAATCATAAACACGATCCTAAAAAAGCATGGAGATTCATAAATGAAACCCTAGGCCAAACAACCAGACAAAGTGTTAAAATAAATAATGACAATGGTGATGAAATTATTTCTGACAAACAAAAAGCCGAAATTTTAAATGATTTTTTCTTACAATCTGTGTTAGATTCAAGAACTTTATATAAATATAGAGCAATGTTTTACTTTAACATAACGACTCAAGAAGAAGTTAAAAATACTATTTTAGACTTGAAACCCAATAAAAGATTTTGACAATAGCTTCGTTCGTTTACCCCAAAATTTTTACAAATTTGTACTGGATTTTACTGAAAAGCGTTCGCGTACACATAAATTTTTAAAATTTTCATATTACTCACCTACAGGATTTTACTGGAAAAGTAAACGAACGCACATAATATTTCATCAAGAACGTTATTGAATTGTACTAATGAATTGGCGCCACATTTTGTTAAAATTGTTTATATACATAATTAAAACAAACACATACCCAGACATTTTGAAAGTTCACAAAATAACACCCATAAATAAAAATAAAAATACGTCAATAACAGTAATGTACAGACCTGTAGCTGTATTATCAGTCACCGACAACGTCTTCGAAAAACTTATGTATAATCAAATTTCATCATTCATGTATTCCAATAACATTCTCAATGACTCTCAATACGGATTTAAGAAAGGGTGTGGAACAGAAGAAGCTGTTATCAATGTAATCGTCTTTATTTGTAAAAACTTGGATGTAGGACACAGTGGTGTAGCTGGTATTTTTTATGATTTACGTAAGGCATTTGATCTTATAGGCCATACTATTTTATTGGAAAAGTTAAACATGTATGGATAACAAGGAAAAAGTCTCTTGCTTTTGAAAAGTTATTTAACTAACCGAACCCGGTTTGTGCAAATTGGGGAGCATTAAAGTTCTACACGACAAGTTTTTCTTGGAGTTCCACAAGGTATCGTACTTGGCCCAATTCTGTTCATAATTTTTCTTAATGACTAACACAACCTTGATCTTACTGGTAAAATATAAAAACTATTGAGTTAAAGGCAGTTCAGCGAATGCAGAACAAGGCTGTTGAAGTAATACACAATATTCCATTATTATATCCATCAAACTTACTTTACACTGATACTAGCATTTAACCCGCTACTTCGTTAGCGTCTCCTTTTATTCGTGGACATATTTTTATGCCAAAGTTTACTTTTCTAGGCTTAAACTTGTTTAAATTCAAGGATTTAACCCGCTACTTTTTAATCGGGCTTTTTCTTTCATGAACATATTTATATGCCAAAGAATGTGTATCTATGTTTTAGGAAAAAAGTTCCAAAATTTTTATCTCATAGGTTGATATTTACGCAGGACTTTGCACCTATTATTTTGTGTTTCTAAGTTCAATATTATAGAAAATTCAAAAAGTACCACTCGTATAACACAAAAGCAAATGAAAGTAAGTTAATTTCCCGTATTATCCGTTTTGATACTTGTTTCGCCCCATTTATGTATGAAACATTTCAGTGTTGTGGTGGGAGCCCATAATTAAGTACGATTATGCCAATGAATGGAGACAAATATTTTGTAAAAGAGGACCACATGACCTTGCATGTTGAATTTTATGTTTCTAGGTCCAATACTAACGGAAATTCAAAAAGTACCGGTTAATGAACAAAAAAGTACCTAAAAGCCCTCTTTCCAATATTAATGGAAATTAAAAAAGTACTAATCAAAGAATAAAAAAGTACCAAAAAGTTCCCTCTTATAAATTCTTATCCACTCAAGGCATTGCATGTTGGATCTTATATTTTAAGGTCCAATATTAACGACAATAAAAAAATACCAGTTGCAGAAACAAAAAGCTAAAGAAAAACATAAATTTCCCGTATCTCCCCTTTTTGGTACTATTTTTTCGCCCCATTTAGTTATCAAAAATTTCAGTATTGTAGTGAGAGCTCATAATTAAGTACGAATATGTCAATGAATGGAGAAAAATGTTTTGTATAAAAAAAGTACCAAAAATAGTTACGATTTTTACCCTTTAAATGTTCGAAATTCGAAAAAGTACCAAATTCATATTCGTATTTTTTTGATAAGTTTCGAATGTTGTATAAACTTTGTTCCTATGTTGATTGGTTCAAAACAAAGATGGGGTGCCGAAAAAGTACCAAAATTCAGGTTTTACCCGTTTGCTTCCTAATAGGACCAAATTTTAAAAAAGTACCAGACACCTGTCCGCTTATTTTTATAAAGAACAACGATAAGTATTACGTTTTTACCCTTTTTTACCCCTAAATATTCGAATTTCCAAAAATCCCGTCTTAGTGGATCGATTTGGGGAGTCACCTATCTCTGCTCCAAAAGTCAAGTTTTTAGCTACAGGAGTTTAGGCTGTGCGATGATGAATTAGTGAGTCAGTCATTCAGTAACGTTACAATTTTATATATATAGATAGATAGATAGATAGATAGATAGATAGATAGATAGATAGATAGATAGATAGATAGATAGATAGATAGATGAAGAAAAAGTTTGTGAAAAAATAACAAAATTTGGAACGATTTTCACACCTTAAACATTTGAATTCAAAAAAAATCTAAATCTGTTTTGTATTTTTTAAGATAAGGTACGAATGTGATATAATTTGTATTTACCCTTTTACTCCACAAAAAGGCCATACTTCAAAAAAGTACCAAACACCAGTCTGTTAATTTTTTTTTTTGAATCTCTTTTAGTTTAGGAGATATGAGGTTAGCGAATTTTTCTAACGAACAACAATAAATGTTAATGTTTTCCTTTAGCTTAGGAGGTATGAGGCTAGCAGGATCGATTTAGCGAGAGGACAGACCCCGGTCCTAATGTCAAACTTTTAGCTTTAGACGTTTAGGATCTGCGATGAAAGATAAATATATGGAAAAAAATATTTTGAAAAAAGTAACAAACATATCTTAGGAGGTATGAGGTTAGCAGGATCAATTGGGCGAGAGGAGAGCCTCCGGTCCAAATGTCAACCTTTTAGCTTCAGACGTTTAGGCTCTGCGATGAAAGATAAATAGATGGAGAAAAAATATTTTGTTAAAAGTAACAAACATATGTTGGTACAATTTTGACCCCTTAAACGTTCGAATTTCCATAAAGTACCAAATATGCATTTGTATTTTTTAGATAAGTTACAAATGTTATATAATTTTTATTTCTTTGTGTATTGATTTAAAAGCTAGATGTTGGAAAAAAGACCCAAAATACAGGTTTTACCCGTTTGCTACCTAAAAGGGCCGAATTTCGTAAAAGTACCAGACAGCTATTAGCTTTTTTTATTTAATGTACAAAAATTAATATTAAATTAAATAAAAGTACCAGTTTATTTAAAACAATTTCCAGTTAGAGAACGAAAAAGAACCAAAATATCCTTTTTACAGATTTTCATTCACTCAGGAACTTGCATGTTTAATTTTATGTTTCTAGGTCCAACAAATACGGAAATTGAAAAGGTACCAGTTAAAGAACAATATAGTTCCAAAAACCCTCTTGCAGATTCTCATTCACTCAGAACCTTGCATGTTTAATTTTATCTTTCTAGGTCCAATACTAACGAAAATTCAAAAAGTACCAGTTAGTAAATAAAAAAGTACCAAAAATTTCCCTCCTATAGATTCTCAACCACTCAGGACATTTCACGTTGAATTTAATTATTCTAGGTTCAATATTAACGTGAATTCAAAAAATTCCAGTTAATGAACAAAAAACAGTACCAAAAAGCCCTCTTACAGATTCTTATTCACTCAGGATCTTGCATGTTTAATTTTATGTTTCTAAGTCCAATAAAAACGGATATTCAAAAAGTACCAGTTAAAGAACAACAAAGTACTAAAAAGCCTATCTTACAGATTCTCATTCACTCAGGACCTTGCATGTTTAATTTTATCTTTCTAAGTCCAATACTAACGGAAATTTAAAAAGTACCAGTAAATAAATAAAAAAAGTACCAAAAAGTTCCCTCTTATAGATTCTTATCCACTCAGGAAATTGCATGCTGAACTTTATGATTCTAGGTGCAATATTAACGGCAATTCAAAAATTAATGGTTAAAGAACAAAAAATGCAAAAAAGCCCTCCTACAGATTCAAATTCTCTCCGGACCTTTTATGTTTAGTACTATGTTTCTAGGTCCAATACTAACGGATATTCACAAAGTACCAGTTAATGAACAAAAAAGTACCAAAAATCCCTCTTACAGATTCTCTTTCACTCCGGACCTTGCATGTTTAATTTTATCTTTCTAGGTCTAATAACAACGGAAATTTAGAAAGTACCAGTCAAAGAATAAAAAAGTAACAAAAAGTTGTAGCAAATAACTATATTGCCTTTTTGAAGCTAATTTTTGTAACACTAATGTCCAGGTAGCATGCATCAATTTCCGGCTCTATCTCGCCGGCAATCGGAGTGGGTTCTTTTAATTCTGGACACAATTTTAGCTGCAGATATGTTTATTTAAAAATAAATTGCATGCTTCGCATAAAGGAAAGTAAGAAATAGAAACAGAAACAGAAAAGAAGGAAATGTCGTGAATAAGGGTTAGCTTTGTTGACCTGTGCGTGCATAGATGTTCACACGCTAAGTCCCCTTCCCACCATGATCATGCTGTAGTTCGCAACAATTTCTAATTTGCATGATCCCAATGTTTGTTAACCCACCGAAAAGATTTATCAGAAATCAGAAAACGTTTTTATTTAGAGATTCATTCTAAGTGAAACTTTATTATAGCAAAAAAAATAACTTTCCATATAAAAAAATTCAATTCTTCAACTAATACTCATATGAAAATAATCTAAATTAAAATTAATTAATAGTAAAATGGAACAACTCATGCTACAAAAAAAACTTGGGCAAATGTCGACAAAAAAAAAACTGGAAAAGAAATTAAGTATCATCCAGTTCGGATGTAAAGATAGCACAATAAAAAAAATAATAAGTGCAGAAAAATAAGAATTTAAAAGAAATTGTGTACTCTAAAAAAAATAATATAATTATGTAAAAGAAAATAAATCAAAATTCATGAACATAATTAAATAGCAAAATGTTCAATAACTACTTGCCCGCGCTCGAACGACCGACCTTGGAACCGAAACAAAGGCAAATTTTAAAATATAGCAAATAAATACATAGTTTTATGATGAAATTAATTTAATTTAAAACATAAAATGCAAATAAATTTTTAATGTCGGACAGGATTCGATTTTCGGACCTCATTGAACCGTAAAAATTTAATTAAAAAACTTTTATTTTTGTAACAGATTTTTATGTTAGTTAATAAACAATTAGGAATAAAACTACGAATAAATAAATTTCAAACACATGATTACATATCTTGTCTGATACCGTTTTGTTTTATTTTTAATTGTTTAAGTGATTTTAATATTTATTTTAATATTTTTTTAACTAAATTTTAACTAGTTAAGAAGTATTTTATGCAAGCACTTTCCAAAAATATTTGATGTTCTATTTTCTTCTTTTACTTGTTTGTTTATATTATATTGACTGTGATTTTAAACCAAACTGTGATTTTACTGTGATATTAGGTTAAGAACATTTCATTATTTTTCCTTTTTGTTTTTAATAAAAAAAAATTTGTTTATTTTTTTAATACTTTTTGCGATCTATTTTGTTTTGGTTTTTTTCTTTTCTTTTTTTTATTTTTTTAAAACTTATTTTATTTCGAGCCACGGATCACTACGAACAGCACTACACTTTTATTAAAATTTTCGCAGCCTTTCACAGACAGATATATGCATGATGGTTCGTTGGTTGGTTAAAGGTGGTGAGTGTGTAGTTGCCCGTTTGGACAGGTTTCCTATGCCCTTGGATTTAAATATATTTGGTTTTTTTTCCTGATTAAGCAAATTAATCCTTTAGCCTTTTGGGGTAAAACCAAATATAGAAACCACAACTTGCCAGAAGCAAAATCTAATGCTTGTAAAAAAAATTTACTTTCTTAAATAGAAGAGAAATTAAAACAATTCGAAGAAAAATACCTTCAAAAAAATAATTTTTCCTGTTAGAATTTTCCTCAAGGTAGTTAAGTGTTCACTTTTCCCATGAAATCTATATTTGCCAAAAAAAAATTAAATTTATTTAAAAACACACTTAACAATTTAAAAGAATAAAACTTACTTTTCCCCATGAAAATGTGCAAAATTTAAAAAAAATTCTAAAAGAATTGTTCTTCCTCCTTAGAATAATTAACAGCGCCTTTTCTAAATGAGGTTAATTTCGAGAACATTCGCCCTTTTATACCTGATTTTTTTTTCTGTTTTTTCCCCCTCTCTGGAATTAAGAGGTTAATTCAGCTATTTTCTAATTAATTACATGGTTAAAGGAATTACATACATTAACATAACTACATAATGCACCTAAATGAACAAATCAAAATACCAAAATTTTGCAACTACACAGCGACTGCCTTATCATTTTATTCCCAGAGATGTTAAACGAAAATTGGGACATATATATGTTGTGACAAACGATAAAAATGTCCTGTTTTCCCCACCTGCCCATAAAAGAAATTTTAACGAAAAAAATAAAACAATTGTCAGAAAGTACAGAAAATTCCAATATTCACTGTACCTGCAGTACTTGTCTTTTACTCTAGTTCAATGCCGTATTTTATACATTCTAATTTTTGATAAAAAAAACTATCAGTATTGCTAGAAAGCAAATTCATGCAACAAGCGTACTTTACAAAGTTCACTCTTATAGATTTTCATCCTAGGTGCAATACTAACGGAAATTCAAAAAGTACCAGTAGAAGAAAAAAAAAAGTACCAAAAAGTTCCATCATAGATTCTTATCCACTCAGCACATTACATGTTGAATTTAATGTTTCTAGGTCCAATAATGACGGAAATTCAAAAAGTACCAGTTAAAGAACAAAAAAGTACCACAAAGCCCTCTTACAGATTCTTATTCACTCAGGACCTTTCATGTTTAATTTTATCTCTCTAGGTCCAATACCAACTGAAATTCAAAAAGTACCAGTCAAAAAATAAAAAAGTACCAAAAAGATCCCTCTTACAGATTCTCGTTCACTCAGGACATTGCATTTTAAATTTTATGTTTCTTGGTCCAATATTAACGGAAATTCAAAAAGTACCAGTTATAGAACAAAAAAGTACCAAAAAGTTTCGCAATAGATTTTTATCCCCTCAGGACATTGCATGTTGAATCTTATGTTTTTGGGTTCAATATTAACGATAATTAAAAAAATACCAGTTGTAGAACCAAAAAGCTAAAGAAAAATATCAAATTTCCCGTATTTCCTTTGTTTGGTACTATTTGTTCCCCCCATTAAAGTTTCAAAAATTTCAGTATTGTAGTGGGAGCCCATAATGTGGTACGAATATATCAATGAATGTAGAAAAATGTTTTGTAAAAAAAAGTACCAAAAATAGTTACGATTTTCACCCCTTAAATGTTCGAATTTCGAAAAAGTACCAAATTCATATACGTATTTTTTTGATAAGTTTCGAATGTGGTATAAACTTTGTTTCTATGTTTATTGGATCAAAAGATAGATGGGGTGTCAAAAAAGTACTAAAATTCAGGTTTTACCCGTTTACTCCCTAAAAGGGCAGAATTTCAAAAAAGTACCAGACACTGTCCGCTAATTTTTTTAAAGAACACCGATAAGTATTACATTTTTTTGTATCTCTTTTAGTTTTGGAGATATAAGATTACCGAATTTTCCCGTTTTTACCCTTTTTTACCCCCTAAGCATTCGAATTTCCAAAAATCCCGTCTTAGTGGATCGATTTGGGGTGTGACCAATCTCTGGTCCAAATTTCAAGTGTTTAGCTTCAGGCGTTTAGGCTGTGCGATGATGAATCAGTGAGTCAGTCAGTCAGTCAGTAACGTTACAATTTTATATTTATAGATAAACCCCACAATTTTTCCTATATATAGTCTCTATAAAACGCAATTACATACTTATTTATATTTTTTAGTGCCTTAATAATATTGGTCATCACACTTTTCGGTTTAAACATGGAATAAATACGAAAAGTAATGGAAGCTTAAGCCCTTATGACACTACATTTTTAATGCATTGTTCAAGTTTTGGTGAGCAGTACAAATATAATGTAATACAAAAATTTACCAAGTGCAAAGAGTTAAGCTGTATTAAGATAAATGGCAAACCGTCAAAAATTTTACTAAAGTTATCGATAAAAAATGAAGTTATGTCAAAAAAAATGTAAAATTGTTTAACTTAAAATTGACATTTCCAGCTTGAAATATTAAAAGTGTTGCTGAATCAGCGGTTTATGGGCAAATTCAGCGATTTACCGCTTTCTGTTTTTAGGTTTCTCATAAACAAAAAGTTGGCAACATTTAATAAAATAAACAAGACAGGGATGGCTAAGTTGTTTCCATTGTACTTTTTTGTTGATACTTTTTAAACTTAGATTTATAATACCTTTTTTTGGTGTTTTTTATGAACATAAATAAAATTAATTTCAACTAAAAAAATCTTTTAGTACAATTAGGGTAAAAAAGTAAAAGTTTTAAAGGTTGTTGGTACAATTTTAAAAATTCTCAACGCCATCCCTGAAACAAAACCATAACAAGAGAAAAAAAAACAAAAATCTTTATTTACATTATGTATAGTTAGCTCTTTCTAACATTTACTGTTTCTTTCTATCAATTCTATATCAATTAATGAATAAGAAATGTAGTGTCATAAGGGCTTTATTAATACCACCGTGTAGGTTTGAAACAACCAAACAGCGTATAACGATTACGGGTAGTCGTGAGTTCAATAACACTGGTTTAC
This sequence comes from Pollenia griseotomentosa, assembly GCA_963931875.1. Lineage (NCBI taxonomy): Eukaryota > Metazoa > Arthropoda > Insecta > Diptera > Polleniidae > Pollenia > Pollenia griseotomentosa. The sequence goes on from OZ007560.1 coordinate 158,507,104, forward strand.
ACTGAAAATGTACATACTACTAATTCTCATAAAATATTATTATAGAATAAAAAAGATCATTCATTACATTAAATTTAAGCAACATGTTGAGCTATAAATTCTTTTATTAATTTATTAAAAACTGATATTCTTGTTATATTTTTTAAATTTTCCGGCAAATTACACTAGTTTACAAAATGAAATTTTTTTCATGTACATTTGATGAGATGTGATTTTTCTTATGTATTTTCTTCCGCTGAATTCAAAAATCAAGGTTAAATTTTTTTTTATGGAACAGTTTTTGAGATATGGTCATTTTCTCATTTTTTCGACCTTTTTCCACTTGACAAATTATATCTCGAGCTAGATATGTCCTATTGGGTCGTTATTGGTACCAAATGGAAGGTATTGAGATGACGAACAAATATGTATAACTGGATCTTTGATTGGTAAAGCGGTTCAAAACATATTGATAAAAATATGGCACATTTTCAAAAAAAATAAAAAATATAAATATAATATATAAAAAATAAAATATGATTTTTTTGAAAATGTGCCATATTTTCATCAATATATTTTGAACCGCTTTACCAATCAAAGATCCAGTTATACATATTTGTTCGTCATCTCAATACCTTCCATTTGGTACCAATCTAGCTCGAGATATAATTTGTCAAGTGGAAAAAGGTCGAAAAAATGAGAAAATGACCATATCTCAAAAACTATTCCATAAAACTATTCCATAAAACTATTCCTTGATTTTTGAATTCAGCGGAAGAAAATACATAAGAAAAATCACATCTCATCAAATGTACATGAAAAAAATTTCATTTTGTAAACTAGTGTAATTTGCCGGAAAATTTAAAAAATATAACAAGAATATCAGTTTTTAAAAAATTAAATTAAATTAAAATTAAATTAAAAGAATTTATAGCTCAACATGTTGCTTAAATTTAATGTAATGAATGATCTTTTTTATTCTATAATAATATTTTATGAGAATTAGTAGTATGTATTTATATGTAAATTTTTGTATCTTATAAATATTCCTGCCAACTCGCCTCAATAATGCCTCAAAGCGCTGGGGCAACTGAAGTGTAATGAATTAATATCATTAAACTTATCTATTATTTATTCAGTGTTATAACATAAAACAAATTTATTTTAAGAGTTCAAAATACATATTATATATAACAGCAACTATCACTTGATTTTAATAGATTTTTAGTTTCTTAGTTTCTACTTGAACCGATTTCCATTGATGCTAAAGAATATGGTATCGATAAAATTGCAACGTGAAATGTCAGAAAACATTAGTTCATCCATTTCGTTTTTAATTTGGCTAAATTTTTCCAAAAAATTTAAATACTTTAAATATTTGAAATGCTTTAATTCTGAAATATCCGCTATTGCACGGATTAGTATTTTCATAATTTTCTCTTCGTTTGGAAGAAACATTAATAACAATGATAGAGTAAGTGCGGGTAATGTGGTATAGGCTGGTAATGTGGTACAGTGCATTTTTTCTTAAACTAACAAATCAAGAATAATAAAACCCATGGTTTGAGCTCTCAAAAAATAATGAAAACTTTGATCTGTTTTATATTAACAAGTCACTCTAAGTGTCAGTTGCGAAAAATTCGATTAGCTGTTTAGTCGACTTTTTTTGGTGTTGTTAAAAAATAAGTTTTTCTTTTAAAGGTGTATTTTTAAGTCCTTATGTATAATACTAAAGTAATTGGGAAGTACCAAAGTAGTGAACAATATATGCAATTAGTCTATAGCTTTTTTTTTCATTATTTATTTATTGAATCTTCAAATAATAAATATGAACTAACAATAATTAATCAAAACTTATCCTACTACTTTATTTTATGTCCTGCTAGTGCCGCACAAAAATTTTCGTCATCACGGGTTCTGTTCACATATATGGGTGTTTATAGCTCATCTAATTGGATAAGTGCTGCAGTATCTCTCCTTCTTAAGCGAGTGTGGCCGCTATCATGTAAAATATTTCGAGCTTGTGGGTTCGGATGCAATTCGAGCCTTTTTAAGTATTTTACTGCATATTTCGTAATCATAGTTTTAACTAATGGAACATTGAGATCCTTGTGAATATTTGAATTTTTGACATACCAAGGGGCAGCTGTGATTATTCAAAGAAGTTTATTTTGGCGCCTTTGAATTTCATCGATATTAGAGACCGAGGCAGTGCCCCACAACTGAATACCATAGCACCAGATTGGCTTTAAGGTGGAGTTGTAGAGTAGAAGTTTGCAGTCAAGACTAAGGACAGAGTTTCTTCCAATCAGCCAATGAATTTGGATGGCTTTTAGTTTCATTTGAGTTAATTTTGCCTCTATATGGCTTTTCCACGTTAATCGACGATCTAGATGAATACCGAGGTATTTTACATGCGAGTTTTGAGGTATTATTTGATTATTGATTTTAATAGGGGGCATGATTCTCGACGCAAGGTGAATTTTATATGTACGAATTTTTGCTTATTGACCTTTATCCTCCACTGTTTTAACCATATTTAAAGTTGAAATTTCCTGTAGGTAACGTGAAGCTTCATGACGGTTTTCGTGCACGCTTAGAAAGGCTGTGTCGTCCGCAAATGTTGAAGTTTGTGTGTAATTGTTTGTTGGCAAGTCCGAAGTATAAATTAAGTATAATAGAGGGCTCAGAATGCTGCCTTGTGGGACTCCAGCGCCAATTGGCTGAGGTGAACTTTACAAGTTTCCTTCTTTAATAATAAATTGACGACCCACTAAGTAGTTTTTTAACAGCTTGTGCGTGTTTGCTGGTAAATTTTGCTTCAATTTATGTAACAAGCCTTCATGCCAGACTTTATCAAAAGCTTGAGAAACAGCGATGAAGAGAGCTGAGCAATATTTTCTTTCTTCAAAGGATTTTATTATGGCATTTACTATCCGATGGGTTTGTTCAATTGTGCTATGGTTTCTTCTGAAACCGAATTGATGGTTAGGTATACACCCATTGTCATTTAAAATTGTGATAAATTTTGACGCTAAGAGCTTCTCAAACAGCTTTGACATATTTGATAATAAGCTAATAGGCCTATATGACTCAACTTTTGTATGATCTTTACCTGGCTTTGGTATCATGGTAACTAAAAACCTTCCATTTTTGAGGATAGTATTCAAGGCGTAAAATAGCATTAAAAATAAAAAGAATGTTTTTCTTTGCTATGCGAGGGAGCTCCAAAAGCATTTTGTTACTGATCTTATCAATACAAGGTGCCTTCTTGGTGTTCAATTCACAAATAGCCTTTTCTATTTCTTTTATCTCAAATCTTACACAGAAAAAATTATTGCCGAATTATTTTCAAACAACCACTTGTTTGAAAATTTTTTTAATTTCTATAAATATTTTTACTGATTCAATCAATATTTTTGTTTGATTTTTATTTAACCAACAAAAATGTGGACAACTCTTCAAAAATAAAATAAACGCGCTATTGGTGTCAAGTTTTCATAATTTTGTATGAAATATTTAACGCTCTTTAATGTTGTCGTCTTTTTGCATTTTTTTATTTGATCGTAAGCAACACTTCTTTATGTGAAATATAAGAACAACAACAAAAAACACACACAGTCTATTTTTGGACGCTTTAAAAAAGTGCAACTATAAGAAAAACAATAGCAGACACGACATTATAAGAAACAAAATCCCGTATTCAATTTTTTAAAACTGTTTGGTTAAATACATCAAATACAAAAATAGAATGATGACGAAAAACATATCGAGTCGGTCTGCTGCCGTTTTTGGTTACATTTCTTCTTTAGCAAAGGAAAGGATACAGCAACAGAGAGTGATAAAGAAAAACATTGTGTTGTGTGTATAAATAAGACTTCGTTCAAAAATTATTCCAACAAAAAAATGTGTTTCAAAGCCAGTCGGCGGCTCTGCTTTGCCGTCACCTTCTCATACAGTGCTTACTTGTGTGCGCGTCATTGCTTGTGCAAAAACTTTTTTTTTTTTTTGATTTTGAATTTCAGTAAACTTTTTGTTTGATTCAGTTAAATTATTTGTTTGAAAAAATTAGTGTTTTTTTTCAGTAAACAAAATGCAAATAAATTGTTTGAATATGCAAATTTGTTTGTAGGACCGATTTCAGACAAAAAATTGTTTGATTCTACAAATTTTTTGTTTGAATTGGAAAAATAATTTTTTCTGTGTAGGGGGATATCTGCTCTAACATTAACAGGCGGTAATTCATCCGCTATATCGTCAGATATATTTGGGGTAAATACGTTTTTCAAATGATTTATAAACAGGTTTCCTTTTTCATTATCACTTCTTGCCCAACTTCCATTCAGGTTTCTTAGTGGTGGTTTCGATATAACTGGCCTTTTGAGATTTCTAGCTGTACGCCATAATGAGTAGTCTGATTGTGGAGTTGCATCCAGGTCCTTGAGATATTTTTCCACGGAAGCTGTTTTCTGAGACTGCAGTAATTTTCTTAGCATTTTTGTACACTCTTTTAATAACTTCTTAATTTGAGGGGATCTGTGCAATTGCCACTCTCTACGAACTCTCCTTTTTTTCATTTAAGAGGCGCTCGACATCTGTAGAATATATTTTATTATTATTGTTTTTTTCTTTTTGAGGGTTTTGCTGGAATGTTGAACAGCTAGTTTAAGATAACTGTCAAAATTGACAATTGAGAGATCCACATTCTCCGGTATGCTAAGCGGAATATTTTCTGTACAATGGGTACTGAGATATTTTTTATATTTTAACCAATTTATTTGTGTAGCTGACGTCGTTATGTAACCAGAGGGAGATACAATTCTATTGGTGTTTGTTATAGCAACAATTGTAGATGTGTCATCAGAGGATAATTGTAAGAAAGCTTCATCGTGAATCGTTTCTGGGTTTTTAACCACGCCAAAATCGATGACATCTGGAATTTTTTGCGGATCAGCAGGCCAATATGTTGGTTGTCCGCTTGCGACAACAATTAAATTTATTTTAGAGATTGTATTAAATAAAACACGACCCTTTGGTGTTATTAGTCGTGACCCCCAGAAGGATGTTTAGCGTTATAATCGCCAGCAGCCAGGAAACAGGGCCGCAATGACTTATAATATTTATAATATTGGCTTTCTGATATTGCAAATCTAGGTGGTGAGTATAAGGATGAAATTACTATGTTTCGGTTTAGCTATTCAACACAAATGTTCATTGCTCGGAGATAATCTTCACGATGATCACACATTAGGTGGTGCTTGATTCGATTTTTTATTAAAATTGCAGAACCTCCACAAGCTCTATCTCGAGTGTCCTTAGTATCATATAGTGTAGAACCATCGATTTTTAACGTATTTCTTGAGGTCAAATGAGTTTCAGAAACCATCATGACATCAATTTGTTTGTTTTTAAGAAATTATTCTAATTCATTTTTATGTTGACGGATGCCGTCTGCGTTCCAAAAACAAATTTTTAAACAGTTCATGGCTTGTTAAGCACAGCTTGCAATAACATCGATTGCATTCTAAGAATTTCCTGCATCATATTACCCATTGTGTTCGTAAAATTATTTACTGTTTGCACTAATGTTTCCATAGTTTTTTCTAGACGACTTAAATTAGAAACTGGAGTTTCATCATTAATTGGCGAAGCACCTTGCATTGGCACATGATTTGACTTAAAGACGTTAGCATAAGAGGTTCCGTTATTACTAGGTTGCGGAGCCTGAATGTCATTAGTGTTTAATTGATTTGGTACCTGCATTTGAGGGGGATTAGTTTTTGGCCCAGCCGACTGCTTGACGATAGTATATACAGGGCATCCTCTATAATTGGCAGTGTGATTACCGCCACAGTTGCTACATTTTTTTACGTTGGGGTCGGTTTTAGACTTATCGCAAAGAACTGTACCATGTAATTCTCAACAGACGACGCAAACAGGGGGTAAATAGCAGTATGCCCTAGTATGGCCAAATTCTTGGCAGCTTAAACGCAGAACAGGCCCATTTCTCTTGTGCGGCTCCTCTATGGTGATTTTTCTGTACAATATATAATTCAGATTATAAATAGGATGCGTTTCGTTTTTTTTTTAGCTTAACGTCGCCGGGTTCTAACTCCACTCGAAATATTAGTAGCTGGGAATTTATTTCCTCATTTTTAATATTTACCACATTTTTTATTTTAAAACCTTTCTCTTCTAAAAATATTTTTATCTCTTCTGGGTCCACGCATGCGTCAATGCCCTTAATCACTACCTGAAGACCCTTACTGCTCTTCAGTTGGTATATATAAAAGCTTTTTTTAAGTGCTTCAAATTTGTTAATTAATTTGCGAAAATCATTCTCATGATTTACCTGTTTACGTTTATACTACCACGCTTGATTGCAGCTACGTAAAACGAATTTTCACCTATTACCGAGATCACGCTCTTTATTAGCTCACTTGAGTTTTGCTCCCTAAGATATATCGATATTATATTATTTTTTTAGAAAATAATATTATAATTACACTATGCTAGTTGAAAAAACTGACAAGCCGGGCACATGAAGTTTTGACATAATTCGGGGACGCTGAATCCAGTGGTGCCCGCGGTTTTTTCAGATTGGCTCTGGTTTTCGAGATATACCGTTATTTCGAAAATGGAGGAGGTTGCACAACATATATTCGCGTAACTCAAAAACGGTTTAGTTTATTGAAATTACTAAAAAAACCGAAATTCCGCAATAAAATTTCATTTCAGAAAAGTAAAACTCTTTTTCTAATATGAGTAGTCGTTATTGAAACATAATTTTTTTTTGAAAAAAAAATTAATTTTTTTATCAAAATTTCGAAATTTTTGTTTTTTAAAAATTCATACAAAATTAAAAAATGCAGCTAGGCTTCTAATTTTTTTGCAGACTTATAAAAAACGAAGCCACAAACAAAACAAGCCATAAATGATTAAAATCTGTTTGCAACTTTTGATTTTATTCACAAAAGTCGACCAATTTTAATTAATTTAAGAATTTCATAAAACGCAATATTTGTATGGGAGCCCCCTAAGGGAAATTCTTAAATTAATGAAAAATTTGTCGACTTTTGTGAATAAAATCAAAAGTTGCAAACAGATTTTAATCATTTATGGCTTGTTTTGTTTGTGGCTTCGTTTTTTATAAGTCTGCAAAAAATTAGAAGCCTAGCAGCATTTTTTAATTTTGTATGAATTTTTAAAAAACAAAAATTTCGAAATTTTGATAAGAAAATTAATTTTTTTTTCAAAAAAAAAATTATGTTTCAATAACGACTACTCAAATTAGAAGAAGAGTTTTACTTTTCTGAAATGAAATTTTATTGCGGAATTTCGGTTTTTTTAGTAATTTCAATAAACTAAACCGTTTTTGAGTTACGCGAATATATGTTGAGCAACCTCCTCCATTTTCGAAATAACGGTATATCTCGAAAACCAGAGCCAATCTGAAAAAACCACGGGCACCACTGGATTCAGCGTCCCCGAATTATGTTAAAACGCCATGTTCCCGGCTTGTCACGAAAAAAAAGTGTCAATTTCATGCACAGTGTTATTTATTTATTGTAAAAGAAAAAAAACCCTTATGTCGAGTTAAAAAAACCACGTCTGCATTCAACGAGCACGATGAAGAAATTCAGTCTATAGCTGTAGTAAATAATTTAAAATTAATAAATATCTGCCAAATTAAATATAAATGAAATTGCTGTTTTTTACATGAATTGTTGTTGTTATCATGTTTTTTTTTGCAATAAAGTAAAAATGTATATACAACACAACTACTTTCAAAGAAAATACTTTGATTTGGTAAAGTTGTTCACTATACCACATTACCAACATATGGTGTACCACATTACCCGCACATTTTTTAAAGTCTGGCTAATGAGATTTGAAATATGTTCTTAAATATCTCTGAAAGTGTGGGCTTAACGTTTTTCGCAAATGTCTTCGTGGAAGCCTAGCATATGTAGCATTTAGATGGGGTAATCATATTTCAATTGGACAAAAATTAAAAATTTGGCAATCTAAAAACGAAAAGGTATACCGCATTACCCGCACTTACTCTATTATGGCATTGGGTTTCCCGGAAATTTTATTTTCTGCAGTGAAGCTGTTTATTTTTAAGGTTTTATTTTCAAAACTATATTTAGTTCTTAATTTTCTTGTTGACTTTACATTTTTTTTTATTTATTTATTTAAGGTCTACGGAATAAATCCTTACAGACCAATTATAAAAATGTACATCATATACAAAATAACAAAAGATTTTGACATCCATTTAATTGCACTGATTAAGGTACAAAATAATATTACATTTAATGACATGAACATTATCAAAAAAATCAATAAGAAAATAATAATTTAAATTCTTAGAGGATCAGAGTTAGCATAATTAGTTTGAAAAACTTGTAAATAGATTGGAATGTAGAAACGAGTTGATCGATGAGGAACATTAAAATTTATGTTGCTGAGTAGGAAGTCGGAACAGACTGCACCATTTATCAGGTTGAATAAAAATGAAACGCTAAGCAAAGTTCTTCTGCTCTCCAACGTTGGTAATTTTATTAATGCAAGCCTTGTAGTATAAGGAGGAATGATGACGTCAGGATTCCATATTGATTTACATAAGCAAAAATGAAGGAACTGTTTTTGTACTGATTCTGTAATGTTTTTGAGATAATCCGCATCCGGATCCCAATAAAAGATCCATATTCCAAGATTGTTCTGACTAAAGATGTTTATAACCGTTCAGTTATGATTGGTTCAGTAAACTCCTTAGCCCATCGTTTTATAAAAGCCAACACACCGCTAGCTTCGTTTACCATCATATATATGTGTTTCTTTGGATTTAATTTAGGATCCAAAAGTATTCCAAGATCTGAATATTCCGTAACCAATTCAAGTTGATGTCCAACCAATGAAAACTTAAATAAAGAATAACCATTTCTTGAAAAACGCATATGTTTACATTTTTTTAAAATGAGTTCCATGAAATTAAGCACGCACCGTTGAAATAGTTCATCCAAATCATGTTACAGCTAATTTTTAGCAATGTTATTGTCATTGCTATGAAATATCTTCACATCATCGGCATACATTAGGACGTTACAATATTTAATTACGCACGGCAAGTCATTGATGAATAAGGAAAATAAAATTCGACCAATGTGGCTACCTTAATATTTTTGTGTAACACATACAAACACAAAAAGAAATAGACATTAAAAAATTTGCATTATCTTTAGTTTATAATCAACATCACTTTTTTACCAATTATTTGTCCTTTTTTTATTTTTTACAAATTCTCAATTTTTTTTTTTATTTTTTTCAAAAGTTTTTATTTTGTTTTTAATTAAAATGTCATATTTTTGTTATGCAGGGAAGTATTTTTTAGTGCTATATGGTAAAAACCATAGTTGCAAAACTAAGTACTACTAGATTTTGAGTAGATTTCGTCGAAATCTAGTCACAAAGTAGATTTTGTTTTGTATGGGAAATCTAGTCAAAAACCACTAGATTTGGCTCGAAATCTCGTAAGTACTAGATTTCGTTGTAGTGTTAATTGGCTATAAGAGTTATTTGTGCTGAATATTATCTAGATACACCAAATATGTGAGATATTTTGTCTTAAAGGAATGAAAGAAAAGGTCGCTAAATTTTAAATTATATTAACATTTAAAAGGATAAAATACCTTGAAAGTTTAAGAGATTGATATTTAAATGGAAGCTGTATGTTTAAATCTGCTGCCAAATTTAATCTTAATACGAACATGATTAAATTGTTTATAGACATAAAGAAAGAAGTTTGCATGGGGACTATATGATACTTAAGACTTATTCGTTCTTATGGCAATTAAAACGTATTTACCAAATTTTATCAAATTATCTAAAAAATGCTACTTTTACTTTCCGTACAATGTTTACATGGACAGACAACCAGCCAGATTGACGGGCGGGCACGAAAAGATAACCTTAAAAAGTGTTTCTGATTCGATCGGTTTACTAAACAATGCGTTCAGATTTATATATATTGTTTCTGCTTTAATTGGTCGCACAAGAAAAACCAGGCAATTGTATATTTACGGTTTCCCTCATCATAAGTTTGTATGTATGAGTACGCCTTTGTTAGTAGGAAATGACAGAACATCTCAAAAAGCATTACAGATAAAAATTAAGACAAAAAATCCTATTGTGTTTTATTGTTATCTCTTTAGATCTAGCTGATACGTGTAAATTTGTCTATGTCTTAACTTTTTTTCATACATTAAAGTTGAGGTATCTTGTAAACAAATACGTTTAATTACCTCACTGAGGTAGTTAAACGTATTCTTATAATTACCACAATGAGGTAGTTAAGCGTATTCATTTAAATGCTTTCCCCACATAATTACCCAAAAATATTGGCATTTTTGGCGAGGTAATTATCCGTGGAGTACTGTAGTATTATTAAGAACAACATTTTGTTTTAGGTTTGTCCGTGTGTAAGTCCCGTAGCATCAAGCTTTATTAGAAGTAATTTATGATTGACTTTACCAAAACCCTTTACTAAAATCCGTGTAAATACAATCTGAAAATTTCCTTTTAATAAATCCACGATTTACTAAAGGGTGGTTAACTTTCAAGGGCCGATGTTGATTTTGAATAAAACACAAACTATTTAGGAAATTATTGTAATTTTATTTTATTATGATATATTGGTATTACTCAATTATGTATGGAACAAAATATCGGCCAAATGGGCGCCGCGACCACGGCGGCACACCTCCATCCGATGGTCCAAATTTTCGATGACCCTGAGGCATAATTATCTCATCCTTTAGCTCTTGAATTGTTGCTGGCTTATCGACGTACACCTTTTCTTTCAAATAACCCCAAAGAAAAAAGTCGAACGGTGTCAAATCACATGATCTTGGCGGCCAATTGACATCGCCATTACGTGAGATAACACGGCCATTGAATTTGTTGCGCAAAAGAGCCATTGTTTCGTTAGCTGTGTGGCAAGTGGCACCGTCCTGCTGAAACCACATATCGTCCACATCCATATCTTCCAATTCGGGCCATAAAAAGTTCGTTATCATCTCACGATAGCGAACACCATTCACAGTAACTGCCTGACCGGCCTCATTTTGGAAAAAATACGGCCCGATGATGCCGCCAGCCCATAAACCGCACCAAACAGTCACTCTTTGTGGGTGCATTGGTTTTTCGACAAACACTCTTGGATTATTATTCGCCCAAATGCGGAAATTCTGCTTATCGACAAATCCACTGAGGTGAAAATGTGCCTCATCACTGAAGATGATTTTCTTCGAAATTTATCATCCATTTTCATAATAAGTCTGGATAACTTTAACACGTTGTTGGATTGTGTATCTCTCCATGGTTCAAATTGAGTAAGTCTGAAATAGAGAAATGTCAAATAAAATTCGGAAAAAAAACTTGGCGTTTAGGTGTGGTTCACATTCAACATCGGCCCTTACAATTTAACCACCCTTTATAATAGTCAGCTGCAAGAGATTAGTTACTGATGAACGACCTTTTCTGAAACCGTGTTGACAGGGAGATAGTAGGAACAAAATTTGATGAAGGGAATTTTCGGTAACATACTTTTCAAAAAGTTTAGGGATTGCACTTAACTTTGCTATGCCTCTATAGTTTGTGACACATAACTTACTGGCAGATTCAAATAGCGGAATAATGAATGAGTCTTTCCACAACTGAGGAAAATAACCATATTTTAAAAATATACAGTTGTTCCCGCTTAAGTGCGAATCTAAAAATGTTCAGTTTTCTACGCATTCAAACGGGTAATCATTTAACCGATAACCCGGATAAATGCGCAATCAACGCATTTATAAAAACCTCGTTTAAAAACTAAATAATCATTTAAAAGAACTCTTTAAGTAATAAGGGAAATAAAATTTATTATACCTCGTTCTCATACGAAATTAAATATAATATTCAAACTAAAATTAATTCAATAAACATTCTTACATAAATACATATCATTAGCTAACATGCAAAAAGGCGTAACTAACAAAAATATTATTTTACAGGAGAAGAAAAAAACTTTATTAAATGATAACTATAAACATGTCAGAAAACATGCATTGATAAGTCGTCAATGGAATTCTTTAACGCATTTTCAGAGGAAATCATTTCATTATATTTTGTTGAAAAAAATTTTTTTTTTTTATGTTTTATTAAAACAAAATTTTTCTTTTTTAAATTCATACAATATTCAAAGTCTCAGCGCCTCTAGGGCATTTTAGAGACATACTGGCAATAATTAAGACTAGCAGTTAAAATACATATGTACATAAAAATTAGTCAAATATACATATTCAATAGTATACTAACTTAACAAATAAAACGTTTATTAGGTATTATAATTATACAAGAAGCATATCAATATTTTGCATCAAATAATCCTTTAACTTTTTTTTTAAAGAAAAAATTGTACAACAGTCTTTAATTTGTAACGGCATACTATTATATTCTAAACTACCCGAATATTCAATCTTTTGTTTTGTAATTTCCAAAAGACATCTTAAGGTTCGTAAATGATGGCTACTTCTAGTTTTTTATGCTCTATCGGACGGTGATACGCCAATTTTGATATTTTAAAAAATTCTTAAAAAGTTATATATAATGCACATACATATTTATTAAAAATATAAATATGTTTTGAATATAATATGTATTTTACTCGACCTTTGTTATTTTCAAGTATTAATAAATTGTCAAACTTTAGGTCTTTTTTTAAAAAACTTTAAATGTTAAAATATGTAAATTTATAAAAAAAAGAAAAGAAAAAACAAAACCCTGAAGAAGGCACTCAAAGAAGTGCCGGAATATTGGTTCGAATAAACATTTAAAGCTTTAAAAAATGACCTCAAGCTCGACAATTTATTAATACTTGATAAATATGTTTTTTTATTAAGAAATTTACTTTTTTACTTCAACTGTCGTTTTAAATATTTGTGTTGCCATACATATAACTACAAAAATACTTTTACTAACTTTATAAATGCCTAGCCGGATATTTAAAAAAAAAACGCAAGTTTTTTGGTTACGCATTTAAGCGAATTATTTTGTTCAAATTTATGTAATTGCGGACAAAAATAATGAATCATTTAAACGGGGAACGCATTTAAGCGGGATTTTGTAATTATGTGAAATTTTACTTGCCAGCACATTTTGTGCATTTAGGAGGGATAATCATTTAAGCGGGGTGCATGTAAGCGGGAACCTGTTTTAAATATTATGCTTAATGGAGTAGCTATTGCATGTGCGCAATTCTTCAGAACACAGCAAGCAACACCATCAGGACCCATGTGGTATGAGGACTTAACAGATTTGAAAGAGTCTAATATCTGATTTGATCTGATTTACGGATCTCAATACTTGCAACGCGAAATAAAACTAGACTAGTAGAGCAAATCTGCCAAAGGGTTTTGATAAGTAAGCTCGGGTTCCGGAAATATCGGCCCCTAAAGTTTTTGAATTTCTTCAGATGAAAACATGTTCGAAATAGCTATTAGCATACCTCCTCCAATTGTAACAGTATCTCTGTCGAGTCTATAAATATTATAATTACTGAAAAAAATTTTGTTGTTGAGGATATTTTATTTAACCAAGTTTCAGTGAAAATAATTAGTGGTGGTTAAATGTAAAACTATCGATAAAAAGTTCGGGCAATTTTTTGTTTAACCCGAAAACGTTTTGATTGGTAATGAACAGTTGGTTGTCATTTTCAGTAATCATTTTTTTTTTTTTTGATTAGATGACACAATTGAGGGAACCCAGACAATATTATTTATACTCTTGCTTGATTTATTACCAATGTATTATCGGGCCAAAAACGAGGATCAATTATTTTATTGTATATATCTGATGAAACTGTTATCTTAAAAGACATAATGCTTCTTGGTTAAGAATAAGGCCTGTTCTGAAAATCACATTATATGAAAGTGATTTGAAATCACAAGAAAGGTGTTATTTGTGATTTTAAAACGTTTAGCTACGTAAACAACATTTTGAAATCACTTTGTTATTTTTGCAACTATTGTTAAATGGCAGTCATAATAAATAACTTAAATAAAATACGCGTTGTTTATTAATTGTTTATGCAATAAGTTGTTTTATTTACAACAAATCATTTAAAATTAAGAAAATTCGACGAAACTACAAAAATGATATTTGCTTTTGTGATTTCAGATTGTTTTTTTTTTTGTTGAATTACAGATCAATAATTTGCTAACAGCGTCATGAAAGCAAAGTAAAGTATTTATTAAAAATCGTAAAAGCTGTAAAGAATCACAGGAAAAAATCGTTTATATCGCGAAAATGCATAAAATTCGCAAAAATAGGAACATTTAAAGACACCCAAAAACTAATTTAAGATCGCTTATTATTAAGCGATAAAAAAAAACAAATTGTTGGAAAATAACATAAAAAGCGTTAAAAAATTAGCTATGATTTTGTAGAACAAACTTTTTGTGTTTGCTTGTGCTTTCTACAAATGAAAATCACACCGAAAAACACAAAAACAGCGTGATTTACAGAACACCACTCAATCGCACGTGTGATTTTAAAAGCACATGTGATTTGAAATCACGTGATTTTTAGAACAGGCCTGATAGTAGTTTAAATCATCAACAGTCGTTTCAGCAGCAAGACGGGATACAAGTACATGTTTTTTGGTTGTATAACTCGAAGTTCACGGGGGGCGTTTTCGGTATTGTTTGTTATGGGATTGTTTAGCTCGTTGCATCAGAAAATGACAGTTTCTCAGCAGTTTTGTTTTCAATTATCTTGGAAGTAGACGGGATAACATCCCTATGGTTATCAACAGCATTACCAGAATTAACAGGATTTATATTAACGGTATCAGTGTTACTTGCAATTCTAGCTGACTTACGTCTAGGAGACAATTGGGATGGAGAATATTGTTGCAAAGATAATTGCTGCGAAGGTATTTGTGGAGGAAGTTCATAGGTTTCTAGTGATATAAAACGATCAAACAAGTTTCCGTATACGCTGAGAAAGATTGGATATTTCTTTTTTAATACCAAAAAAAATGGATTTTCTTTCTTGAAAGAATTTGTAAAAATCCACTACGACTTTTTTAACAGTTGTTACAACGCCTGTGCAAGCCATCGTGCTTTTGAGTAGCTTCAGCAGCAAGTGTTGTTATGCCGCTACATTTGAAATGAATTAGACCATGGCACAACCAGCATGACAGCATTCTTTCATCAGGATTAGTGATAGAGCATTTCTTATTTAATAAACATCTGCATGAAACTTAATAATGATGTTCATGAAACCTTCATTATAATTTTGTGTTCACTTCATTCGTATTCAGTAAGATGAAATACTATGAAATGAAAGCAATGAACACTCGATATTTAAGAGACGAATAAGATGAAATTAGTTTATTTGCTTATACAAGAGAATATGAACATTAACAACCATGAAACAGAACAACCATTGAACAAATCTCGAATAAGTTCATGGAAAAACAGTATGATTTAAATGTCAGTGTTGCCAGTTGTAGAAAAATAAAAACATAAGAAAGTTAAAAAAAAAAAATGGAAATAACCATGAGGGGTAAATGCAACAAGTTTAAGAGATACATTATTATTGAAATAAAAACTCAAATTTATTTTTGTTTTCAATGTAAATTTTCAATAAAATTAAATATATTTAATTTTATTTTTAAAAACATTCACTAACATTAAAAAATTTTCGGCAATATTTTTGTCTTAAACAGAAAAAAGTAGATAGCTAATAAATTCAAAAATATAATGAGAACTAAAAAATGAGATAATTCATGGTTAAAATAAAAGTGATAAATTCTACGCAAAAAAGTGTCATATACATCATCCAGCACGATCAACATCCATCGTTTTCATATTATGATGTAAAAACATAATTTGTTCGACTGACGCTGTATTCCACCAAATGACGCAATGTTTTTCGCAAAGTAAATTTCTTGCTGACGAAAACACCCGTTCTGAAGAGGCACTGCTAGCTGGTGTGGCGAAAATTTTGCGCTTACCTGGTATAAAAGAGGAAATTTTGATTTATTTATTTCCCACCATAGTAACACATCAAAGCTATCATGAAATACTTCATGGAAAACAACCATGACCACTCCTAAGACACTTACAAAACTAACAATTAAATTTCTCATAAACTCATTCCTCCTTTTGTTTTTCATCTTTCACCTAAAAATGTGTGAGTTTTTTATTGGTTCGTTTCATTTCAGGGCCGTGTACAGTACATTACAAGACAATTAAATCTTGCCATGTTTCAAAGATTTGTATTATTCAAAAACGCAAATGACAAACAAACAAAAAAAAACATATTTTGCATTTTATTTATTGTTTATATTCCAAATATGTATACTATACATATATGTGCATAGGTATATCTACATATGTGTTAAAATTTAAATTACACATGGGCAACGCATGCAAATAATAACATGAATTTACTGAAGTGGCAACATTGCTATTGAGTATTAATAAAAATAAATGAGAGAGAATGAAAACTATGAAACAAAGCCCGTTTCCACTGTTGCCAATTTAGAGATTTTCCCGCTAAATCTAGCGTTTTTGAAATGCCAATCGCGGAAAAAAATACGTTTTAGCGGTAAGCGGGAAATCTAGCGATTTTCAAACAACTCTCAGCGGCTCATTTTCGCTTCAAAAACCTTTCTCAAATTTAAAATTAACAGATTTTTTTCTTTTTGTTTATCTGGCTAAAAACTTGTTTATGTTCACTTTTGTATTTTTAGTGAACTGAAGATTGTATATGACATTTTTTACGATTTTCAGTTAGTATTTTGTTAGGGATGTATGTGACAATTTACAACTTTTAGCTTGCTTAAAATTTTGAAACAAAAGGCAAGGAAACGTTAATTATCTCGATAGATCCCAAGCAATATAATTCACTAACTTTCATCTTACTAATTTTATGTAATTGCTCAAAACGGCCAATAATTACCAAAAATAGCGTTACTTACATACTAAGTAAGTAAGATTTTGCACAAATTCGTCCTATATCACTAGAAATTACACTGTCAACTAGCGATCAGATCGGTCCATTACTTACCATTGGCCTCATATAAACCCTACTCTCGGAAAAAGCTTTAGTACGCGTAGAACAGTAGAGCTCTCAATCTGTGTTCTATTATAATAACATTTGGTCAGGCAAAGTTTTACAAGACTATAAATTACTTGTTCAAATTTCGTGAAGATCGGCCTATAATTTACCATATGTCCCATATAAAGACCACTCCGGGAATATTCTAACTGTTGGTGGAGTGTATCAAAGATTCGGCACAGCTGAATACATAACTCTAACTTATTTGATTTTTGGGAATAAAATAAATAGGGAAGTTGGAAACCTTAGTATGCAACGTAATTTAAGAGTCATATACCTTTGAAAAATCAGCCTATATCTAGATTTATATAAAACTTATAAAAATGTTTAGGTTTTAGAGGTATTTTTAAAAAAATTCCCGCTAAATTAAATATTTAGCGGTTTCTAGCGGTTTTGAACTCCGATTTGGCGGGAAATGTTCAAAAAAAGTTGGCAACAGTGCCCGTTTCATTGAACAACCTCTGTGTGTTTACGATATGAAACGAAATGTGTTCATAGCAGCATGAATAAAACAACTGTTTGTTCGGTAATTACAATTTTATTCGAACACGACTTTCAGTGAATAAGCATTTCAGTATGTTTATGAATGAAGTTGTTCATGCAGCCCTTTATTATTTAAGCAGTCCATTATAGTTAGCGTAGTAGTCAACCAGGAGAATAAAATTTGAAGATGGCAATTTTGATTTATGCGTTTATTGTAGACAAATAACAACTATGAAAGAAACAAACCAATTGTATGTACAGAAAAATTTACAATTATTAGACACCAGCAGAATGTAATGCATTTTCTGGCCCGCTACGGCCTTCGACAGCAGAAAATGCATTACATTCTGCTGGTGTCTTATAATTGTAAATTTTTTGGTTCATATAATACTTCATTGCTATCCAAAAAAAAAAAAACACACAAAAATTTTAACAAATAAACGCCATTAAAAAATTAACATATTTTAAGATCATTGCACACATTAAAATTTTAATATTCACATTATTTACTTACAAATTTGAAAAAATATTAAAAAATCTTTTTTTTTATATTCCGTTTTGTTCTTTTTCTTATTTAAACAAATTGATTAACAAAGATGCCAACTGATTGAAATGTTTAGCTATGTTGTTAAAATTAAGTTACTGAATTGCTGTATTGCACTACAGTAGTGCATTTTCATTTAATTTTTAATTTTCCATTGACATTATCCAATACATCCCTTTTTATTAAATTTCTTGACACTTGTAAGGTCAAATATTCCGTTCTGGATAGCAAAATATGAATCCTGGCGTCCTGGCACTGCATTTCAATATTAACGTCTTTAATTATTTTTAATATACCTCAACATAAACTTTGCAACAAACACATGATTGCAAAAGGCTCAATGGTCACATCAAACAGTTTTAGTTTAGCCCTGAGTTAGGAATGGTGCTCGCATATTAAAAGTTAAAAAGCGCAAAGGATAAAAAAAGTACTCAAAACAACGTGGGGGTACTGCGGTATTTTTAAAAAGAAAAGGTACTGGAAAAAGTACTAAAGAACTGAATTTTTTAACACTGAATCAGAACTAACAAATATTTGAGAAAGAAATTCAAAAAAAGCGTAACCACCTAATTGATCAAACTTAAAATGTAATTAGTATTGTGGTTATTTTGTTGAACTATTAATGGTTTTTAATTCAAATTTTTAATATTTTTAATTAGGCTTAAGTTCATTAAATTTAATTTTCATTAAATTATTTTTATGAAGAAAGGAATTTTACAAAATGAAAATTAATTAAAATTGTTATTGATAATCTTTCATTCTTGACCGTGGCCGGGATTCGAACCGCGGCCGGCAGGTTACCATGACATTTTTCGATCGCAACCACTCGATCTCCTCAGATGGATTTGCCGTTTTACACTCGCATCCATCGACGACTGCTGAAGTCAATAGTCAAACGTCAATCCTTAAACCAAATTGTATTTTAAGGTTTGGTAGATCGAAATTTGCTTTTTTTAATGATTATCCATTTTAATTGGTTTAACAAGTAAGGAAAAAAACATGTAAAATCAATTAAAATGGATAATCATTCAAAGAAGCAAATTTCGATCTACCAAAGGTTAAAATACAATTTGGTTTAAGGATTGATGTTTGACTATGGACGTCAGCAGTCGTCGATGGCTGCGAGTGTAAAACGGCAAATCCATCTGAGGGAATCGAGTGGTTGCGATCGAAACATTTCATGGTAACCTGCCGGCCGCGGTTCGAATCCCGGCCACGGTCAAGAATGAAAGATTATCAATAACAATTTTAATTAATTTTCATGTTGCAAAATTCCTTTCTTCATAAAAATAATTTAATGAAAATTAAATTTAATTAACTTAAGCCTAATTAAAAAAATTAAAAATTTGGATTAAAATATAATTTTAAGAATTTTTATTGATTTACTAAACTTTATTTGTAAGAAGATAATTGTATATTATAAGTGTTTATTTATGTTTGATCTAGCAAACGTTATGTAAAAGCAAAAATTTTTTCAATGTAGTGGTTAAGCGTAGAACATCAAATCTTTGATAGGAATGAACATAGGCTTTAGTGAAATGACGACTAAATAACGTTTGTCTCAAAAGCTCCTTTTGTTTATATTTAAAAATTATTCGGGAATACGTCATTAAATTTCCTGAAAAGAGTTAATTTAGAAAATATGTTTCGCGATTTCGTAAATGGTAATGTTTTGTTTTTTTTTGTATTTTTGCAGATTTGTTAATATTGTAATAGCTGTATATGGTGCATTCGCCGAAGTAATGGATCATAAGCATGGTTATAGTATATCGTATAAAGAAGTAGGATTAATAGTAGATGTAATATACTGCAGTACTCTGCTGTTTATTTTTTGTGACTGTTCCCACAAAGCAACGCTTGGAGTAGCTAAAGGGGTTCAAAAAACACTGTTGTCAATTGATTTATTGCAAGCAGATCTTGAAGCCAAAAAGGAAATTGATATTTTTATTGTTGCCATAGAAATGAATCCAGCTATTGTAAGTTTAAAAGGATATGTTACTGTAAATCGGGAACTACTCTCCTCGGTATGTATGAAAAAAGAGCTATATTTTATTGTTAAGCAAATCAAACCATTTCAGTTTTTTTTATTGTTTATTAGGGCAAACATGTTTTTTTTTCAAAGGGCGTATGTGAACGTAAGCAAACTATTATGGTAAAAAATATTCTCCTGTAGGTATAAAATTTCATGTTTCTGCCGTGGGAAACGATTGATTTTCGACAATATAAAATGTTTTAGGTCGTGAAAAATATGTATAAAATGTTTATAAAAGAATGAACATTGATAGTTATAAATCTTTTGAAAACAAGATCGTTACAGCTTATAAACGATTTAGTTTTGTATATGCAACCGCCGCACAGAGGAGTATTTGATCAAAAAGCTGGCAAACATTATTAAACGTATTTTTGGAATTAAAAATTTGGGTTTTTTTACAGTTTAAAGTTCAGTTTGTTTTAAAAAAAATCTAGTGGCAGACTTTTGTTTGGTGTTTCTTGTATTATAGCATCCACCCAATGCAGAAAACTTTGCTTTTATATTTTTTCATGGTTATTTTACTTATTAAATATAATTTATACCTAACACATGCAAAAAGTTAAACTAATATCATTATCATGTCATGAGTTTCTATACATGGGGCATTATTTGTGAAGCGGACAACCCAATAAAAAAATTTTGCTGGAATTCCTCTATATTTGGCATAACTATACTACAAGTAGATATGAATAAGTGTGCGAAATATTTTTTTCTATGATGTTTATTTGTCGAGTTTGGTGGTGGTAAGTGTTGCCGTTTTCAAAAAAATGTTTTTTAAATAATTTTTTCGAAGTTAAAACTAATCAAACAAAAAAAAATTTTAAGTGATTCATATAAAAAATCGATTAATCTTGAAGCAAAAAAAAAAAAAAAATTTTCATCTGCAAAACCGGAAATTTAATTTAATTTAAATCAACATTTTTTTAACTTAGTTCTAATTTTTTGTTTAAAAGTTATGCAAATTTCGTACATATTTTTTTTTCATGATTTATTTATTGAATCTTCATATATTTAATATGAACTAACAATAATTAATCAAATCTTAGCCTAATAGATTATTTCATGTCCTGTCAGTGCCAGACAAAAATTTTGTCATCACGGGTTCTGTTCACTTATGTAGGTGTTTATCGCTCATCTAATTGGATAAGTGCTGCAGTGTCTCTTCTTCTTAAGCGAGAGTGGCCGCTATCATTTAAAATATTTCGAGCAAGTGGGTTCGGATGCAATTTGAGCCTTTTTAAGTAGTTTACTGCATATTTCGTAATCATAGTTTTAACTAATGGAACATTGAGATCCTTGTGAATATTTGAGTTTTTAACATACCAAGGGGCACTGTGATTATTCGAAGTAGTTTATTTTGGCGCCTTTGAATTTTTTCGATATTAGAGGCCAAGGCAGTGCCCCATAACTGAATACCATAGCACCAGATTGGCTTTAAGATGGAGTTGTAAAGTAGAAATTTGCAGTCGAGACTAAGGACAGAGTTTCTTCCAATAAGCCAATGAATTTGAATGGCTTTTAGTTTCATTTGAATTAATTTTGCCTCTATATGGCTTTTCCACGTTAAACGGCGATCTAAATGTATACCGAGATATTTTACATGCGAATTTTGAGGTATTATTTGATTATTGATTTTAATAGGGGGCATGATTCCCGACGCAAGGTGAATGTTATATGTACGCATTTTTGTTCATTGACCTTTATCCTCCATTGTTGTATAGTCACAATTTTGTACAACGTATTTTACACTCATTATTTATAACTATGATTTGGTTCCTTTAAACATAAGCATTTGGATTAAATAAGTTTTAATAAATTCCTGTCAGTATATGTATATAGCTAAAGTAAGATTCTCTGAACTTATAACTGTAAGCTATACTTTGTATACTTTGTATTCAACGTAAATTTAAGTTGGGTCAAATATTTAAATAAATTTCGTTCGCTTGCATTGCATTGTGAACCGTTGTTTGATACGAATAAATTTCAATCTGTTTTTTATTATTGAAATATTTCTTCGTAAACATTTTATGGCGACCTTGACAGGACAGAGTATTGAATAAAATTGTTCTAATGAAAGCAAACTATAGAACTCACAAATTTAAATTCGGAAAACAATTTTACATATTAAAATTAATCTTAAAATATTAAAGGAACCCAACAAAAATAAATAATAATTCTTTGCAAACGAACAAAAAGGAAAAAAACCAGGTCATACTCAATGTCATTGGTTTTCATCGTCTTTAAGTGTTTGGTTTTGGCAGCATCCACAATTTCATTAACTTCAGCGGCGGCTGGGCTGCATGCACAGCAGAACTTCATCATCGTCACAAAGAATTTCGTTTGCAGGCAACCACGCTTTGCTGGCCTACAGTTATACATACATACATTCACGTAGACACGACTACAACATCAACAACTTCATTGTCATCGGCAGCTAAACTTCATCCACAGCAGAACCTTATCGTCGTAAGAATAGAATAAACATACACTCAAAAGAGGGTCATCTGCACGAATTAAAGTAAGATCGTCATTCGTACACAAACAAAAACCTGTAACTCACGTAAGTAAGAGAAATATTTACTCATATCTTCACTCATTTCGTTTGTTGAGTTATTTCCTTACTAGCACCATACATCTACACAACAGTGTGGCCATATCCAAAAATATTTTACAGCTAAATCGGCTTTAAAATAATGCTAAAAAATGTTAACAAAAATAAGATTTTGCCAAAAAATAATGCTAAAATTTAAATTTTATTATTTTTTGTTATTTTAGTTAATATACCTTTGTATGGGCATTTCCTAGAGTCACGAACGTACGTTCGTACGTTTTTGCTGTACAAATAATATAGAAAACAAAACTTTTCCTAGTTATAAACATAAACATGTGGTCACGAACGTACGCAAAATAGAAGTCTACTTTGGCTGACAGTAGTGAAATGTAAAAATCTGCGTAATGGAACGGAATATTCAAAAGTGATTAGTTTTTTTTAAAAGTGTATTAATGTAGATCTCTATCCAGTATTTACACAATAAAATATCTCTATTGGCTTTTGTTTAATTGGCTTATGTACCGGTCGCAAACGTACGATTTTTCCATAAGTTTTTTTTTTGTTATTATCACCATGCATTTTCCCATAAATATCTTAAAATTTCCGTAACAAAAAACTTAATACTCAATTTACAATTGATTGTAATGAAGAGATTATGAAGAAAGAGTGCAAACATAACATATTTTTTGCATGCAAAATAGTTATATAAAAATGGTAGCTTAAAAAGAAAATATAAAATTTTCGAGTTCCCAGCGCAATTTCCCCAAGTAAAACAGCTGAGATATGCTATGAAACCTTTACAACATAGACTTTTTTATAATAATAAACAATAAAAGACGATGATTATCAACATTTTAAATGGTTGACCTTTCTGAGGAAATACCCATATATGATTTATTTTACATAATTCTTCCTTATAAACTTACATCATATCAATAGAACATACTAATTAAAATAAATAAAATATTTAGTAAACATAAAAAGTCTTAAAAATATAAAAGAAAAAATCAAAGGAACTTGACCTATAAATGGCTTTTATTTAGTATTTCAATAAAATTTATAACATGTTTAATAAAAAATTTCATTTTATAAATTAAATACGTCATCAAAATTAATATTATGCTTCAACTTCTGAAGAATCGATCGAGATATCATTATAATATATGTCCTTATCGCATTTTTATGTGAGATCGTACATTTTTTTAAAACTATGGCAAAATTTTAAACCACACTTAATATAAGGTAGCGAATTCAAAGTCTTTAACGTCAGTCTATTTCGAATTTTCGTTTTCAAGAGATTTATACAACTAAAAACCTATTTTAACTTCCGCTTTGCTAAATGGCAAAACCCAGAACTTTATTGCAAAAGAAGCTAATTCACTAAATGGATTTTCATTTAATGCTTTTTTATATCCATATACATTTATCCAGAAATCAACTGTTGAGTACTTATTTAGATTTATACAACTAAAAACCTATTTTAACTTCCGCGTTGCTAAATGGCAAAACCCAGAACTTTATTGCAAAAGAAGCTAATTCACTAAATGGATTTTCAATTAATGCTTTTTTATATCCATATACATTTATCCAGAAATCAACTGTTGAGTACTTATTTAACAATTCATATGAATTTAGTTTCTGCCACTGTCCAAAGTTGTAATTTCTTCTACAGTGAAATCTATTATTTCTTCTTTAAAATGTTCGCTTAAGTTGCATTTATTAGCTTTTAAACTGTTTTCTGCACAACAAAAGTTAGCATTTGTTAAATTATTAAAACTTTTTGGCAATCGTTGTCTAAGTTGACATATTAATTGAGCTATAAAATCTCGGCATGTAATTCGTATTTGTTTTTCTATTTCAAAAGTTATGGGATCACTTTTCGTTTCCAAAAATTTTTCAAATTCGTTGTTGAATTGAATTTAATGGATCAAACTGATCAAATTTTAAAACAATTTGACATGAAAGATCTTTTAAAAGATTGTACAGTTTCTATAGCAAAAGAGTAGGGTTTCGAATGTGCATTCAACAAAAAAGTGTGGTAGATTTTAAAAAAAATATTACTTGAATATTCTTAAATTAAATAATGCTAAATATTTAGTTGAAAAATGCAAAAAAAATGCTAACTGCTAAATAAAAAATTTGCAGCCAAATCAGACAAAAAAATGCTAAATCTAGCTGCAAAAATGCCAAAATGGCCACGCTGCTACACAAGCAAACATTCCCTACAAGAACAGTGACAGTCATTTGACATGTCATATGACTGGCATTGCTGATAAAATATCCGTCATCGCGTAGAACAAAGTTTCTATCACTTTCTTAAGGCAAACGTGAAAAAAATGACCTAAACTTTTGCGTACGTGTGATTTTCCATCCTTCTTTAACCTATGATTTTTGTGGTTGATAAAACATATATCTGATCTGTTTACTCTTATACTCTTTACAAATCAGTACTGATGTAGAAACCGGACACAGCTGACTAGTCACTACTGATGTTTATACCGGACACAGCTGACTAGTCAGTACTGATGCATACACCGGCCACAGCTGACATTCGTCACTGTTGACGTATTTTTAGCTTAAATAAAACACAATTCACCATTCAATTCTCATACATATTTTTGTCTATATTTAAAATAAACAGCAATATGTATATGTTCGTTTTACAAATAAATTAAATAAATAATTATTTCTTGTTCTATGTTCATGAGGTTAATTAAAATTTTATAAAGGTTTTTTGCAATAGTTCCATTACTTCAATATTTCACTAAGTTTTTTCTTAAGCCAACCTATGGTTAACATTGATGCTATAGATAAGTACATATACTAAGGAATGATCCTATACACTACCAGAATATCTTGTATTTTCCTTACTCCGCGTCTAAAACTGACATGATTTGCTGTTATAACATGATGTTATAAAAGCGTTGTTAAAACATCTGCTTGCGTGCTCGTTTAATGCAGGCGTGTTTTTTTTAACTCGGCTTACGGTTTTTTTTTTTCAACATAAATAAGTGTATATTTATGATATAATAATACTATTTTTTTTAAATAATATAAGATCAGCGAATGAATAGACGCTTTAAAATAATTTTTAATAAGTGAACATAAAAATTTTAATACAAATATTAAAAATTACAATTAACAAAAATATACATATATATACATACATTTTAAGCAAAAATATTTCTTGTTTTCTTTATTCTTTTTTTTATTCTCGGGGTTTTTAAACAACAAATAAAAAGAAGAGCACAACTAAACAAACAGTAATATATAAAAAAAAACTCTTATGAATGCATATAATGCAAAAACAATAAAACATAACGAAAGAAATGCTTATGTTACATTGAGTGTTGACGAAACAAACGTAGAAAAAAGAATCGATGATAGCAATTATTTAACGGCTAAACCTATTACTCGAACGCGTTCCCTCTCACCCTCTTTGTTTACAAATACGGTCGATCGTAATACAATAACAAATTTATTAACTGCAAGCGTTGCCACAGAGCAAAAAAAAACTTTAATAAGTGATGAAACGGTTAACCCCAAAACAGCCGCTATGGACAACTCAATAACTCAAGTAAAAACTTCTCAAAAGCCTACAGTACAAGTTGGTATGGACAGGTACATAACAGTGCTTAAACGGGGACGCAGCCCTACCTCTGCAGCAGTTGCTTCGGCCTCAAAAGTACCATCTTTTGATAAAATAAATTCTCAAAATCGTTTTGCAATTCTGGAGGATGAATCCTCTGAAGCACAAAACATCATAAAATCGTCCAAGCCTCCCCCGCTATATCTGAGGGAGCAAAATTCTAATGAGCTCATAAAGAGTTTGATATCGGTTATAGGTGAAAATTCGTTTTACGTAGCTGCTATCAAGCGTGGTAGTATAAACGAAACAAAAATACAAGTCAATCATGAGAATGATTTTCGCAAAATTATAAGCAACTTTGAGGCACTTAAAAAAAATTTTTATACATACCAACTGAAAAGCAGTAAAGGTCTTCAGGTAGTGATTAAGGGTATTGACTCATGTGTGGACCCAGAAGAGGTAAAAACATTCCTAGAAGAAAAAGGCTTCAAGGTAAAACATGTAGTAAACATTAAAAATAGAGAAAAAATTCCCCAACCACTTTTTCGAGTGGAGTTTGAACCCGGCGACGTTAAACTTAAAAAAAATGAAACGCATCCCATCTATAACTTAAAATACATTCTGTACAGAAAAGTAACTATAGAGGAGACGCACAAAAGAGGTGGTCCCGTTCAATGTCTGAACTGCCAAGAATTTGGCCATACTAAGGCATACTGCTACTTACCCCCTGTTTGCGTAGTATGTGGCGAATTACATGGTACAGTTCTTTGCGACAAGTCTCAAACCGACCCCAACGTAAAAAAATGCAGCAACTGCGGTGGCAATCACACTGCCAATTATAGAGGATGCCCTGTATATACTATCGTCAAGCAGTCGGTTGGACCGAAAACTAATCCCCCTCAGGTAACAAATCAAGTAAACAGTAATGACCTTCACGCCCCCCAGCCTAGTAGTAACAGAATCTCTTATGCTAACGTCTTAAAATCAAACAATGTACCAATGCTAGGCGCTTCGACAAGTAATGACGAAACTCCAGTTTCTAATCTAAGTCGGCTAGAAAAAACAATGGAAACATTAGTGCAAACAGTAAATAATTTTACGAACACAATGGGTAATATGATGCAGGAAATTCTAAGAATGCAATCGATGTTATTGCAAGCTGTTCTTAACAAGCCATGAACTGTTTAAAAATTTGTTTTTGGAACGCAAACGGCATCCGCCAATTAGAATACTTTCTTAAAAACAAACAAATTGATGTCATGATGGTTTCCGAAACTCATTTGACCTCAAGAAATACGTTCAAAATCAATGGTTATACTCTATATGATACCAAGGACCCTCGAGATAGAGCTTGTGGAGGTTCTGCCATTTTAATAAAAAACCGAATTAAACACTACCCAATGTGTGATCATCGTGAAGATTATCTCCAAGCAACGAACATTTGTGTTGAAGAGATAAATCGAAACATAGTAATTTCATCTTTATATTTACCACCTAGATTTTCAATATCAGAAAGCCAATATTATAAATATTATAAGTCAT
Source organism: Pollenia griseotomentosa (assembly GCA_963931875.1). Lineage (NCBI taxonomy): Eukaryota > Metazoa > Arthropoda > Insecta > Diptera > Polleniidae > Pollenia > Pollenia griseotomentosa. The sequence continues at coordinate 158,534,999 of OZ007560.1, forward strand.
TGGGGCCCTGTTTCCTGGCTGCTGGCGATTATAACGCTAAACATACCTTCTGGGGGTCACGACTAATAACACCAAAGGGTCGTGTTTTGTATAATACAATCTCTAAAATGAATTTAATTGTTGTCGCAAGCGGACAGCCAACATATTGGCCTGCTGATCCAGATGTCATCGATTTTGGCGTGGTTAAAAACATCCCCACAGAAACGATTCACGTTGAAGCTTTCTTAGAATTATCCTCTGATCACACATCTACAATTGTTGCTATAACAAACACCAATAGAATTGTATCTCCCTCTGGTTACATAACGACGTCAGCTACACAAATAAATTGGTTAAAATATAAAAAATATCTCAGTACCCATTGTACAGAAAATATTCCGCTTAGCACACCGGAGTATATAGATCGCTCTATTGTCAATTTTGACAGTTTTCTAAAACTAGCTGTTCAACATTCCAGTATTGCCCCCAAAAAAACCAAAAATAAAATATATTCCTCAGATGTCGAGCGTCTTTTGTCTGAAAAAAGGAGAGCTCGTAGAGAGTGGCAATTGCACAGATCCCCTCAACTTAAGAACTTACTAAAAGACTGTACAAAAAGCCCAAAAATGTTACTGCAGACTCAGAAAACGGCTTCACTGGAAAAATATCTCAAGGAACTTGATGCAACTCCACAATCAGACTACTCATTGTGGCGTGCAGCTAGAAATCTCAAAAGGCCAGTTATATCTAAGCCACCATTAAGAAACTTAAATGGAAGTTGGGCAAGAAATGATGTTGAAAAGGAAACCTGTTTGTCGATCATTTAAAAAACGTATTTACACCAAATATATCTCACAATATTGCGGTCGAGTTACCACCTGTTGCTGCTAGAGCAGCTATACCCTTCAGATTTGAGATAAGAGAAATCGAAAAGGCTATTTGTGACTTAAACACTAAGAAGGCACCTGGTATTGATAAGATCAGTAATAAAATGCTTTTAGAGCTAGCAAAGAAAATTTTTCTTTTTATTTGTAATGCTATTTTACGCCTGGAATACTATCCTCAAAAATGGAAGGTTTCTTTAGTTACCATGATACCAAAGCCAGGTAAAGATCATACAAAAGTTGAGTCTTATAGGCCTATTAGCTTATTATCAAATATGTCAAAGCTGTTTGAGAAATTATTAGTTTCAAAATTAACACCGATTTTAAGTGAAAATAGATGTATTCCAAACCATCAGTTCGAATTTAGAAGAAAACACAGCACAATCGAACAGACTCATCGAATAGTAAATGTCATAAGAAAAGCATTTGAAGAAAAGAAATATTGCTCAGCACTCTTCATCGATGTTTCGCAAGCTTTTGATAAAGTCTGGCATGAAGGCTTATTACATAAATTGAAGCAAAATTTACCAGCAAACACACACAAGCTGCTAGAAAGCTACTTAGTCGGTCGTCAATTTATTATTAAAGAAGGAAATTTCTTAAGTTCACCTCAGCCCATTGACGCTGGAGTCCCACAAGGTAGCATCCTGGGCCCCCTATTATAAAGGGTGGCTAAATTTCAAGGGCCGATGTTGATTTTCAATAAAACACAAACTATTTAGGAAATTATTGTAATTTTATTTTATTATGATATATTGGTATTACTCAATTATGTATGGAACAAAATATCGGCCAAATGGGCGCCGCGACCACGGCGGCACACCTCCATCCGATGGTCCAAATTTTCGATGACCCTGAGGCATAATGGAGGTTCTATGCCGTTAATGTGCCGAATTATCTCATCCTTTAGCTCTTGAATTGTTGCTGTCTTATCGACGTGCACCTTTTCTTTCAAATAACCCCAAAGAAAAAAGTCGAACGGTGTCAAATCACATGATCTTGGCGGCCAATTGACATCGCCATTACGTGAGATAACATGGCCATTGAATTTGTTGCGCAAAAGAGCGATTGTTTCGTTAGCTGTGTGGCAAGTGGCACCGTCCTGCTGAAACCACATATCGTCCACATCCATATCTTCCAATTCGGGCCATAAAAAGTTCGTTATCATCTCACGATAGCGAACACCATTCACAGTAACTGCCTGACCGGCCTCATTTTGGAAAAAATACGGCCCGATGATGCCGCCAGCCCATAAACCGCACCAAACAGTCACTCTTTGTGGGTGCATTGTTTTTTCGACAATCACTCTTGGATTATTATTCGCCCAAATGCGGAAATTCTGCTTATCGACAAATCCACTGAGGTGAAAATGTGCCTCATCACTGAAGATGATTTTCTTCGAAATTTATCATCCATTTTCATAATAAGTCTGGATAACTTTAACACGTTGTTGGATTGTGTATCTCTCCATGGTTCAAATTGAGTAAGTCTGAAATAGAGAAATGTCAAATAAAATTCGGAAAAAAACTTGGCGTTTAGGTGTGGTTCACATTCAACATCGGCCCTTACAATTTAACCACCCTTTACTTAATTTATACTTCGGACATACCAACAAGCAACTATACACAAACTTCAACATTTGCAGACGATACAGCTTTTCTAAGCGTCCACGAAAACCGTTATGAAGCATCTCGTTACTTACAGGATCACACACAGAAAAAATTATTTTTCCAATTCAAACAAAAAATTTGTAGAATCAAAACATTTTTTGTCTGAAATCGGTCCTACAAACAAATTTGCATATTCAAAACCTCCGCCTGAAAAACACTGCAGTCGTCGGGAAGCCTATATGACATTCTGATGTTCAGATCCTCAATGTAGACCCCCGCACCCGTGCCCCTCATCCTCGAGCCATCAGTGAATATAGCAAATCCACCAAATAATCTGCTCCTACCTGACCAGCTCTCCCTAGTAGGCATTATTACCTCCGGTACCCGCCCAAAATCCACCCTAGTGCTCACGTAATCTGTAGAGCCGGGCGATCCCAGGCAGTAGCCCCCCGCCTCAATCTCACCAAGGATCCGTGCGTGACCCTGTGTGACATTCCCCATCAATCCTAACTCCCTCAGCCTAAGAAGGCTCCTGGCTGCCATTCCCATCACATAATGCTCAATAGGCAGAAGATGCAGAATGACATCCAGGGCCGCCTGAGGAGTACTTCTCATGGCACCTGTCATGCCAATTGAAGCACACCTCTGAGCCTTAGACAAAAGGTTCCTTCGACTAGTCAATCTCAATGACTCCCACCAAACACAGCATCCATACGTAAGAATGGGTCTAACCACCGAAGTGTACAGCCATCCCACTACTGACGGCCGGAGTCCCCAACTCTTACCTATTGATGACCTGCAAGCATAGTAGGCATTGAGACCCCTCTTTAGTCTCTCCTGAGCATTCCTTCCCCAAGACAGCTTGCTGTCCAGAAATACTCCCAAATACTTAGCACTATCGGATAGTCCAAACTCCACACCTCCCAGTACCGGTAGCCTAAAATTCTCCACCTTGTACCTCCTAGTAAAAAGAACCAGCTCCGTCTTCTCCGGATTAACTCCCAGTCCCTTATCACTCGCCCATGCCGACAGTTCGCCCAGCGCCCCTTGCATGACTTCGCCTATTGTCGGCAGAAACTTGCCCGACACCAATAAAACTACATCATCCGCGTAGGCAACGACTTTCCGACCCATTCTGTCAAAAAGTCCCAGAACGACGTTGACGGCCAAGAGCCACAATAAGGGAGAGAGAACTCCCCCCTGTGGGGTCCCCCTAGTCACCAGTCTCCTTACGCGTTCCCTTCCCCAGTCCGAGTGAATAACCCTACTACCAAGCATCCTGTAGCCCGTTTCTATATTTCTCGCATCGTAAAATTTTTCGAATGAAACCAGTGAATCGGGACAGAAACAGTGAAAAATGAAACAAAAAATGGTTTTTCTCACACAAGTGTTTCTGTATCTTTTTTTTGCGAGAATTATCTGTCATTTAAAAAATTTTCCAGCAATTATTGGAAGGATGCGAGAAAAAGTGTTTCTATAACAATATTTTGCGAAAAGTTTCTTTCAAGAACTGTCAAAATAAGTCACATTTGAAATTGGTGGCGAGAAAAACAAAATGAAGATATTTTGAATTTAAAATATGTTTATATACTATTTTTTTTAAATAAATAAAAAAATAGAAGGAATATAAATGATAAATGCATAATTTTTATGATGAAAATAAACAAAAAACAATTGTTATATTTTGTTAGTTTAAATTTTTGTTAGCCTTTTCTTGTTTTGGTTTTAATCAGTGCTGCCAGATAAATTTGTGTCAAAATCGTCAATTTCCTGAGAAAAAAATAAAAAAGATCGTCTTTTTTGTTTTAAAAATCGTGCAATTTAAAATCAATTTTAAACAAATTTTTTTTCGACTTTTATTAAAAAATCAAACAAAAACATAATTAAAGTTCATGGGTATTTAATAATTATTATTTAATAATTGAGATATAAATCTTTAATTTACCTATTCCTATAATCTTTTTCTTTTTTACCTGAAATAGACTTAGAGCCACTTTTTGGGTTAGAGATTAGCGATTAAATTAACTTTAGTCTCCGTATTTACTTTTTGAGTTGTTTTTTTTAAACTTTTTTTGCTAGCTTAAGCGGCCAACGGTGGTGGTTTAAACCTAAACTTAAACTGTCAACATACACTTGTTTCACATAAAGAACTTTTGCAAAAATATAAAAAAAAAATACATTTTAAAACATGATATATTGCTTAGCACTTTTATATAATTTTTCCATGCTATATTTTTTCTTTAATATATTTTTTCTTTAAACACAAAAAATTTCAACCTTGTAAACAATATTAAATTCGCGCATTTTCTTCTTCTTCTTTGAAAACATCAATTTTGCCTTGATAAAAAGTTGACATTTGCAAAAAAATGCTGCCATTTATTGGTGCTCAGTATGGTAGCGCTACATGGTTTAAGCCACCACCCAAAAATATCAAATTCAATTGATACTAGATTAACGTAATTCTCAGATTAGCTAATTATAGAATTTAATTAACTTCAATCTCAAACCCAAAAAGTGGCTCTTAGTAGAATACCTTGTAGTTAAGATTAGAAAAATCGGTTCATAAATAAACGGGTTAAAGACCCAGTAAAATCTTCGCCTACAAAATAATATGTAAAGTAATCAGAAACACATAAAAGCACTACATACAATTCTACTGAAAAACTAATGAATTTTACAAGGGTTGTGCCAAAAAGAACAAATTCAAAAGTAAGTCATTTTTTATCTTTATACATCCAGAAAAAAGTAGTTATCGAAGTTCTTATGGAAGAAAGCTACTTAAGGCCAGTTTACACGGTAATAAAATGTATTACGACTTTGTAGAATCAAAATATTATGAAATTCTCTCCGTGTTTAAAAGAAAAAAAAATAAAAATCTTTTGTAAGTATAATTCAAGGCGAATTTACACAAGGTAAGTGCAACTCTACAACTACAAAAAGCCCCATGTATTTTGTTTATGAAATTTTCCCTCTTGTTGTCAAATTTCAGTACAGAATCAAAACAATATTTTGACGTTTCAGTGTTTTTTTAATTCGCCGTGGATACAGCTGATGAACGGCTGACGAGATGAGTTTACCTTGTGTAAATTCGCCTTGGTATAATTCATGTTTACACGGATGGTATAAGTAAAATCAAAAATAATAACAAAAAAACAGATGGTTGCAGTTTTAAATTTTTACAAAAACAACATGAACATTTCCTGAGTTGATTTTAGTTGTTTTTGTAATTGTATAAAAATACTACCACCTTCAATATACTCCGTTAAAATACACCTCTGGTGTGATGAGAATACATAAATTTCTAAAATGGTTTAGAAAAAAGCATTTACCGACCGCTTGTCAGATTTTGTATTCGTATTCTCTCTTACTCAATACATTTTGCTTTTACATGATAAGATTTTTCTCATTCTACATAATTTTTTGCAATGTCGTAATACATTGTATTACCGTGTAAACTGGCCTTTAATAACGAGTGAAAGAAGCTATCCATTTTGAAAAAGTTTTTACTGGGAGACAAACAAATTTCTTTCTTGCCGGAATAATGGTTTTGGCACAAAAGTGAACATATAAGATAAGAATATCAAACATCAATCATATTTTGTATATGTATATAGGTATAAGAAGTATTAAATGTTCAATAAGAGGCAAAGTCGGTCCATTACTTTCCCTCGAAATTTTGCTTTTGCCTATACATTTTTTAGGGAAGAAACAAACAATTTCGAGGACAATTTTCACAATTGGGATTAATATAAAAATTTAAGCAGCCTTGTTTCTAAAGATATTTTTTTTTCTAATATACAAGCATATAAAAATATTTACAATTATCTTATTTCGAAGACTAAGGGGCTTATAGTGTAAAACGCAACGCCAACAATTTCATTAAAAGCAAAAATAAAATCAAAAATATTTTATAAATTTGTTGTTGCTTTCTACAGACATTCATATTATTTTTTGTTTTCAATTTTCAACGCCACAAAATAGAAGTGTTTGAAATTTAAAAATTCAAGATGAATTTCTATAGAAAGTAACAACAAAATTATAAAATATTTTTGATTTTGTTCTTGCTTTCGTCACTTTTTTAGAAAAAATCATCAAAACGTCATTTTGTTAATATCGGAACAAAAAATCGTCAAGATGACGATAACTCGTCAAATCTGGCAGCCCTGTTTTTATTATATTTATTTCTTTTGTTGACGTTTCGCTTTTATTTGACACTTAAGTACTGGAAGTATTCCAGTATAAACAGAATTTGTTGTGTCTGTTTTCGCATTCAAATACAGAAACACTTTTATCTCATAAATCGAGAAACGATGGAATTTTTTGTTTCACACTTCATGTAAGAAATTTTACGATGCGAGAAATACAGAAACGAGCTACTGGTTATCCATTCGACCAAGAACAGCGGAACCCCCAGATCGACCAGTGCCTGCCTAATAGCCTCTATCCTCAAATTGTTAAAGGCGCCCTCTATATCCATGAAAGGCCGCCAAGGTGTATTCCTTGTTTCGCAATCCTCGCTCCACATAACCCACCACATCATGAAGCGCACTCTCAACTGATCTACCCTTAAGATAGGCGTGTTGAGCGCCGCTGATGATGCCGGCGTCAATCTTTGTCCTCAGATATAGATCAATCAGTCTTTCCAGCGTCTTCAGAAGAAAAGACGATAAGCTGATTGGTCTAAAGTCCTTGGGTTTAGAGTGACCGGTTTTACCCGCCTTGGGTATAAAAACTACCCTGACCTCCCTCCACCCTCTAGGAATGTACCCATTCAGCACACATACCCTAAAAAGTTCCACCAACAATAGGAGCGATGATTTCCCGATATTCTGTAGCATCGCCGGAAAGATACCATCTGGTCCCGCCGATTTGTAGGACCCAAAGGTATTTACCGCCCATGTTACCCTATCCAAGGTGATCATATCCCCTACCGTTCCACTTTCCTCACCGCCTGAGCCCAACCCAGGGAAGGGGTCTCCAACCACATCACGTTCCCCCAACCCAGGATCCACACACCCCGGAAAGTTAGTCTCCATAAGCAGACAGAGAGATTCAGAGCCCGATTCTGTCCATGAGTTGTCCGGTCTCTGAATAAATCCAGGGACTACAGGGTCCTTGGATAAAATTCTCCTAAACCTAGACATCTCATTGACAGACTCAACTGACTCGCTACACCTAATCCACGAGTCCCTTTTCGCCCTTCTTATATCCCCCTTAAACTTCCTGTAACTCAATCTAAAGTTACCCCAATCCTCTTCCTTACGCGTATATTTCGCTCTATTGAACAGCCCTCTGACAGTGGACCTTAGAGTCCTCAACTCATCTGTCCACCATCTTGGCTGTGTACGTCTGCCCGGAAAATTCAGCGGACAGGATCGCTCATAGCTACTGGTTAGCACTCCCGTGAACATGCCCACCAGCCGCTCCACACCGGTCGGAGTCGACCCCCAATCCCGAGTAACTCTGAGGTTACTCTGCACCAGACCCGAAAAATAATCCCAATCCGTCCTCCTCGGATTCCTATACGGACACCTTTTCGACCTCTCAAACACTAGCTTAAAGGACAGACGACTATGGTCAGAGAAGGAGAAATCCAAAGCCACCCTCCAGTCCTCTACTAATTCCCTACAGTTCGTCAATGTTATATCTATCACTGCCTCTCTATCCCTAGTTCTGAACGTCGGCGTATTCCCCCTGTTACAGATTAGAAGATTGCTGGCAATAATAAAATCAAACATAGACTCACCTCTTTTGTTGATGTCGGCACTACCCCATAGGGTGTGGTGTGCATTGGCGTCACAACCCAGTACCAGTCTCAAGCCGCTTCTGCCCGAGTGCTCCACCAACTCTCGTACTTTTTCACCAGGTGGATCGACAGCTTCATATGGCAAGTATGCCGATGCCAGTGCCAGGACTGATCTGTCCCTGGCCTCCCCTGTCACAACCGTGAGGTCTCCGTTACTGAAAGAATGAGAAAACATAAAATTGTGCTCAGTTCTTGCCAATATACAAGTTCGTACCTTCTCCTCCGAGCGGGATACGAACAAGGTATACCCCGTGACCTATAATCCAACTACCCGGTTTTTGTTAATCCAGGGCTCTTGGATTAAGGCCACGTCCACGTTGTTGTCAATGAGGTGGGTTGCCAATTCGGTTGAGGCCGCTTCACAGTGGTGCAAGTTTATCTGCACCACTTTCAGCCTCTTAGGGTCTATCATCTTTAGGAAACCTAAATCTAACAGACCCTAACCCGAATATAGCAACCCCTCCCATCGACTTCAGCTTACCTAGAGACTCTCGGTCTACTGCGAACCGGAAGTCTCTACCTTGGTTCTCCTTACAACCCAGTGAAGCTATCATCTTCCACTGGCCTGTAGAGAGCCCGTTATTCTGGTTGGCCAGTAACCCCAGTATGACCTCCACCGGTTTTATAGGTGGAGGTATCCATACTGTGACCACTGGCCTTAATGGCAACTCAGACGCGAGTATGACGTCCAGTCTGGCTTCAGGGCAAGCGATGCCACACCTGCCGATTGCAGCCTTTAAAAACTCAAAGGTTTTTTGATTGCCGCAACTGACAGTTTTAACATTTCTTACCCAGTCAGCCCCTCTGAACGATACTTCGTCCGGCCTTCCCTTAACGCTAAAGATTTCGTCGAGTAGTTTGTCTTCTAGCATCTGCCATTTCTCGACACTGATCCTTCCATCGGGATCCATACGATCAATGACAGCCGCTAGAATACCGTCCTTACCCGACGAATCCCTTAGCTTCTTTGATGTGGAGGGTTGGTCCTCTCTGGAGCCAGTCCTCTTAATGATCTCCTTTCGGGGATCCTTCCTCTTAGCCGCTGGGGATTTCTGGTCATCACCAGACCTAACTCTCTTAAATACTCCCCTATTGGGGGCCTTAGCAGAGTTTTGTCGGCGATCACCGGATTTCCCTGCAGATGTTGACTGGTTTGTCTCAGTAACCCCTTTTGTGACTCCCTTTTGGGGGGGGTCTGTCGAAGATTATCAAGACTTTACCAGTCCTCATCGCGCGACTAGTAGTGGGTAATTCGTCCACAGGCTTAGTTCCCTTAACTGTGACCGTACTGTCAGGGTTAAGAGGACCAGGTGTAGAATCATTACCCTCCTTTTGTTTTTCCATTCCATTTTTTGAGGACACATCAGCAGGGGTTGCTGAAGGTTTGTTGTCTTTGCTGACAATATTTGAGCCCTCAGCAGTCCCTGCTGTGTATCCCGCAGGATAGGGAATGCCTAGGATATCACCGACAGATCCGTGGATTCGTTCGAATCTAGCTACGTTCTTTCGGTGCTTCCTCAGCAAGTGCCTATCCCGCCCATCGTGTAGTGAGGAGTCTTTCTTAGCTATCTTATCTAGAAAGGCTAAGGAGGCTCTTACACCACTCTTGGCTTTTTCATAACTCGTTCGGCTTTCTGATGTGACCTGTACTGTCGCATCCTGCCGAACAATAGGTTTGGAGACACCCGCTGTACCGTTCCCTATCTCGAGTGAGGCCTCCAGAGCCGATGACCCAGCCCTATGGTCCCGATCATGAGCCGAAATCATTGTTATTTCGTGCTCATCATCAGATCCCAGAGCAAGATCATCGAGTCTTTCCGAGACCCCTGTTCGAGGCGGGGAACCGACCGGGGGGTCCATCCCGTCCGTATCTGTCAGTAACTCACCTTCCTGCAGCAGAATATCAGAATATATATATGAATACTCAGCCAATCGGCGTCTGGATCTGACACCGAAACTGCCGAGTTGCCAGAGACATCCCCTGCATCGACTCCTAAAGTCGCGTCCTTTTTGTTTTTGTGTAAGTTGTCCAGATTTTTGGTCCCACGAGTAAGCCGTATAAAAAAGACCGTCTCGCGCAGTGACGGCTTGCACGGACTAGGCTAGAGTTACAACTGACCCTTGCCATCGGCATCAGAGGGAAGCTGTTCGCGACCAGTTTCTTTAACCACTAACTAGCCATTCAGGCCCTCGGCACTTCTGTCAACCACCTTGACCTTAAAAGTGGGGGATATGGGAGATAAAGGGGGAATAGAAAGGATTTCAGGTAAAGGGATAGGGGGATGGATGGATGGATAACCCTTGGTCATGCTGGCCTTAAAGCATATGCCTTCCAACTTGTTCCGGCTAGAATTTACCGATTCAAGTTACAAGGCATACACTACAGTCAGCATTAAAGCCACCACATCGCGGCAAGATAGTTATCCAGGTGGTGGCCGTTAAACTAGCCAAATAAAAATTTTATAACATTTCACTTCTCATCATAGAATCTGTTGTACCCTTTATGATTAAAGTGGCCACTGTATTGTTAACATCTCCAAGTATATGGCGATAGGCTTCTTGTAGTGCTGGCACATTTTTTATAATTTTTTTTATAATTTAAATAAAGTAGAACCACCTTCTACTTGAGCTTGTACCAATGTTGGGGGAGTTACTTCACAATACCCACGGTCAAAGTAATGTGCACGGAATGCTTGCATAACAACGGTAGGCATTTTTCAAATTTTCAAAGAGTTTTCGCCTCTAATCATAATATAACATCTGGTTGAGCCTCTTTATTGAGAATACGTTCAGCACCCCCAGCAGGAGCCAAACCAATTAATTCCCAGTAATCTACATGCAATTCATGTCCACCTGGTGCCTAAAACAAAAAAATGAATTTCTGCAATATTGTTCACGAAACAAAACTTACCGCTTTGCCTTCTGGCACAGGTTTTAGTATACCAAACAATTGTACCAAACATTGTAAAATTCCGTAAAGTTGTAAAAATTAAACCTTTGCCTTCACGTCTTAAACGATGTACCCAGCCATAGATTTTAACGTTTCTGTCAATTTTCGACAACTTCAAATATGCGAATTTTCTTGGCAGCTGACCAACTGGGATCTTCGGATGTGACACTCTTTTTGGCTTCATCCAAATTTTGTTTACGCTTTTCCGCATCTTCAGCTTCGCTTTTTTCTTTATCGGCATTTATCGGGCTCCTTTCCAGCATGTCTCATGGCTTGCAAAATTAGTAAAATATTTTGCATTATAAAATTTAAACAATTAACAAATATTAGCCAGCAAAGCGTATGACAAAAATTTGTAAAAAAATTGGCATTTTTTGTGGTGTTTTTAGTTGTTCTACTCTAACATATGTGTTAGAGTGGTACAACTAATGTAAAATTGTTGCAAGTGTGTTAGTAAAAAAAAATTTTTTTTTAGTTTCGGTCATCCATTTCTTGTAGGGTTGTTACTGCTACACAAACAATAGTGTTGGCACCTGCAATCAGTGTTGGCACTTGAAGAAAATATTTGGTACTTTTGTTTGAGCATATAGTACTTCATCGTTTACAATTAAAGGGTATTAAAGTGTATCGATTTAAGCAGTTTCGTTGCTTTAAACCAACATTAATCAGCTTTGTAGTGAGTTTTATCATTTCGTATAAGCTTTTCGTTAATTTAAAGCAAAGCTTACTGCAATCAACTTTGTATAACGTCAAATATTTGTATTGTAACATTTATTGCAAAATGAATACTGATAAAAACGAAAATGCACAACTTGGCGATACCACAGCAAGGACTTTGGATTTACCTACCTTAAAATCGCAAAGAAGCGTAATAAAGCGCAATATTTCGAAGCTTAAAACTAAAATAGAAAAGGAAGGTCCTTTGTCGGATTATACTATTATAAAATGCCGGCTTCAAATTCTCGAGTCATATTTTACACACATAAGCCACATCCAAACTCAAATTGAAAGATTAGATCCATCAGATGAAGGGCGTCCAGACTTCGAAGAGCCATTTATCCAAACAAAGGCCTTCATGGTAAACTTAATGGACAAAAAGCGGCGATTCACTCAAGAGGATCCCAGTTTCTTGAATGCTACAACTTCTTTAAATTCATCGTTTTCCCACCAAAATCGTCTACCTCAATTAAAGCTTCCCAATTTCGATGGCAAATATTCTGAGTATTCAAGATTTATTACTACATTTACCACACTGGTTCATGAAGAACCATGCATACCGACCATTGACAAATTTAACTACTTATTAAATTGCCTTAGCGGTCAAGCACTTGCGGTAGTAAAGCCATACGCTGTTAGTGAGGAGAATTATCAAAAGGTTTGGACCGCTTGAAAGAACGGTACGACAATAAATCATTAATTTTTATTGATCACGTAAACTCACTGTTTTCAATTACTCCAATGAATAAATCGAATGCTATAGAGCTTCGATCAATTTTGGATAAAGTTGCTGCTTTGAGGAGTTCTTTATTGTCGTTAGGATCCTAATTAGATGTAATGAACGCTATCATTATCCATGTTGTACTGTCAAAGGTTGATTCAGCATCCAAAGCAACGTACGATGAAAAACAGGAGTTTAAAACCTTACCGTCTTGGGACGATTGCTACAACATTCTTAGCCGTCGTTGTCAGTTTTTAGAAAGTCGTACTAAGGAAGCAGACCGTGAAATTTCAAAGCCAAAATATAAACATTCTGCATCATCTTTCGTAACTTCTAACATAATATGCGAGATGTGCCAAAGCAAGGAACATTATATTGGAAGCTGTGGTTCATATCTGTCACTCCCAATTTTGCGTCGATTTGATTTCGTAAAAAGCTCAAAACTATGTATTAATTGCCTTCGCAAAGGCCATCTAGTCGCGAAGTGTTCATCGAAATCTCGCTGCCGTAATTGCCGCGTGTCTCACCATACAACTTTGCATAACCCAAATCAGGACAACGCACAACAAAACAGTCCAAACTCATCGATTCAACAACACTCCTCGTCGGGTCAAGTACCACTTCAACAATCGTCGTTCGCTCACCCATCTTCGTCATATTCAAGTCAACCAAATTCCTATCAACACCCTTTACCATCCAATCCTTCAACAAGTCGAGCAGCCATTCATGTAACCACAAGTCCAAAGAACATTATTCGTAGCCATTATCGAAGTATACTGCCAACAGATAGAGTCCTTATTAAAGACAGTTTTGGAATTTATCAACCAGCGCGAGCTCTTTTAGATTCGTGCTCAGAAATAAATCTTATTGCTGAAGAAACTGTACATCGCCTTCGTCTTAAAAAATTCAACTCATATCAGGAAGTCTCAGGAGTTTCTGATCTCCGTACACAGCTTAAATACAAGGTTTCAGCAACAATAAAGTCTCGCATAAATGATTTTGAATTTTCATCTGTATTTGCTGTCACACCATCTATTTCATCAATTCAACCATCAGAGCGTTGTGACATTAGTAATTGGAATACACCTGAAGGGATTGAGCTCAGTGATCCGCAATTTTACTTGCCTCAACGTGTGGATATGTTGCTCAGCTCTGAACTATTTTTTGAACTACTGCTGGAAGGAAAAATTTCTTTAGGCAACGGACTTCCACATATGATCAACACTTCTCTCGGGTGGATTATTGGCGGGAAAATTGAATTTATACCACAAAAGCAAACCGTAGTATGCAATGTAGTTACAACTTATCAAGAACTGTATTCTATGTTGAAATCATTTTGGGAAATCGAAGAATACGCCCAAACTTCATCACTCCTTACCGAGGAAGAAAATCTATGTGAACAACATTTCGTAAAAAATACCATTTTTGATCAAAGCGGAAGAGTGAAGGTACGCCTACCTTTTAAACTTTCTTTTACTCACCTACGTAGTTCGTTTGAAACCGTCTTAAAGACGAATCGTTACGAAAAACGTACACAGAATTTATGACAGAATACATAGCTCTTGGACATATGACACCAGTCAGTTTTGAAGTATTAAATGGGCCACACTACGTAATTCCACATCATCCAGTTTTACGCCCACAAAGTACAACTACAAAATTAAGGGTGGTCTTCGATGCGTCGGCTCGAACGTCAACATCTGTGTCTTTAAACGAAACATTAATGGTAGGACCAACTATCCAACAGGATTTGGTAACTACAGTTCTCTCCTTTCGTCTTCATAAGTTCGCGTTATCAGCCGACATTTGTAAAATGTATTGGCAATTTCTAGTAGACGAAAGAGATCGTAATTTTCAATTGATTTTGTGGAGGCACAATGTATACGATCCCATTGGCATCTACCAACTTAACACTGTAACTTATGGCACCTCTGCCGCACCCTTTCTTGCCATACGCAGCCTATTTTTCATAGCTGATGCATACAAGTTTGAATTTCCATTGGGTTCTAAGATCCTTAAGCAAGACCTATATGTAGACGACCTTCTCACAGGAGCAACAACCACCTCCGAACTATTTGAAAAAAAAATCGAAATTCCCAGAATTCTAGAAAAGGCTGGCCTGCAACTATCGAAATGGAGCTCTAACGTACAAGAATTTGCGTGTTCCAAACAAAAAGAAATATACTATCTGTGGTAGCCAGAATTTTTGATGTGCTTGGATTGTTAAGTCCCATTGTTGTTTCCTGCAAAATACTGATCCAAGAAATGTGGAAACAACAACTCGATTGGGATTCGCCACTAAATGGCCGTTTAAAAGATCGTTGGATCGAAATTGAGAAGGACTTGATATTTATTAACACACTCGAAGTGCCAAGAATTGTTCAAACACTTCCCGACTCTATGTTTGATACCCATGGATTTGCTGATGCCTCTCAGTTGGCATACGGTTGTTGTGTATATGTGCGAGTGGCTACACAAAATGGACTTCAGTCAACTTTACTAATTGCGAAATCAAAGGTTGCTCCAGTTGTTCACCAGTCATTGCCTCGTCTAGAGTTATGCGCTGCATTATTATTGAGCCGAACTTGGGCAAAAATCCGTTACAAATTTCAACTATACAACCATCGTACAATCTTTTGGTCAGATTCGAAAATCGTTTTGGGCTGGCTTACCAATCATTCGTCATCGTTTGTGTGCTTCGTCGCTAATCGAGTTTCCGAAATTCAAAACCTTACTCACGGCATAGAGTGGAGACATGTACCATCCAAGCAAAATCCAGCAGATGTGGTGTCGCGTGGGTGCCTTGCTACAGAGATATGTTTAACCGCATGGTTCAGTGGACCTGAATTTTTAACGAAAGGTGATGAAAGTTGGCCAAAAGACAATTCATCATCAAAGGCACTACCAGCAGAAGAAATGAAGAAGTCGTCTTTTAAAACATTTGTCGTCAGACCATCTATAATATCTCAAATTATCGCCTCCCATTCATCATATCGTCGTATTCTTCACGTTATTGCCTACATTCATCGCTTTTTTCATAAAGATAAAAGAAATTTGTTTATTACCGCCGAGGAAATGCAGTTAGTTTTATGGAAGGTCGTTCATGACATCCAATCATCGGTATTCAGCATTGAAATTGATCTTATTTTAAAAGGAGAAATTTTACAACCAAGTTTGCAAAAATTATCACCGTTTGTGCAACAAATGCCTAGCTACAGAAAATCGATACCTATTCTCAGAGTTGGAGGTCGTCTATCAAATTCATCGTTTTCATACGACGCTAAATATCCAGCTTTGCTTCCAAAAAATCATCAGTTTACTATCACATACGTCAGGTATCTCCACGAGAAACATTTACATGCTGGACCAAAGGCACTATTGGGAGTTCTTCGTCAACAAGTGTGGGTCGTCAATGTCTCGAGATGTTGTCAGAAAGGTGGTCCGTAACTGCGTCCACTGTTTTAGATATAAACCTCAATTGATGCAACAAATTATGGGTGATCTTCCAGCTGATCGATTAAGAGCTAACCGACCATTCTTAGTAAGTGGCGTAGACTTTTGTGGGCCATTTTACACATCGTACAGAATAAGAGGAAAACCTCCATATAAAACCTACGTTGCTATCTTCGTTTGCTTTGCGTCGAAGGCCATCCATATTGAGGTGGTCTCAGACAACTAACACGTTTGTTCTATGTTTAAAAATATTTATAGGAAGACGAGGCATTCCCCAGCGCCTTTATTGCGACAACGCAACAAATTTCGTTGGTGCCCACCATAAACTTCAAGAGTTTAAACACCACATTTTTAATAACAACAATATTGAATCACTGATGAACTATAGCGAAATTACAGGCTTCAAGTTTATATTCATCCCACCTCGATCACCCCACTTCGGAGGTCTTTGGGAGTCAGCGGTAAAATCAACCAAGACGCTTTTAATCAAAAATATGTCCCGAGCTGGCACAACGTGCGAAGAATTTCAAACCATTTTGATTGAGATTGAAGCTATTTTGAATTCACGGCCTCTGGCACCAAGGTCAGATGACCCAAATGATGACGAAGCTTTGACCCCGGCACACCTTCTAGTGGGTTCATCATTGTTAGCGCTGCCTGATGAAAACTTGGGGCATTGCCCAAACGTAAGCTACCTGAAGCGTTGGCAAGTGGTCACATATCTAAAGCAGCAATTTTGGATCCAGTGGGTACGTGACTACGTGTTGACCTTGCAACAAAAATCTAAGTGGTTCAAATCTAACGAAAACATTAAAGAAGGGAGACTGGTTATAGTCCATGAAGACAATTTACCTCCTCAGAATTGGCTTTTATCTCGTGTGTTAAAAACATTTCCTGGGCGTGATGGGAAAATTCGAGTGGTGGACCTTAAAACTAACAAGGGCGTTTACAGGAGATCCATTCACAAGATTGCTCCCCTTCCACTGGACGAAATCTATTGAAAGTACTCTTTCAATGGGGGCAGTATGTATAGTCACAATTTTGTACAACGTATTTTACACTCATTATTTATAACTATGATTTGGTTCCTTTTAACATAAGCATTTGGATTAAATAAGTTTTAATAAATTCCTCTCAGTATATGTATATAGCTAAAGTAAGATTCTCTGAACTTATAACTGTAAGCATTTACTTTGTATTCAACGTAAATTTAAGTTGGGTCAAATATTTAAATAAATTTCGTTCGCTTGCATTGCATTGTGAACCATTGTTTGATACGCATAACTTTCAATCTGTTTTTTATTATTGAAATATTTCTTCGTAAACAATTGTTTTAACCAAATTTCTAGTTGAAATATATGATCCTGTAAGTAACGTGATGCTTCATGACGGTTTTCGTGCACGCTTAGAAAGGCTGTGTCATCCGCAAATGTTGAAGTTTGTATGTAATTGTTTGTTGGCATGTCCGAAGTATAAATTAAGTATAATAGAGGGCCCAGAATGCTGCCTTGTGGGACTCCAACGCCAATTGGCTGAGGTGAACTTAAGAAGTTTCCTACTTTAATAATAAATTGACGACCGACTAAGTAGCTTTCTAATAGCTTGAGTGTGTATGCTGGTAAATTTTGTTTCAATTTATGTAATAAGCCCTCCTGCCAGACTTTATCAAAAACTTGAGAAACATCAATGAAGAGAGCGGAACAATATTGTCTTTCTTTAAAGGCTTTTCTTATTGTGTTTACTATACGATGGGTTTGTTCAATTGTGCTGTGTTCTCTTCTAAAGCCGAATTGGTGGTTAGGAATACATCTGTTTGCATTTAGAATTGGGTTTAGTTTTGACGCTAACAGCTTCTCAAACAGCTTTGATATATTTGAAAGTAAGCTTATAGGCCTATATGACTCAACTTTTGTGTGATCCTTTCCTGGCTTAGGTATCATGATGACTAAGGAAACCTTCCACTTTTGAGGATAGTATTGAAGGCGTAAAATTGCATTAAAAATTAAAAGAATAATTCTCCTTCCTATGCTGGGTAGCTCCAAAAGCATTTTGTTGCTGATCTTATCAAAACCAGGAGCCTTCTTGGGTTTTAACTCACAAATAGCCTTTTCGATTTCTCTTATCTCAAGTCTTAGGGGAACAGCTGCTATAGCAGCAACAGGTGGTAATTCGACCGCAATATCGTGCGATATGTTTGGGGTAAATGGTGGATTAGAGACAACTGGCCTTTTGAGATTTCCAGCTGCACGCCATAATGAGTAGACTGATTGTGGAGTTGCATCAACTTCCTTAAGATATTTTTCCAGAGAAGCCGTTTTCTGAGTCTGCGGTAACTTTCTCAGCCTTTTTGTACAGTCTTTTAGTAAGTTCTTAAGTTGAGGAGATCTGTTCAATTGCCACTCTCTACGAGCTCTCCTTTTTTCAGACAAGAGACGCTCGACATCTGTAGAATATATTTTATTATCATTGTTTTTTTTTCTTTTTGAGGGTTTTGCTGGAATGTTGAACAGCTAGTTTAAGATAACTGTCAAAATTGACAATTGAGAGATCCACCTTCTCCGGTATGCTAAGCGGAATATTTTCTGTACAATGGGTACTGAGATATTTTTTATATTTTAACCAATTTATTTGTGTAGCTGACGTCGTTATGTAACCAGAGGGAGATACAATTCTATTGGTGTTTGTTATAGCAACAATTGTAGATGTGTGATCAGAGGATAATTCTAAGAAAGCTTCAACGTGAATCGTTTCTGTGGGGATGTTTTTAACCACGCCAAAATCGATGACATCTGGAATTTTTTGCGGATCAGCAGGCCAATATGTTGGTTGTCCGCTTGCGACAACAATTAAATTTATTTTAGAGATTGTATTAAATAAAACACGACCCTTTGGTGTTATTAGTCGTGACCCCCAGAAGGATGTTTAGCGTTATAATCGCCAGCAGCCAGGAAACAGGGCCGCAATGACTTATAATATTTATAATATTGGCTTTCTGATATTGCAAATCTAGGTGGTGAGTATAAGGATGAAATTACTATGTTTCGGTTTAGCTATTCAACACAAATGTTCGTTGCTTGGAGATAATCTTCACGATGATCACACATTAGGTGGTGCTTGATTCGATTTTTTATTAAAATTGCAGAACCTCCACAAGCTCTATCTCGAGTGTCCTTAGTATCATATAGTGTATAACCAATGCAATAACATCGATTGCATTCTAAGAATTTCCTGCATCATATTACCCATTGTGTTTGTAAAATTATTTACTGTTTGCACTAATGTTTCCATTGTTTTTTCTAGACGACTTAAATTTAAAACAGGAGTTTCATCATTACTTGGCGAAGCACCTTGCATTGGCATATGGTTTGGCTTTAGGACGTTAGCATAAGAGGTTCTGTTATTACTAGGCTGCGGAGCCTGAATGTCATTAGTGTTTAACTGATTTGGTACCTGCTTTTGTGGGGGATTAGTTTTTGGTCCAGCCGACTGCTTGACGATAGTGTATACAGGGCACTGTGATTACCGCCACAGTTGCTACACTTTTTTACGTTGGGGTCGGTTTTAGACTTATCGCAAAGAACTGTACCATGTTATTCACCACATACTACACAAACAGGGGGTAAGTAGCAGTATGCCTTAGTATGGCCAAATTCTTGGCAGTTCAGATATTGAACGTGACCACCTCTTTTGTGCGGCTCCTCTATAGTTCTTTTTTGTACAAAATATATTTTAAATTATAGATGGGATGCGTTTCATTTTTTTAAGCTTAACGTCGCCAGGTGCTAACTCCACTCGGAATAGTGGTTGGGGAATTTTTTCCCTATTTTTAATATTTACTACATGTTTTATTTTTAAGCCTTTTTCTTCTAGGAATGTTTTTATTTCCTCTGGGTCCACACATGAGTCAATTCCTTTTAACACTATCTGAAGACCTTTACTGCTCTTCAATTGGTATGTATAAAAACTTTTTTTTAATGCTTCAAATTTATTAATTATTTTGCGATAATCATTCTCATGATTAACTTGTATTTTTGTTTCGGTTATGCTACCACGCTTGATAGCAGCTACGTAAAACGAATTTTCACCTATGAATGATATCAAACTCTTTATAAGCTCATTTGAATTTTTCTCCCTAAGATATATCGGGGGAGGCTTCGACGACTTTATCACGTTTGGTGCTTCTGAAGATTCATCCTCCAGAATTGCAAAACGATTTTGTGAATTTATTCTATTCAAAGATGGAACTTTTGAGGCCGAAGCGACAGATGAAGAGGTAGGGCTACGACCCCGTTTAAGCACTGTTATATACCTGTCCATACCAACTTGTACTTGAGGCTTTTGACAACTTTTAACTAGAGGGTTTTCCATAGTAAAATTGTTTTTGCCGTCGCGGCAATACTTACGGGCTCGGCAACTCTTGTCCCAAAAGACAATTTTATATTTTTCAGTGTATCACTATCCACTGTTGTTGTAAAGACTGACAGTGAAAAGGAACGTGTTCTAGAAATTGGCTTAGCCGTTAGGTAGTTAATATTGTTTTGTTTTATTTATTTCAACATTATTATCGTTAGCGTGCACTGTCACATAAACATTTCGCTCATTTACATATGGTTATTGCAATGTTGTAAGTAAATTTGACTTAGCTGCACAATCTCCTTTGCACGATTTTTTGTGCAGGTGAGTCAAAAATGCAGTTATCTTAAATGCATTTACCTGCATTAATGTGCAGATACACAATTGTGGTTACCTGCACAAAAGTGCAGCTAAATTAAATTGTTTGATATAAAAGTAGAATAAACAAATTATTTTATTAATACATAAATTTATATTTTATTTAAATTTTATTTCAAATAACAGATCATTTTATACATGTATGTATATATATTTAATATTAAAGGAACATTAACAAAAACGATGGGAATTCACAAAGAAATTTATGGGAAAAAAACAAAATAATTGCGATTTATATTTTTATAAACAGCTTAAATTGGATATTTATGTTAAAAGTGGCCACCACATTTTTTTCATATGTGCAGCTAACTTTAATTTTTTGTATGAAAATAATTTTAAAATGCCAAAAATTTTGTGCATTTATCTTAAATCTGCATGTATAGGAAGTGCACTTAAAAAAGGAATTTGTATGGAATTTTAAAGAATAATTCCAAAAATATCAATTTTGTGCAGTTAAGTCAAAAGTGCACGTAAACAAAAGGCAGTTAAGTCAAAACTACTGTGTCAGAACAAAACTTACCTTATCCTCTTCAACCCAATTTTGAGATCTTTTTCGCTTCTGTTCTTCTTTTATTTTCCATAATTTATTTTATTAAAAACAAACAGCAACACAATTTACGATAATTTTTTTGTAATATGTATTATGATTCGACTAATAGAGATGTTTAAAAAAGCACAACAAATAAAATAATGGTTATTCAATTTATTCTAATTCGAAAGAAACCATAGTCATGTATAATTATTGTTATTTATTTATGTTTTTTGTTTTCTTTTTTTTATACTTCCGATTAATATGAAAGCAAAAAGCTCTTTTTAATTGAAAAATATTTCCTTTTAGTCAATAGATAGGTAAAATAATTTACAAATAGGTAACGAATAAAAATAATATTAATTTTTTTGCATTACTAGAATTGAAATGACAAGTGCATGAAACAGTGTTGCCAGTCTTAAACTAAAAAAATTCTTAAAGTCATTGTCCAAACAAAGTTTGAACACCAACATATTAGTTAAGCCTATTGTATTTATATTATTTGCCTTGCATATAAAACCATTTATATTTATTATATTTATATTAAAATGAATTAATTGGAATAATTATATTTTTATCTTATCAACATATTCTAAATACTTAATTAAAATACATACGTTCCGGTTTACATGTTGTATTTCCTAACCCTGAAATCTAGAATAGCATACATGTTGAGGCGCCCCCTGAGGACATTCTTTTAGATCAGGAGGACGATTTTCTTGATTTCGACATCGAGCCCCTGCTGTAGAGTTTTATTATTGTGAATGCCGCTAAGAGAGGTTGACAGAGGGAATTCGCTTTAAAGTTCAGGGAAAAAAAACTTTTCTAAGCGCCATTACAGTTTTGTCGGAAAATCATACCAGTGCACTAGCTCTATTTTCTTTAAATAAATAAAGTTGATTACCTTAAACTACACCGAGTTTTCCTAATTACAACCTTCGTTGAACCGTAAGTTTTTGTATCTTACCAAATTTAAATCCTTTACGATTTGGTTTTTGCTTTTCAACCCCGTTGAAAGGTCAGCAACAACAAATTCCTTACCAAAGGTTGCAAATTTGTGTATGGTCCTTAAACACTAAAAAGTTGAACTAGTGACAGAAGATTTGCTGGAAAATATTATTATTTATTGGCACTCAATATTTTATTTACATAACATTGAATAATTAATATAAAATATTATAAATGTTTAATATACACAATTGAAGTAATTTACAAAGTATCTCCGTGAACATAACAAAGTAGTTATCAAAGTAAATCTTGTTTCACTCAAAAGAAAGAGAGCAGCAAAATATATCTCTCTTCACCTCATTAAAATTGAGTATTTCTGGGCGAGCAGAACTAAACTTAGGTGCGGCCAAGTTAAAATAGCGAAATATTGTGAATAGATATGGCAACTTTAGCCATTTTATAGAGAATAATATCTTCTTCTTGTTTTCGGTGTATGGGAGAGTATTTAACAAGATAACAAAGTAAAACCGGAAATATTATTTTTAAAATAATTAAAATATTACGACAAACTATTAGAAAAACTAATATATTTAAATTAGTTTGCAAATGTTTGTGTTGGATTCCTTAAAAATATATATTTTAAGTTATATTCAACATTTTTCATTTTTTTCGATTTTATTACAAAAAAGCTTTATAAAATACATAACTGAAATTTAGCTCATAGAATAATTTTGAAAAAAAATGAAAAATGTTGAATATAATATAAAAAGTTACCTTCGGAAGGTAATAATTCCCAGTTTATATATTTTAAGTTTAAAAAAAAAAATAAATTTCTATTAAACTTCACTGATAAATTTCAATTGAACTTCACTCATTTTACTTATTTGGCCCTGGGGCCAAATTTAGGACTTCTGACTAACTTCTGTGAATTGGGTGTTATAGCGGGCCACCTTAGCTACAATTTGATATACATTTCATTTTGGGCGCCAGTTTTTTGTAGAACAAAGTTTTCAAAAAAGTATTTCTAGTCAATTCACTCATATTACTTTTTTGGCCCTGGGGCCAAATTTAGGACTTCTGACTAACTTCTGTGAATTGGGCGTTGCAGCGGGCCACCTTATCTACAATTTGACATACATTTCATTTTGGGCGCTAGTTTTTTGTAAAACAAAGTTTTCAAAAAACTATTTCTAGCCAATTCACTCATTTTACTTATTTGACCCTGGGGCCAAATTTAGGACTTCTTACTAACTTCTGTGAATTGGGTTTTGTAGCAGGCCACCTTAGCTACAATTTGACATACATTTCATTTTGGGCGCTAGTTTTTTGTAGAACAAAGTTTTCAAAAAACTATTTCTAGCCAATTCACTCATTTTACTTATTAGACCCTAGGGCCAAATTTAGGACTTCTGACTAACTTCTGTGAATTGGGCGTTGTAGCGGGCCACCTTAGCTACAATTTGACATACATTTCATTTTGGGCGCTAGTTTTTTGTAGAACAAAGTTTTCAAAAAACTATTTCTAGCCAATTCACTCATTTTACTTATTTGACCCTGGGGCCAAATTTAGGATTTCTGACTAACTTCTGTGAATTGGGCGTTGTAGCGGGCCACCTTAGCTACAATTTGACATACATTTCATTTTGGGCGCTAGTTTTTTGTAGAACAAAGTTTTCAAAAAACTATTTCGAGCCAATTCACTCATTTTACTTATTTGACCCTAAGGCCAAATTTAGGACTTCTGACTAACTTCTGTGAATTGGGCGTTGTAGCGGGCCACCTTAGCTACAATTTGACATACATTTCATTTTGGGCGCTAGTTTTTTGTAGAACAAAGTTTTCAAAAAACTATTTCTAGCCAATTCACTCATTTTACTTATTTGACCCTGGGGCCAAATTTAGGACTTCTGACTAACTTCTGTGAATTGGGCGTTGTAGCGGGCCACCTTAGCTACTATTTGACATTAGTGTGACCGCAAGTTATATGGACAATTTTTTTTCGTTTTTTCACTTGGGAAACCCCTTAGATTGATTCCAAATTAGAAAAAAACAATATATATAAAATTTTAGATCGTTTGCATAGTTATTAGGCGTGCCTTGAGCCCACAAAGTTTGCTAAAAATGCTATTTTTCTCACTATGGGTGGCTTTAAGTGTTCATAACTTCAGTAATATTTATTTTAGAGAAAAACCTTATTCTCAAATATTCTAGGGCTATATCTTATAAACAATGTTGCTCTATATAAGTTTTCTTTAACATTAATATATAATCCAGAAAAACCCAAATTAAAAAATAACACCGAAATTTTCACATATCTTCTCATTCTTTGCCTGGTGATTACACTACGTGACAAATTTTCAACAAAGTCGTGACCAAATGAATCTGGCAACTAATCTTTATGTAAAACTTTCCCCTGAATCCGAATATGAAGTCAGAATTGTCAAAAGTGGAACAGTTTTTGAGATATTCCAAAATAACCGTTATTTGTGTTTTTAAAAAAGATGATGTGACTGAAATGTAAATATCTTTAAAAATTTTAAACGGACTATGTATTTCTTTCTTTTTATTGAGAGGTTATAAAATTACTAAAATAAGAATGGGTTGCTAGAGAAGTTTGGTCAAGAAATGACAGAGTTACAGGGGACAAAAGTTCAAGCTTCATTGAAAATTTTATGATTTTGTTCAATTTTGCTCTTTTGAAGTTTTTCTTTTTAATCTAATGATTTAAAAATCTTAATGTTTTATTGCATGCGACATTAGATTATTTTAATATGAACATTTTTCTCCCAACAAGACATAGATTGGTACAAAAATGACAAAGCTACAGAAGATTTAGTAAATTTACCCACATAGAAATTCAATAGCTTTAAGCTATTTTTAATATGTATTTATTTTACTAAAAATTTAGTTTTGTATATGTATTTGTTGTGTTTTTCTTTGGTTTGATACAAATCGTAAAGTGGGTTAATTCAATTAATCTTCTGTAACCTAGTAATTTTTGCACCGATCTGGATCCTATTGGACACAAATTTTCGAATTGAATAGGCTAATGTCGTAAGTGATAAAACTTTAAAAAATTTTATTTTTTGGTTTAAAAAACAATAACTTGAAAAGAGCAAAATTTAACAAAATCATACAATTTTAATGAAGTTTGAAGTTTTGTCCACTAGTTAGTTAGTTAGTTAATTGTTCCTTATTTTGAATTCATTTTAAGTAATCAAAATTGAACATACGACTATGACATGACGTCGTCTGTCGGAAAAGGTTGTTATATATATTACAAATATTGTTTTATGTAACATAAAAATTAATAATTAAATTCAGTTACTAATATTTTCCTGTAGTCTATCGCATTTATAATATAGCGGGATAAATATTTAAAATTGTCTTTACCATTAAGAATATTAATCAACTCATTTTCTGTTACGATAGTTTTTTTAAAGTTTTGGAATCTTATTTGTCCTACTATAGGGCATTTGGCTATAAAATGCAGAATGTTTTCGGTTTTGTTTAGATTACATAAGCAGCATATACGGGGTCTGTTTTGCTGAAACCTTGTACCATTCAACTCAATTAATCACATCGAGCTTTGAATATATAACTTAATTCTGTCATATTTGTGATTTCCAAATAGGATTGCGGCTCTATGTACTTTTGTCCACCATAACTCTGTCATTTAATGACTCATCTTCACAAACGACTAATGGTTATTTAAGAAATTTTATTACCTCTCAATAAAAAGAAAGAAATGAATGTTTAACATTTTTAAAGATATTGCATTTCAGTCACAGCATCTTTTTTAAAAACACAAATAACGGTTATTTTGGAATATCTGTATCTGGAATATAAACTGTTCCACTTTTGACAATTCTGACTTCATATTCGGATTCAGGGGAAAGTTTTACATAAAGATTAGTTGCTAGATTCATTTGGTCACGACTTTGTTGAAAATTTGTCACGTAGTGAATCACCAGGCAAAGAATGCGAAGATATGTGAAAATTTCGGTGTTATTTTTTAATTTGGTTTTTTCTGGATTATATATTAATGTTAAAGAAAACTTATATAGAGCAACATTGTTCATAAGATATAGCCCTAGAATATTTGTGAATAAGGTTTTTCTCTAAAATAAATATTACTGAAGTTATGAACACTTAAAGCCACCCATAGTGAGAAAAATAGCATTTTTAGCAAACTTTGTGGGCTCAAGGCACGCCTAATAACTATGCAAACAATCTAAAATTTTATATATATTGTTTTTTTCTAATTTGGAATCAATCTAAGGGGTTTCCCAAGTGAAAATACGAAAAAAAAAATAACGGTCACCCTAATTTGACATACATTTTATTTTGGGTGCATTTTATTTTGGTAGCACTTCTTGAAAAAGCACTCAATTTTAAATAGCCATATTTGAGTCACTCTCTTTAAAATGAGAGGACTTTTTTATTACTCTCTTTAAATTGAGTACTTTGATAACTTACTTTGTTATCTTCTCGCCCGCTTACAAAGTTTGTTGTTATTGGTTGTATTACGAAGTACACAAACAATATCAACAACAAGTTTTACATGCCAGTCTGTGTGAATAATACACAGTGCGTAATTTTTAGCATTGAATTGATTGTAATGCGGTTGATTTCCAAGGAATAATATTTTTATTAGGAAAACCTTGGAAATTTTTTTTTGCGATTAATTAACAAGTTCCGCGCAATATTCGTTGCCAGCGGTTAATATATTGGATTGGAAAATAATTGTAAATTTTAATTGCAATAATTCAAAAAATAAAATTATATTATTAATAATAGAAACTGGGAATTATCTCCTTTCGTAGTAAAGACCTGCACAGATGTATCTGTTTATATCTGTTTCTGTGTTTTTTCTAAAGTCGATGCGTATGGATGAGTGCTCTTGTGTTTCTGATATAAGTTGATGTTGATATGATTTGTAAAAGAGTGGATGTAAGTTGATAAAAAAGCGAAAGAGAGTATCATATCTGCTTATATCTGTTTCGCAAAAGCAGATACTAGTGGATACTTATGGAATACAATAAGTTACTTATTGTACGATACCGTTATTTTCAATGAAAGAGAGCGTGAATGTATTTCGAGCGAAAAAAAGCCAAACAAAAAAATTTACAAAAACAAAACACACAGGCTGCTCGTTCTGTGGTCGTACAAATTGCCAAGCAACAACAACACTACTAGTTTCTTATTATACCACAACAACAACACAAGCGAGAATCATTGTGATCAGGCCTGCCATATTTAACGATTTATCGGCATTTGGACGATTTTTGCCTCTAAATTATCAAAGTGCCTATTTTTTGAGAAACACTTACAATACAGTAATTTTTGGTTTATTTTATATAAATTATTAATTTTGGGTAACTTAGGGAAAAAATGGTTATACATATATATTCCATATTTGCAGTATTTTTATGGTATGTCTAACACAACAAACACATTTTGAAAAATATACAACTTCATATAAGGGACTTAAAGCACAAGGGGAATCGATCTAAAGAAATTCAAACGTCCGGCTGGCTGGCTATGTAAACCAGGGTTTAAAATGCTATCGCCATATTAGCAAAAGCAGCCAAATTTTGTCATTTTCTTAATTAAAAAATATCAAAATTGAAAAGTTCTACTGCTAAAATAGCCCACACTTTTCAAAAGCAGCTGCAACTTGCTTTTTTAACAATGGCAAAAATTTTTTATTTAAACAAGCTCAAAAAGCAACGGCAATCACTTTTATGTTGTAGGGAAAAGAATGAAACAAACAGCTTCTGTCTGTTTGCCGCCAAATCAAAAACCAATGTATGCTAATAGACGCAAAATCGGAGATAATAGCAGCACAAAAGGTTGCTAAAAGTCACACTATTGCTGAGAAATAATTTACGACGACAAGTGATATTTTTGATGCCAGACAAACACAACAAGATTTTTTTTTTTTTTCTATACAATGTAGGAATCAAATAAACGTCACAATTTGTGTGTTTTACCTTTTCCAAGCGGAAACGGTATTTGTATGGAAAGTAAAACAAATTTTTGTACAAGCTGTCAAGTTGTACACTGATCAGTATTTTATCGTTGTAATCTGTAATCGTCGCCTGCTTTTTTTATTGAACCGGCTTTTTGTTATTACCAGTCAGAGAAGATTTTTTTTTTCTTTGAGCTTTAACTGCCTATTTCACGATGTCACTCGAACGTTTACGTTCGCACAAATAACATATAAAACAAAAACAAATTTGTAAGTTTTGTTTTTGTTTTATATGTTATTTGTGCGAACGTAAACGTTCGAGTGACATCGTGAAATAGCCAGTAAATTTTTTTTGTTTTGTCTTTTTTAACTTGCTCTTCTTTTAGGAAAAAGGAAAAAAGCAAAAGGCGAAATAATCATATTTAAATTTTGCTATAAATAAATATAAATAAATAAATAATTTTTTCCAAAAGATATTTGTAACCAAAAAATTACTTAGGTTATCAATAACCAAAAAAATAAATTTTACTTTAATTGATTACCACAACCAAAATAAAATATATATAACGATAATGGTTAAAGGTTCGCAATTGAAAATTGAGTTCATCCGAACTTACTACTACTTTTATACTTAAAACCTACTTTTATTTTTTTGTTGAAAAATAATTTTTAACTGTGGAGTTAAGATCGTTTATTCTAGATCACCATAGGTTCTTAAAGAGACGAACCTATTGGTATAAGACAGTATATGTCTCCGCTGACTCTAATATGAAGAGTTTTCAAGCTAAAATTATATGGATCACTCTTATTAACGGTACCTGCCAT
This sequence comes from Pollenia griseotomentosa, assembly GCA_963931875.1. Classification (NCBI taxonomy): domain Eukaryota; kingdom Metazoa; phylum Arthropoda; class Insecta; order Diptera; family Polleniidae; genus Pollenia; species Pollenia griseotomentosa. Next base: position 158,564,126 of record OZ007560.1, read on the forward strand.
TTACCCTTAAGTAAAATCTATTCATATAAAGGGTGTCTGGTGACAAAATTATATTTTTAATGCGATTATTTCAAAAAGTAATAAACGGTGCGGAGGGAGGTTGGCGCCGTTGGAATTATCGATTGGGAGGATTTGTTAGTCACAGTAGTCGAGTGAGCATCGCGCGTTCGCTTAGGAGACATTTTTTAAGGGCAATGATTCTTACGTAATTGCTCGTCGACAATTTTGTTCAAAGTTCATTTTCACTTAAATAGCCACGTCAACAAACAAATCTACCATTACTGGTCTCCAAGAACCTCCAACCCTCGATTGAAACATCAAATACCTTTACATGAGAAAATTGGGTCATTTTTTTTAAATTCTCGAAAAACAAGGCTCCGTTTTGAACAGTGTGTTCAAGTCGACAAATGACATGTGGATGACATATTCTTTAAAAAAAAAAATCCATTTCCATTGCATTTCCATTTAACCGTTCAATGCTTTTAATAAAACTTTGTGTCAATTATTACATTTTTTATTTAAGTTTGAAATTATAAATCTGCTATCCGATACCCCGGAATTTTTTTAATTAAATAAAATTTATAAAACATTTATTTTTATTTATTTTTTTTAAAGCATTATGTAATGGTTAATTGTTTTGCTTTGTTGTTTTTGTCATTAAGAAAATGTTTTATTGTGTTTAAACAGTAATTTTAATTTGCCGTTTTTTCATAATTTGATTTCCGATTTGTTTTTGAAAATATGCCGATTTTTTACTAAAACCATCTGGCACCCCTGGTTGAGATCTTATACAAGTTTTTATAAACTCTCTTATTTTCATCAACTCGCCAACAATATTTTAGCATACAACAGATAACCACAGATATTGTAGAAATACTTATGGTGACAACAGATATTTGTAAGCAAAAAAAAAATGTTATGACACACTCAATCCAAAACCATAAGCATCTGTTTTTGTTTTTAAGATATGGTGAGTGGGCAAAAGCAAAACCATACAATATCAGTTACACTAATTCTCTCATTTATATCAGTAGTAACAGATAAATATCTGGTGTATCTGTTTTAACAATACTTACTGATACACTCGTGCAGGTCTTTATTTCGTAGGTTACTTTTATATTATATTCAACATTTTTATTTTTCGAATTTATTCTATGAGTTACATTTCGGTTATGTATTTTATAAAGCTTTTTTTTTGATAGTGTATAAAAGTCATTCCTAAAAATTTAAGGAATAGAACTATTACAAAAAAGCTTTATAAAATACATAACTGAAATGTAACTCATAGAATAAATTCGAAAAATAAAAATGTTGAATATTATTAATAATATTAAAACAATTATATATATATTAATTAAAACTTTCCGCGCATTTACATTGCCGGCGGCTATTTATTACTATTTTGAGTCTTTCATAGGCAAAATTATTAAAAGTGTTTTCCGCGCATATATAATGCTTGCGGTTCATTTAAAATAGAGTCGTGGGTTATTTATTAATGCGGTTGATTTCTAAGTTGAGCGGTAAAATAAGAAATCATTTTTTTTTTTTTATTTGTAAAATCTTGAAAATTCATTTGGGGATTAATTAACAAGTTCCGCGCAATATTCGTTGCCAGCGGTTAATAGATTGGATTGGGAAATAATTGTACATTTTAATTGCAATAATTCTAGGAAATATTATTTTATAAAAATAATTATATATATATTGTTACGTTACTGCCTTTCAATAACGTTGTGGTTTATTTCCTTTATAATAAACCGTTTCGAGTTCTTTATTGCAACTTTAATAAAATAAATAAAACGCAAACACTTTTAACACTGTTTACAATTAACACAACTTTATTTAGTACAAAGTCACTCTAACAAACCGTAATTTATAGCTTTTATTTATTACCAACTATAATTTCTTCCGCGTTATACGTTATTGACAAAGTCTGAACTAAGAATGATCTTATTACGCTAGTCGCCGCTAGTATGTATACAGCAATTTGGTTGTCTAGAACATTCGAAATGTTTTTCGAAGGTTCGAGGCTTTACTTATTCACCACACTTTAATTTGATGTATGGCAGCGCTAATGTTTACATAATTTTACCTCTTATACTGAAGCTTTTTTAACGGTCATTTCTAGGTCTTTCTGCACATTGGGATTGAAGTGTACTAAATTATAACAATTTTTAATAACAATGTAAACTAGTAAAATTACTTATGAATACAAGACAACTAATAAATACAAGACAACTTATAAATACAACTAATTCTTAACTAATAATTACAACTAATTCTTAACTAAAGTTACTTTCGTAACAATATATTAACTAAAATTTTCCGCGCATTTCCATTGCCGGCTGTTATTTATTACCATTTTTGAGCTCACCTGGGCAAAGTTATTAAAATTGTTTTCCGCGCATTTGTACTGCTTGCGGTTCATTTAAAATCGATTCGTAAGTTATTTTATTTACAATACCAAAAACTTAGTTATTACGTAACTGAGGGAAGTGATAGAATTCGCGGTTGTATTTTTGTTGTTGTTATACAAACTTAATTTTCCAATTTTATATGCATATTACATTGGGGAAAGAATTGTGCAATAGATACAATAATCTGCGAATTATTATCTATATATATAAAATTGTAACGTTACTGACTGACTGACTGACTGATTCATCATCGCACAGCCTAAACGCCTGAAGCTAAACACTTGAAATTTGGACCAGAGATTGGTCACACCCCAAATCGATCCACTAAGACGGGATTTTTGGAAATTCGAATGCTTAGGGGGTAAAAGAGGGTAAAAACGGGAAAATTCGGTAATCTTATATCTCCAAAACTAAAAGAGATACAAAAAAAATGTAATACTTATCGGTGTTCTTTAAAAAAATTAGCGGACAGGTGTCTGGTACTTTTTTGAAATTCGGCCCTTTTAGGGAGTAAACGGGTAAAACCTGAATTTTAGTACTTTTTTGACACCCCATCTATCTTTTGATCCAATAAACATAGAAACAAAGTTTATACCACATTCGAAACTTATCAAAAAAATACGAATATAAATTTGGTGCTTTTTCGAAATTCGAACATTTAAGGGGTGAAAATCGTAACTATTTTTGGTACTTTTTTTACAAAACATTTTTCTACATTCATTGAGATATTCGTACCAAATTATGGTCTCCCACTACAATACCGAAATTTTTGAAACTTTAATGGGGGGAACAAATAGTACCAAAAAAAGGAAATACGGGAAACTTGATATTTTTCTTTAGCTTTTTGGTTCTACAACTGGTATGTTTAAATTATCGATAATATTGAACCCAAAAATATAAGATTCAACATGCAATGTCCTGAGGGGATAAGAATCTATTGCGGAACTTTTTGGTACTTTTTTGTTCTATAACTGGTACTTTTTGAATTTCCGTAAATATTGGACCTAGAAACATAAAATTTAAAATGCAATGTCCTGAGTGAACGAGAATCTGTAAGAGGGATCTTTTTGGTACTTTTTTAGTTTTTGACTGGTACTTTTTGAATTTCAGTTGGTATTGGACCTAGAGAGATAAAATTAAACATGCAAGGTCCTGAGTGAATAAGAATCTGTAAGAGGGCTTTGTGGTACTTTTTTGTTCTTCAACTGGTACTTTTTGAATTTTCGTCATTATTGGACCTAGAAACATTAAATTCAACATGTAATGTGCTGAGTGGATAAGAATCTATGATGGAACTTTTTGGTACTTTTTTTTTTCTTCTACTGGTACTTTTTGAGTTTCCGTTAGTATTGCACCTACGATGAAAATCTATAAGAGTGAACATTTTGTTACTTTTTTATTCTTTGACTGGTACTTTCTAAATTTCCGTTGTTATTAGACCTAGAAAGATAAAATTAAACATGCAAGGTCCTGAGTGAATGAGAATCTGTAAAATCGCTTTTTGGTACTTTTTTGTTCTTTAACTGGTACTTTTTGAATTTCCGTTATTATTGGAACTAGAAACATAAAATTGAATATGCAATGTAATGAGTGGATAGGAATCTATCTATGAGGGAAGTTTTTGATACTTTTTTGTTCTTTAGCTGGTGCTTTTTTAATTTCCGTTAATATTGGATCCAGAAACATAAAATTAAACATGCAAGGTCCTGAGTGGATAAGAACCTGTAAGAGGGCTTTAAGGTACTTTTTTGTTTATTAGTTGGTACTTTTTGAATTTCCGTTAGTATTGGACCTAGAAACATAAAATTCAACATGCAAGGTCATGTGGTCTTTTTTACAAAATATTTTTCTCCATTCATTGACATATTCGTACTTAATTATTGACTCCCACTACAATACTGAAATTTTTTATACTTTAATGGGGGAAAAATAGTACTAAAAAGGGAAATACGGGAAATTTGATATTTTTCTTGAGCTTTTTGGTTCTACAACTGGTATTTTTGGTATAATTCCCGTCCAATACTGAGACCTAGAAACATAAAATTCAAGATGCAATGTCCTGAGTGGTTAAAAATCTATAAGAGGGAAGTTTTTTGTACTTTTTTGTTCATTAACTGGTACTTTTTGAATTTCCATTATTATTGGACCTAGAAATATAAAATTCAATATGTGTAATGAGTGTATAGGAATCTAAAAGAGGAAAGTTTTTGGTACTTTTTTGTTCTTTGGCTGGTACTTTTTTAATTTCCGTTAATATTGGACCCAGAAACATAAAATTAAACATGCAAGGTACTGAGTGAATGAGAATTTGTAAGAGGGATTTTTGGTACTGTTTTTTGTTCATTAACTGGAATTTTTTGAATTTACGTTAATATTGAACTTAGAATAATTAAATTCAACATGAAATGTCCTGAGTGGTTGAGAATCTATAGGAGGGAAATTTTTGGTACTTTCTTATTTACTAACTGGTACTTTTTGAATTTTCGTTAGTATTGGACCTAGAAAGATAAAATTAAACATGCAAGGTTCTGAGTGAATGAGAATCTGCAAGAGGGTTTTTGGAACTATATTGTTCTTTAACTGGTACCTTTTCAATTTCCGTATTTGTTGGACCTAGAAACATAAAATTAAACATGCAAGTTCCTGAGTGAATGAAAATCTGTAAAAAGGATATTTTGGTTCTTTTTCCATCTCTAACTGGAAATTGTTTTAAATAAACTGGTACTTTTATTTAATTTAATATTAATTTTTGTACATTAAATAAAAAAAGCTAAAAGCTGTCTGGTACTTTTACGAAATCCGGCCTTTTTAGGTAGCAAACGGGTAAAACCTGTATTTTGGGTCTTTTTTCCACCATCTAGCTCTTAAATCAATACACAAAGAAATAAAAATTATATAACATTTGTAACTTATCTAAAAAATACAAATGCATATTTGGTACTTTATGGAAATTCGAACGTTTAAGGGGTCAAAATTGTACCAACATATGTTTGTTACTTGTATCTTTCATCGCAGAGCCTAAACGTCTGAAGCTAAATGGTTGACATTTGGACCGGAGGCTCTCCTTTCGCCCAATTGATCCTGCTAACCTCATACCTCCTAAGATATGTTTGTTACTTTTTTCAAAATATTTTTTTCCATATATTTATCTTTCATCGCAGATCCTAAACGTCTAAAGCTAAAAGTTTGACATTAGGACCGGGGTCTGTCCTCTCGCTAAATCGATCGTGCTAGCCTCATACCTCGCTAAACTCATCTCTCCTAAACTAAAAGAGATTCAAAATTAAAAAAATTAACAGACTGGTGTTTGGTACTTTTTTGATGTATGGCCTTTTTGTGGAGTAAAAGGGTAAATACAAATTATATCACATTCGCACCTTATCTTAAAAAATACAAAACAGATTTAGATTTTTTTTGAATTCAAATGTTTAAGGTGTGAAAATCGTTCCAAATTTTGTTATTTTTTCACAAAATTTTCTTCATCTATCTATCTATCTATCTATCTATATATATAAAATTGTAACGTTACTGAATGACTGACTCACTAATTCATCATCGCACAGCCTAAACTCCTGTAGCTAAAAACTTGACTTTTGGAGCAGAGATAGGTGACTCCCCAAATCGATCCACTAAGACGGGATTTTTGAAAATTCGAATGTTTAGGGGTAAAAAATGGTAAAAACGTAATACTTATCGTTGTTCTTTATAAAAATAAGCGGACAGGTGTCTGGTACTTTTTAAAATTTGGTCCTATTAGGAAGCAAACGGGTAAAACCTTAATTTTCGTACTTTTTCGGCACCCCATCTTTCTTTTGAACCAATCAACATAGGAACAAAGTTTATACAACATTCGAAACTTATCAAAAAATACGAATATGAATTTGGTACTTTTTCGAATTTCGAACATTTAAACGGTAAAAATCGTAACTATTTTTGGTACTTTTTTTATACAAAACATTTTTCTCCATTCATTGACATATTCGTACTTAATTATGAGCTCTCACTACAATACTGAAATTTTTGATAACTAAATGGGGCGAAAAAATAGTACCAAAAAGGGGAGATACGGGAAATTTATGTTTTTCTTTAGCTTTTTGTTTCTTCAACTGGTATTTTTTTATTGTCGTTAATATTTGACCTTAAAACATAAGATCCAACATGCAATGCCCTGAGTGGATAAGAATTCATAAGAGGGAACTTTTTGGTACTTTTTATTCTTTAATTGGTACTTTTTTAATTTCCGTTAATATTGGACCCAGAAACATAAAATTAAACATGCAAGGTCCTGAGTGGATAAGAACCTGAAAGAGGGCTTTTAGGTACTTTTTTGTTCATTAACCGGTACTTTTTGAATTTCCGTTAGTATTGGACCTAGAAACATAAAATTCAACATGCAAGGTCATGTGGTCCTCTTTTACAAATATTGTCTCCATTCATTGGCATATTCGTACTTAATTATGGGCTCCCACCACAACACTGAAATGTTTCATGCATAAATGGGGCGAAACAAGTATCAAAACGGATAATACGGGAAATTAACTTACTTTCATTTGCTTTTGTGTTATACGAGTGGTACTTTTTGAATTTTCTATAATATTGAACTTAGAAACACAAAATAATAGGTGCAAAGTCCTGTGTAAATATCAACCTATGAGATAAAAATTTTGGAACTTTTTTCCTAAAACATAGATACATATTCTTTGGCATATAAATATGTTCATGAAAGAAAAAGCCCGATTAAAAAGTAGCTGGTTAAATGCTTGAATTTAAACAAGTTTAAGCCTAGAAAAGTAAACTTTGGCATAAAAATATGTCCACGAATAAAAGGAGACGCTAACGAAGTAGCGGGTTAAATGCTAGTTCATAATAAAATAGATAATTCTAAATTTCCGCTTTGCTACGCACAGGCGGTTTTTTTTGAAAACAAAATATACATAGTTCCTTGCTTTAACGGGCAGGAGAATATACACTGATAGTTTGCAATGGGGAGCCAGGCTCATTCGAAATTTGTAATTGAAACGGACAACTTGTCCGATGAATGCGAAAATTTTTCATTATTACAGCCTGAGGATTTAACTGAATCTTTAGTAGAGGCAAAGTTAGGATCTTTAGAAGAGGATTGGCAGACTATTCGCCTATCCTATGAAACGATATATAGTTCGGTTGATGAAATAATATCCCGGGAACTTAAGGAATTGGCTAGAACTAGGTTCAGGGAATGTAAGGAGAAGTACCAGTTAACAAAGGCTAATATGAACGACCTTCTGAAGGCGGCTAAAGGGCCGGTTAATACACATAGTGGTCCATGCCATTCATCAGCCGTGGGTAGCTCCTTATTTTTTCCGAATAATGCTACCTTCGATCTTTCAGAACTCGGTGTCCGAGTTCCGGCTTGTGATATGAAAGTTTTTAATGGTAGCTATGAGGAGTGGCCATCTTTTCGGGATATGTTTTCTGTCCTCTATCATACCAATCCTAGAGTATCTCAGGTTGAAAAATTTTTTCATTTACTGAAAAAAAACATCCGGTGATGCTTTAGCGATTATTCAGAAATATCCGTTATCAGACCAAAATAAGAAATTTTTGGTTGAGATTCAATTAAAGGCCCTTTTTAACATAAGACCTGCGACAAATGAAACTAGCGATGACATTAATAGGATAAGAACCACTATTTGTGATTGTTTGGCAATGTTGAAGGGACATGGTATACGTGTTGATCAGTGGGATCCAATTTTAGTTTATTTGAGCAGCAGTAAGTTACCGATTCAAACAATTACTGCTTGGGAAGAATCGTTGGATTCTGATTCTGAAATGCCCTCTTGAGATCGGATGGATAACTTTTTGAAGAGTAGACATAGGGTAGTTGAAAGAATAGAAAGGGCACGTGGGCAGCTACTTGCGGATGATACTGGTCGTAGGCGTGACTCGATGGCAGGGGCTAATAGGAACGATGGAAATAAAAATATTCTGAGGGCAGGTTCAAATAATCAAAATTTATGCCGACTATGCAATGAGAACCATAATCTTCGAGTTTGCAAAAAATTTTCGGACTTTTCAGTCAGGCAACGAATTGATTATGTTGAACAAAATAGAATATGTAGCAATTGCCTTACACCAACTCATTTGAATAAGGATTGTAAGAGTATTTTCCGATGCACCCAGTGTAAAAATAAGCATCATAGCTTATTACATCTTCAGCGGAATAACAATGGTAATCAGGTGACGGAAGGCAGTCAGGGAGGAAATAGACAGGTAGAGTTATTTCATACGGAGTCCACAGTATATGGTAGGGACGTGAATGAAAATGATTGCGATGCAAGACTACAGTGCCCATCGGGTAGTAGTTCAAATCCGACGAATGTTCAAACTCATTTGTCGGTAAGTCACGATGACATTTTGTTACCGACTGCTTTGGTGCAAATTGATCACTTGGGCGATAAATTTACGATAAGAGCCCTGATAGACTCTGCTTCAAAAAGGACTTTCTTAACTGAACGGATACAGAATAGATTAAACCTGAAAACGATACCGGCAAACTTCCAGGTATGTGGGTTAGGGAGAACAATAGTTGCTAACTCGAAAAAGCTTTGTAACATAAAGCTGTGTGCTGAGAAACATAATTTTATGCTTGATACTCAAGCAGTGATTGTACCAAACTTAACAAGTTTGATGCCGTCAATGACAATTTCTAATCCTGATCTCAACGAAATTGCAGACTTAGAATTGGCGGATCCTACATTTTATGTTTCTTCACATATTGATATGCTAATAGGAAGCGACGTATTGCCATATATTTTACTGGAGGGAACTAGGCAACGTATTTTGGGAAATATGGTGGCCCAGAACTCGGTATACGGCTGGTTTGTTTATGGACCTTTCAATATTAACTCTTTGTCACTCGTTACAGTTGATATAAGGGAAAGACAGGAGGAAACAAATGAGCTAAGTATACAATTGAGGAAATTTTGGGAAACAGAGGAAATTTCAGGAAATTCAGTTTTATCTGAAGATGACCTGTACTGCGAGGATCTGTATTCAAAGACCACTTTTCGACGGACAGATGGTCGATATGTAGTAAAACTTCCTTTCAAACGAGAATTTCCGAGGGTATTATATTTATCTTCATCTCGTTATGCAGCACGGAAGCAATATATTCAAATGGAAACTAACTTGGGCAGGAAACGGGGTCTTCTTGATACCTACAATGAAATTTTAGGGGAATATATTGATCTAGGTCATATGTACAAATGTGGCTCTACGGAGATTAGTAGGGATGGTAAATTCTTCTCCTATTACCTACCACAACATGCGGTATTTAAACCTGCTAGTGCGTCTACAAAAGTTCGCGTCGTATTTAACGCATCACGCAAAACAAAAAGTTCATGTTCATTGAACGATGTATTATATAGTGGTCCGACTCTTCAGTCGGATCAAAATGGCGAAAATATAGATACGTGTTTAATGGCGATATCGAGAAAATGTACCGCCAGATAATGACTGATGAAACTGATACCCCATACCATAGAGTTTTATTCAGGAATAATGCAAGGGATGAAATACAAGATTACGAATTGGCTACTGTTACCTTTGGTGTAAATTGTGCACCATACTTGGCTATTCGAACACTGCTTCAATTGGCTTGTGACACGGAGGGTGAGAATCCATTGATGATGTGTTGTCCGGAGGACACACAATTGAGTCAGCTATAGAGTCTCAAAAACAGTTAAGTACAACACTTAGTTCAGCAGGATTTCCGTTAAGGAAAATTACTGAAAATCATCCAAGATTGTTGGAACACATTCCAAATGAAAATCTTTTGGATGAAAATTTTTTGAAATTTGACAGTTCTAGCGCTACAAAGACTCTTGGAATTCTTTGGAATGCGAAAAGTGATACGTTCACTTATAAAATTAGGGAAGTGGAGAATGGCGAAATTGTTACAAAAAGACGAATTTTATCATGTGCGCAACTTTTTGACCCGGCAGGATGGCTTACGCCTGTAATTATCAATGCGAAAATTTTGCTTCAAGAGTTGTGGCAAGATGGGGTCGATTGGGATGAGGGTGTGAAACCTCATATTTTTGTCAAGTGGCATACCTTTATTGAGAATTTGGTAAAAATTGAGGATATTAAAATTCCTCGGTGGGTAAACTTTCAACCTGATAATTCTATTCAATTGCATGGATTTTGTGACGCTTCTGAGGTCGCATACTGTGCTGCGCTCTACATTCGATCAGAGAACTCAGCGACTAAGAACTCTCATTTATTAATCGCTAAAAGTAAGGTAGCTCCGCTGTAAAAATTGAGTCTTCCTTCTTCAAAATTGGTGAGGCATATAGTTTCCAATGGTTCCTTCCCAGATGCCTCCATTCATATGTGGACTGATTCCACTATTGTCCTTGCCTGGCTTCAAAAACTTCCCTCCACTTGGAAAACATATGTGGCAAATCGTGCTACTAAAATTCTTGAGAATGTCGGTAACGCTACGTGGAGACATGTATCGTCTGGTGAAAATCCTGCTGATCTTGGAACAAGGGGATGTAAGGCACAGGAGCTGTTAGATAATAAATTGTGGTGGCATGGGCCAATATGGCTTCTAAACTCTGAGAGTAATTGGCCTGTTTCAAGTGCAACGTTGCAGCCACCTCCAGAACGAAGGAAAATAATTCAGAGCAGTTGTACTTATGCTCTGAATACTACTTTGAATATGGAGAAGGTATTGCGGGACAATGTTAATCCACCATCGAATACCCAGCTATCCCGGGCGAAACGAGAAGCTTCGGACGATTTCTGGATTATTAATAGGTTCACAAGGTATCACAAGGCCCTTCGGGTCATAGCCTACATGCTTCGATTTTCCAATTTAGCCTTGAGGAAATTGCGTAGGGACAGCGAGAAGTATAGGGGCGCACTATCTTATACAGAGCTGAATCAATCTAAAATTATTTTACTCAGAATGACTAAACGGGCTTACTATGCTTATGAGTATGCCGATTTGTCTAATTTTAGACCAATCTCTAGGAAAAGTGCGCTTTTGACGCTAAATCCATTTCTAGATTCCAAGGGACTTCTTCGAGTAAATGGTCGCTTGGTTAATTCTTCTTTGACTTACGACGAAAGGTGTCCTATTATTGTTCCTTACAAATCAAATTTGTGTGAAATGATTCTCGATTTTATGCATAAGAATTTGATGCATGCGTATGTCTCTCTAATGATAAACATGGTGAGATACCAATTCTACATTCCAGCTCTTAAGAGAGCTGTTAAAAAATGTATAAATAACTGCCTGATTTGCGTTCGCTTAAAACAGCGGGCTTTGTCACAGATAATGTCAGCTTTACCCCCGGAGAGAGCTACGTTCTCTTTACCGTTTACTTTTACAGGAGTAGACTTCGCTGGTCCGTTTCAGATAAAATCCGCCACTCTGAGAAATTCTCCATACATAAAGGGCTACGCTTGTATTTTTGTATGTTTTGCAACAAGGTCTATTCATCTTGAACCATGCTCTACTCTTTCGTCAGGGGCCTTTCTGGCTACATTTGACAGGTTCGTAGGAAGACGCGGTTTATCAAAGCGCTTGATGTCTGATAACGGTACTAATTTTGTGGGTGCAAGTAGAACATTACTTGAAGAGTATTCGATATTTCTTAAAGAATCTGCCAAGGACGTATCTGAAAGGTACGCTGTCCACGGCTTCGAATGGAAATTTATACCACCTAGTGCGCCGCACATGGGAAGTCTGTGGGAGGCTGGAGTAAAGAGCTTTAAGCTTCACTTTAGGAAGGTTGTAGGGAATCACAGATTTAATTTTGAAGAGTTCTCTACACTTTTAGTAAGAATTGAAGGCGTTTTAAATTCCCGACCTTTGTCTCCGATGACTGAAGATCCTGACGATTTAAACGTGTTAACTCCTGGGCATTTTCTACGAGGGGCACCAATAATGGTTCCACCTGAAATGCCAGCTAATGACTTGAATATATCCCTTCTTAACCGATGGGAAAAGTTGAAGGCCCTTCACCATAGATTTGCCCAAAGATGGAAAACGGGGTACTTACAGGAGTTGCATAAGCGATACAAATGGCGCCATCCAAAAAAGGAACTGCTTGTTGGTGATTTCGTGATTATCAAGGACGAATTGCTTCCCCCGTGTGATTGGCGATTAGGGCGCATAGAATCCGTTTATCGCGGGTTAGATAAACGAGTCAGAGTGGCTGACGTAAGGACCAAGTACGGTTTGGTTACTCGGCCTATCGTAAGACTCTGTTGGTTGCCAATTATGGATAAGTAGCTACTTTTAATCCTATATTATGATTCAACAGTAACCCTTATTGCTGAATTCTTCAGATAATTCAAATTCTTCTTTTAGTTTGTATTTCTTCCATTTTCAGATAAGCATGGAGCCTATTCGTCGCCCTGAAATATGCCTCATCTGTTTCCAAAACCATCATTTACGGTTTTGCAAGGTTTTTGCTGGTTTTACTGTCCAACAGAGGGTATATAGTGTGCGAGTCCATGGCTATTGTAGCAACTGTTTGTCCCAAACTCATAAAACTGAAGACTGTAACACCTCCTCTGTGTGTCGTAAATACGGGAGTTTGCACCACACTTTGCTGCATAAGGAGCGGAAAGGCACACGTCCGGAAGTGGTTCCGGCCAGCGACGTCCGGTACAGGAGCGTCTTCAACTTCCTCGTCGTGATAGCAGCTTACAGGACCAAATTGTGCCATCGCCCCCAGTTCGTCGATTGCAGCGCCGTGCACACCATCCAAGCCTCAGCGATGAGTCATCTGCGGGTGCAGTCCAGGTCCTCACCGCTTGACAAAGGCGTTCGAGAAGAAGGCCGAATCCCATTCAACGGCATCTTGAGCAGCAGGCCGCTGGACAAGCCACGACACACCAGCTCCTTCGACAAATGGTGGCTACCATGAACCGCCTCAGCGAGGCAATTCTCGTTGCACCCGTGCAAGGGGGCGGCATGTTGAGGCGCCCCCTGAGGACATGCTTTTAGATCAGGAGGACGATTTTCTTGATTTCGACATCGAGCCCCTGCTGTAGAGTTTTATTATTGTGAATGCCGCTAAGAGAGGTTGACAGAGGGAATTCGCTTTAAAGTTCAGGGAAAAAAAACTTTTCTAAGCGCCATTACAGTTTTGTCGGAAAATCATACCAGTGCACTAGCTCTATTTTCTTTAAATAAATAAAGTTGATTACCTTAAACTACACCGAGTTTTCCTAATTACAACCTTCGTTGAACCGTAAGTTTTTGTATCTTACCAAATTTAAATCCTTTACGATTTGGTTTTTGCTTTTCAACCCCGTTGAAAGGTCAGCAACAACAAATTCCTAACCAAAGGTTGCAAATTTGTTTAATACATGTATACCCTATATTTAGAATATGTCAAATGTCATTACTTTTGCTTTTTGTACCGATTCCATCTGTGACGCGCGGCTTCTTGCCATTTACGTTTTGCTTTTTTTGGCTCTTGATTTTTGACCTCCTAACTAATAAGTTCAGTTTTCTTTTGTTCATAGTGTGTGAAAAGTACAAAATAGAAGTTTAGTTAAAAAATAAAATGTGCTAAACTTAACCCTATATAAATTTTGCTACATAAAAAAAGTTGAATAAAATGTGCTATAGTAAAAGTTAAATAGAACTTGTTAAACGTACACCTACTTAGAATTTATCTAAATTTATCTAAAAAAAATTGGCTAAAAATTAAAAGCTAAATAAAATGTGCTTAACTTAAATCTAACTAAAAGTTGCTCAAATTAAAATTTGAATACAATTTTGTGAACCTTAAAATTTGGAGTAAATTTGCTATTCTTAAACTAACATTTCCTAAATTAAACTAACATTTCCTAAATTACAATAAAATTTGTCAACCTTAATTATAAATAAAATTTGCTAAAATAAAAGCTACATAAATTTGCTAAAGTAAAATTTAAATATCATTGCTAAACTTAAAATTTAACTAAAATTTGCTAGGTTTACAATAAATTACAATTGGTTAAAATTAAAACTTTTTTGAACTACGCCTAAATTGTGCTAACTAAAATTATAAACTACGGATGGAATCCTTAAATCTAAATTGAATCTAAGACGAATCAAAAGTAGCCCTAACCTAAATCTATTATTGGTACTGTGTAATCTGAATGGAATTATCATTAAAATTTATACTCATCTGCCTAAATTGAAACAACCTCTGCTTTTAATTCCTTTAAGATTTAAGAAAAGGTAAGTTTAGAAACCCCTTATCCGTATAAAAGAAACCACTCACCCCTAATTTATTTTCTATGGTTTTACTATAATTACTCCCCGAGTAATTATAATAAGCCGTATCATCCCCTCAGATACCTTTCGTTCATTGGCATCAACATTATTAATAACTAACCCCAGCTAGTTATTTCATGGTCCTTTGAGCCGGATAACAACAAAATCCAACCTCTAAAAAGAACTACAGGGTCCAAAAGAGCCTACAGATTGGTAAAACTTCTCAACGCAATGGTAAAACCAAGGTAAATCCAAACCCATCCCAGAAATTAAACTGTAAGTACCCAACTCATTTACACAAAAAAATTTAATTACCTATACCTACGATAAAATCAGAACTTAAAGAAATTTACAAGCATAGGTATAAAAAGTTAAACAAAAAACGGTAGAATATTCAAAAACGAAATACCTCTACCATAGGAAAAAGTACCGCAAGTTCATACTCAAAGAACAAAAAATAAATAAAATAAAATACCGCTAGAAAAAATACCGGTAGTTTGAAAGAAATACATACCTACCTAAATATGTATGCAAGTGATAAAATTTACATGAAGAAAAACAACAACATAATTTAAAAACGAATATGTAATAACTTCATGGCCACAAACAAACCGCAAAGAAAAGAAACAAATTTTATTACTAGGCAATACCGTTAGTTTGAAACAACAAATAACTAAGCCAAACCTCTTTAAACAACAGAATGTAAAATTCAAGGTTAACCAAAAAACTAATTTTTATTGAATGCAACTAAACATACATAGGTACATAAAGAACAAAAAACTTAAAATATAGTTGTATGTAGTTGCCTTTATCATACAAAAAAGAAGGGAAAAATTACTTGGTTCTTTATTTATATTTTCATATTAATTGTTTGCGTTCTCTTAGTTAACTTAAATTAAAACAAAAATCTGTTTCATTCGACTAAAGGCTGGTTCACCCACAAGTTTCTGAAACATTTTTGGTTCGGAGAAATTTATTGTTTACTGAGAGTTTTCTACACCATGGTTCACCCATTTCAGAAACTTGGTTCGTAAAAACAGTGCTGCCATATATAATTGAAAATTACGTAAATACATATGTGCATAAATTTAAGAAAACTAATTATATTTGTGTCAAAATAAAGAAATAAAAAAATTAATATTTATAACAAAAAAAAAACAGCATTTGTGGTGAATTATGACAACTCCATCTTAAATTTGTATCCAAAGGACAAAGAAAATTTAGAAATTATAAACTAAATTGCTTTAATATTACAACTTACCCAATATAATATTTTTCAATTTTAAATTGTTTTTCCAAGTTTTTTATTTTTGCCGCCAATACTTCTTTTTCTTTATATGTTTTTTTCTTTTTTGCTTTTTGTTTACATTTTTTAGTTTACCATAATGAATTTTTAATACAAATTCCAAACAAGATGGCATGTCTCTTGTACAAATTTCACATGATGTGGCAACCTTTTCTAAAATGGTTCGGACCAAATTTAAAATTAATTTAATTCACACTGAGAGTTGTTCGCACAAAATAATTTCTCTCGCTCTCTGAGAGAAACGTCAAACTACATATAAAAAAAATTTTGTGCGAACCAAAAATGTTTCAGAAACTTGTGGGTGAACCAGCCTTAACTTGCTATAAAAATTCTCTTTATTTTATCGTTTGCGGACAATCTTTCAACTTTATGTTAAAACAAAATCTCTGTTTTACTTCGGTAACTTGTTAACTCATTAAAATACTCTTACGGTTTATGTTCGCGTGCGCTCTCTCAACTTTATGAACCCACCCCTAAAATTGCCTGTAAATTGCGTACTCTGTATATACATGCGTACAAACATACATACTTATAAATCAGCAACATTGAGTTTTCTGCAATTTAACAGCAAATATTTGTTTGTGTTTAATGCCCTGTAGTGTATTAATAAAGTGATTTAAAAGAAGAAAATAAAATAAAGCAAAAAATATACAGTCCGCTGCAAAAAGAAAAAGGAAACCAACAATCAATTGCTTTGTGATTAAAACTCTTTAGCACGATGGCCACGGTCAAACTGATTTGACAAATAATATGTATGTATTGGTAATATTTTGTTTTACTTAAAGCCTAGTACTCTGTTCAAATTTGTGAAAAATGTTGAGCAACATTGATTATTCCACACGAAAATTTTGGCATTTATCAATGTTACCAATCTTGCGAGTTTGTACAATTTGACGTTTTTATTCCTTCAAAGTATGCTACATTGTTTCGTGTATGTAAACAAACGCCACATGTATTTTACTAAAATTATTTTTTTTTTAATAAAAAATTTAATAAAAAAAAGTAAATATGGATAAAAAACTGTTACCGATTGTGTTCATTTAATTTTTTATTTCTTTTTTAATATTAAGTTCATATTTTTTGCTTTTGCTTAAAATTCCACGTGAAATAAAGGCAGCTTACATTATTTCGCAGTTGTAAAAAAAATGTTGCCAGAAACATTTCGGAACTTTTTCACAAAATAAACAGAGTACAACTCCATCAACATTATTTCGTAGATATTCCGCACAAGTTTTTTTCATATGCATTTTGACAGCATTTCACGTGAAATGTTGAACAGAGTACCAGGCTTAACACAGCAACGTATCAAACTGAAACCATCAAATTTCATTTCAAAGCTGTTTTTAAAAGGTAAGAACGTGTGATTAATTTGGTCGCAAAATATTTTTAATGTTTACAATTTATTTTTTTTTTTAGAAATATGACTGACATCGAAAATTGTTGCATAGCTATTGCTCTGGCATATGCAGGAAAAAAAGAAAGAAGAAAAAAAAGGCGTAAAGCGACTTTGGATGAAAAACTGGCACAAAAAAAGAAATGAATTTACTCACGAAAATTTACTTAATGAGCTTAAATTGAGTTCTCCAAGCGATTTTCGAAATTTTTTGCGCATGAGTGAAGACACGTATGAAGAACTTTTAACTTTGGTTGGCCCGAAAATTAAAAAGCAGGATACTGCAATGCGTGAATCAATTTCTCCGAACCAACGCCTTTCCACAACCTTGCGTTTTCTGGCTACGGGTAATTCATTTGCTGATTTAAAATTTACCAGCGCTATTTCGGAACGAGCAATTGGTCGCATTGTTATGGAAACTTGTGTAGAAATAAATAAGGCATTAAAAAATTACATAAAGGTGAATAAAATGCAATTTTTGTTTTATTTATTAATTCATTTATTTAATATTAAAAAAGAAAAAAGTATAACTCAAGTAAATCATTGAAAAGACGAAAAATATCGTGTCAGTGACCCTTCCGACGTCTCACTTTGTAAGGTATAGTTAATTTCCGGGTTAATTTGTGGCGATACGAGTGGTACTGGAACTTTGATAATAGGTGTGCTACTTCGAGTTAAAGTGACATTGCTGTAATTAGAAGCTGGAGTGTGGGACGAACTGTATTCACTGAAATAAGCGGGTGGTGAAGGGGTTGCAATGTTTATATGCATAGCATTTCTATGCAATGTGCCCATTTGGCCTTCAAAAAGAATTTCGTTGATAAATTTTTCAGCGTATGCTCTTTGTGTGACAGTCATTTTTTTAGCTTCAATGCCCAACCCTCGGCAACTTTGTCGCATTCGTCCGGAGCCTGGTTGAGGCGTTTAGCTGCCAAAATCATTAATTCTTCCGCCGCATCTGACTTCTTACGCTTCTTTTCGCAAATCTGCAAACAAAAATTAAAAAATTGATTGATATATGTATTTTGATTTACAGATTCCTTCAAACGAAGATGAGTGGAAAAAAAATGCAACAGACTTCTATCGCCGTTGGAATTTTCCTAACTGCTTAGGAGCCATCGATGGCAAACACATTGCAATAAAAAAACCACCGAACTCTGGGTCGTTCTACTATAATTATAAAAAGTTTTTTAGCATTGTTTTATTGGCAGTAGTAGATGCGAACTACGAGTTTATTATGGTGGATGTTGGCACAAACGGAAGAGTATCGGATGGCGGAGTACTAAACAACACCAAATTTGGAGAAGCATTTTGTGAAGGTGCATTGAATCTGCCGAAACCATGCACATTGCCATCAACAAATACTAAATTGCCTTTTGTTTTTGTGGGAGATGATGCGTTTCAGCTGTCACCTAATTTAATGAAAACGTATTCCCAAACAGGGCTTACCGAAGAGCAACGCATTTTTAATTATCGCTTGAGCCGCGCCCGACGCATCGTAGAAAATGCTTTTGGCATATTAGTATCCCGATTTAGGGTGTTGCAAGGAGCAATTGGGCTTTCGCCAGAAAAAGTTGAAACAATTGTATTGACGTGCTGCTATTTGCACAATTTTTTGAGGAAAAAAAAGGCGAATGAATACATATCTGAAGGCACAGTTGATAGTGAGAATTTGCTGGTTGGAAGAATAGTTGATGGTTTATGGAGGGAAGATTCCCATTCAACACCATTACAAAGCAGTCACTCAAGAAATTCATCAAACGCTGCCAAATTAATTAGGGACCAATTTTGTAGTTATTTTAATAACGAAGGTCAAGTTTCTTGGCAAAAAAAATTTGTAAGCACCAAACTAAATAAATAAATATAAATTATATCTAAAAAGCACTTACCATTGTATCATTTTCATCTATCATGGACGTTTGCGATGCACACGGTTTCTCATTGTCTCTGAGAAAATCTATAGCTTCAAAATAGTACAAGCTAGGTTCGCACTCCTCTTCTACTCCGGCGCCACTTTTCTCCAGCTTCTCAATTCTTCTTAATTCTTTTCTATAAGCGGTTCTTAATATATTAATTTTTTGTGTTACATCTTTTTTTTCTGCGTTTGGATACTTTTCCTTGTATTTTTGAAGAAGAACTTCATACTGAGAATTTTTCTCATCTCTGTTGCTGTATTCCTTGGATTTAACCTGCCATAAAGCAGGCAAACCACGGTATACTTCAATAAATTCGAGTATAAAATTTTTTTCGTCCATTTTTTAATTTTCCACAAAATTTGTATTGTACGGTGTTGTCGCTGCGAAAACTGAATAAAAATGCCATTTGACGTTTTTCGCAGCAACACATCAAATTCGCTTCAAATCTAGTTGCGGCGGCAGTGAAAATCTAAATTGTTTTGATTTTCGTCAAACTCACATCAACGTATACGTGTGAGATTTTTTTCACTAACACAATCAGTTTTGACAAATCAATTTGATACGTGGCCATCGTGCTTTAAAGTCACTAATGCAAAGATTTAACTAATGCATTAAACACATTCACCACAGCAGGCTACACAAACACAATACTACAAATGCTGCAGGCTGCAATTTTAGTCGTGTAGTCAGCTACTGAATTATGTTGAAGACGGCAGCTACAATTGAAAAAATACAAACAGCTGTTTTTGTTTACTATGTCTTTATATTTCAGTGGTGCCACTATCATTTTTTTTTCTTTTATAAAATGGAAAAACATGCATAGTTGCAGACTCTTATTCAAACTTAATTTAAGATTATCAACAAATGAATTTATTTAAAAAAATTAAAATATTTTAATTTTGTTGTTTTTGTAACTAATAAACAATATAATTTAAACGGCAGATTAAACAAAAAATACATATAAAATGCTTTTAAAATAAGAAAATTTGTTCCTTCAACACACTTTGGGTGCGTACGTAAATGCAAAAAAAACTATGTATCCCTGCTGCAGTGATGCAAAATGTTGTTGCTGATGCGTGATTACCAGTTGCAGTTGTGTTGCTGATACTTTGCACAACAGCTGTACAAAGTTTGAATTTTTGAAATTTCAAAAGTTTAATGAGCAAACATTAAATAATAATAAAAATGCTTTTTACAATAAAAAGTAACAGTTTTCTTTTAAATGACGATTACACGATTTCTTTTTTGTCAAAAGTTATTGCTTCAGAAAATTAACTGAAGCAATAATTGCCAAAGTTTGCTGCAGAGCTGCGGCATTACTGCATAAAAACTTTTTACATATGAGAGTGATGCCATGTTTCTTACAAGCGATGCTTTTACAAACATTAAACTTTACTTCGGCGCAAGTGATACCCAGCAACTGCATTAACGAACGTACCCTTTATCAATAACTTTTTAATTAAAACTGGATCTAAGAAGTTGTGGTATTATTAGAAACTACTTCGAAATGCCTTTCACTTGATCTTTAAAAAATTCCGATTTATTAGCCCGTTAAGGGCCAATTTTAAAAATAAATATTTCTTGAAAGATTTTTCTACAAAACTTAAAATTTTGTCAGTATACATATTTATTAAAACATAACATCTTAAGGGAAGAACACTTCAATCTTTTATATACCATATTATTAGTATTTCATCATATAAAATTTTAAACTTATTAGGCTTTAAACAATTTTATTTTGGAAAATTAGTCAATTTATTTAAAAGTTTGATTAAAAATATATATCTGGTAATAATTTATGTACTTCTTACATATTCATCCCAATTATGAATGAAAATTCCCCGGGAGTTTTCTCCCTTCTTTCATTTTTCCTATGTAAATTCAATTGCAAAAGTAGGAAAAGGGAAAAAACTCCCGGGGAATTTTTATTCATGATTGGGCTGATTGAATTATTGTAATATGTACATAAATAATAAGTGTTCTGCAAAGCCGAAAAACCGCAATTCAGAAAAACTTTATTAAGCAAATATCTTAGGGTTTAATAATTATTGTTATATTGACATGATTTAAAGATAAAGCCAATTTTGTAAAAAAAAAGTCAGCCACAGAGTATAAATATATAAAATTGGCTCTTATTTGGTTAATCGGTATGCCATAAACGACATGTGGAACACACTTTAAAGAATTTTCCAATGATTCCCATATTTTATAGATTCATTTTATACCTAAAGAGATATGGATAAAGTAATTTGAAACTTTTACGACCTATAACTCCTGAACTAGAAGCGTTGGCGCGAAAAACATCTTCCTATAGAACTTCTTTCAAGGATATAAAAAAAATTATATAAATAACAATTTGGTGTTGAGCCGAGTTAATATTCTTGTTTCATGCCGATTCTTTTTTGTTAATCAAAAAAAAAAAAATTTAAGAACTTATTTTTTAAATATTTTCTTATATTAGCAGCACTTTTTCTGTTTTGTAGTGGTCAAAAATAGAAATTAGTTTAATTTGACTACAACGACAAAATAAGCACAGACAACAACCTTCAGCCATGTATCCGTGTCGTCGTGAAAATAATCATTTCCATATGCACACATGAATTCTAGTTTAGCCATATTGAAGTCGATAGCTTGCTGTCTCGAATGTGTTTAAAGCATAACATATAAAAATACTGATGATGAATACAGTCCAAAACAAAGAAGGAAGTACACCAAATTTAATAAAACATCAGAATCAAATTAAAAGTCACATCTCAAGGAATTTTTTAATCGTAAACAAAATAAATTTTTGTAAATATTAACCCTAAAGAAAATAAATCAATTGAATTCACAATTTAAATTAAAATTTAAACTATTTGTACAATAAATTAAATAAATAAATAAAATTTTTTTGACAAAAAAAAATAAATTATAGTGTTTTACTCAGTGTTGCCCTATCTGATGAAAAAGATACGAGAATCCCATGTATCCCATTTATCCTTTTTAATATTGTTGAAATTATTTATAACTATTAAATCAATTTGAAGAATACTATCAGTTAAAATCAAGTCTTTTTAAAGCCATTCCCATTAAATTAAAGTTCAATAATTTAAACTTTGAGAATGTTATCATTCCAAACCGCTAAGTCCTCGTAAATTTTAAACAAAGAACGCCTTTATTTAATTCAATTAATTCCCTAATTCCGTTAGGCCCAATAGACTATGGAAAACAGAATAATTATATAATTTTGAATTTGTCCTATTATCTAGCGCTATACCTCATATCCCCTAAATTTTCGAAAATTAAAAGAATTTTTGAAAAATCTTTATTAAACTAGATAATATCTAGCGCTATACTCATATAGCACCTTTATTTTCGAAAATCAACATAATTTTTAAAATTCATTATTAAACTAGATAGTATCTAGCGCCTTCTCATATCGTCGTCCGAAAGTTGAAGTGCTCTTAGGTTTTCGAGCCCAAATTTTTCAAATCTGCAATCCGTTTTCGGATATCTCGTCTGGTGGCTGAGATAAATCGTGTACATTTTGCTCTATATCCTTCAAAACAAAAATGTTTTCTAAAATTTTGCACCATATGCCATTTAGTGGCATATAGAGCAAAATTTCAATACAAAACATGGAAATTGATTGCTGATGGACATTTTGCTCTCCGTGGAGTTAGTATTGTTTAATGGAAATATTTTTCAGTATATTTTCTCTAAAAAGGAATTATTAAGAATATATTTTTTCCTATTCTTAAAAAAACAAGTTAGAGTGCTATATTCGGCTGTGCCGAACCTTCGATACCCTCCATTGACAGTTCGAATATTTCAGGAGTGATATCTATATGATATCTTTTTTTATTATAAATTTATCTTTATAAAAACAGACGGCAGAAATAGAATTGGTTGCGGTTTAGACCTTTATTAAATTTTGGACCGACAATCAGAAAGTTTTATGTTTTTTTTTTTAGCAATTTTAACTAGCTTTAGTAAAATATCATGATTTGTAACAGTTTAAGCCGAACTTAAATGATTTTGAGGAGGGGGATTTATATTGGAGCCATGGTAAGTTATGAACCAATCATCCTAAAATTCTGCAGAGTAATTTCTGGTATTCAAAACATAAATTTCAGTATATTTCAAAACAGCGGTGAAATTAGTTTTAGCGTTTACAGTGAATTTCAGAAGGCTGCTAAATATGGGATCTAAGGTAAATTATGGACCGTATATCACAAAATTAATTACATTTTTTCAGGCCATATGAAATTAAGTTAGAAGAAATTTTACCACAATAAATATATCTGCTACGGGTTTAGGCGTATTTAATTAATTTACCAGAGTGGGCTTTATATGGGGCCTATAGTAAATTATTAGCCGATCATCACGAAATTTCACAGTGTCATTTCTAGTCCTATAAAACTGTGACGTTCCAAATTTTGTTATGATAGCATTATTAATTACGGTTTTAGGCGTACTAAACGGTTTTCCGGGAGTAGGGTTTATATGGGGCCTAGGGTAAATTATGGACCGATCTTCACGAAATTTTACAGCGTGATTTTCAGTCGAATAAAACGAATTTTTGCAAAATCTAACAACATTTTTTTAAGGTGGTGGTTCCACATTTTGTTTCATAGCTCTGATCCTACTGAACCGGTTTTGCTGGATTTCTATCCAAAACTGCTTAGCACAACTACAAGCAATTTGACACCAAGTTTGCTTATTTCGTTTGTGTTTTTCCAAAGTGAGCGTGTTTTCAACAGACAGACAGACAGACGACTAAATCGACTTAGAATTACTCAAGGAGCCAGAATATATATACTTTATGGGGTCTGAGATAAATAATAAAAAAGTTTCACACGGAAACTTAGTATACCCTCTTCACAACTAACTGTGGTGAATGGTATAAAAATAGGTTTCCGAAATCAGTTACCAACACCGTTAAATATTTTTGAAACAGAGTTGAACATATTTAAGAGAAAAAAAAAATTCAAAATGAAAAAATTTCCAAAGTTATTTACGGGAATACAAAATTTATCATTAATACGATTTCTGTATGACGTGCTAAATTCCCAATTTTTCATATTTGATAAATATACTGAAATTTATTGTTGAGGGAAAGCTAGCTTCTATGCGATCTAAAACTGTTATTCAATTTTATATCTGAAAAAGACAAAAATTAGTACCTAAGTCAAATAAATTAAGAAGTCAATTTTGTTATAATAACTTTATAAAAAGTATCTTATAATAACTTATGAATAGTTTTTATTTCATTTTTTTTTTTCAAATGAATATGCTGTTTTTTAATAAATAATTTTAGATGTTTTATATTGCTTTGTTAATGCCATTTTGCTCCACGTGTATGTATTTTCAAGGAAATATGACTAAGGTGGCGTAAAGAGCAAACAGGAATTTTATTACCATTAGAAAATATACCGTTGTAGATGCGATCTGGAGATAAAAAGCATCTATTCAGAACTATCTTTTTAAGACGAATATGTGGTATAAAAATCAAAAAATCCTATCGGGTAGTTTTTCCAGAAAAAATGTCTGAACCTCTAAATCGATTATCTCAAAATTCATTTTTTGCACGTAGAGCACTTCAACTTTCGGACGACGATATAGCCCCAAATTTTCGAAAATAATAAAAAACTTTTTTAATAATAATATCTAGCGCTATACTCATATAACCCCAAAATTTCGAAAATAATAAAAAACTTTTTTAACAATATTATCTAGCGCGATACTTCATAGCCTCAAATTTTCAAAAATAGAAAGAATTTTTTTAAAGTTCATAATTAAACTAGATAATAATATCTAGCGCTATAACTCGCATAGCCCCAACAATTTCGAAAATAAAAAGAATTTTTTCAAATTAAATTCAGAATTAAACTAGATAATAATATCTAGCTAGCGCTATGCTCAAATAGCCCCAAATTTTCGAAAATAAAATTTTTTTAAAATTAAAGTTTACAATTAATTAAACTAGATTAATGATCTAGTGCTATACTCTCATAGCCCCTAAATTTTCAAAAATAAAAACAATTTTAAAAATATATAATTGAACTAGATAATAATATCTAGCGCCTTACTCAAAAGGCCCCAAATTTTCGAAAATTATAAATTTTTTTAATAATATCGAGAGCTATACTCAAATAGCCCCTAAAATTTTCGAAAATAAAAAAATTTTTTCAAATTAAATTCATAATTAAACCAGATAATAATATCTAGCGCTATACCTCATAGCCCCTACATTTTCGAAAAATTTTCAAATTATTAAACTAGATACAAACATTAAGTGCTATACCTCATAGCCCCTACATTTTCGAAAATTTTTCAAATTATTAAACTAAATACAAACATCTAGTGCTATACCTCATAGCCCTTACATTTTCGAAAATTTTTCAAAATATTAAACTAGATACAACCATCTAGCGCTATACCTCATAGCCCCTAAATTTTCGAAAAATTTTCAAATTATTAAACTAGATAATTTCTAGTGCTATACTCACATAGCCCCAAAATTTTTGAAAAGCAAAAAAATTTTTTTTACAATTAATTAAACTAGATAATAATTTCTAGTGCTACATTCACATAGCCCCAAGATTTTCAAAAACCAAAGTTTTTACAAATAATTAAATTACATAATAATCTTTTGAAAATTAAAGTTTTTTTACAACTAATTAAACTAGATAACAATATCTAGTGCTTTAATAGCCCCAAGATTTTCAAAAATCAAAGTTTTTTTTTACAAAATATGAAACTTTATAAAGGTACCTAGTGCCGCACTCGAATAGCCCCAAAAACTGTCGAAAATAAGGAAACTTTTAAAATTAAACCCCTATTAAACTTCGATAACCATAGTGCGATTACACAATAGAACCCAAACTCTTAAGAAAACGTGCTTGCAAAACTTTCAAACGTATACTCGCTTGTATTAAATCCATTATCAGTTACCTCTCCAAAAGAACGGTTCGTCTTTGATTGCGATCATTTACTGCAATTTTTCGAGAGATTCAACAGAACCCCGGTTAAAGAACAAAATGAATCAATCCTTGAAGTCAAATTAAAAGATTTAGATGCAAGATGGCTAAAGGTGGATGGGTCTTGCGAAAAAGTGATGTTAGCTAACGAAAATTTAGTTAAAACACAATTCAAAGAGGAAGCAAAAGCAAATTTCGAGGCTTGTGTAGACGCGTTTTATGTTTGTACCTCACAAATTCTTGACCCCATAAAGGCAATTCGTCTAGATACCAATATCCCAGGATTTGAAGCTTCAGCCCGCTATTCTCTTCGACAACAAGCGATTACCCAAAACTTCGTGTCTGACAATTCTGCCAATTGTATAAAACTCCCTCCCTGCGACACTGAAGTATTCAAAGGCAGTTATGAACAGTGGCCCTCATTCCGCGATATGTTCACTGCGGTGTATATTAATCACACCAAACTGTCTCCCGTCACAAAATTATATCACCTTAGAAATAAAACAAAAGATGAAGCAGGTGCTATAGTTAAACGGTACCCCCTTTCCCATGATAATTTCGAATTGGCTTGGAATGCATTAAAAGCCAGATACGAAAACAAATGTGTATTGGTTGATAACCAAATTAAAATTCTTTTTGACATAACCCCTGCAACAAAAGAGGATAGCGAATCAATTCGAAAGATTCAATCGTCTGTAAACGACTCCCTAGCAACACTTAGGACAGTTGGCGTTGAGGTCGATAGCTGGGGCCCAATTCTAATTCGTTTGATATCTACTAAACTGCCAGAATTTACATTGTTACTTTGGGAACAATCCTTGTCATCCCCTCGCGACCTTCCAAAATGGTCACATATGTCCCAATTTTTAATTGATAGATATGAGGCAGTAAAGCGTCTTACCAACATCAAAACATCGAAAGGTACTTTTAATTCTCCAAATACGCATTACCTGTAATGTACAGGGGTTTACATACTGAACAAATTTGGGAACTAGGCCTCTGTAAACGGAAGATATTATTATTTTTTATGTGTGTTTTGAAAGCCGAAATATTATTGAATTGAAGAATAAGTTGGACGAATGGGAGCCATTGAAGCCACTAGCAAGCAGTCGTCGGGGGAGTTCGTGTCCACATTATCCTACACCACCACATAAAAACCCTGATTCATAAATAATATTATAGACTCCCTTTTAGAACTAAGCAATGTATTAAAAAAAATAGGAATGCAGAACTGGATAATTTGGTTAGCTGACGAGAAATAAAAGAATTGGTCTTCTAGATGGTTTTGTAAGACCCACGCATCTTTACCCACCCAACCTTCGGTTCTAGTTGCGTAATCGGTCAGAACCCCACAACAGTTACCTCCATGACCGTCTAGGCCATCATACAAGAAAATTTAAAAAGATTGCATTGCCATTGTGACAAATTTATTAAAACAATTCAAAACATTATAAAAAAACAGAAATTCAAGTTTTGTTCAAAGGTAACTAATTTTAACTGATATTTATACCGGCATATAGATATATATATTATGTAGCTATAGCTAATTATTCGCAAATAAAAGAATTTAATAAAAGCTATTCAATTTCCTTACAAAGTTGCGCAACAAAAAGTTAATTAGTTTGACCATTTTGGTACTTCACGGTATATGTATTGTTTAATTCTGCTCTGTTAAAAGAATATGTTAAAAATGCGCATTTGACTGTTAAATACATTAAGCTTTTACAGAGATAATTATGAGGTTTGCGTATAAAAGCAAAGAAAACACAATCAAATGCAATTAAGGAAAACAAAAACAAAACTACTTTAAAAGCTTATTTGTTACTCAAGTTTTGTAAGAAAATAAAATGCGCAATTACAAATAAGCAATAAAACAAATTGAATTATTATCGTTTAAATAATTAAAAAAAATATGAAATGATCATTATCTTCACTCACCAAATTATCTGCAGCAGCACGAAGAGGCCTCTCGAACTAACTCCAGGGGTGACCAGATGCTAAATTTAGGATGTATTATTATTTGTTTTGTTTTTGCACGTAGTATTGACTTAGAATAAAAAGTAAGGTTTAATTACTAATTAGCTTAATAATATTAATAATGAAGTTTTAATTGTTTTGTTTTTTCTTTTTGGATACACCAAAAGAATTGAAACTATAATAATGAACAATCTAGAATCTTTTGATAAGATTTTTGAATTTTGCAAAATTTTCTAAAATTTACAAAAATTTTTGTGAATCGGACACGAATTGTAAAAAAAAAACTTTCAAAAAACGAAACTTAGGAAACTGAATTATCTTGAAATTGTTGATATTTTAGGTTGTGTGGATGGCAGTTCGCCTCATTATTAACAAAAAAAGTTGTAACTTTAGCACTTTGGGTATTAGAAAGTTATTTAAAAATTCGTTTATCAAATCGAAAACTCTAGCTCAACTATTATCACAATTTTTATTATTTTAACAACTTAACTGGCCCAACTTGCTTCACCTTGGTGTGAGCGAATTAACTTCCTTAAGCCCATATGACACTACATTTTCAATGCATTGTTCAAGTTTTGGTGAACAGTACAAATATAATGTAATAGAAAAATTTACCAAGTGCAAAGAGTTCAGCTGTATTAAGATAAATGGAAAACTGTCAACAATTTTTAAAAAGTTATCGATAAAAAATGAAGTTATGTCAAAAAAAATGTAAAATTGTTTAACTTAAAATTGACATTTCAAGCTTGAAATATTAAAAGTGTTGCTGAATCAGCGGTTTATGGGCAAATTCAGCGATTTACCGCTTTTTGTTTTTAAGTTTCTCATAAACAAAAAGTTGGCAACATTTAATAAAATAAACAAAACAGGGATGGCTAAGTTGTTTCAATTGTACTTTTTTGTTGATACTTTTTAAACAAAGATGTATAATACCTTTTTGTGGTATTTTTTATGAACATAAATAAAATTAATTTCAACTAAAAAAATCTTTTAGTACAATTAGGGTAAAAAAGTACAATTTTTAAAGGTTGTTGGTACAATTTTAAAAATTCTCAACGCCATCCCTGAAACAAAACCATAACAAGAGAAAAAAAAAACTAAAACTCAATTCCAAAGCCAGCTGAGGACTTTTCGGAAACTCCTTGGTTGAAATTGAACTCCGACTGCATCTACCCAGAAGCAGTCTTCGTTTCAATGCCAATTAAGAGCGCTGGCGGCTATGGAAGACGAATTACGAGTCTAACCCGTTAACTAGGAAAAGTTAAAAGGATTTGTTTCCTAGAAGTAAGGTGGAATAAAGATTTTTGGGAATAAAAACCACAAAAGCTATAAAATAGATTGTTACCGTTTTTAGTTTTTTTTCTTGTCTTTTCTTTTTTTTGTAACCTCAATCGGATTATTGCCCAAATTTTTCCAAAGTTGAAAAATTATTATAAAATTTATGAGGTTTTGGGCAAGCCACGTGCTTAATATATTAAAGACTAGTTAAAATTCCTTTTAGATAATTTAGATAATTTTTAATGATGTTAACTCCACGGTGGTTTGAAAGAAAAGAAAGAATTATAATTGAAAAGGCAAAAAAATCAGGTTTGTCAAAAGTCAATTTTAACAAAAAAAAAAAAAAAAAGCTTTTCCCCCTAAAAATTACACACATATAATCTTATATTTTATATGTAAATATTCTTATTATGTTCTCCAAGAACAAAAAGTAATTATATATTCTCCTTAAACGTCACGAAAGCTAATGTAACAAAAAAAAATGCTAAGTTACGAATTTACATTGATAGTGAGAGACCCTATGCTCTTCAATTAATAATGATCGTATACCACTTAGGGCCTTTTCAAAGTTACGGTGTATTAACAATGCAATATCCAAACACTTAAATTTCCGAAGAAAATACCAAAATAAATTCTTGCTTGCTATAAACCGTATAATTCTACACCCTTGGTATATAGAATTAGATGGAAAAACCTTTAGGACCGAATGTCCTTAGCGTGAAATGTTCATACAAGCTTACCCTTAAGATCTTCCAGTAGGTAATAATGGCTTCCGAGTTTTTCTCGTATTTTAGCCCTAAGAAAAACTGGAGCCAGTTTTTCGCTATGACGCCTTTCGAAGAGAAATCTGAGAGAAATTCCTGCGGAAAACTTCCTGTCCAACGCTAAATGTATTAGGTCTAGTTCTTAAGTCATACCGTTGTTTATTCAATTCATAACCCTCTTGAATGTTTTTTCTGAGTTGTCTTCTCAAAAGCGAAAGCTGGTCATCTCGACAAATACTGTACTGATTCATTTAAAAGTTTTAGGTTTGACAATAGTTTGTATGAATTACCGTGCGTAATCATATCGATCCCAAATAAGGCGTGATATGGTGAGCACTTAATAGTTTGGTGATATGAGTTTCTCAGCGCGCAACTGATAGAAGTGATGTTCTCATCCCATAATGTCTGGTCATTTTTTACAAAAGAGCGAATGCCAGCAACTATCGATCTATTGACGCGTTCTGACGCATTTGACTGGGGCGAATATAAAGCGGTAAAAACCTGTGAAATACCCAGCTTGGTTAAAAAAGCCTTAAAGTCATTTGACCTAAATTGGGAACCGTTGTCGCTAATAATAGTTTCAGGCACACCATAAGTGTGAAAAATTTGCGTAAGTAAAAAATTTTGAATTGCAGAAGTAGAAAATTTCCTGAGGGGGCATAGCCAATGAAACTTGCTTAGTTGGTCTAAAACTATTAACAAGCCTATATTTCCGTTTTTGCTCCGTGGATATGGCCCTAAAATACACTCAAAATATTATGTAGGTAAATTCAAACGAAAATTCATTTTAAACAACCTTAAATTCATTTAAAAAACGGATCATTAACATTTCATTTAAAACAAATGATTTTTACATTAATTTTTAAATTTTTTATTTATTGAACAGCATATTCCTTAAAATTGAATAGTTTTTACTTTTAAAAAATATATTTTAACCGACAAAAATCAAACTACATAACGAAAAAAATACGGAAAAATATTATTTTTTGGTAGTTTGTTATTTGAATAACAAACACAAATGTTAAAAAATAAAATTATTCGTAAAATAACTATATTTTTATTAAATTTTAACAGTACGGAAAACGAATTTAATAACCCACAATCAGTTACTGTAATAATTTTATAAGTGTATCTATGTATAGACATTGAAATGGCCTAATAGATACGGGAAGCTATTTCATTTCTGGTCTTAACGTTGAATTTGGGGGTTTTGTTTCCTTGCAAATTTCGCACCGCCGCACATAGTTTCTAACGTCTGTAACCATTCCAGGCCAATAGAAGTTTCTACGTAACAAATCCACCGTTTTTTGCATTCCGCCATGAACGGAAACTGCAGAGCTATGAGCTCTTGTAATAACATTACTCCTTAGCTGTTTTGGTATCCATAATTTCCAAGAATTTTCTTCCTGCCTAGAGTCCCCTGAATAGTGTTCAGTTCTTATGTAGATATACCTTTCTACTACTTTAAGATCTGGATATTTTTCCGCGTTATTAGAGATATTAGCTTTTAACTCTAAATATTCTTGATCTTCGAAATGAGGAGAATTTAAATCTATTTCCTGCTCTGCTAGCTCTACAGCCTCTATTTCCTCACTATACATCCTACTAAGTGCATCTGGGACGATGTGGTCTTTGCCTTTGCGATGACTGATTGAAAATTTGTAAGACTGCAATTTGAATACCATCCTAGCTAATCTGCCAGTTAGGTTTGGTTGTTTCATAAGCCAGACTAAGGATGAGTGATCCGTTATCACTTCAAATTCCTGTAATTCTAGGTAACAACGGAACTTTTGTATTGCCTCTACCGCCGCTAGACACTCACGTTCTGTAACGCTGTAGTTTTTCTGCGCTGTGTTTAACTTTTTGGACATGTACGTGATCGGCTTTTCCCCTCCCTCTTGGTCATGTTGCACGAGGACCGCACCAATACCAAAGTCACTGGCGTCGCAATGTAGGTAAAATTTCTGAGAGAAATTCGGATTGGATAGCACAAGAGCTGTGGTAAGCATAGTTTTAATTGTTTCAAAGGCGGTTTGAGCTTCCTCTGTCCATTGAAATTTTCTTTTGGTAGACATCAACTCAGAAATTGGGAACACTACCGTTGAAAAATTTTTAATAAATCGTCGGTACCAGCCCGCTAGACCGAGAAAACCACGTACCTGTTTAATATTTTTTGGAACAGGCCATTTTAGGATTGCGTCTATTTTTTCGGGATCAGTTTTGATTCCTCCACATCCGATTATATACCCTAGATATTTTACTTGAGTAATACAGAAAGAACTTTTAGCTATATTTAGAGTCAAGTTTGCCTTTCTAAATTGCTCTGCTATTCTTACTAATATCGACAAAAAATACGGAAAATCCTCTGATACTATAACTAGGTCATCCAGATAACCAAACAAGCAATATTTTAAATCGGGGGGGATAATCTGGTCCATTAAACGACACATGGTCTGTGGTGCTGTGCACAGGCCAAAAGGCATAACCGTAAATTGATAAAGGGGACGTCCGGGTATAGTAAATGCTGTTATAGGTTTTGCTTCGTCGGCCAAGCCGATCTGCCAGTAAGCATCTTTAAGATCGAGCTTTGAAATTATATTGGCTTTTGGTAACCGCGAAAATATCCCTTCTATATTTGGTAGTGGATACGCATCCTTCTTTGTAATAAATTTATCTTTCTCGCGTCCAAACATAGTCTGATTTTGTTAGGTTTTAGCACTAACCTCATAGGCGAGCTCCAGGGCGAAGACGATTCCTCTATTACGCCTAACGATAACATTCGGTCTATTTCGGTAAACATTAGTTTTTCTACCGCAGGAGAAACTGGATAGAATTTTTGTTTAACCGGCCTAGCGCCTCCTACATCGATTTCGTGTTTAATTAAACTTGATTTCCCTAAACCGCTGTTGGTAAAACTTGGAAACAAATTGATAATAGCAGTCAATTGCTGTTGTTGGTTTTTACTAAGTGGATACTGACACTCGTCTACTGTTGTAGATCTTAGATTATTTTCCGAAAATTCAGCCGAATTTTCATTTTCAGACAAAGCGGAAAGATTCTTTAGTGACAAATCACTTCCAGACGATGGCGCGATAGCAGAGTCAAAAATATCTGAAGCAAGTTTAAAAGATCTCCAAAAATCAAGTCCTAGAATTAATCTTTGAGATAGAGTTGGGATAATTAAGATTTTTAACCTGTTTACTTGATCGTTAAAATGAACATCAACTTCCAACGTTCCCCGAGATTTTTGTAAGGTACCATCGGCAGTTCTTACGTTTGTCTTCATTAATGAGTAACTGGTAAATTTGGAAAAATCATATTTAGCTAGATCTGAACCAATGCATGTTACGTTGGCTCCTGTGTCTAGAAGACCATATTCAGTAAAATCGAGAAAACTAACTTTTGCGTAGAATCGTTTATCATTAGGGCTATTAATAATTGACGAAATAATAAATTTTGACGAAATTTTTTTATTTTTAAAAAAACTTCTAATACGCAGGGTGGATCTTTTTGGTTTTCTACCCGGAATCGTCTTTACATCGGCTATATTAAATATTTTGTTACGTTTTTCCATATACTCATTCCACTTTTCATGAAAAGGGCGAATTGGGAATAAAATTTGGTAAGAATTTAACTCACGAGAAGAAGAAAGTTTAATATTATTTGAAAGAATTGAAATTTTGTTGGAGGGTTTCTTAAAAGTTTGGATTATTGAATCTGGTAATTCAGAATCAGTTTCATTTAGTTTAAGTTTTTTGGATTTACTACTTTCTTACTAGAACATCGAAGGCATTGCGGTTTGTACGTGTTTTTCGCGCCGCATCCGTAGCAAAATATGTTTCGCTCTTTTAAACAATCTTCCCAATGGTGACCTAGTTCTCCGCAGTTCCAGCAGTTTGAAATAACTGGGCCTACTCTCACTGCATCAACAGTAGCATCTGTAGTTCCACTACAATTTGCAGGGTAATCTACTGGCACGTCTAATTCTGCTACCACTCGACGGGTATGAAATTGTTGCGGCTGTTTAGATGGCAAGGTCTTACGAAAATATTCCTCCCCTAGCAAGTTTTCTCTCATCTGTACTAATTTCCTAAGGTGTGCGATGGAGTAGATTGGTACATATAACAGTTCGTGACGAATATCAGCACGCAAATTTCTGGTTAATATTTCCACCAGTTCTGGTTCAGGTATAGGAGTCTCTAACCGGTCTATCATACCACATACGGACTCATAAAACATCTCAAACTTTTCTCCCGGCTTCATTTTTCGGTTTCGAATATCCTCCTTATTATCAAAGTGGGATCGGAAATCTTTATATTGATACCGCAAAGCTGCGCAAAATTCCGTCCATTCGATATTGGCTACCTGTTTATGATACCTCCAGTACCAATCGCGTGCTTTTCCCACTAACAAAATATGCAAATTCCTACAAATCAGGTTAAAATCCCCGTTGAAGTTTTCTCTTGTCAGCGATTTAACACGGTAAAGAAATTCCTCTACGTTTAACCCTTCAGCAGAGCCATCAAATTTTAAATTCCAATTCTGGATTATTGATGTAATTTTCTCTGCCCGCATCGCAAATGGATCTTGACCCCTCATTTGATTCATATGGGAATCTCTTCGTATATCATTTCCACCAATTTCTCGATAACTGGGTTGAGAAAATGTCGGAAAATTGTTTTGATTTTGAGAAGACTGTGGCATACTACGACCTAAATTTAAATTACCAAGAAGCCTTGTTACCGTGCTTTCTATTATCTGGTTAATTTGAGAAAAATCTACTGGCAAATCTTGTCGATTTGGCAAATTTGACATATCCGTTTGCATAGGTGTTTGTCTTTGTGCTAGAAAAGAGGGCGGTACACCCCGGAAGGGACTATTTACTCTAAAATGTTCCATATCAATCATGCGGTTAGTGGTTCCCAATTCCACTAAAGGATTTTGAGAAAAATCTTGACTCAAATTCTTACTAGCCCGAGTGTTGTATTTCTTTGCCAAAGCACCCCTTGGCTTTCCACGCCCCTGAGTAACTACCCTTGACTTAGGACTATTTCCAGGCAGATGAAAATCCATCCGTTTTAAGGTGAGATCTGCTAAGGCACAACTTTTTCTACAGATAGGACATTCTAAGGATTGCGAAAGAGAACTTTCAATGCAATGCCTGTGAAATTCATGATGGCATGTTGCAATAATCAAAATTTCCTGCGCTTCCGTCATGTCTTCACTACAAATTAAACATTTGGTATCCAGTACATTAGGAACAGCCTGGGCCAAATCTTGAGGTGGTGGAGGAGAATGTAGTAAGGACATTTTGATTAATTAATTTAAGAAGCTAAAGGTGGAAATCGACTGATTCAACCACGGTTCCCTACCGATTGGTTATAAATTGCCAACAAAAAAAAACCAATTAAAATTAACCAATAAAATATATAAAATTCACGGCTAACCTAATTTCTGATACGATGAAAATTTAATTTAACTAAAAAACAAAAAAAAACTAATAGCAAAATAAAAAAGTTACTTTACGAAAGTTAACAAAGGAAATTTTTCAGAACTATCTGAGGTATTCCAAGGTTTATTTCAACATATGTCTGTCTACCTATACGATTATTTATTTTATGTTTATTTTTTAAGGTTTATAATTTACAGTAATTTCCTGTATTATGATGGCTATTAGGTACAAGGAGTTTTTTTCCTATATTATTTTTTTTTCTCTTTTAAAATCCTCGCCAGCAAAAAAAATATGGGCTATGGAGATTTTATAGATAAACCAACTTGTTAATTCCATAGAAAACCAACATGCATTGTTGTCCTCTAACTAATAAAACCGGACATAAAAATGCTTTTCGCCAAATTTATGTAAGTCCTGGTGTTATCAGGATGTTGATACCTAATCTATAGAAAAAAACTAAGTACAATTTATAATAAAATCTAAGGAAGAAAATTTAATACAACTTAAATATTTTGATTCAACAAAAGAAGTATAAGGTTAACTTTTGGTCCGTAAATCAGTCAAAAACAATTCGCGGAAATTCCTAAAAGCTCTTTAAACTTATTTGATTTGGAACAAAATAACAAAACTGCCTTAAAGTTTTCCTCCAGTCTGGATAATTTAACAAACATTCGACCCGAAAGTTCACTTAAAGACACAAAATATGTGTTTCTATGTTGGACGTTTTAGCTACGAATAAATATTATATTAACCCATTTAAGCCCAAACAAAAACTACCGGACAAAAAATAAAATATTGTTTATTTTATTATTTAATTCATTACATATAAACAAACAACAAAAAAAAAAATTTTTTTTTTTTTTTTTTTTTTTTGGAATTAAAGAGGTGTACCCAAATTGGCACTACGGTCACTAAAAAAAAAATTTAAAAAAAAATTTTTTTTAATGTTATAGAAATTTTAGTTTATCAATAAGGTAAACATATATTGAATAATGTCAAAAACTTTGTCATAAGCCGGAAATAATGAAGTGTTCCCAAATTGGCACAGCGGGCGTAAATGGGTTAAGGAACACTTCGGGCCCCACGTTGGGCGCCAATTTATGTAATGTACAGGGGTTTACATACTGAACAAATTTGGGAACTAGGCCTCTGTAAACGGAAGATATTATTATTTTTTATGTGTGTTTTGAAAGCCGAAATATTATTGAATTGCAGAATAAGTTGGACGAATGGGAGCCATTGAAGCCACTAGCAAGCAGTCGTCGGGGGAGTTCGTGTCCACATTATCCTACACCACCACATAAAAACCCTGATTCATAAATAATATTATAGACTCCCTTTTAGAACTAAGCAAATGTATTAAAAAAAATAGGAATGCAGAACTGGATAATTTGGTTAGCTGACGAGAAATAAAAGAATTGGTCTTCTAGATGGTTTTGTAAGACCCACGCATCTTTACCCACCCAACCTTCGGTTCTAGTTGCGTAATCGGCCAGAACCCCACAACAGTTACCTCCCTGACCGTCTAGGCCATCATACAAGAAAATTTAAAAAGATTTCATTGCCATTGTGACAAATTTATTAAAACAATTCAAAACATTATAAAAAAATAGAAATTCAAGTTTTGTTCAAAGGTAACTAATTTTAACTGATATTTATACCGGCATATAGATATATATATTATGTAGCTATAGCTAATTATTCACAAATAAAAGAATTTAATAAAAGCTATTTAATTTCCTTACAAAGTTGCGCAACAAAATGTTAATTAGTTTGACCATTTTGGTACTTCACGGTATATGTATTGTTTAATTCTGCTCTGTTAAAAGAATATGTTAAAAATGCGCATTTGACTGTTAAATACATTAAGCTTTTACAGAGATAATTATGAGGTTTGCGTATAAAAGCAAAGAAAACACAATCAAATGCAATTAAGGAAAACAAAAACAAAACTACTTTAAAAGCTTATTTGTTACTCAAGTTTTGTAAGAAAATAAAATGCGCAATTACAAATAAGCAATAAAACAAATTGAATTATTATCGTTTAAATAATTAAAAAAAATATGAAATGATCATTATCTTCACTCACCAAATTATCTGCAGCAGCACGAAGAGGCCTCTCGAACTAACTCCAGGGGTGACCAGATGCTAAATTTAGGATGTATTATTATTTGTTTTGTTGCTTTTTGTTGTTGCATATTCATACATGTATGTATGCACGTAGTATTGACTTAGAATAAAAAGTAAGGTTTAATTACTAATTAGCTTAATAATATTAATAATGAAGTTTTAATTGTTTTGTTTTTTCCTTTTGGATACACCAAAAGAATTGAAACTATAATAATGAACAATCTAGAATCTTTTGATAAGATTTTTGAATTTTGCAAAATTTTCTAAAATTGACAAAAATTTTTGTGAATCGGACACGAATTGTAAAAAAAAACTTTCAAAAAACGAAACTTAGGAAACTGAATTATCTTGAAATTGTTGATATTTTAGGTTGTGTGGATGGCAGTTCGCCTCATTATTAACAAAAAAAATTGTAACTTTAGCACTTTGGGTATTAGAAAGTTATTTAAAAATTCGTTTATCAAATCGAAAACTGTAGGTCAACTATTATCACAATTTTTATTATTTTAACAACTTAACTGGCCCAACTTGCTTCACCTTGGTGTGAGCGAATTAACTTCCTTAGTACGACGGATATTGTCCTTCAGTGATAATTGACTTATTATGGAAGCCTAGGACTCAATTCCAAAGCCAGCTGATGAGGACTTTTCGGAAACTCCTTGGTTGAAATTGAACTCCGACTGCATCTACCCAGAAGCAGTCTTCGTTTCAATGCCAATTAGGAGCGCTGGCGGCTATGGAAAACTGTGATCCGAATTACGAGTCTAACCCGTCAACTAGGAAAAGTTAAAAGGATGTGTTTCCTAGAAGTAAGGTGGAATAAAGATTTTTGGGAATAAAAACCACAAAAGCTATAAAATAGATTGTTACCGTTTTTAGTTTTTTTTTCTTGTCTTTTCTTTTTTTTGTAACCTCAATCGGATTATTGCCCAAATTTTTCCAAAGTTTAAAAATTATTATAAAATTTATGAGGTTTTGGGCAAGCCACGTGCTTAATATATTAAATACTAGTTAAAATTCCTTTTATTTTTAGGCTTTAGATAATTTTTAATGATGTTAACTCCACGGTGGTTTGAAAGAAAAGAAAGAATTATAATTGAAAAGGCAAAAAAATCAGGTTTGCCAAAAGTCAATTTTAACAAAAAAAAAAAAAAAAAAAAAGCTTTTCCCCCTAAAAATTACACACATATAATCTTATATTTTATATGTAAACTAGCTTAACCCGGTGCGCTTCGCTACACTGCTTAAACCACTTCTTCAGTTGAGAGATATTTAATATATGCATCCTATGGAAGGTTTTCCCCCCTGCGCCTTCCCGCTTTATTTTTATTTTCAAAAGTGTAGTATACCATAGGAGTGACTTCTACTAAGTTTGAACATTCTTACTATAACAGTTCTTAAGATATGTGATATAAAACATTGGCGTCCTATGGGGGGTAACATTTCCCCGCTGCTATTTTATTTCAATTTTGGGGTTCAGAAGATCATACTACAAAAAGTTTAATAAAAAGAGTGCAGCGGCTCTAAATTATATTTCTATCTATGAGGGGTACTGCTCCTAATCTGTCCATTTCTATATTGAAATTTAAAGTTTGCCATAATAGTAGCTTTAACCACGTTTGAAGACTCTCCCTTTAATAGTTCTTGAGTTGAGAGATATTAAATATATGCATCCTATGGGAGGTATTTCCCCCCCTGCGCCTACCCGCTTTATTTTTATTTTCAAAAGTGAAGTATACCATAAGAGTGACTTTCACAAAGTTTGAACATTCTCACTAAAACAGTTCTTAAGATATGCGATATTAAACATTGGCGTCCTATGGTGGGTACCACTACCCCCGCCGCTATTTTGTTTTAATTTTGGGGCTCAGAAGATCCTACTACCAAAAGTTCAACAAAATGCGTGCAGTGGCTCTTATTAATATTTCTATATATGAGGGGTACTGCTCCTCCCCCGTCTACCCCGCCCATTTGTATATTGAAATTTATAGTTTACTATAATAAAAGCTTTAACCACTTTTGAAGACTCTCCCTTTAATAATTCTTTAGTTGAGCGATATTTAATATATGCATCCTATGGGAGGTATTTCCCCCCCCCCCTGCGCCTACCCGCTTTATTGTTATTTTCAAAAGTGTTGTATACCATAAGAGTGACTTCTAGAAAGTTTGAACATTCTCACTATTACAGTTCTTTAGATATGCGATGTTAAACATTGGCGTCCTATGGGGGATTCCACTTCCCCCGCTGCTATTTTATTTTAATTTTGGGGCTCAGAAGATCTTACTACCAAAAGTTCTGCATAATGCGTTCAGCGGATCTTAATATATGCGATAATTAATATTGGCATCCTATGGGGGATACCAATTCCCCTGCCCCTATCGAAAAAATAAGTAGCCTATTTTATTTTTAGGGCTCACGTGATGTATCTGTAAAAATTTCAGGAAAATCGGTTCAGTAGTTTAGGAGTCTATAAGCCAACAAACAAACAAACAAACAAACAAACAAACACACATACAAACATTTTTCATTTTTATATATATAGAAGATAGAAGAAGAAGATATTCTTATTATGTTCTCCAAGAACAAAAAGTAATTATATATTCTCCTTAAACGTCACGAAAGCTAATGTAACAAAAAAAATGCTAAGTTACGAATTTAAATTGATAGTGAGAGACCCTATGCTCTTCAATTAATAATGATCGTATACCACTTAGGGCCTTTTCAAAGTTAAGGTGTATTAACAATGCAATATCCAGACACTTAAATTTCCGAAGAAAATACAAAAATAAATTCTTGCTTGCTACAAACCCTAGAATTCATACATATGTTTCACAAGAAAGTCTTAACGACACGTCTTGTAAACTCTGTAATGAAAAACATTCATTAAGAAAATGTCCCAAATTTCGATCGTTTACAGTTCAACAAAGAGTAGATTTCGTTTTTAAAAACAAATATTGCAATAACTGCTTAGCTTCTTCCCACTTGAAAGCCAATTGTCCTAGTAAATACACTTGTCTAAATTGCAAAAAATTTCACCACACACTACTGCATATGGGGCAAAGGTTCCCCAACCCCCAACCAGAAACTTCAAAGCCAGATAAAATTCCAAATTTTAATATAACTCGCAAATCACTGTCTAATGTAGCTCAATCTCATAATGACAATCGGCAAGATGAACATCCCCAAACATCAAGCTAAGTTCATGCCAATCA
This sequence comes from Pollenia griseotomentosa, assembly GCA_963931875.1. Taxonomy (NCBI): domain Eukaryota; kingdom Metazoa; phylum Arthropoda; class Insecta; order Diptera; family Polleniidae; genus Pollenia; species Pollenia griseotomentosa. The sequence continues at coordinate 158,605,205 of OZ007560.1, forward strand.
TTCTACATGTTACGATAACGTGCTTCTACGTACGGCATTAATGCAGATTAAAAATAGAGGTCAGTGGTTCACAATCAGAGCGCTGATTGATCCTGGTTCTCAACGAACATTTTTAAGTGAAACTTCCCCATAGGGTAATCACCGATAATGCCGGAAATTTTGTAGGAGCGAGCAGAGCCTTAAGCGTGAATTTTCGCAATTTATAAAAAACACTTCTCTAGACATTTCACAAAAATATCTAACTCATGGCTTTGAATGGAAATTCATACCACCACATGCACCGCACATGCACGGGTTATGGGAGGCCGCTGTGAAAAGCTTTAAATTCCACTTTAAAAGATTAGCCGGCCCTCATAAATTCAGCTTCGAAGAATTCACTACTATTTTAGCTCGAATAGAAGGGGTTCTCAACTCCCGTCCCATCTCTGCACTATCAGAGGATCCGGCAGATTTGACCACCTTAGCTCCTGGGTACTTCCTTAGAGGAGCTCCCTTAATGGCTTTTCCAGAGCAAAATTACCAAAAAATGTCAGTTATTAATAGATGGGAAAAGTTAAAAGTTATTCACCATCAATTTTCAATTCGATGGAAAGAAGACTACTTAAAATCCCTCCATAAGCGATACAAATGAAAAAATTCAGCCCGAAACCTCCAAATCGGAGATCTGGTAGTCTTAATTGACGATTTACAACCCCCTCACGAATTGCGACTAGGTCGAGTAGTAAAAACCTACCCAGGTTCTGATACAAAAGTACGTATTGCAGATATTCGCGTCACGTCAGGAATTATAACTTGACGGATAGTCAAACTTTGCCACCTCCCATTCTTAAATGATGAAAACTCACACTAAAAACCCGATACAATTCTCTGATATTTGAACATTCTTTTTTAAGTCCCTACTCTGATACATCATTTCATTACTTATTAACCCAATCAAAATTAACCATGTTCCATAAACCATTCCCCCTAAATCTAACTCACTCATTCATGCATTATCTATCCTAGGAATAACCGAAGAGTGATCGTCACACGCAACCGTAGCCGCAGCCAGCACAACAGCCAGGGGAGAAACCAGCAACCCAGACGTTGTCGCAGCCAACACAACCGCGATAGTCGCAGCCAACTCAGCAGCAACAGTCGCAGGTAACGTATAGAACACCGTTCTACACGTCGTGAAGCAGCAATATACAGGTGCATGATCTGCGAAAACTACCACGCGTTACGTATGTGCCCCAGATTTCTTAGGATGAGAAAAACCGTGGTAATTAGGCACAAATATTGTGTGAATTGCTTGGCAAAAAGCCACGAATTAAGGTCGTGCACCTCTCTGGCCACCTGTAGGGAGTGCGACCAACTCCACCAAACTCTTCTACCCCCAAATCCAACTCGTGCGACCATGCAACCTCGTCATCAACGAGCCAGTGGTCAACCACCCGCTCCAACCACAGTTCCAGACAGCATCGTGATTGTGGAAGCCATCAAATCACTGGCCAAAGTACTAAGAGCCACAAAGACTTATACAGCTTAACATCGAGGCCGGAAGCATGTCCAAACGTAGTATGGACACAACATTAATATTAAAATTATTTTCTGAATTTATATTTAAATGTATTTAAATTGTTCATTTCTATTTTTAATCTAAATGGTTTAATATTAACATTAAAACCGTTTCGGTTTACATTTGCACTGCAAACCCTGCACTTTAAAACAGTATGCATGTAAACCCTATGGAAAAATGTCATTTCCTTTTGTTCTCTCTTAACGAAACATTTTTAATCAACGCGCGTCTTCTTGCCTTTTGCTTTTAATTTTTTTTGGCACTTCATTTTCAACCACCAAAGTGTTAATTACAGTTTTCCTAAAAACTAAAACCCAAGTTAATTCATCCATAAAGTTTGCCCAATCGTGGAATCGAATTTAAACGTTAAAAGTTGAGAAATTACATTTGCTTAAAGTAAAACCTAAGTTGCCTAAAATATTTCCTAACGTTAAATCTAATGTGCACTAAAACTAAATGTAAATTTTTCTAATCTAAAATCTAATTAAAACTTGCCTTAATTAAACCTAATTTGCCTAAAATTAAATTAAGTAAATTTGCCTAAAAACATTTGATAAAACTAAATCTAAATACAATTGCCTACACAAGAAGTGTTGGTCTTACTCGTTTATTTAGTTAAAGGTGACTAGACTTAAATTCATAGTGAAATAGAACAAAATAGAAATAAAATTTGTTTAAACAAAAATTTATTGTAAATTTCATAAACTACAAGCTAAACGAAATGCAAATGTGCCTTAACTAAAATCCAAAGTGATTTGTAAATTTGCCTAAAATAAAATTGAATGTAGATTTGTCTATAAATTTTGCTAATTATTTAAACATAAATTTTGAATTGAAAGTTGTTAATTTTTAAAACCTAAAATTTTGCTAAATTTTTCTAATTATAAAAAACCTAAATTGAACTAAGCCTACATCCTTATAATTAAAACTATAAAATTGGCTAAGTTAAAGGTGACATAAATTTTGCTACTTAAATCTAAGGTTTGCTAAGAGTTATTTAATATCATACATCAATCTAAATTATATCATCAATAAATTGTACTTACTTGCCTGAATTGAAACTCATCTACTTTTAATTACAAGAAGATTTTAAAAGGTAAGTTCAGATAAATTCGACTCGTGTACACCCTACCCTCACTCATCCCCTACTTTTCTCTTTTATGGTATTATAATTACTTCCCGAGTAATTATAATAATCGTGCTATTTCGATATATGTACATATAATTTAATATATCTATTACGTTACGTAATTTTTAAAGGATTTTTTTTTGTGTTACCACCAAAGATAGGAAATAAAAACCTTGCTTGTTAATATTTTTACTTCATTTTGAAACGGCTTACGCCATAAATACTACCCTCAAGAATGGAAGGAAGCCAGGAAAAGATCATACAAAAGTTGAGTCATATAGGCCTATCAGCTTATTATCTAATATATCAAATCTGTTTGAGAAGCTCTTAGCGTCAAAATTGATCCCAATTTTAAATGGCAATGGGTGTATACCTAACCATCAATTTGGTTTCAGAAGAAACCATAGCACAATTGAACAAACCCATCGGATAGTAAATGCCATAATAAAAGCCTTTGAAGAAAGAAAATATTGCTCCGCCCTCTTCATCGATGTTTCTCAAGCTTTTGATAAAGTCTGGCATGAAGGCTTGTTACATAAATTGAAGCAAAATTTACCAGCAAACACGCACAAGCTGTTAGAAAGCTACTTAATCGGTCGTCAGTTTATTATTAAAGAAGGAAACTTCTTAAGTTCACCTCAGCCAATTGGCGCTGGAGTCCCACAAGGCAGCATTCTGGGCCCTTTATTATATTTAATCTATATTTCGGACATGCCAACAAAAAATTTCACACAAACTTCAACATTTGCGGACGACCCAGCCTTTCTAAGCGTGCACGAAAACCGTCATTAAGCATCACGTTAGCTACAGGATCATAAATTTCAACTTTAAATATGGTTAAAACAGTGGAGGATAAAGGTCAATGAGCAAAAATGCGTACATATAACATTCACCTTGCGTCGGGAATCATGCCCCCCTATTAAAATCAATAATCAAATAATACCTCAAAACTCGCATGTAAAATACCTCGGTATTCATCTAGATCGCCGTTTAACGTGGAAAAGCCATATAGAAGCAAAATTAACTCAAATGAAACTAAAAGCCATCCAAATTCATTTGCTTATTAGAATAAACTCTGTCCTTAGTCTTGACTGCAAACTTTTACTCTACAACTCCATCTTAAAGCCAATCTGGTGCTATGGTATTCAGTTATGGGGCACTGCCTCGGCCTCTAATATCGAAAAAATTCAAAGGCGTCATAATAAACACTTACCCAATTAGATGAGCGATAAACACCTATATATTCGAACATTCGTGCTTTGTTGTGATACAGACGTGTATTCTTAACTCCGCATACAATTTGAATTTTTAATTAATCACATTTGATTTTGTTATATAAACAGCGAATGGACGCTTGGAAATAAATGATATATTTTGTTATTTTAATTATTTAACATAAAAGTGAACAATTAATACGAAAAAAATATTAAATAAAGAAAAATAGTAAAAATATATACGTAAAATACAATAAATAACAAAAATATTAAAAGCACAGCTAAACGGTGAAAAACAAAAACAATTTATTGCATGAATAAAAACAATGAAACAACAATAAAACTAAATGATAGAAATGTTTATGTGACAGTGCATGCTAACGAAGACAATGCTGTAATAAATAAAACAAAAGAAAACAATAGTAACTACCTAACGGCTAAACCAATTTTTAGAACACGATCCCTTTCGCCCTCTCTTTTTACAAAGACGGTTGATGGTGATACGTTAAAAAATATAAACCTCTCACTTGCAAGTGTTGCCACAACGGCAAACACAATCTTATTAACAAATGGTACCATGAACTCTAACACAGATGCAATGCAAACATCTCAAGTAAAAAGTGGTCAAAAGCCTCAAGTACAAGTTGGTATGGACAGGTACATAACAGTGCTTAAACGGGGTCGCAGCCCTACCTCTGCAGCAGTTGCTTCGGCTTCAAAAGTACCATCTTTTGATAAAATAAACTCTCAAAATCGTTTTGCAATTCTCGAGGATGAATCCTCGGAAGCACCAAACGTTATAAAATCTTCTAAGCCACCCCCGATATATCTAAGGGAGCAAAACTCAAGTGAGTTAATAAAGAGCGTGATCTCGGTAATAGGTGAAAATTCGTTTTACGTAGCTGCAATCAAGCGTGGAAATATAAATGAGACAAAAATACAGGTAAATCATGAGAATGATTTTCGTAAATTAACTAACAAATTCGAAGCCCTTAAAAAAAGCTTTTACACATACCAACTAAAGAGCAGCAAAGGTCTTCAGGTAGTGATCAAGGGCATAGACTCATGCGTGGACCCAGATGAAATTAAAACTTTTTTGGAAGAGAAGGGTTTTAAAATAAAAAACGTTACAAATATTAAAAACAGGGAAAAAAATCCCCAACCATTATTTCGGGTAGAATTAGAACCTGGCGACATTAAGCTTAAAAAAAATGAATCGCATCCTATTTATAATTTAAAATATATTCTCTACAGAAGAATAACTATAGAGGAGCCGCACAAAAGAAATGGTCCCGTTCAATGTCTTAATTGCCAAGAATTTGGCCATACTAAGGCATACTGCTATTTACCCCCTGTTTGCGTCGTATGTGGAGAATTACATTGTACAGTCCAGTGCGATAAGTCTAAAAATGACCCCAATGTAAAAAAATGTAGCAACTGTAGCGGAAATCACACTGCCAATTATAGAGGATGCCCTGTATATACTATCGTCAAGCAGTCGGCTGGACCGAAAACTAGTCCCCCACAAATGCAGGTACCAAATCAAGTAAACACTAATGGCATTCAGGCTCCGCAGCCTAGTAATAACAGAACCTCGTATGCTAACGTCCTTAAATCAAACCATATGCCAATGCAAGGCGCTTCGCCAAGTAATGATGAAAATCCAGTTTCTAATTTAAGTCGTCTTGAAAAAACCATGGAAACATTAGTGCAAACAGTTAATAATTTTACGAACACAATGGGTAATATGATGCAGGAAATTCTAAGAATGCAATCGATGTTATTGCAAGCTGTACTTAACAAGCCATGAACTGTTTAAAAATCTGTTTTTGGAACGCAAACGGCATCCGCCAACATAAAAATGAATTAGAATACTTTCTAAAAAATAAACAAATTGATGTCATGATGGTTTCTGAAACTCATTTGACCTCAAGAAATACGTTTAAAATCAATGGTTATACACTATATGATACCAAGGACCCTCGAGATAGAGCTTGCGGAGGTTCAGCCATTTTAATTAAAACCCGAGTCAAACACTACCTAATGTTTGATCACCGCGAAGATTATCTCCAAGCAACGAACATTTGCGTTGAGGAATTAAATAGAAACCTAGTAATTTCATCGTTATACTCACCGCCTAGATTTTCAATATCAGAAAGCCAATACTGTAAATATTTTAAATCATTAGGACCCTGTTTCCTAGCTGCTGGCGATTATAACGCTAAACATACCTTCTGGGGGTCACGACTTATAACACCAAAGGGTCGTGTTCTATTTAATACTATTACTAAAATGGATTTGAATGTGATAGCGAGCGGACAACCAACATATTGGCCTACTGATCAGCAAAAAATACCAGATGTCATCGATTTTGGCGTGGTTAAAAACATCCCCATAGAAACGATTCATGTTGAAGCTTCCTTAGAATTATCTTCTGACCATACACCTACAATTGTTACTATAATGAACCCCATTAGAATTGTATCTCCGACTGGTCACTTAGCGACGACAGCTACGAAAATTAACTGGTTAAAATATAGAAAATACCTCAGCACCCATTGCACAGAAAATATTCCGCTTAGTACACCGGAGTATGTAGATCGCTCTATTGCCAATTTTGACAGTTTTCTGAAACTAGCTGTTCAACATTCCAGTATTGCCCCCAAAAAAACAAAAAATATTAAAATATATTCCACAGATGTCGAGCGTCTCTTGTCTGAAAAAAGGAGGGCTCGAAGAGAGTGGCAATTGCACAGATCCCCGTTACTTAAGAACTTACTAAAAGAGTGTACAAAAAGGCTTAGAAAGTTACTGCAGACTCAGAAAACGGCTTCTCTGGAAAAATATCTTAAGGAACTTGATGCAACCCCACAATCAGACTACTCATTATGGCGTGCAGCTAGAAATCTCAAAAGGCCAGTTGTCTCTAAACCACCATTAAGAGACTTGAATGGTAGTTGGGCAAGAAATGATGTTGAAAAAGGAAATCTGTTTGTTAATCATTTAAAAAACGTATTTACCCCAAACATATCTCACGATATTGCGGCCGAGTTACCACCTGTTGTTGCTAGAGCAGCTGTTCCCCTAAGATTTGAGATAAGAGAAATCGAAAAAGCTATTTGTGATTTAAACCCCAAGAAGGCTCCTGGTTTTGATAAGATCAGCAACAAAATGCTTCTGGAGCTACCCAGCATAGCAAAGAAAATTATTCTTTTAATTTTTAATGCTATTTTACGACTTGAATACTACCCTCAAGAATGGAAGGTCTCCTTAGTTACGATGATACCAAAGCCAGGAAAAGATCACACCAAAGTTGAGTCATATAGGCCCATCAGCTTATTATCTAATATATCAAAGCTGTTTGAGAAGCTCTTAGCGTCCAAATTAACCCCAATTTTAAATGACAATGGGTGTATACCTAACCATCAATTCGGTTTCAGACGAGAACATAGCACAATTGAACAAACCCATCGGATAGTAAACGCCATAAGAAAAGCCTTTGAAGAAAGAAAATATTGCTCCGCTCTCTTCATCGATGTCTCTCAAGCTTTTGATAAAGTCTGGCATGTAGGTTTGCTACATAAATTGAAGCTGAACCTACCGGTTAACACACACAAGCTGTTAGAAAGCTACTTGGTCGGTCGAAAATTTATTATTAAAGAAGGTGATTTTTTAAGTTCTCCTCAGACAATTGAAGCTGGAGTCCCTCAGGGAAGTATCCTGGGCCCACTTTTTTATCTTATATATACCTCGGACATGCCGACAAACAATTACACCCTAACCTCAACTTTTGCTGATGATACAGCTTTCCTAAGCGTACACGAGAACAGTCGTGAAGCATCTCGATACCTGCAGGATCATATATTTCAACTAGAACTGTGGTTAAAACAATGGAGAATAAAGGTCAATGAGCAAAAATGCGTACATATTACATTTACCTTGCGTCGGGAAACATGCCCCCCTATTAAAATCAATAATCAACTAGTGCCTCAACAATCGCATGTCAAATATCTCGGTATTCATCTAGATCGGCGTTTAACATGGAAATGCCATATAGAAGCAAAATTAACCCAAATGAAACTAAAAGCAATTCAAATTAACTGGCTTATTGGAAGAAATTCTGTTCTTAGTCTCGATTGCAAACTGCTACTTTATAACTCTATTTTAAAGCCAATCTGGTGCTACGGTATTCAACTATGGGGCACTGCCTCGGCCTCAAATATCAAAAAAATTCAAAGGCGCCAAAATAAACTTCTTCGAATAATCACAGCTGCCCCTTGGTATGTTAAAAACTCAAATATCCACAAGGATCTCAATGTGCCACTGGTAAGGACTATTATTACGAAGTATGCGGTAAAATATTTAAAAAGGCTAGAGTTGCACCCAAATCCACTAGCTCGAAATATTTTAAATGACAGCGGCCACACTCGCTTAAGGAGAAGAGACACTGCAGCACTTACCCATTAAGATGAGCGATAAACACATATGTAAATGTGACACAGAACCCGTGATGAAGAAAATTTTTGTCTTGCACTGGCAGGACATAAAATAAAGAATTAGGATAAGATTTGATTAATTATTGTTAGTTCATATTTAATATATGAAGATTCAATAAATAAATAATGAGAAAAAAAAAAAAATATTCGAACAGAAACCGCGATGAAGAAAATTTTTGTCTGGCACTGGCAGGACATAAAATAAGGTATTTGGATAAGATTTGATTGATTAATTATTGTTAGTTCATATTTAATATATAAAGATTCAATAAATAAATAATGAAAAAAAAAATAGTCCGAAAATGAGATTGATTGAATCAATCTCAAAATGCGCTTGATTCAAGTATTAAAAAGTTGATTTTATGATAAATTCGTACTTGAAAAAAACCAAAAAAGAAAATGGAAAGAAAAAGTTATTACGATTGATTCACTTACAGAAGGATAAAACACCAAAATCTTGCCCGATATGGGTTTTACTTAAGAGATCTTATGCACATATTTAACCAAAAATATAAGCTAAATAAAAAGCAAGAGTTCAAATTTACTTTTAAACCCTTCGTGGTACACATGAGTCCGGCCAGAACTTTTTCAATGTGTATAGAAAATCAATACATCCGTAAGCCGAAGGGTTAAACACAACGAAAAGTTTAATATTTTTTTTACTTGATTCAAGAATTTTATACTTATTTCAAATTCCGGGATTGATTTTCGAAAGTAAGCTCATTAAGGAGTTTTTTGAGTACGTTTTAGTGTTACTCGTACTTGAATTTTTGAGTACGACTCGTACTTAAAGTAACCATAAAAAACTTGAGTAATCGCGAGTGTTTTTCTTTCTATGTACTATCAGAAAAACAATAGAATTTTCCTGTTGCAACTAGGGCAACTAATAACCGGAAATACTAGTACGACAATGGTCAGTTTAATAATGCCAACAAAAACTGAAATAACTTTGCGAGCCATAATAGCGAACAATGTTTTAGGGACAAATTCTTAGAATCAAGAAAATTTTCCACAACCAATGGATATTAATATAATGCAGAATTCCGAAAATTTAATGGGGTCACCTTCATTACAGAATAGTCCACGGTTGGAAAATATAGCTAGCGCGCACAATCCTAGCTGAAGTAAAGGACATCAAACTTTTTTTTTCAGGGCACTGAAAATTAACGTATACCCGAGAGGGATTCATGCGTTAATAGTCATAATTAGGGCATCCAAAAAAAGCACTTAATACTTGTTTTAAGCTCTTAAAAAAAGAGTTTAAGACCATGAAAATAAGCTGTGTTGGCAGGGAATCTGACCCAGGCTCCTGGCATCCAATATAGATTATAAACACAGAGTATTTTTTTCTAGTGAAAGTAGGTATAGACAATTTTATTAAACAACTAGCATTTAACCCGCTACTTCGTTAGCGTCTCCTTTTATTCGTGGACATATTTTTATGCCAAAGTTTACTTTTCTAGGTTTAAACTTGTTTAAATTCAAGCATTTAGCCCGCTTCTTTTTAATCGGGCTTTTTCTTTCATAAACATATTTATATGCCAAAGAATATATATCTATATTTTAGCAAAAAAGTTCCAAAATTTTTATTTCATAGGTTGATATTTACACAGGACTTTGCACCTATTATTTTGTGTTTCTAAGATCAATATTATAGAAAATTCAAAAAGTACCACTCGTATAACACAAAAGCAAATGAAAGTAAGTTAATTTTCCATATTATCCGTTTTGATACTTGTTTCACCCCATTTATGTATGAAACATTTCAGTGTTGTGGTGGGAGCCCATAATTAAGTACGAATATGCCAATGAATGGAGACAAATATTTTGTAAAAAAGGACCACATGACCTTACATGTTGAATTTTATGTTTCTAGGTCCAATATTAACGGAAATTAAAAAAGCCCTCTTTCAGGTTCTTATCCACTCAGGACCTTGCATGTTTAATTTTATGTTTTTAGGTCCAATATTAACGGAAATTAAAAATGTACCAATCAAAGAATAAAAAAGTACCAAAAAGTTCCCTCTTATAAATTCTTATCCACTCAGTGCATTGCATGTTGAATCTTATGTTTTAAGGTCCAATATTAACGACAATAAAAAAATACCAGTTGCAGAAACAAAAAGCTAAAGAAAAACATAAATTTCCCGTATCTCCCCTTTTTGGTACTATTTTTTTCCCCCATTTAGTAATCAAAAATTTCAGTATTTTAGTGAGAGCTCATAATTAAGTACAAATATGTCAATGAATGGAGAAAAATGTTTTGTATAAAAAAAGTACCAAAAATAGTTACGATTTTTACCCTTTAAATGTTCGAAATTCGAATAAGTACCAAACTCATATTCGTATTTTTTTGATAAGTTTCGAATGTTGTATAAATTTTGTTCCTATGTTGATTGGTTTAAAAGAAAGATGGGGTGCCAAAAAAGTACCAAACTTAAGGTTTTACCCGTTTGCTTCCTAATAGGACCAAATTTTAAAAAAGTACCAGACACCTGTCCGCTTATTTTTCTAAAGAACAACGATAAGTATTACGTTTTTACCCTTTTTTACCCCCTAAACATTCGAATTTCCAAAAATCCCGTCTAAGTGGATCGATTTTGGGAGTCACCTATCTCTGCTCCAAATGTCAAGTTTTTAGCTAGAGGAGTTTAGGCTGTGCGATGATGAATTAGTGAGTCAGTCATTCAGTAACGTTTCAATTTTATATATATATAGATAGATAGATGAAGAAAAATTTTGTGAAAAAATAACAAAATTTGGAACGATTTTCACTCCTAAACATTTGAATTAAAAAAAAAATCCAAATCTGTTTTGTATTTTTTAAGATAAGGTGCGAATGTGACATAATTTGTATTTACCATTTTACTCCACAAAAAGGCCATACTTCAAAAAAGTACCAAACACCAGTCTGTTAATTTTTTTAATTTTGTATCTATTTTAGTTTAGGAGATATGAGGTTAGCGAATTTTTCTAATGAACAACAATAAATGTTAATGTTTTCCTTTAGCTTAGGAGGTATGAGGCTAGCAGGATCGATTTAGCGAGAGGACAGAACCCGGTCCTAATGTCAACCTTTTAGCTTTAGACGTTTAGGATCTGCGATGAAAGATAAATATATGGAAAAAAATATTTTGAAAAAAGTAACAAACATATCTTAGGAGGTATAAGGTTAGCAGGATCAATTGGGCGAGAGGAGAGCCTCCGGTCCAAATGTCAACCTTTTAGCTTCAGACGTTTAGGCTCTGCGATGAAAGATAAATAGATGGAGAAAACATCTTTTGTAAAAAGTAACAAACATATGTTGGTACAATTTTGACCCCTTAAACGTACAGTTTCAATAAAGTACCAAATATGTATTTGTATTTTTTAGATAAGTTACAAATGTTATATAATTTTTATTTCTATGTGTATTAATTTAAAAGCTAGATGGTAGAAAAACGACCCAAAATACAGTTTTTACCCGTTTGCTACCTAAAACGGCCGAATTTCGTAAAAGTACCAGACAGCTATTAACTTTTTTTTATTTAATGCACAAAAATTAATATTAAATTAAATAATAGTACCAGTTTATTTAAAACAATTACCAGTTAGAGAACGAAAAAGAACCAAAATATCCTTTTTACAGATTTTCATTCACTCAGGAACTTGCATGTTAAATTTAATGTTCCTAGGTCCAACAAATACGGAAATTGAAAAGGTACCAGTTATAGAACAAAATAGTTCCAAAAAGCCCTCTTACAGATTCTTATTCACTCAGGATCTTGCATGTTTAATTGTATGTTTCTAAGTCCAATAAAAACGGATATTTAAAAAGTACCAGTTAAAGAACAACAAAGTACTAAAAAGCCTATCTTACAGATTCTCATTCACTTAGGACCTTGCATGTTCAATTTTATGTTTCTAGGTCCAATACTAACGGAAATTCAAAAATTGCCAGTTAATGAACAAAAAAGTACCAAAATTCCCTCTTACAGATTCTCATTCACTCAGTACCTTGCATGTTTAATTTTATGTTTCTAGGTCCAATATTAACGGAAATTTAAAAAAACCAGCCAAAGAACAAAAAAGTACCAAAAACTTCCCTCTTTTAGATTCCTATCCACTCATTACACATATTGAATTTTATATTTCTAGGTCCAATAATAACGGAAATTCAAAAAGTACCAGTTAATGAACAAAAAACTACCAAAAACTTCCCTCTTATAGATTCTTATCCACTCAGGACATTGCATCTTGAATTTCATGTTTCTAGGTCCCAGTATTGGACGGAAATTATACCAAAAATACCAGTTGTAGAACCAAAAAGCTAAAGAAAAATATTAAATTTCCCGTATTTCCCCTTTTTAGTACTATTTTTCCCCCATTTAAGTATAAAAAATTTCAGAATTGTAGTGGGAATCAATAATTTAGTACGAATATGTCAATGAATGAAGAAAAATATTTTGTAAAAGAAGACCACATGACCTTGCATGTTGAATTTTATGTTTCTAGGTCCAATACTAACGGAAATTCAAAAAGTACCAATTAATGAACAAAAAAGTACCTAAACGACCTCTTACAGGTTCTTATCCACTCAGGACCTTACATGTTTAATTTTATGTTTCTGGGTCCAATATTAACGGAAATTAAAAAAGCACCAGCTCAAGAACAAAAAAGTACCAAAAACTTCCCTCTTATAGATTCCTATCCACTCATTACATTGCATATTAAATTTTATGTTTCTAGTTCCAATAATAACGGAAATTCAAAAAGTACCAGTTAAAGAACAAAAAAGTACCAAAAAGCGATTTTACAGATTCTCATTCACTCAGGACCTTGCATGTTTAATTTTATCTTTCTAGGTCTAATAACAACGGAAATTTTAAAGTACCAGTCAAAGAATAAAAAAGTAACAAAAAGTTCACTCTTATAGGTGCAATACTAACGGAATTTCAAAAAGTACCAGTTGAAGAACAAAAAAGTACCAAAAAGTTCCATCATAGATTCTTATTCTTATAAGTTTAAAAAAAGTACCACTTAAAAAACGAAAAAGTACCAAAAAGATCCCTCTAACAGATAGTCTTTCACTCAAGACCTTGCATGTTTAATTTCATGTTTCTAGGTCCAATATTAACGAAAAATAAAAAAGTACCAGCCAAAATACAAAAAAGTACCATAAACTTCCCTCTTTTAGATTCCTATCCACTCATCACACATATTGAATTTTATATTTCTAGGTCCAATACTAACGGAAATTCAAAAAGTACCAGTTAATGAGCAAAAAAATTTCCAAAAAGTCCTCTTACAGATTCTCATTATCTCAGGACCTTGCTTGTTTAATTTTATGTTTCTAGGTCCAGTACTAACGGAAATTAAAAAAGCACCAGCTAAAGAACAAAAAAGTACCAAAAACTTCCCTCTTATAGATTCCTATCCACTCATTACATTGCATATTATATTTTATGTTTCTAGTTCCAATAATAACGGAAATTCAAAAAGTACAAGTTAAAGAACAAAAAAGTACCAAAAAGCTGTTTTATAGATTCTCATTCACTTAGGACCTTGCATGTTTAATTTTATCTTTCAAGGTCTAATAACAACGGAAATTTAGAAAGTACCAGTCAAAGAATAAAAAAGTAACAAAAAGTTCACTCTTATAGATTTTCATCCTAGGTGCAATACTAACGGAAATTCAAAAAGTACCAGTTGAAGAACAAAAAAGTACCAAAATGTTCCATCATAGATTCTTATCCACTTAGCACATTACATGTTGAATTTAATGTTTCTAGGTCCAATAATGACGGAAATTCAAAAAGTACCAGTTAAAGAACAAAAAAGTACCAAAAAGCGATTTTACAGATTCTTATTCACTCAGGACCTTGCATGTTTAATTTTATCTTTCTAGGTCTAATAACAACGGAAATTTAGAAAGTACCAGTCAAAGAATAAAAAAGTAACAAAAAGTTCACTCTTATAGATTTTCATCCTAGGTGCAATACTAACGGAAATTCAAAAAGTACCAGTTGAAGAACAAAAAAGTACCAAAAAGTTCCATCATAGATTCTTATCCACTCAGCACATTACATGTTGAATTTAATGTTTGTAGGTCCAATAATGACGGAAATTCAAAAAGTACCAGTTAAAGAACAAAAAAGTACCAAAAAGATCCCTCTTACAGATTCTCGTTCACTCAGGACTTTGCATTTTAAATTTTATGTTTCTAGGTCCAATATTAACGGAAATTCAAAAAGTACCAGTTATAGAACAAAAAAGTACCAAAAAGTTCCGCAATAGATTCTTGTCCCCTCAGGACATTACATGTTGAATCTTATGTTTTTGGGTCCAATATTAACGATAATTAAAAAAAAACCAGTTGTAGAACCAAAAAGCTAAAGAAAAATATCAAATTTCCCGTATTTCCTTTTTTGGTACTATTTGTTCCCCCAATTAAAGTTTCAAAAATTTCAGTATTGTATTGGGAGGTCATAATTTGGTACGAATATCTCAATGAATGTAGAAAAATGTTTTGTAAAAAAAAGTACCAAAAATAGTTAAGATTTTCACCCCTTAAATGTTCGAATTTCGAAAAAGTACCAAATTTATATTCGTATTTTTTTGATAAGTTTCGAATGTGGTATAAACTTTGTTTCTATGTTTATTGGATCAAAAGATAGATGGGGTGTCAAAAAAGTACCAAAATTCAGGTTTTACCCGTTTACTCCCTAAAAGGGCCGAATTTCAAAAAAGTACCGGACACCTGTCCGCTAATTTTTTTAAAGAACACCGATAAGTATTACATTTTTTTTGTATCTCTTTTAGTTTTGGAGATATAAGATTACCGAATTTTCCCGTTTTTACCCTTTTTTACCCCTTAAGCATTCGAATTTCCAAAAATCCCGTCTTAGTGGATCGATTTGGCGTGTGACCAATCTCTGGTCCAAATTTCAAGTGTTTAGCTTCAGGCGTTTAGGCTGTGCGATGATGAATCAGTGAGTCAGTCAGTCAGTCAGTCAGTCAGTCAGTCAGTAACGTTACAATTTTATATATATAGATTTACAAATTTAGAATAGTGACTTTAACTCTAGTACTCTAGTGTTAAAATTCTTTTTAGTTTGAACACCAAGAACAATATCAATTTGAAACTTACAGCCAAAATGGCTACTTCAGGCCTATTTATATGGACAACAAAATTAGTCAAAAAACCGCCTGGAATCTTCCGACGTTTACAATAAAAAAAACTTTAATAAAATTTACGACAAAGTCACTCAACAAATACATACACAAATTTGACATTTAAAATGAAATGTGTTCAAACATCATAGTGCGAAGTTAACAATAAATAATATAAACCAACTCAGCAGTGGCGGTAACAGTCCTCCCCAGTAAGACGAGATGGTATCGAAGTCTTACTCCATACGCTGAGCCACGTCTAAAACTGCCAGTTTAGCTGCAGGTCTCTCTAAAACGCCTCTAGCTGTCATGACCTTAGCTCTACGCACCTGGTTATCTTCAGACTTATAGACCTCAATAACTCTTCCTTTAGGCCACACATTCCTTGGATTTTCTGGGTCAACCACTACCACAATATCTCCAACGGCTAGGGCTTTAGCTTTCTCGTACCACTTTGTTTTGCAAGTTAATGTTGGTAAATATTCTGCCACCCATCTTCTCCAAAACTTATCGGCAAATTGCTGACAACGTAACCAACATTCTTTTAATACGATACTGTCATCATTATATAACGCAAGGGGTTTAATGCCATTGGAACATCCTAAAAGAAAGTGATTTGGCGTTAAGGCCTCCTCGTTCTCGCTTTCTACTGGAACATAAGTTAGTGGTCTAGAGTTAATGATATTTTCGACCTCCGCCATAATATTTTTTAAAGTTTCGTCGTTTGGATGCCTTTCTAGTGTAATTTTGTAAAACACTGTTTTAACAGAACGCACTAAACGTTCCCAGGCCCCGCCCATATGGGGTGCAGATGGCGGATTAAAATTCCATTTTGTTGTTGAATTCGTAAAGTTTCGTACTAATTCGTTTTTGTCAACCTCTTTAATTGCTTCACGCAGCTCACGTTCAGCACCAACAAAGTTGGTTCCATTATCACTAAAATATTCTCTCGGTTGTCCACGACGAGCTGTAAAGTTGCGAATTGCCATTATGCAGGAACTTGTGTTGAGTGTATGAACAATTTCTATGTGGACGGCTCTAATGGTCAGGCATGTAAAGAGAGCGCCATACCTTTTCTCTTTGTGCCGATTTACTGTGACTAATAGAGGCCCAAAAAAGTCAAGTCCAGTGAAAGTGAAGGGAGACTGAAAGGAAGCAAGACGAGCTCGTGGTAATTTAGCCATTTGTGGAAAAACAGGCAAAGCATTTTTTATTTTACACATTTGACATTCTTTTATATAGTATTTACACACAACTCTTAACTTCGGAATATAAAATCTTTGGCGCATTTCATTCACTAAGGTTTCGTGGTTTATGTGACCATATAATTTGTGATAATGTAAAATCAATAATTCTGTTATATGACAATATTTGGGTAAAATAACTGGATGTTTAAACTCGTCTGGAATGTTTGCATTTTCAATACGTCCACCTATACGGAGTATACCGGAGTTATCAATATAAGGCGATAATCTATACAAAAAACTTGTTTTTTTTAAACTTTTATTCTGTAGAATACAATTAATTTCATCATAAAACGTTTGTTGCGCCTGTTGCCATAATAATATTTCGGCGTCGGAAAGTTCTTCTTGTGTTAATTCTGATTTGTTTTTGGAAAACTCTCTGTTTTTGATAAGTATGACATATGCCGTTGCTCTTAATAATCTAGACCAGCGGGAAAAACGATCTATGTTAATTAATGGTACAACCTCTTGAATAACAAGACTGTGCTGTTTAAGCTCCACTGACGTTTGCGATAAATTTAACGTTTTAAGTTGCCAATCTTTTTCAGGTAACTTAAGAAACTCAGGCCCAATAATCCAGCGACTGGAGTTCGATAAATCAGGTTTCTTCGCCCATTTAGTTGCTTCATCAGCCACATTATGTTTTCCAGCAATCCATAACCAATCACTCATTTCAGAAATATCCAATATTTCACTTATTCTTACGGCAACAAACTGATGATATTTGCGTTGGTCTGAGCGAATCCAGCTTAAAACTGTCTGTGAGTCAGACCAAAATATCTTTCGATTGATATTAATTGAATGATTTTGTATAATAGTTTTGGCAAAACGTGCCCCTATTAAAGCTGCCATTAATTCCAACCTTGGGATGGAAACTACTTTCAGGGGCGCTACTCTGGTTTTAGAACCTAATAACGATACGGCAGCATAGCCATTTTCGCTAGCATCAACAAAAGTATGTAATTGTACATCAATATTTTTATAGGTTTGGAAAGTTTGTAAATAGCAACGGGGTATATTAATATTTATTAATTGTGGTAAAAAAGACAACCAGTGTTTCCATTTAGCTACTTGTTGTTGAAAAATAGGCTCATCCCAGTCTACGCCGCTCCTCCAAATCTCTTGTAAAACAATTTTTAAGTACATTAGAAAATTTCCTATAAGGCCAAGAGGATCGTAAATACTCATTAAAATTTTTAAAACTTCCCTTTTTGTTGGCTCTTTTTTGCCAAGAAATATTTCATTTTTTAAAAGTGAAGGCGAAATTTTAAACGTGATGAAGTCAGCTGCGGGAACCCAATATACTCCAAGTACCTTTTCTGAATCAAATCCGTTGCTTCTGTTAAGGCATATATCAGCTGAAATGACTATACAATTTAAATCAGTTAGCACAGCACTAGAGTTAGAACACCAATTCCTAATATTGAAACCAGCTTGACTGTGTATGTAGCGGACCTCTTTAGCTAATTTACAGGCTTCTTCCTCAGAGTCTGTTGAAACAAGAAAATCATCAACGTAATGATTGTGTTTTATAGCTGAGGCTGCTTTTGGAAACGCGCTTTCATATTTAGATGCGTTAAAGTTCTTCACATATTGTGAAATGCAGGGTGCACATGATGCCCCGAAAATAAATACATTCATTACGTACACATCGACTTTTTTATTTTCATCACAATTTCTCCACAAAAAACGCTGTGTGTTTCGATCTTCTTTGCGAATAAAAATTTGATGAAACATCTGCTCTATGTCACCGCAGACGGCTACTTTTTTTCGCGGAATTGAAATAGAATAGACGGCAGGGATGTCAACATATCTGGTCCCTTTAGAAGCATGGAATTCAAACAGACTCCTTGTGCTTTTGCGGCAGCGTCCCAGACTATCCTGGTTTTGTTGGGTTTATTTTTGTTAAACACAGGAAAAATTGGTAAATACCACAATTTATCAGAAGACTTTTCAACACCATCATTTTGATTAATTTTGCTCACATATCCTTTCTTTAAATATTCCTCTATTGTTTTATTAAATATATCATGTAGTGCTTTATTTGATTTTAAAGTTCTTTCAAGACACTTTAATCTTTTTATTGCCATATCAAAACTTGGTGGTAATTTAACATCGTCATACGACTTAGGTTATTATTGTTTAAACGATCGCATTAACATATATGAAAATTATATTCACATGTTTTTGATTTCTTGACATTAGAATTACCACATATTAGCCATCCAAGTCGTGTGCGAATAGCTATAGGCTCATTAATTTTTCCCTCTTTTATACGTGTTGGTATACAAAACTTTAAATTATTTATGCCTATTAACAAAGTTGGAACAGCTTTATTACAATCATTTATTGGCAATCCTTTAAGATGTTCATACTGTTGACATAATTGTTTGTAATTAATGCTTTGACTTGGCAAAGAAAGTTGTTTAACACTACGGACTTCTAAATAATGTTTTATTTTATTTGGCCCGGATATTTGCAAAACTTATTTTTTAGAACCTTTTTCATTGCGCTCCTTATTGTCTGTCCATTTTAAACACAAGGGCTCAATTTCACCTTTTAAATGCAAATCATCTAATATTCTTTCATTTATTAGGCTAATTGATGAACCTTCATCAATAAACGCAAATGTTTCTGTAAACTTATTATTTTTACCATAAATTACTATTGGAATAATTTTGAACAATATTTTGTCGCTTTCACCACAGTGTGCAGCATGTGTGTTAACATTAACATTTTTGTTTTTATTTTCATTTTCTTTACACATCTCTGTTTCTGTTTGGTTATTTTTTGTTTTATGTAAAAGTGTGTTGTGTTTACTTTTGCAGTCTGTATGTTTACAGCCGATGGTGCTTTTACAGAAACCATTGTGACGTCTTAAATAAATTTTACAGAGATTATGCTTTCTCACTAAATTCCAACGCTCATTTCTATCAGCTGCTAAGAACTTTTTGCATTTTCCAACACTGTCGCACTGTTCATAACATATAACACAATTTCTTGTATTTTGTTGTTCATGTGTATTTACATACGCATTTTTTGTTTTGTTTGTTAAAGAATCTACTGACGTATTTGTTCTATTGTTGTTTTCAACATTTAAACAAACTTGCAGAAATACCTACGTCATAAATCCAGTTTGCAAATTCTGTTAAATTTACCTTTGTGTTGTTCTTTATTAATTCTGTTTTGTGTGAAGCCCAATTTAATTGAAAATATGCTGGCATTTTGGCAATCAATTCCTGCAATAGTGAAGAATTATTAAGTTCATCCATTAACCCACAAGCTATTATTGTTGTTTCCAACGCTTTTACTTCAATAGCGAACGCTGTAATTGTATGTAGTTTATTTATATTAAGTGCGGGCAATAATTTTATTCTATTTTTTAGTGAACTTAATATTTTTTCTGGTTGACCGTAGAGCAGTTTTAATGTTGACATGGCTGCTGATACACAAGAGGGGTGTATTAATATATGCTGGACAGATCGCAAAGCTTCACCACGTAATGCCTTCTGTAGGCGAACCAAGTTCTCGGCATCGGTTAAGCCGCATATTGTAGTAGACCAGTTAAACGTTGAGTTAAAATGTTGCCACTCTTCAGGCATACCTGTAAACGTTGGCAAATCTTTAGGAACATTTTGACGGGCGTTTACTTGTTGATTTGAAAGGTTACTGTAACTGCAAATATTTGGCGTTAACGTTCTTGATGGTTGCATAAAAACAGTTGGGTTATTGTTATGAAAATTAAGCGGTGGTGCTGAAAAGGAAGGTTGATTTGATGAGTTTGTATTTGGACGCGACGTAAACATTGACTGCTGAGAAATCGTGGGACCCATATGTTGAACATTTTGTGACTGTGAGCCTCGGATATGTGCGTGAATTTCGGTGTTATCACTATTGAAATTGGTATTTAAGTTTTGCAACATTAATTGTGGATTGCTTTCTGGCACCGTATGAATAAACGTTGAAACATTCGTATTTGCAGAGTTTTTGTTGGAACTATTTCTTAAGTTTGATTGTGTAACTGCATTTATATAATTTGTGTTTGTACTTACATTGGGTGATGGCAAATTGTTTGACGGAGGTAATGTTGTTTGGGGATAAATATAGCACGATGTATCGGTTGAAAATGTTAGACCAGTTTTTTTTGAAGTTGTAGGATTCGTTTTTTCTATTGCAGTATTTTGTTGACCCACAGCATTTGGTTGATTATCTATCCAGTTTTGTACGGATGAAGTTTGTGAATTTGTTTCCCTTTCTTCTTCATTTGCTTGTTCAAGAATTCGATATTTTTTGCGAAGAAATTCTCTCTGAAGTTTAGTTTCTTCTTCTAGATGTTGAAGTTCTAGAATATATTTACGGGAACGGGTTGCATGTGATGTGTTTGAAAAGCCGCTGTGAACGGATGTAGGTGAAACCTCTGGTGTTTGTTGTAACGAACAGTCATAACAATTCCATTGTGTATTACGTTGATTGTTGTCAACGTTAGCACAGAACAAGTGAAACTCCGACTTACACGAGGCGCAATATATTTTGCTACTGTTTTCGATTGATTCATGACATATTTCACAAGACGATAAAGAATTAGTGGTTAAAATTTCAATTTGGGTTGGTGTTGTAGTGGTGTTAAGTGGTTGACCCTGTAAGGAGAATGAAGAATCCATTGTGTTAGGACTTACGGTATATTAGCCGGGAAAGATTCTTCTACTGAATCCAGTTGTACTGAGGGGAGAATAACACGTGGTAAAAATAATTTTAAAGTTGTTGGCAGGGAATCTGACCCAGGCTCCTGTCATCCAATATAGATTATAAACACAGAGTATTTTTTCCAGTGAAAGTAGGTATAGACAATTTTATTAAACAATTTACAAATTTAAAATAGTGACTTTAACTCTAGTACTCTAGTGTTAAAATTCTTTTTAGTTTGAACACCAAGAACAATATCAATTTGAAACTTACAGCCAAAATGGCCACTTCAGGCCTATTTATATGGACAACAAAATTAGTCAAAAAACCGCCTGGAATCTTCCGACGTTTACAATAAAAAAAACTTTAATAAAATTTACGAAAAAGTCACTCAACAAATACATACACAAATTTGACATTTAAAATGAAATGTGTTCAAACATCATAGTGCGAAGTTAACAATAAATAATATAAACCAACTCAGCAGTGGCGGTAACAAGCTGTTAAAATTAAAAAAAAAACCACTTTATTCATTTTAATACGTTGTTACAGTAAATTATAAATTAATGCGATAAATTTTAGAAAAGAAAACTCTGTCTAGTTGGATTTATCACGTTCTTGTACATAGAAAAAGTTCTTTCTACGTCTACAGATGTTAAGTTTAAGTATATTTTATACGATTGCACTAACAATTCTGCTTGCCTCACTAATTATCCCCAACATCTTTTAGTACCAAAAATCCTTTATTTTTTAATAACACTGATTTAAATTTTGTGTCTCCTATATCCCCAGGACCACAGAACATTTTTCCTACGGTGTCCATAACTATATTTACTTGAGAAACCAATGAAAGATTTCTTGTTTCCAATTTTGTTACAACTTTGTGTAAAAACCCAAAATTGGCAGAATGAACAATAGTTGGTTCCGCAATCACTTTCATTCCAATTTATTCAGAGAAATTCTTAATAGCTTAAACTATAAAAAAGCAAAAAGAAACGTTACTATACCAAAAACAGAGAGAAGGGGAACTAAAACTATATTTAAAAAGAAATAAGACGTTACAAACTATGATGGTAAACAGACGTTACAGAAAGAGTTTTATTGTATGAACTGACTGAGTGACAGGAATTTGATCGTTGGAATACAGCTATGTTATTTTCCAGAGAAAGTACCAGTTCACACACGTCAAGTCTTGAACTTTTAGATAAGAAGGGAAAAGAGAATGCCATTTCTTTTCCACTCTCTCCTAAAAACTCAAGACTTGAAGCGTCAAACTTGAAATTAAACACATAAAAAAAAAATACAACAATATAAAAAGTACGTTACAGTACCGCTAAGACAGAGTTACATAAAAATCAAGTAAGAAAGTACAGTCGGTCAAGCTCGACCATAAGATACCCAACACCACAGTATTTAAAAACAAATTTTGCCGATATTGTCAACATGAGCAAAAAAGCCCTAACAAAGATAGCTAATTTTTTTTTTGTTTTTTTTTTATGATCGAAACTTGTTTTCAATCAGAAACATTCTATCTTGTAAACCAAAAAATAATCATTGAATTTTTTTGGTTGGCCTAGTCATAATGATGCAACAAACTCTAATTAGTTTATCCAGTCAAAATAACACAGTGCAACATTTTCCTTTACGAGCCTCGCCGGAGAATAA
This sequence comes from Pollenia griseotomentosa, assembly GCA_963931875.1. NCBI lineage: Eukaryota > Metazoa > Arthropoda > Insecta > Diptera > Polleniidae > Pollenia > Pollenia griseotomentosa. The sequence goes on from OZ007560.1 coordinate 158,628,346, forward strand.
CCATATATTAGAATTAAAGAATGTCTTTAATTTATTATGGATACTGGGGCCACTCATTCAACAGTTAACCCAGGCATATGCAATCCAAAATGGCGAATGAATTCCCATACTCTGACCTTAAAGACTTTACAGAACAGTATAACAACTAGTACTATTTACCTTGTTCCAATGTTTACGGAACTGGGAAATAGCAATGACATTGTATGACGGAATCATTGGAAACGACATTTTACAAAAGTACAAATCAATTATAGATTATGGGAAAAACCAATTAACTATCAAAAACAAGCAATTTCCTTTAGTAAACCTAAATGAAAATCAAAAAATTAAATGTGTTACCAAAGTTATTTTTGGGAATACAAAATTTATTATTATTAAGATTTTCGTATGACGTGCTAAATTCCAAATTTTACATATTTGATAAATGCACTGAAATTTATTGTTGGGGGAAAGCTAGCTTCTATTCGAATTTAACTGGTTGCTTAGGCCAGATCGTCAGGAAACCTTTTTCAAAGATATTGTTACAAGTAAGACTTTGAGTGTTTATAATTCTTATTCGCTTCAAGGTTGTATTTGTATAATAGTTTTAGCTTTTCTAAAATCTTTGGAAAAGGTTTCCTGACGATCTGGCCTAAGCAACCAGTGAAATGCGTATAGAAGCTAGCTTTCCCTCAACAATAAATTTTAGTGTATTTATCAAATACAAAAAATTGGGAATTTAGCACGTCTTACGAAAATCTTAATAATATAAACTGTATTAAGCTGGGATCACACGATTGCCGCAATGCACCAATTTTCATACTTCTTAATACCCCAATCGTGTGACTGCACAACCAATTGGCTCATGTACCAATCAAGGACAATATTGTGCAAACTTTTACCAATCAAATGCAACCCTGGTGCGGCAATCGTGTGACTGCTTGCTATGCAACCGCGCGGCAATAAAAATAACAAAAATGCACCAATATTTATTGTGTTCTTGTGCGGCAATCAAACAACACAATACGCACCAATATTTGCCTTTTTTTTAATTAATTTACTTTTTGTGTTTCTTTAAATAGGTAATTTTTTTTTTTTTTTTCTCAATATTTATTTATTGAATCTTCATATATTTAATATGAACTAACAATAATTAATCAAATCTTATCCTAATACTTTATTTATGTCCTGCCATTGCCAGACAACAATGTTTTTCATCACGGGTTCTGTTCACATATATAAGTGTTTATCGCTCATCTAACTGGGTAAGTGCTGCAGTGTCTCTTCTTCTTAAGCGAGTGTGGCCGCCATGATTTAAGATATTTCGAGCTAGTGGATTTGGGTGTTGTTCAAGCCTTTTTAAATATTTTACCGCATATTTTGTAATCATAATTTTTACTAATGGCACATTGAGATCCTTATGAATGTTTGAGTTTTTAACATACCAGGGAGCGGCTGTGATTATTCGAAGAAGTTTATTTTGGCGTCTTTGAATTTTTTCGATATTAGAGGCCGAGGCAGTGCCCCATAGTTAAATACCGTAGCACCAGATAGGCTTTAAGATAGAGTTGTAAAGTAAAAGCTTGCAATCGAGACTAAGGACAGAATTTCTTCCAATAAGCCAATGAATTTGAATGGCTTTCAGTTTCATTTGAGTTAATTTTGCCTCTATATGGCATTTCCACGTTAATCGCCGATCCAGATGTATACCGAGATATTTTACATGCGAATGTTGAGGAATTATTTGATTATTGATTGTAATATGGGGGCAAGATTCCCGACGCAAGGTGAATGTTATATGCACGCATTTTTGCTCATTGACCATTATCCTCCATTGTCTTAACCATATGCTTCATAACGGTTTTCGTGGACGCTTAGAAAAGCTGTATCGTCTGCAAATGTTGAAGTTTGGGTGTAGTTGCTTGTTCGCATGTCCGAAGTATAAATTAAGTATAATAGAGGGCCCAGGATGCTGCCTTGTGGGACTCCAGCGCCAATGGGCTGAGGTGAACTTAAGAAATTTCCTTCTTTAATAATAAATTGACGACCGACTAAGTAGTTTTCTAGCAGCTTGTGTGTGTTTGCTGGTAAATTTTGCTTCAATTTATGTAATAAGCCTTCATGCCAGACTTTATCAAAAGCTTGCGAAACATCGATGAAGAGTGCTGAGCAATATTTCTTTTCTTCAAATGCTTTTCTTATGACATTTACTATTCGATGAGTCTGTTCGATTGTGCTGTGTTTTCTTCTAAATCCGAACTGATGGTTTGGAATACATCTATTTTCACTTAAAATCGGTGTTAATTTTGAAACTAATAATTTCTTAAACAGCTTTGACATATTTGATAATAAGCTAATAGGCCTATAAGACTCAACTTTTGTATGATCTTTACCTGGCTTTGGTATCATGGTAACTAAAGAAACCTTCCATTTTTGAGGATAGTATTCGAGGCGTAAAATAGCACTAAAAATAAAAAGAATAATTTTCTTTGCTATGCGAGGTAGCTCTAAAAGCATTTTATTACTGATCTTATCAATACCAGGTGCCTTCTTAGTGTTTAAGTCAGAAATAACCTTTTCGATTTCTCTTATCTCAAATCTGAAGGGTATAGCTGCTCTAGCAGCAACAGGTGGTAACTCGACCGCAATATTGTGAGATATATTTGGTGTAAATACGTTTTTTAAATGATCGACAAACAGGTTTCCTTTCTCAACATAATTTCTTGCCCAACTTCCATTTAAGTTTCTTAATGGTGGCTTAGAGACAACTGGCCTTTTGAGATTTCTAGCTGCACGTTACAATGAGTAGTCTGATTGTGGAGTTGCATCAAGTTCCTTGAGATATTTTTCCAGTGAAGCCGTTTTCTGAGTCTGCAGTAACATTCTCAGCCTTTTTGTACAGTCTTTTAGTAAGTTCTTAAGTTGAGGGGATCTGTGCAATTGCCACTCTCTACGAGCTCTCCTTTTTTCAGACAAAAGACGCTCGACATCTGAGGAATATATTTTATTATTTTTGGTTTTTTTGGGGGCAATACTGGAATGTTGAACAGCTAGTTTCAGAAAACTGTCAAAATTGGCAATAGAGCGATCTACATACTTCGGTGTGCTAAGCGGAATATTTTCTGTGCAATGGGTACTGAGATATTTTTTATATTTTAACCAATTTATATGTGTAGCTGACGTCGCTATGTATCCAGAGGGAGATTCAATTCTATTGGTCTTTATTATAGTAACTATTGTAGGTGTGTGATCAGAGGATAATTCTTAGGAAGCTTCAACGTGAATCGTTTTTGTGGGGATGTTTTTAACAACGCCAAAATCGATGACATCTGGAATTTTTTGCGCATCAGCAGGCCAATATGTTGGTTGGCCACTCGCGACAACATTTAAATTCATTTTAGAGATTGTATTAAACAAAACACGACCCTTTGGTGTTATTAGTCGTGACCCCCAGAAGGTATGTTTAGCGTTATAATCGCCAGCAGCCAGGGTCCCAATGACTTATAATATTTATAATATTGGCTTTCTGATATTGAAAACCTAGGTGGTGAATATAAAGATGAAATTACTATGTTTCGATTTATTTCTTCAACACAAATGTTCGTTGCTTGGAGATAATCTTCACGATGATCACACATTGGGTAGTGTTTAATTCGGTTTTTTATTAAAAAGTCAGAACCTCCACAAGCTCTATCTCGAGGGTCCTTGGTATCATATAGAGTATAACCATTGATTTTGAACGTATTTCTTGAGGTCAAATGAGTTTCAGAGACCATCATGACATCAATTTGTTTATTTTTAAGAAAGTATTCTAAATCATTTTTATGTTGGCGGATGCCGTTTGCGTTCCAAAAACAAATTTTTAAACAGTTCATGGCTTGTTAAGTACAGCTTGCAATAACATCGATTGCATTCTAAGAATTTCCTGCATCATATTACCCATTGTGTTTGTAAAATTATTTACTGTTTGCACTAATGTTTCCATTGTTTTTTCTAGCCGACTTAGATTAGAAACTGGAGTTTCGTCATTACTTGTCGAAGCGCCTTGCATTGGTACATTGTTTGATTTTAAGACGTTAGCATAAGAGATTCTGTTACTACTAGGCTGGGGGGCCTGAAGGTCATTACTGTTTACTTGATTTGTTACCTGAGGGGGATTAGTTTTCGGTCCAACCGACTGCTTGACGATAGTATATACAGGGCATCCTCTATAATTGGCAGTGTGATTGCCACCGCAGTTGCTGCATTTTGTTACGTTGGGGTCGGTTTTAGACTTGTCGCAAAGAACTGTACCATGTAATTCGTCACATACTACGCAAACAGGGGGTAAGTAGCAGTATGCCTTAGTATGGCCAAATTCTTGGCAGTTCAGACATTGAACGGGACCACCTCTTTTGTGCGTCTCCTCTATAGTTACTTTTCTGTACAGAATGTATTTTAAGTTATAGATGGGATGCGTTTCATTTTTTTTAAGTTTAACGTCGCCGGGTTCAAACTCCACTCGAAAAAGTGGTTGGGGAATTTTTTCTCTATTTTTAATGATTACTACATGTTTTACCTTGAAGCCTTTTTCTTCTAGGAATGTTTTTACCTCTTCTGGGTCCACACATGAGTCAATACCCTTAATCACTACCTGAAGACCTTTACTGCTTTTCAGTTGGTATGTATAAAAATTTTTTTTAAGTGCCTCAAAGTTGCTTATAATTTTGCGAAAATCATTCTCATGATTGACTTGTATTTTTGTTTCGTTTATACTACCACGCTTGATAGCAGCTACGTAAAACGAATTTTCACCTATAACCGATATCAAACTCTTTATGAGCTCATTAGAATTTTGCTCCCTCAGATATAGCGGGGGTGGCTTGGACGATTTTATGATGTTTTGTGCTTCAGAGGATTCATCCTCCAGAATTGCAAAACGATTTTGAGAATTTATTTTATCAAAAGATGGTACTTTTGAGGCCGAAGCAACTGCTGCAGAGGTAGGGCTGCGTCCCCGTTTAAGCACTGTTATGTACCTGTCCATACCAACTTGTACTGTAGGCTTTTGATAAGTTTTTACTTGAGTTATTGAGTTGTCCATAGCGGCTGTTTTGGGGTTAACCTTTTCATCACTTATTAAAGTTTTTTTTTGCTCTGTGGCAACGCTTGCAGTTAATAAATTTGTTATTGTATTACGATCGACCGTATTTTTAAACAAAGAGGGTGAGAGGGAACGCGTTCGAGTAATAGGTTTAGCCGTTAAATAATTGCTATCATCGATTCTTTTTTCTACGTTTGTTTCGTCAACACTCAATGTAACATAAGCATTTCTTTCGTTGTTTTATTGTTTTTGCATTATATGCATTCATAAGAGTTTTTTTTATATATTACTGTTTGTTTAATTGTGCTCTTCTTTTTATTTGTTGTTTAAAAAACCCCGAGAATAAAAAAAAGAATAAAGAAAACAAGAAATGTTTTTGCTTAAAATGTATGTATGTATATGTATGTGTATACATTAGGGTGGCCGTTATTTTTTTTATTTTGATTTCTTATATTATCCCCCCCTAAATCGGTTCAGTTTTATGTAAAAAAAATACAAAAAAATTTCGTAGCGATATGTTGTGTTTTAGGGGGGGCGTCCGTCCCTCAAAGTTTGCCATCAAGCCATTTATTCAAATGTAATTTGTTTGCGTATGACATCTTCTAAAAACAACATTTTACAAGAATATGATATATGGCAATATTTTAGCTCTTCTAGTCAACAACATAAGCCTATAAGAAAGTTTTTTGCTAAAATCAATATTTTAGAAAATAATTAACAAAATAAAAACAAAATACCAAACATTTTATATACGTTTTATATATATAAAAGGGGGATTTAATGTCAAGTGACCCAATTTTGAAATAGATGTCTCTCGATTTAAATGAAATTTACACCAATTTTAGTACTGTTAGATAGTAGCTTAGTCACAACAAGATCGGTCAAAAAGTTTCTGAGTTAGAGGGGGTCAAAGTTTGACATTTTGGCCATACAGGTGTTCTTTCTCATCCATGTAACTTATTACCTATTGGTGTAAGCAAAATTTGTCCCAAGTAGCTTAGATAGCTTTTTGATCAAACTTTTTAAAAAAATTGTTTTTGTTTTTTTAAAAAATTTTTAAAATTTTTTTTTTTTAAATTTCACACTTGGCTAAAAAAAATAAAAAAAAAGTTTTAAATTTAAAAAAAAAAATTAAAAAATTTTTTAAAAAAAACAAAAAATATTTTTAAAAAAGATTGATTAAATAGCTATCTAAGCTACTTGGGACACATTTTGCTAACACCAATAGGTAATAAATTACATGGATGAGAAAGAACACCTGTATGGCAAACTTTGACCCCCTCTACCTCTGAAACATTTTGACCGATCTTGTTGAAAATTTGTGTGTAAACTACTATCTAATAGGACTAACCTTGGTGTAAATTTCATCCAAATCGGAAGACATCAATTTCAAAATTGTGTCACTTGACATTAAATCCCCCTTTTATATATATAAAACGTATATAAAATGTTTGGTATTTTGTTTTTATTTTGTTAATTATTTTCTAAAGTATTGATTTTAGCAAAAAACTTTCTGAGAGGCTTATGTTGTTGACTAGAAGAGCTAAAATATTGCCATATATCATATTCTTGTAAAATGTTGTTTTTAGAAGATGTCATACGCAAACAAATTACATTTGAATAAATGGCTTGATGGCAAACTTTGAGGGACGGACGCCCCCCCTAAAACATAACTTATCGCTACGAAATTTTTTTGTATTTTTTTTACATAAAACTGAACCGATTTGGAGGGGGAGCGTATAAGAAATCAAAAAAAATAAAAGTTCTCCATACAACTAACGGCCACGCTAGTGTACATACATATTTTTTTGTTAATTGTAATTTTTAATATGTGTATTAAAAATTTTATGTTCACTTATTAAAAATTATTTTAAAGCGTCTATTCATTCGCTGATCTTATATTATTTAAAAAAAAAATAATAATATTATTATATCATAAATATACACTTATTTATGTTAAAAAAAAAAACCGTAAGCCGAGTTAAAAAAAAAACACGTCTGCATTCAACGAGCACGCAAGCAGAATGAAATAGGTAATGAAGATAAATATTTATTTATTTATTATACATTTTAATTTATTTTAATTCTTGCTATTAACAAAATATGTATGTATGTATGTATGTATGTATGTTCATAGGCGTATTTAGCTGTTCAGTGCGAATATTTTTATTTAAAAGGTATTTCTATGCGAAACTTAACATACGAAATTGTTGAACAGACTTAATTTTTGGAATTTCTTAAAAAATTTAAATAAAACTATTCAACAATAATTTGTTTAAGTACATACATATATGATACATATTTGATTTTATTTAATGAACAAACCAACAAGAACTTTCAAACAAATAAAAAGCTACCACAACAGCTGTTTTCGCAGTTGTCAAGTAAGAACAATCGTGTGACTGTGCTGCGGCAATTGTTGGAACCATTTCGCTTTGTACCAACTAGCGGCAATTTAATTTTTTTAAAAGAGGACAATTGTGTGATATCAGAATACATATTTTATTGGTGCAATTTCATTATTGTGCGTCAATAACGCACAATAAAAATTGTGTCATATTGGTCCATTTGCGGCAATCGTCTGATCCCAGCTTTACACCTACTGAATGTGGATTAGTTCATACACCCAGAGAAAAACCATGTTTAAATATGGTCACCTTCAACAAAACTATTTTAAAAGAACATTTTAAATATTTTATGTTTAAATTAAGCATACTATTGTCACTGACAACCAAATTATGGTTAAATTAGTCGTCCATCAAGAAGCCACAACCATGTTATGGTTGCCTCCGAACATATTATAGTTAATAATAACTAAAATATGTTTAACACTTATAATAGCATAGTTAGTTTTCATCCATAGCATGTTTCTCTTGAAAAAGAGGAAAATATTATTGTCAATTTAAAAACAAATTATGGTCATATATAATCATAATATGTTTAGAGTCAACCATAATATGGTTGTGGCTTCTTGATGGAGGAATAATTAAATAATAATATGGTTGTCGGTGACAATAATATATATACAGTCAAATCCCGATAATTCGTACCCCGATAAATCGTAATTCCCGATAATTCGTAATAAACTGTCGGTCCCTTGAAAAAATCTCGATAATTCGTAAAATTTCCATACATTTTGGTCCCCTCGCTAATTCGTAATTTTTTTTGAACTAAAATCTTCTTTACCTCTTATAAACCGTAATTGTTTGCTAACTACCACTTATAATTCGTAATAAAAACAACAGAAACATGCAAAGAATGATTTTTTGTTTACCGCTATTTTTTGTGCGTTGGTTTTTGCTTGTATGTGTGTTTATTTTCTTAAGATCAGTTTGTTACATGAATGTTAAAGAAAAATGTCAAAGCGCACGCATAAAACTTTGTCGGTGTTACAAAAACAACAAATTTTTGCAGCCATTGACAATGGAGAGAAAAAAATAGACGTTGCTAAGCGATTTGAAGTTGCTCCATCAACTCTTACTTCAATCCTTCAAAAAAGAGAATTTATTATGCAAAAATCTTCAGGCAGTAAGCTAAAGCGCGAAAAACCACCTGAATATCCAGAGCTTGAAAAGTCTTTAGTTTTATGGTTTACACAGTGCCGGCAGTCTAACATTCCGATTAGTGGCCCATTATTATCGGAAAAAGCAGTATGTTTTGCAAAAAAGTTAAATCTAAATGATTTTAAAGCAAGCAGTGGATGGCTCGATCGCTTTAAAAAACGGAATAACATAACATTTAAAAAAATCTGCGGTGAAAGTTCGGCCGTTAATGAAAATATATGTTCAGAATGGAAAGAAAAACTTAATCATTTGACAAAAGATTATGATGCAAAAGACATTTACAACGCAGATGAAACTGGTTTATTTTTTAAATGCTTGCCAGATCGTACACTTTGTTATAAAAATGAAAAATGTCATGGGGGCAAGCGCAGTAAAGAAAGAGTGACATTATTATTTGCTGTAAACATGGATGGTACAGAAAAGTTTAAACCCCTTCTTATAGCAAAGTCAGCAAAACCGAGGTGTTTTAAAAACATACATAGTTTTCCAATGGATTACCGGCACAACAAGAAAGCTTGGATGACAACTGAATTATTTAATGAGTGGCTGCAAATATTGAACAATAGTATGAAGAGTCAAAATCGAAAGATTTTATTGTTTATTGACAATTGTACTGCCCACAATGGAGAGCATAACTTTAGCAACATCAAAATAGAATTTTTACCTCCCAACACTACATCTGTGCTGCAGCCTCTAGATCAAGGAATAATACAAAATTTAAAAACATTATACCGCAAAGAAATTGTTGTAAACATGTTGAATTGCATAGACGATAAAATAGAATATAAAGTAACATTGCTTACAGCAATGCATACTGCTCATAAAGCATGGGAAAATATCAGCAAATCTTGCATTCAAAATTGCTTTCGTGCTTGTGGTTTTAACAAGGATTTAAACTGCGATTTATCTGCAGACACACAATTAAATATTGAGTCCGACTGGAATCGCATACCTTTCAACTCTGAAAATGTTGTTTCAATTAAAGAATACATAAATGTTGATAACGGCTTAGCTGTTGCAGGCACGTTGGAAGATTACGAAAAAAAAAAAAAATAAAGAGGCAAAATTGGCAATTAATAAATTAAGATTTTATGTCTCCAGTCATACTGTGGACGAAGCAATTTTTAGTTCCTTAATAAAAATAGAAAATACCTTGGACAACCTCCGTGAGAAAAGTCTGAAACAAACGCAAATCACTCATTTTTTTAAAAATTAATTTTAGATAATGTAAATATGTATGTATGTATGTATTTTAAGTTAAGAAAATGAATTTGTCAGTTTTATTTTTATTTTATTGTTTTTTGTTTGTTATTAAAATTACACGTATTTTGCGCTAAGTAAATGAATTTGCTATTTTATTTTATGTATTTATTTTATTTTTAACAATTGTTTTTTATGTTGATTTTATCGTTTTAGTAAATAAATTGGAAAAACCCCGTTAATTCGTATTTATTTTATTTTAACCCCGTTAAATCGAAATCCCGCTAAATCGAAAACCCCTATAATTCGTAAGAAACGGCCGGTCCCTTGCTATTACGAATTATCGGGATTTTACTGTATATCAAACATAATATGTTTAAAATTTTCTTTAAAATTTTTTGTTGGATGTGACCATTTTTAAACATATCTCTTCGTGTTTAAGGGAACATAGAAATAGTTTAGGCGAAACTATTGTTGATAAAGGCGTTTACAATGCACAACATTTTAAGTTAGTGGCAGAAACTACTGCTAGCTGCCCGAAAGTAATACACCTACCGAAAAATGGTTCATGGCCCGTTTCTCCCGAAAATTATTATTTAGTTGATGGGAGCTTATTTTTTTAATTATAAGCTACATTATTTGAAACATATAAGAACAGATCCTCTCAACGCAGCGGAGCAATTGTATTTAGTAAAGAAATTGAAAAATTATAGTCAATTGTTTTATTAAACTAATTCAAACCTAACGTTCACAAATGTTATAAAACACCGCATATTTAATACGGACGATATACCTGTTTTTGCCAAAATTTATATATACCCATACGTACATAAAGATGCGGTAAAAAACAAATACAGGAAATGTGAGGCAACAAAATAATTAAGCCTTCAAGTTCCGCTTATCATGCTCCGATTTGGATTGTTCCTAAGAAAGATGATGCCAGTGGACTGAGAAAATGGCAAATTGTTGTGGACTATAGAAAACTGAATGAAAAAACTATAGATGACCGTTTTCATATCCCAAACATAGAGGAACTCTTGGAAAAGCTAGGCAGGTGTATGTATTTTACCACCTTAGATTTTGCAAAGGGGTTTCACCAAGTTTAAATCGATTCAAGGGAGGGTGGGCATTATGAGTTTTGGAGAATGCCTTTCGGATTGAAAACCGCACCCGCCACATTTGAAAGGCTAATGAATAATATTTTAGGTTATCTAGTTAATAAAGTGTGTTTAGTTTACTTGGATGATATAATAATTTACTCAAATTCTATTCAGGAATATATCAATTCCTTGCGTCTTGTCTTCGATAGACTTTTAAACGCTTACCTTTAAATTCAGGTAGATAAATGTGAATTTTTACGACGTGAAACGGAATTTTTAGGGCATGTTATTACACGCCAGAGAATAAAACCGAAACCCAATAAATTTGAATGTGTTGTTAATTTTCCCTTGCCAAAGACACAGAAGCAGATAAAAACGTTTTTAGGCCTAAGCGGCTATTACCGCAAATTTATTAGAGACTATTCGGCAATTGCGAACAAATGACAAAATATTTAAAAAAAGATATTAAAATTAATATTAATGACCCAGAGTACATCGAAAGCTGTATAACACTTAAAACTCTTCTTACCCATGACCCGATATTAGCTTAACCAAACTTCAACAAGCAGTTCAATCGCAGGAAAATTATCCCATATGATATGCCAGCAGAACTCTCAATGAACATGAGATAGATTTCAGTATAGTAGAAAAGGAATTGCTAGCGGTAGTTTGGGCCATATCTGTTTGGTAAAGAATTTATTATCAAGACTGATCATCAGCCACTACAGTAGATATTTTCTATGAAACAACCAAATTCGAAATTAATTCGATGGCGATTACAACTAGAAGAATATGACTATGATATTTTTTATAAACGCGGCATTAAAAACGAAAACGCGGATGCATTATCTCGGGTTGAAACACAAATAAATTTAATTGAGAATCCTAATACTATTCGATTAACTGATATCCCGTTAAATATATATCGTAATTGGATTATTATTAAAAAAACTAGGATCTTTAAAAATAGTTAGCATTAAAAATTTTAAAAATCATAGAAAATTAATTATGGTAACTAAGTTTGGTGAACACGACATGGTAGATATATTGAAAAATTATTTTCACCCAACCAAGGTAACTGCAGTTTTCATAAATGATGAAAACATTTACCAATTGTTTCAGAACACTTTTACCAAATATTTAAAAAATTCAAGACTTTGAGTAGTAAGATGCAATTACTTGCTTGAAGATATTTTAGATGAAGATGATCTTAGTTCTAAGATTAAAAATGAGCACTTTAGAAATAATCATCGCGGTATAAATGAAAATTTCTTACAACTTAAAACCAAAATATGTCACTCAAAATTAAAATATAGAATTCAACAATTTATTAACTATTGCCACATCTAAAAATTGAAAAATATGATAGGAAAACTATCAAACAAATGTTTAAAACTACTCAAACACCTGATAGACCAGGATCGATGTTTTTTATAGTTTACAAAAAACGCTGTTTCTAACTGTAATTAATAAGTTTTCTAAGTTGGTTAAGGCAATAAAAATCGCAAATAGGTCATGAATTGAATTTAAAAAGGCACTCACGCAATACTTTGGTATTGTTTGGAAAATTTAAAAAGTTTTTACCGACAATGAGTAAGAATTTATGGCTCTTACCTTAATGGACTTTTTGAGAGAAAGAAATATAGACATCCACTTTTTATGTAATAATATTCATACCTCAAATGTGGACGTAGGACGCCTTCATAAAACCATGAATGAACATATTCGTCTTCTTAGACATGATCCAGAAAGGGATACGGATACCGCGGAAGAGAAAATTTACAAAGTGATAATGTTTTATAATAATTCAATTCATTCAACAACTGGTTGCAAACCAGTGGATTTTCATAACGGCAAAGTTAGGTTACAAGATTAACCGAAAATTAGGGAAACAATGGTTAAAGCAAAGGAAAAATCTTTACCTAAATTAAACGAGAACTGTGGAAATTTTGAACTCCAAACAGGACCGGTGCTCTTGAAACATGAAAGGGGTAGAAAAAATCATGCCAGCTTCAGAAAAGTAACAGTAGATAGATTTGATGATGATCATCTTATAACTCAAACTAGACATAAATATCATATATCACATATCAAGAGAAAAAAGCGCTTATAAATAAATGAATTACTAATGAATACTAGAAACTTCTGTCAATCTTTCTGGAATATATAACATAAACAACACAAACCTTATGTCAATTTGAAAAATAATTATATTTTTTTATGAAAATTAAAAGTTAATTTAATTTAATCTACATATTAAGAATTAAAATTTAACAAAAATAGTTTAAAAATTTTTGCTGGGAATTAATTTTTAAAACATACATATGAACATTAGAGCGACTCAAAAAAAAGTGATTTTGTTACCCCTCTGAAAATAAAACTTGATATGTTTTATGATGATTCCCAAAATATTTTGATTCTAGCGTTGAACATCCGTGAGCTGGACCAGTTTTTCGAATTTTTTTTTTTACTTTGCTCCAAGATGACATAAATAAAATTTGGTATCATCGAAAAGAGTTTTTGAAGCAGCATCCAATGGTATATACCACTTGCGACCTACTTATTGAGGTATTTAACTAAATACATATTTTCGTTTCGGGTTTTCATACAAATTCTACGTATGTGGAAATAATGTTCTGCTTTTCAAATTGAATCTGTTTTAAAATAATGATAGTTTTTTTTTTTTGTAATTATTCATTTATTTTATCTTTTTTCATATGTTTACAGGAAAAAGACAAAAAATGTTCAAAAACAAAAAAAAAAAAAAATTACTTTGCACTTCAAGAAGAATTCTTGACAAAAAGTACGAAAAAACAGAAGTAAGGAAGAAGATGTAAATCAATTTAAATAGCTTATCATTCAAAGTCAATTTCGATCTACCAAAGGTTAAACGGCAAACCCATCTGAAGAGATTGAGTGGTTGCAATGGAAACATGTAAGGGTAACCTGTGCCCATGTTCTGTAACTCTTGTGTCGAGAAACTTTTCGATTGAAATGTGTGAAATAGAACAAAAATGCCGTATATTGAAACAAACAGCTGTTTTTCTCACTAAACTGTGTCTGTAACTTTTTTTGGCGAGTACAAGCTGTCACGCAAGGAAATTACTCGCCAATTTACAGAAAAAGTGTGTCTGTAATATTTTGGTGAGAAAAATTCCCGCTTTGGACTGTCAAAAAAACTCACGAAAAAAAATGGGGCGAGAAAAAAATTTTAACACTAAAAAACAACTAAAAATGCAAATTGCAAAGAATAATAATAATAAAATTATGTTCTTGGCCCTTTTTTTATTGTTTAATTATTTTCTTTTACCATTTTTATAAAATATACGAATTTTTTCAAAGCTCGTTTACAAACAACAAACATGAAAGTCGCACTTTACATTATTTGGCATGGCCGACGGTTGTATTTTCGCCGCCGTCGTTGAAAATTTTTCAATTTTAGTAAATTTTGGTCGCCGTTAACTATATGTGTGACTGGCGTCCTCAACGTCTGCAATGTCACATCGGCTTCGAGTGCAATGTTATGACTTTTATAACGTAACGACGTAATCTCTTTTGATAGTTTTCGACATAAGTTACAGACACACTTTTTTCTCACTTTTCGAGAAACGATGGAATATTTTGTTTCACATCTTTTCGATGCGAGAAGTTCTCACTAAAGTTACAGAACATGGGTACTGTCCGTAAAAGCCTGGGTTCGATCCCAGCGGCAGTCAAGAATGAAAAATTATCAATAAAAATGTTAATTAATTTCATGTTGTAAAATTCCTTTCTTCATAAAAATAATTTAATGAAAATTAAATTCGATGTACTTAAATCAAATTTGATGTTCTTTAGTCTAATTAAAATATTAAAATTTGAATTAAAACCCATAAACAGTTCAACAAAATAACAACAATACTAATAATAACACTGTGCAACAAAAAAAAACCAGCCTCAATACGCAACGTGAAAGTAGACTACTAGAAGAGCAAATCTGTTAGCTGAAAAGTTAGCTCGGGTTCCCGAAATATGGGCCCCTAAAGTTTTTAAATTTTTTGAATAGGCGTTTGGTATAAGTCAAAAAAAAAATATACTAAATGTATTTCTGAGCTAAAGAATAATTTTAGATGTCTTCAGTAGAATCGTATGGCGATTCTTTTCTTTAAATATATTAACCCTCTAACACTCATTTAACTCATTAAAAAAAATACAATCTTTGTCTTACAAATAGCGTTCCTTTTGTAAAAATTGAGATTTTATGTAATGCAGATATTCTTTAGTTCAATAATGCTTAGTTCACACTTGGGCTTTTAAACGCGGTTGAGTTGTTGATTAAATTATTCAAAGCCGTTCACATTATATTTGAGATGATTAATATGACAGTTGATTAATAATCAAAACATAACAAACAAATTAATATTTCTTCAAAGTATGAAAAATCGATAAAAAATACTTTAATAAAGTTATCAGTGAGAGGTACGTTTATTGTAGCCGATGCTACATCATACTCAGTTTGAGGTATGTTCAGAGCATAGTTGGGGGTAGTGCACTAAATATTGATTTAAATCAGCAGTGCACTATCACTAAATAAAACTGCAAAAAATTAGTTTGCACTCCTTTTTACCAGCTTTAGTGATAATTGTTATTTTTTTTAACTACCACTAAACGCAGATGAATGCAAAAATCTGCACTCAATTCAAATAGTGAAAAATTTGGAGATGCAGAAAAAGCTGCATACAAATATTATCTCACTAAAATTTAAAAAATGTAACTTTGCATGGACATTAGACTGTCCCTCCAAATTTTTTCCTTTTGATCCGAATAACCGAAATATGAAATATTATTGCGATCGGATAACGTTTACCAGTGCCGACTTGAAGTCAAAGTTTGAGATAAAGGCCAGTGTGAAAGCCATAGAATAATCTTGGAATTTAAAACCATCTTTTAATTTTACTTGTGTAATACACATTTATTTATTAAAAATATGCTAATATTCAGTGTTTTCTGAATCCTCTAACCACGCCCACTACAACCCCCCCCCCATGCTGGTACTGTACTGTTGCCCTGCCACAAGTCCTAAGTTCCTGCCTAAGACCATCTGGACATGGTAAGTGATATAATGTAAACAAACAATTAAATATTATAATTAATCAATTTATATAAAATTAATTAACCAAAATAAATTTAGATGTATGGGTACATTAAATTTTCTTTTTAAGGTTTGTTTGTTAAATTCAGGATTCATCTGTCTGTGTTCTTAAGGTTTTTTCACAGTATTAAAAAAAATTCGCACGCATAGTTTGATGAGAGATGGAAGAACCCACTTACATAAATTTGATTCCAAAAGTTTAATATTTGGCCTAGGCGCTGTATGAACAAACATTTATTTATTTATTTTAATTGTGAAAGCAATTTTGCGTTGTTGCTAGTTGGTTTTTCTGTATAGCTATCTAACGGTAATTTTGCTTCAAAGCAACGTTGCAAAAGTTTTGCCAGCATTTATGGTACTTAACAGATGAAGTATGTATGTTGTCTCTATTTGACGATGATGTAGATCAAAAAACTAAAGCGAAAATGGTGGCTAACTTAAGGAATGAAATTCCGTTAGCAACAGGTAAACGCTACATCCCATCGAAAGAAGAACTTTGCGGCTCACTTTACGGTTAGTCTTGCATATACTAATAATAGATATCATTTCTTTCAATAAATACTTCAATATACAATTGATAACAGTTTTCCCTTTTTATTTTTAGACAAAAATATAGATGACTTTATTTCATTTAAAAGCAAATCCTTATTTAATCGGCTTAAAATCGACGACAGTTTTCTAAGCGAATGTCCCACTACGTGGCAAACTAATGCATCATTTCAACAAAGTAAAGAGAAAGTTAATGCACTGAGAGCGGTTAATGATACTGCTGAAAGAGCGGTTAAGTTAGTAAAGGATTTTCATGGCTTAATTACAGCTGAAGAGGAGCAAAAGCAATATTTACTACGTTATGTACAAGAACACAGACAGATGTATCCGGACTGTAATAAACAAACTTTAAACGGAAAATTTAATGAATAAAGATAATAAAATCTAAAACTTTAAAATTAATATATATATATATATATTTTTGTCTACATTATATCACTTACGATGTCCAGATGGTCTTAGGCAGGAACTTAGGACTTGTGGCAGGGCAACAGTACAGTACCAGCATGGGGGGGGGGGGGTTGTAGTGGGCGTGGTTAGAGGATTCAGAAAACACTGAATATTAGCATATTTTTAATAAATAAATGTGTATTACACAAGTAAAATTAAAAGATGGTTTTAAATTCCAAGATTATTCTATGGCTTTCACACTGGCCTTTATCTCAAACTTTGACTTCAAGTCGGCACTGGTAAACGTTATCCGATCACAATAATATTTCATATTTCGGTTATTCGGATCAAAAGGAAAAATTTTGGAGGGTACTCATATCTGAATTCGAAAAAAAAAATTCCCCATACAAGCTTGGGACAGTCCATTGGACATGGTCTTTCATTTCTTTTGAGGATATGCATAAGCCAAGAACATTAAACAAAATGAAATATGACTATTAATGAGATTTCTTTATGACGTGCTAAATTCCCAATTTTTCATATTTGATAAATACACTGAAATTTATTGTTGAGGGAAAGCTAGCTTCTATGCGCATTTCACTGGTTGCTTAGGCCAGCTCATCAGGAAACCTTTTTCTAAGATTAAAGAAAAGCTAAAAATATTATACGAATAAAACCCTAAAGCGAATAAGAATTTTAAACACTCAAAGTCTTACTTGTAACAATATCAAAGCTTAAACAAAACACCAACAATAAACAGTGAGTTTATCTTTTCTTACATCCCCCTACAATTGGTTGGCTTTTTTCGACTCGAAATGTAACATGTTAATTCCATTTTTAATAAAGGTTTTCATTTGGACACATTTTTTATGTTTTCTGCTTTTTGATTTTTGTAATATTTATCTAACTGAGACAAGAAACATTTATTTGGAATTTGCTAAGTTAAAAGAAAAAAACAAGAAGAAGAAAACAGCAAGGTTAAATGACTCATGTCTCTACCGGTTCAAGTACACAAAAAAATTTAACAGCGTTTTTAATTTAAGTTAAATCTTCAAAAAATTGTTAAAAATTATTAGTTTTTGTTAAAGTTAATTACATGATATAATAAATTTAGTTAGTTAACCACAGTGTAATTAGTAATGTTAAAAAAAGCAAATAAAAATGTTTATACATACATATGTATAAAGCAGTTTAAAGTAAAAGTGAAACAAAATTATTTTTTAAGTATTAAATTCATTGAGTGCGTTTATTAAAAATTAGAGAAGTTTAACAAAAAGTAAAGAAGGTAAAAAGGATATTAATGCAATTTATGTATTAAAATTAAAAACCAAAATCATAAAAAGTTAAAAATTTTGTTTGTGTTTTTTTCCTGACCAAATTTAAAAATTTTTTGAAAAATAGTAAGAACATTTATAATAAGAAATGCCCAAAAATCCACATATAAAAATGTTTATTAAAAAAAATTATTTTATTTTGTTTGCAGCGACTGGTTTTGGCATGTTTTTTTAAAATACTTTTTATGCGATTTCACTGAGGAATTACAATCAGAACAATATGCTGTTTTTGAAGACGAATGAGCCAATTTATAAGAATTTGGAGCTTGTTCAATCGGTTTTAGCCATCCTTTAAAGCAACAATAAAGATATATATGTGTATCCGTCATTTATTAAATACTTCGATGCTTATTCATAAATACTTACCAATAGCCCAGCATTCTTTTCCCAAACTTTATTATATTATCTTTCACAAAATGTATTTTATTTAAAATCTCAAAAAACAGCAATAAACAAGATTTATCTGTTTGTTCATCTGGAAAAGCTAATCACATCAGAAACGAACGAACATTATACCATATTCACACGGACAGCAATATTCGAGTTTCGCTCTCTTATTCCTGTTTCGCGTCCCAAACATGATTGAAACGACTTGTTTCCCCATACACAATTTTGTGATCGAAACGGGTCGTTTCATTTTGAAATAGGCTGCGAAACAGGAAAAATGTACTATCATCTCCAATTTTGATTACATTTATCGTTAGTTTATCTGAACTAGCTCTCAAAAAAATCAAAACAAAGTAAAAATTGATGTTTAATAAAATAAAGTGATAATTATAATATAATAATATTAATAAAAGTATTAAATAATATATTTTTAAGTTTTATTTACTTTTTTATCTATTTAAAAAAAAATCACACTAACAACACCAAAAAAAGTGTCAAAATGAAACAAGAATGAATCGTATGAACAGCATGTTTGGCAAACTAGTTTCAGAGAGCGAAACGAGTGGTTTATATCATCGTATGAACATAGCATTAATGAGCCGAACCGAACACAATGAAGTTTGTGGTTAAAAAAACCAAACGGAATTTAATGTTCTCATCTTTTTTTTGGGTTGGATGAAAACAGTATTATTTTTGTGTTCGAAAGATGACAAACAGGGAGACGTTATTTTTTTTAATGATTTTCTACACAAACACTATTAGCGTTTGTTTTTTCCACAAATCTAGCGAACCGAACACTTAAGAACGATATTTAGTGTTACTGGTCTTAAAATCTTAAATTATGTTACTAGTTATTTTTTTTTTTTTTGTATTTCTAAAATACCAATTAACACACGCTGTGTATGTAATTCAAGTTAGTGACAATTGCGCATGTCTAGTGTTTGTTGTTAGGTTTTTTAAAAGAAATATGTTCTTTAATACGTTGTCATATTTTTTAAATACGACAAAATTATTAATTTTTGTAGTCAGTTGCAGAGAAGTGTTCAACCAGCAAATTATTGTTAAAATTATCCTTTAAAAAGGACATTCAACTTTAAAAAAAACTTTAATTAAAAAAATAAATTGTGGAACGCTAAAAAGAAAGGATCCTATAAGGACCGTTTAAAATTAAATTTGTGTTTATTTAAAGAAAATATAAAAGAAATAAATAAAAATTTATTTAAGTTAAAATAACTTTAATTTAAATAAAGAAAATTTTTGAATGAACATTTTTGAAACATCCTAAGCGTTTTATTTTAAGAAACATAACTTATAGGGTCTTTAAAAGCTACCCATTGTAGGTAACTGCCGGCGAATTTTGGAATATGAATTTCTGCCAAATGGGGTTGACAATGATCAATTCTTCTGAGGTTTTGTGCAGTAAATATTGCAATTCTGTTGTAGCGTACATTGATGTTGTTTACCTTAGCTTGCGTTTTGTAAAATTCATGCAATGTGTAATCGTCAATTTTCTCTTCGTTTGCTCTTGCCATGAAGTGTCGATGTTTGCCGAGAAATCATGCATATTTTTATAAATGAGCGTTGAGTTGATATGACAATACGATTCTTCTCGATTTTCCTCAGCCTTTACTTCATCAATTATTTGTCTTAGCGCTCTTATTAATGCCCGCTGATTACGAAGAACTTTATTATTCCTTCAAGTTCTGGCTCTACCTACATACTACCGTTTGCAGCTTCGGTCTACATGGATTGTCTAATGGATTATTTGACTATTGGTTGTGAAAATTTTCTACTTTCGGACTCAAACAGTTCTTTGTACTTTAGTGTTTCGCTAACAATGCGCAAGTATTGATCCATCAAATACTGATGATGCAATGGTAGATTTGATGTACACCTTATTTTGTTGTAAGTGCTCTGAAATGGTTGTTGCGTTGCTGCCAAACTGTCACTTGGAACGCTCTTCAATAGTTGTTGCGTTGCTGCTAAGCTGTGGTTAGGAACGCTCTTGAATAGTTGAAAGGACCAAAAATGTTGAGATCCTGTCTCTTGTTACAGGACGGTCGGGGTCTGGTTGCGCCTTCTGATGAGATATTGTCTCTTTTAATAGGACCGTCGAGTCGCGCCTTCTGGTGAGATCCTGTCTCTTGTAACAGGACCGCCGGTTGCGGCTTCTGTATTTTAAGCCTGGGAAGAAACACCGAGACTTAATATAGCAACAACAATAGTTACTCTTTGTTTTTCATAAATTCTTTATTTTAGGTTCTTTTTTATACAATTGTTTCTTACGTCTTACGTCAGGTACCCTGTTCCACATTTCACGTGAAATGTTGTCAAAACGTATATTATAAAATCAACTGCGAAATAAGCAGCTTAGCACATATTTCGCGTGGAATTTAACGCAAAAGAAAAAGTTGTATCTTATTATAAAACAAATTAGAGTGCTATATTCGGCTGTGCCGATTAATTGAGCCACGCCATCTTTTCATTTCGTCATGCCGAAGAATATGACAAAATCAAAAAATTAATATATGTATGTACCTAAGTCCGTTTCCTCTTTTGAAATTCGTTTTATAATTTTATAATAGGTCTGTCTGCGTACTTTTCCAGTAGCAAATACTCAGTAAATTTTTTTGGGAGAGTAAGACCAATTGTACTCTGTCGGCTGAAAATATCTCAAAAAGTACGCAGACAGAATCCAGTGAAATCTTGCAAGAAAACAGCTGATCGGTGTGTAGGCAATTGAAATGACAAAGCAAAATTTAGCAAAATAGCGACTTTTGGGAATTTAAAAACCGGGAAACAAAAATACCCAAATAATGGGATTTACCGAATGAAATCAAAAAGTTAGCGTCGAATTTAGGAATTTAAAAGAAGAAGTATAAATATTTAATATTTTGGCTGAAGTGCACTTTACGGGGCGTACGAAAAAAAAATATAAAAAATAGGCCACCCGATCCAGAATTAAAAAAAAAAATACCAAAATTAATATTTAAGGGGGTTGAGGCCCGTGGGGACCCCTGGGTCCAAAAAACCGCCACGCCCACTGAATGGTATGTGTGGGTACTCAAATTAAAGGTAATTGTGCAACAAAAATGAAAATAATAAAATTTTGGGTGGGCGGCACTTCAAGGGCCCTCTGGGGCAAAAAAAGTTTCCCCCCCATAACACTTATGTATATCTGTGTGGGTACTCAAATTAAAGGTAATTTGCTCACGATTGCCAATATGTATTTTGTTTTTGTATTCGTTCAATATTTTCCTCTCTAGGTTAATTTATGTATCTTTTATAGGTATGCAGAGAAGTTTTAGTTAGCGAAGCCGGTCTTTGTTATACCATAGAGCAGAAAATCCTTTTGCCCGGCCGAAGGCCGGCTATGCAGAGAAGCTTTAGTAAGCGAAGCCGGTCTTTGTTATACCATAGAGGAGAAAATCCTTGCGTCCGGCCGAAGGCCGGCTATACAAAGAAGCTTTAGTTAGCGAAGCCGGTCTTTGTTATACCATAGAGGAGAAAAGCCTTGCGCCCGGCCGAAGGCCGGCTATACAAAAAAGCTTTAGTTAGCGGAGCCGGTCTTTGTTATCACATAGAGGAGAAAATCCTTGCGCCCGGCCGAAGGCCGGCTATACAGAAAAGCTTTAGTTAGCGAAGCCGGTCTTTGTTATACCATAGAGGAGAAAATCATTGCGCCCGGCCGAAGGCCGGCTATACAGAAAAGCTTTAGTTAGCGAAGCCGGTCTTTGTTATACCATAGAGGAGAAAATCCTTGCGCCCGGCCGAAGGCCGGCTATACAGAAAAGCTTTAGTTACAAAAAAATAAAAAATCCCGCGATTTTTATACAACATTAAAAAAGCCAAATAAAAACAAAATATTTACAATCGTAAGCAAAATACCTTTCATTCGAGTACCCACACATAGTTATAAGGGTGGGAGGGGCAATTTTTTACCCCATAGAGGGACCCAGAAGTCCCGCTCGACCTAAATTTTATTAATTTCGTATTTTTTACACAATTACCTTTAATTTGAGTACCCACACATACCACTAAGTGGGCGGGCCGCTTTTTTTGATCCATGGGGTCCCAGGGGCCTCAGCCCCCTTAAATTTTAATTTTGGTTTTTTTCTTTTTTTATTCCAGAGGGGGTCCAATTTTTTTTTTTTTTTTCGTACGCCCCGTAAAGTGCACTTTTGCCAATATTTTTAACAAAAATACAAAAACTAGTTTAAAAAAAATTAACTTTTTGGAACAAAATGAGCGATGCGTGCAAAAAATCGTTCGTTCCGTTCCCGAGATTTCTGGGTTCGATTTTTTGCAGAATATATACAGTTTGGCTGAGTTCCAAAACATCAATATACTTTGCAGCACAAGTCAAAAATGTATATTCAAGTTTAATAATGCACAGCTCTTGTATTATGTTCTCATTAAATACTTTTTTGGTGCACATTGGGACAAATAGAATTGTAATAACCTACACGGTTGCATTGTAGCATGCATTTAAAAAAGATAGTTGCTTTGAGGGATAAATCAGTAAAGCTTTGTACTGACCATTTTGGATGCACCCAAATATCTCGGGAACTAACCGAACGATTTTTTGCACGCGTTGCTTATTTTGTTCCTAAATGTGTATTTTTTTTTATTTGTGCTAACTATTTTTTGTATTTTTATTAAAAATATTAGTTATTTTTACTTCCCCATTTCAAATTCCCAAATTCGACGCTAACTTTTTTTTACTTTTGGAAATCCCCCTAAATTCCTAAATTCGACGCTAACTTTTTGTTGTTATTCTGCAAAAGACCATAATTTGGGTATTTTGTTTTCCCGGTTTTTATATTCCCAAATTCGACGCTATTTCGTCGACGCTATCTTGGCACACGTAATAAAAACAGCTGTTCAAACTAGTTGCAAAATCTTGCAAGAGGAAATTTCTCCAGTAACATTTTGTAAGTTCTCTAACTTCCAACTGTCAAAAAGTTCTCTTTTTGGCTCTCTCGCTGCAAGAGATTTGGAGTACACAGACAACATTTTGTAATATTTTGCAAAATTTTTCACAAAATGATGCAAAATATGTGTACGCAGACAGACCTAATATTAAAATCGTTTGTTAGAACATAAAAAAAATTAAATAAAAATAATTTTTTTTTGACACTCGAGCTGGCAACCTCATGAGTCTCAGGCGAAAACTTAACAACTCGGCTACGAATGCTTTTTCTGAAGAAGCTTGAGCTTGTTTCTTTATTTGAGCGGCATATTATGTACATACTAAAGACTTGCACAGATATATCTTTTTGTACAAGCTTCTGTATGTTTACTAAAGTGGATGCGTATGGATAAGTTGTGTAGTGTTTCTGATATAAGTTAATATTGATATGATTTGTAAAAGAGTGGATGTAAGTTTATAAAAAAAAACGAAAGAGAGTATCAAATCTGTTTATATCAGTTTTTATTTTTCAACGAAAAAGAGACGACCCTTTTGGCTGGTAAAACAATAATTGTTTACAAAAACAAAATACATATGTATGATCAGTTATTTTTTTTTTTTCAATAATTTTTGCGTGATGTGTTTCGAGCGCAATAAAAGCAAACAAAAAAAACTTTACAAGAACAAAAGTGGTCCTAAAAATATGCTTGTTTGTTTTTTTTTTTTTTTTGAAGGCACAATTTTTTGAAATTTTCGTTAACAATATGTATTTTGTTTTTGTAAAAAGTTCTTTGATACATTGAAAAGGATTTTTCGTTTAAGTGCCATGTAGACAAAAGTTGTTTTATATTTATAAATTATTAGTTTTAAATTAATAAATTAAATTTGTTATAATATGTTAAAAATTTATAAAATTAGGAAGAAACCCCCCTGTAGAAGGCACTCAAAAAAGTGCCGAAATATTGGTTTAAATAAACGTTTAAAGTTGTTATAAAAAAGTCCTCAAGCTCGAAAATGTATTAATATTTGAAATAATAACGATCGAATAAAATACATATTACATACTTTCTTATTTGCTTAAAATGGATGTCTGTAACCAAAAAAATAAATTATTTTTCCCAATAGATATTTGTAGCCAAAAAATTACTTAGGTTATCAACAACAAAAAAAAAATTACTTTAATTGGTTACATTCAACATTTTTTTATTTTTCGAATTTATTCTATGAGTTAAATTTCAGTTATGTATTTTATAAAGCTTTTTTGTAATAGTTCTATTCCTTAAATTTTTAGGAATGACTTTTATACACCACCAGACTATTATATTGTATTTTCTTGTTACATTTTACCTTAGCTATCCTTTGGATAGCAATGAAGTATATAGTATGTACAGAAAAATTTACAATTATTAGACACCGGCAGAATGTAATGCATTTTCTGGCCCGCTACGGCCTTCGTCAGCATTCTTTGTGTCACACTGGATAGTGATACTTTATAAATTGAATGTATTTAACTCAACTATTTTTAACAAATAGAAGCTGGGAATTATCTTCTTTCGTACACAGAAAAAATTATTGCCGAATTATTTTCAAACAAACGCTTGTTTGAAAATTTTTTTAATTTCTAAAAATTTTTTTACTGATTCAATCAATATTTTTGTTTGATTTTTATTTAACCAACAAAAATGTGGACAACTCTTCAAAAATATAATAAACGCGTTATTGGTGTCAAGTTTTCATAATTTTGTATGAAATATTTAACGCTCTTTAATGTTGTCGTCTTTTTGTATGTTTTTATTTGATCGTAAGCAACACTTCTTTATGTGAAATATAAAAACAACAACAAAAAACACACACAGTCTATTTTTGGACGCTTTAAAAAAGTGCAACTATAAGAAAAACAATAGCAGAAACAACATTATAAGAAACAAAATCCCGTATTCAATTTTTTAAAACTGTTTGGTTAAATACCTACATCAAATACGACAATAAAATGATGACGAAAAATATGTCGAGTCGGTCTGCTGCCAAGGAAAGCATACAGCAACAGTGAGTGAAGAAGAACAAAAAGCATTGTGTGTATAAATTATTCCAACAAAAAAATGTGTCTCAAAGCCAGGCGCCGGCCGCTCTGCTCTGCTTTGCCTTTACCTTCTACAGTGCTTGCTTGTGTGCGCGTGCGTCATTGCTTGTGCAAAAAAAAACTTTTTTGTTTTTGTTATACCTATGATTTTCAGTAAACTATTTGTTTGATTCAGTTAAATTATTTGTTTGAAAAAATCAGTGTTTTTTTTCAATAAACGAAATGCAAATAAATTGTTTGAATATGCAAATTTGTTTGTAGGACCGATTTCAGACAAAAAATGTTTTGATTCTACAAATTTTTTGTTTGAATTGGAAAAATAATTTTTTCTGTGTAGGTTACTTTTTATTATATTCAAAATTTTTTTATTTTTCGAATTTATTCTATGAGTTACATTTCAGTTATGTATTTTATAAAGCTTTTTTTTAATAGTTCTATTCCTTAAATTTTTAGGAATGACTTTTATACACCACCAGACTATTATATTGTATTTTCTTGTTACATTTTACCTTAGCTATCCTTTGGATAGCAATGAAGTATATAGTATGTACAGAAAAATTTACAATTATTAGACACCAGCAGAATGTAATGCATTTTCTGGCCCGCTACGGCCTTCGTCAGCATTCTTTGTGTCACACTGGATAGTGATACTTTATAAATTGAATGTATTTAACTCAACTATTTTTAACAAATAGAAATTGGGAATTATCTCCTTTTGTAGGTTACTTTATATTATATTCAACATTTTTTTATTTTTCGAATTTATTCTATGAGTTACATTTCAGTTATGTATTTTATAAAGCTTTTTTGTAATAGTTCTATTCCTATTATATTGTATTTTCTTGTTACATTTTACCTTAGCTATTCTTTGGATAGCAATGAAGTATATAGTATGTACAGAAAAATTTACAATTATTAGACACCAGGACTGGATGTAAATCCTGCCAAAACGGAACTGGTACTTTTCACAAGGAGATACAAAATTCCCAAATTTGATACCCCGAGGATAAAGGGGGTCTCACTGAAAATGTCTGACAGCGCCAAGTATCTTGGGCTAATATTGGACAGCAAACTGAACTGGAGGATGAACACCATTTCCAGGACTAATAAGGCGGCAAGTGCATTGTATTGCTGCAAGAGGGCCATTGGTCTTAACTGGGGAATTAACCCGAGGAATGTATACTGGCTATACGAATGTGTCATTAAACCCATTCTATTCTACGTGGCAGCTGTTTGGTGGCCGGCGCTCAAGGTGAAGAGTCATCAAACTGGGTTTGAACGTACAATGAGAATGGTGGCGATAGCGGTAACAGGTGCCATTAGAACAACCCCCTCTAAGGCATTGTTTACGATTTTAAACTGGTTACCACCAGACATTTTGGCTAAAAGGCTGGCTGCGAACGCGGCGGTAAGACTAAGGGCCACCGGAGCATGGAGGGATTTCAATATCGGACATGCTAATATTCTGAACGAAATTAATTGGCACATGGATGTTGATTATGTCACACCCGAGCCGATCTTTGATCCTGGCTTCACGGTAAGCATTTTGGATAACGTGGTCCACTATGCTGACCTATAAATTCCCGCGAATGCGATTCAAATCTTCACGGACGGGTCTAAAACACTGTATGGTGTCGGTTCTGGCATATACTCCGAGCAGCTAAACTGGAGCATTCCTATGAGGCTGCCGGACCACTGCAGTGTCATCCAGGCCGAGATAATGGCCATCCACACAGCCGCGAGACGCATCCGATACGGTGAAATATCTGGAAGGGATATTCACATTATTACCGATAGCAAGGCGGCAATAAGATCCCTGGAGAATGTGTTCATCACATCGAGAATTGTCCGAGAATGCCGGATGTCTCTGGATGAGATAGCGAGACATTCACTGGTCACCCTTAATTGGGTCCCCGGACACGGGGACATACTGGGGAACTGCATGGCGGATTCGTTGGCGCATGCAGGCACTACCTTGAATCGAGACGGTTCAACATATAGTGTAGGTGCTTCGCTCCCAAGGAGCAAGCAACTTATAGCGCACAAGTTTCATATTATCGCCAGTCGGAGGTGGCACGATGAAACTACCTGTGGGGAAACCAGGAAAATCTGGCCCGTCATAGATGAAAAAAGGACACGGCGGGGACTACAGCTGTCCAGACATCATCTAAGAAACCTGATTGCAGTTATAACTGGCCACTGGCCCATTGGGAGGCACGCCCAGAGGCTTGGGCTCCCTTACAAAGACTTTTGTAGAAGTTGCGGCGAGGAGGAGGAGGAAGAGTCAACGGAACATCTTCTCTGTAATTGCCCGGCTTTCGGAGATCTAAGACTCGAAATGTTTGGTCGAAGAGCCCTTGGGGACAAAACTTGTCTCTCTGATGTTGATGTAAACAGGATCCACTCCTTTACTGAATCGACCGGATGGCTGCGTGGGAACACTAGCAGCCAGACAACATAGGACCCATGGGAGACGGTGTGACATGGTAACACAACGGGAACTAATTAATGGACCCACGTGAGCTGTGCTTGATCACGGCTGCCACCTAACCTAGACACCAGCAGAATGTAATGCATTTTCTGGCCCGCTACGGCCTTCGTCAGCATTCTTTGTGTCACACTGGATAGTGATACTTTATAAATTGAATGTATTTAACTCAACTATTTTTAACAAATAGAAACTGGGAATTATCTCCTTTCGTAGGTTACTTTATATTATATTTAACATTTTTTATTTTTCGAATTTATTCTATGAGTTACATTTCAGTTATGTATTTTATAAAGCTTTTTTGTAATAGTTCTATTCCTTAAATTTTTAGGAATGACTTTTATACACCACCAGACTATTATATTGTATTTTCTTGTTACATTTTACCTAAGCTATCCTTTGGATAGCAATGAAGTATTTAGTATGTACAGAAAAATTTACAATTATTAGACACCAGCAGAATGTAATGCATTTTCTGGCCCGCTACGGCCTTCGTCAGCATTCTTGGTGTCACACTGGATAGTGATACTTTATAAATTGAATGTATTTAACTCAACTATTTTTAACAAATAGAAACTGGGAATTATCTCCTTTCGTAGGTTACTTTATATTATATTCAACATTTTTTTATTTTTCGAATTTATTCTATGAGTTACATTTCAGTTATGTATTTTATAAAGCTTTTTTGTAATAGTTCTATTCCTTAAATTTTTAGGAATGACTTTTATACACCACCAGACTATTATATTGTATTTTCTTGTTACATTTTACCTTAGCTATCCTTTAGATAGCAATGAAGTATATAGTATGTACAGAAAAATTTACAATTATTAGACACCAGCAGAATGTAATGCATTTTCTGGCGCGCTACGGCCTTCGTCAGCATTCTTTGTGTCACACTGGATAGTGATACTTTATAAATTGAATGTATTTAACTCGAACTATTTTTTACATAAAGAAACTGGGAATTATCTCCTTTCGTAGGTTACTTTATATTATATTCAACATTTTTTTATTTTTCGAATTTATTCTATGAGTTACATTTCAGTTATGTATTTTATAAAGCTTTTTTGTAATAGTTCTATTCCTAAAATTTTTAGGAATGACTTTTATACACCACCAGACTATTATATTGTATTTTCTTGTTACATTTTACCTTAGCTATCCTTTGGATAGCAATGAAGTATATAGTATGTACAGAAAAATTTACAATTATTAGACACCAGCAGAATGTAATGCATTTTCTGGCCCGCTACGGCCTTCGTCAGCATTCTTTGTGTCACACTGGATAGTGATACTTTATAAATTGAATGTATTTAACTCAACTATTTTTAACAAATAGAAACTGGGAATTATCTCCTTTCGTAGGTTACTTTATATTATATTCAACATTTTTTTATTTTTCGAATTTATTCTATGAGTTGCATTTCAGTTATGTATTTTATAAAGCTTTTTTGTAATAGTTCTATTCCTTAAATTTTTAGGAATGACTTTTATACACCACCAGACTATTATATTGTATATTCTTGTTACATTTTACCTTAGCTATCCTTTGGATAGCATTGAAGTATATAGTATGTACAGAAAAATTTACAATTATTAGACACCAGCAGAATGTAATGCATTTTCTGGCCCGCTACGGCCTTCGTCAGCATTCTTTGTGTCACACTGGATAGTGATACTTTATAAATTGAATGTATTTAACTCAACTATTTTTAACAAATAGAAACTTGGAATTATCTCCTTTCGTAGGTTACTTTATATTATATTCAACATTTTTTTATTTTTCGAATTTCATCTATGAGTTACATTTCAGTTATGTATCTTATAAAGCTTTTTTGTAATAGTTCTATTCCTTAAATTTTTAGGAATGACTTTTATACACCACCAGACTATTATATTGTATATTCTTGTTACATTTTACCTTAGCTATCCTTTGGATAGCATTGAAGTATATAGTATGTACAGAAAAATTTACAATTATTAGACACCAGCAGAATTTAATGCATTTTCTGGCCCGCTACGGCCTTCGTCAGCATTCTTTGTGTCACACTGGATAGTGATACTTTATAAATTGAATGTATTAAACTCAACTATTTTTAACAAATAGAAACTGGGAATTATCTCCTTTCGTAGGTTACTTTATATTATATTCAACATTTTTTTATTTTTCGAATTTATTCTATGAGTTACATTTCAGTTATGTATTTTGTAAAGCTTTTTTGTAATAGTTCTATTCCTTAAATTTTAAGGAATGACTTTTATACACCACCAGACTATTATATTGTATTTTCTTGTTACATTTTACCTTAGCTATCCTTTGGATAACAATGAAGTATATAGTATGTACAGAAAAATTTACAATTATTAGACACCAGCAGAATGTAATGTATTTTCTGGCCCGCTACGGCCTTCGTCAGCATTCTTTGTGTCACACTGGATAGTGATACTTTATAAATTGAATGTATTTAACTCAACTATTCTTAAAAAATAGAAACTGGGAATTATCTCCTCGCGTAGGTTACTTTATATTATATTCAAAATTTTTTTATTTTTCGAATTTATTCTATGAGTTACATTTCAGTTAAGTATTTTATAAAGCTTTTTTGTAACAGTTCTATTCCTTAAATTTTTAGGAATGACTTTTATACACCACCAGACTATTATATTGTATTTTCTTGTTACATTTTACCTTAGCTATCCTTTGGATAGCAATGAAGTATACAGTATGTACAGAAAAATTTACAATTATTAGACACCAGCAGAATGTAATGCATTTTCTGGCCCGCTACGGCCTTCGTCAGCATTCTTTGTGTCACACTGGATAGTGATACTTTATAAATTGAATGTATTTAACTCGACTATTTTTAACAAATAGAAACTGGGAATTATCTCCTTTCGTAGGTTACTTTATATTATATTCAACATTTTTTTATTTTTCGAATTTATTCTATGAGTTACATTTCAGTTATGTATTTTATAAAGCTTTTTTGTAATAGTTCTATTCCTTAAATTTTTAGGAATGACTTTTATACACCACCAGACTATTATATTGTATTTTCTTGTTACATTTTACCTTAGCTATCCTTTGGATAGCAATGAAGTATATAGTATGTACAGACAAATTTACAATTATTAGACACCAGCAGAATGTAATGCATTTTCTGGCCAGCTACGGCCTTCGTCAGCATTCTTTGTGTCACACTGGATAGTGATACTTTATAAATTGAATGTATTTAAATCAACTATTTTTAACAAATAGAAACTGGGAATTATCTCCTTTCGTAGGTTACTTTATATTATATTCAACATTTTTTTATTTTTCGAATTTATTCTATGAGTTACATTTCAGTTATGTATTTTATAAAGCTTTTTTGTAATAGTTCTATTCCTTAAATTTTTAGGAATGACTTTTATACACCACCAGACTATTATATTGTATTTTCTTGTTACATTTTACCTTAGCTATCCTTTGGATAGCAATGAAGTATATAGTATGTACAGAAAAATTTACAATTATTAGACACCAGCAGAATGTAATGCATTTTCTGGCCCGCTACGGCCTTCGTCAGCATTCTTTGTGTCACACTGGATAGTGATACTTTATAAATTGAATGTATTTAACTCAACTATTTTTAACAAATAGAAACTGGGAATTATCTCCTTTCGTAGGTTACTTTATATTATATTCAACATTTTTTTATTTTTCGAATTTATTCTATGAGTTACATTTCAGTTATGTATTTTATAAAGCTTTTTTGTAATAGTTCTATTCCTTAAATTTTTAGGAATGACTTTTATACACCACCAGACTATTATATTGTATTTTCTTGTTACATTTTACCTTAGCTATCCTTTGGATAGCAATGAAGTATATAGTATGTACAGAAATATTTACAATTATTAGACACCAGCAGAATGTAATGCATTTTCTGGCCCGCTACGGCCTTCGTCAGCATTCTTTGTGTCACACTGGATAGTGATACTTTATAAATTGAATGTATTTAACTCAACTATTTTTAACAAATATAAACTGGGAATTATCTCCTTTCGTAGGTTACTTTATATTATATTCAACATTTTTTTATTTTTCGAATTTATTCTATGAGTTACATTTCAGTTATGTATTTTATAAAGCTTTTTTGTAATAGTTCTATTCCTTAAATTTTTAGGAATGACTTTTATACACCACCAGACTATTATATTGTATTTTCTTGTTACATTTTACCTTAGCTATCCTTTGGATAGCAATGAAGTATACAGTATGTACAGAAAAATTTACAATTTTTAGACACCAGCAGAATGTAATGCATTTTCTGGCCCGCTACGGCCTTCGTCAGCATTCTTTGTGTCACACTGGATAGTGATACTTTATAAATTGAATGTATTTAACTCAACTATTTTTAGCAAATAGAAACTGGGAATTATCTCCTTTCGTAGGTTACTTTATATTATATTCAACATTTTTTTATTTTTCGAATTTATTCTATGAGTTACATTTCAGTTATGTATTTTATAAAGCTTTTTTGTAATAGTTCTATTCCTTAAATTTTTAGGAATGACTTTTATACACCACCAGACTATTATATTGTATTTTCTTGTTACATTTTACCTTAGCTATCCTTTGGATAGCAATGAAGTATATAGTATGTACAGAAAAATTTACAATTATTAGACACCAGCAGAATGTAATGCATTTTCTGGCCCGCTACGGCCTTCGTCAGCATTCTTTGTGTCACACTGGATAGTGATACTTTATAAATTGAATGTATTTAAGTCAACTATTTTTAACAAATAGAAACTGGGAATTATCTCCTTTCGTAGGTTACTTTATATAATATTCAAATTTTTTTATTTTTCGAATTTATTCTATGAGTTACATTTCAGTTATGTATTTTATAAAGCTTTTTTGTAATAGTTCTATTCCTTAAATTTTTAGGAATGACTTTTATACACCACCAGACTATTATATTGTATTTTCTTGTTACATTTTACCTTAGCTATCCTTTGGATAGCAATGAAGTATATAGTATGTACAGAAAAATTTACAATTATTAGACACCAGCAGAAAGTAATGCATTTTCTGGCCCGCTACGGCCTTCGTCAGCATTCTTTGTGTCACACTGGATAGTGATACTTTATAAATTGAATGTATTTTTTTTTTCTCATTATTTATTTATTGAATCTTCATATATTAAATATGAACTAACAATAATTAATCAAATATTAACCCAATACGTTATTTTTTGTCCTGCCAGTGCCAGACAAAAATTTTCTTCATCACGGGTTCTGTTCACTTATATAGGTGTTTATCACTCATCTAATTGGATAAGTGCTGCAGTGTCTCTTCTTCTTAAGCGAGTGAGGCCGCCATGATTTAAAATATTTCGAGCTAGTGGATTTGGATGTTGTTCAAGCCTTTTTAAATATTTTACTGAATTTTTTTTATAGTAGTTTTGACTAATGGAACATTGAGATCCTTGTGAATATTTGAGTTTTCTACATACCAAGGGGCAGCTGTGATTATTCGAAGAATTTTATTTTGGCGCCTTTGAATTTTTTCTATATTAGAGGCCGAGGCAGTGCCCCATAACTGAATACCATAGCACCAGATTGGCTTTAAGATGGAGCTGTAAAGAAGAAATTTGCAGTCGAGACTAAGGACAGAGTTTCTACCAATAAGCCAATGAATTTGAATGGCTTTTAGTTTCATTTGAGTTAATTTTGCCTCTATATGGCATTTCCACGTTAATCGCCGATCCAGATGTATACCGAGATATTTTACATGCGAATGTTGAGGAATTATTTGATTATTGATTGTAATATGGGGGCAAGATTCCCGGCGCAAGGTGAATGTTATATGCACGCATTTTTGCTCATTGACCATTATCCTCCATTTGCTTAACCATGTTTCTAGTTGAAATATATGATGCTGTAAGTAACGAGATGCTTCATAACGGTTTTCGTGGACGCTTAGAAAAGCTGTATCGTCTGCAAATGTTGAAGTTTGGGTGTAGTTGCTTGTTGGCATGTCCGAAGTATAAATTAAGTATAATAGAGGGCCCAGGATGCTGCCTTGTGGGACTCCAGCGCCAATGGGCTGAGGTGAACTTAAGAAATTTCCTTCTTTAATAATAAATTGACGACCGACTAAGTAGCTTTCTAGCAGCTTGTGTGTGTTTGCTGGTAAATTTTTCTTCAATTTATGTAATAAGCCTTCATGCCAGACTTTATCAAAAGCTTGCGAAACATCGATGAAGAGTGCTGAGCAATATTTTTTTTCTTCAAATGCTTTTCTTATGACATTAACTATTCGATGAGTCTGTTCGATTGTGCTGTGTTTTCTTCTAAATCCGAACTGATGGTTTGGAATACATCTATTTTCACTTAAAATCGGTGTTAATTTTGAAACTAATAATTTCTCAAACAGCTTTGATATATTTGATAATAAGCTAATAGGCCTATATGACTCCACTTTTGTATGATCCTTACCTGGCTTTGATATCATGGTAACTAAGGAAACCTTCCATTTTTGAGGATAGTATTCAAGGCGTAAAATAGCATTAAAAATAAAAAGAATAATTTTCTTTGCTGTGCGAGGTTAGGTTAGGTTAGGTTCCATTGGCAGCCGTGATCAAGCACAGCTCACGTGGGTCCATTAATTAGTTCCCGTTGTGTTACCATGTCACACCGTCTCCCATGGGTCCTATGTTGTCTGGCTGCTAGTGTTCCCACGCAGCCATCCGGTCGATTCAGTAAAGGAGTGAATCCTGTTTACATCAACATCAGAGAGACAAGTTTTGTCCCCAAGGGCTCTTCGACCAAACATTTCGAGTCTTAGATCTCCGAAAGCCGGGCAATTACAGAGAAGATGTTCCGTTGACTCTTCCTCCTCCTCATCGCCGCAACTTCTACAAAAGTCATTGTAAGGGAGCCCCAGCCTCTGGGCGTGCCTCCCAATGGGCCAGTGTCCAGTTATGACCGCAATCAGGTTTCTTAGATGATGTCTGGACAGCTGTAGTGCCCGACGTGTCCTTTTTTCATCTATGACGGGCCAGATTTTCCTGGTTTCCCCACAGGTAGTTTCATCGTGCCACCTCCGACTGGCGATAATATGAAACTTGTGCGCTATAAGTTGATTGCTCCTTGGGAGCGAAGCACCTACATTATATGTTGAACCGTCTCGATTCAAGGTGGTGCCTGCATGCGCCAACGAATCCGCCATGCAGTTCCCCAGTATGTCCCCGTGTCCGGGGACCCAATTAAGGGTGACCAGTGAATGTCTCGCTATCTCATCCAGAGACATCCGGCATTCTCGGACAATTCTCGATGTGATGAACACATTCTCCAGGGATCTTATGGCCGCCTTGCTATCGGTAATAATGTGAATATCCCTTCCAGATATTTCACCGTATCGGATGCGTCTCGCGGCTGTGTGGATGGCCATTATCTCGGCCTGGATGACACTGCAGTGGTCCGGCAGCCTCATAGGAATGCTCCAGTTTAGCTGCTCGGAGTATATGCCAGAACCGACACCATACAGTGTTTTAGACCCGTCCGTGAAGATTTGAATCGCATTCGCGGGAATTTGTAGGTCATCATAGTGGACCACGTTATCCAAAATGCTTACCGTGAAGCCAGGATCAAAGATCGGCTCGGGTGTGACATAATCAACATCCATGTGCCAATTAATTTCGTTCAGAATATTAGCATGTCCGATATTGAAATCCCTCCATGCTCCGGTGGCCCTTAGTCTTACCGCCGCGTTCGCAGCCAGCCTTTTGGCCAAAATGTCTGGTGGTAACCAGTTTAAAATCGTAAACAATGCCTTAGAGGGGGTTGTTCTAATGGCACCTGTTACCGCTATCGCCACCATTCTCATTGTACGTTCAAACCCAGTTTGATGACTCTTCACCTTGAGTGCCGGCCACCAAACAGCTGCCCCGTAGAATAGAATGGGTTTAATGACACATTCGTATAGCCAGTATTCCATTCCTCGGGTTAATTCCCCAGTTAAGACCAATGG
Organism: Pollenia griseotomentosa; assembly: GCA_963931875.1. Taxonomy (NCBI): domain Eukaryota; kingdom Metazoa; phylum Arthropoda; class Insecta; order Diptera; family Polleniidae; genus Pollenia; species Pollenia griseotomentosa. The sequence goes on from OZ007560.1 coordinate 158,664,568, forward strand.
CCCTCTTGCAGCAATACAATGCAGTTGCCGCCTTATTAGTCCTGGAAATGGTGTTCATCCTCCAGTTCAGTTTGCTGTCCAATATTAGCCCCAGATACTTGGCGCTGTCAGACATTTTCAGTGAGACCCCCTTTATCCTCGGGGTATCAAATTTGGGAATTTTGTATCTCCTTGAGAAAAGTACCAGTTCCGTTTTGGCAGGATTTACATCCAGTCCACATCCCTGGCACCATTTTGTTAGGACGTCCAATGCGGACTCCATTAGTTCAGACAATAGTCTGGGATCTTTACCCAGAGCCACAACTGCAACGTCATCCGCATATGCAACCGTTCTGCAGCACGTCCTTTCCATGGCCCTGAGTAGGGTATTCATATTCAGATTCCAAAGTAATGGTGAGAGTACACCACCTTGCGGGGTGCCCCTAGTCGCAACCTTGGAGATGTTCGAGGCGCCTAAGTTGGATTCGATACGCCTGAAGTGCAAGATGCTGCTGACAAATTGAATAATCGCCGGGTCGATTTCCAAATGTCTCATTGCGTTAATAACCGATTCAGGTCTAACATTGTTGAAAGCACCCTCAATATCCAGGAATGCAACTAAAGCAAATTCCTTGTAGTGCAGGGATCTCTCTATGTGGCCCACCAATGAGTGAAGCGCAGTTTCAGTGGACCTTCCCTTCGTGTAGGCGTGCTGAGCCAGTGACAAGGAATTGTGTCCCAATGATGATCTAATATGCATATCCAAAATCCTCTCTAGTGTTTTCAGTAGAAAGGAGGATAGACTAATCGGTCTAAAGTCTTTAGCCATAGTGTGAGATGTCTTCCCACTCTTGGGGATGAAGACGATCTTATATGTTGTCCAAGTTGATGGGACATGTGAGAGGCTCAGGCAGGCTCTAAATATTGCCAGGAGCCATGGCATCAATATTCCCAGGTTCTTTTGCAGGTCCGCTGGGATAATGCCATCCGGTCCTGGAGATTTAAAGGGATGGAAGCTTTTGACCGCCCATTCCACACGATGGCGAGTTATCGGAATATTAGAAATATCCCGAGTGCCACTAAATGTTCCTTCCCTAGGCACATCATCAGTGCAACCTGGGAAGTGTGTATTCATCAGGACCTCAAGGGTGTCCCGACTGTTTGTGGTCCAGGATCCGTCCATCTTCCGTATATACGATGGAATAGCTGGTTTAGAGGATAAAATCTTACGTAGCCGACTAGTCTCCGAGGAGTTTTCCACATCGCTGCAGAATTTCCTCCATGACTGTCTCTTGGCCTTCCTGATAAGATTTTTGAATCCATTTACTGAGGACTTGTAATTGTTCCAAACACCATTACGCTTTGCCTCATTAAAGAGTTTCCTGCTTTCTTTGCGTTTTTCAGCAATCTCCGCATTCCACCATATGGGCTTAGCTTTGCCCTTCCTGTCGATTCTTTTACAGGATTCGTTTGTTGCCTCAATTAAGACACCAGTCAGTGACTCCACTGCGGAGTCGAGCATGGACACACTGTCTATGAGAACCGGGCACATAGGCAGCTTGTCCCCGAGTACACTCGCATAGATAGACCAATTGGTCCTTCTTCTATTCGTGTAGGGTTTAGCTGAATCAGCTCTAAAGGAAAAATTGAAATCAATATACATGTGATCAGAGAAGGAACAGTCCTTTGACACGTTCCAATCGCTAATCAAATCCGAGAACTTATCACTAATAAGCGTAATATCAAGAACCTCCCTTCTGTTAGTCACAATAAAGGTGGGCTCACTACCCCTATTAACTACTGTTAGTTCATTTTCTACTATGAAGTCCAAAAGCGACTCACCTCGTGGATTGACATCCGAGCTACCCCAGACGGTATGATGTGCATTAGCGTCAGCACATATTATTAGAGGGATGTTGCGCCTGTTGGCATGCGACATCGCCTTCCTGGTTGTGGAGTTTGGGGGATTAGCACCCTGGTCATGTGCCATGTAGCAGCTCATAAACCAAACTGTTCTGGTTTTGCCTTCTACTGCGACAGTGCAGGTGTCCTTATCGCTAAAATCAGAAAGAATGAAAGCTTTAAGGATGTTTTTGACCATTACACAGGCCCTGGTCTTACCTTGATCGGCTGCGTACAGAGTACTATAGCCGTCTAAACTGAGTCCGCAAACCCTGTCTTTATACAACAATGGTTCTTGGATGCATACAAGCTCCTCCGTGCCTGAAGCCAATCGGAGGAGAAGGGCAGCTGACGCCGCTTTAGAGTGATGAAGGTTGATTTGTGTAACCTTCATCATAGCTCATCGCTATGGACGACTGTGACGTTGGCATCCTCTGGGTCGTCGTCCGATTCCAGTAGGATGTCCTCATCGTCCGCCACTTCCATCTTGCCAAAGAAGTCACCCACAAGCCCACTGACCGATTGAGTGTCTTCATTGGCCGATGACATAGCGGAATCGTCTTCCATATGCTCCGTTGATGCTGTTGATGTGGTGGTAGTCACCGGAGCTTGAGGCTTCCCTTTGTCATCACCTTTGTAGACTCGGAGGAAGATAGTTCCAAATCCATAGAATATCTTCCCCTGTGTCTTCCGAAGTGACGGCAGAGAGTCACTGTTTATTATAACAGTGGCCTTCCTGGACTCTTCGACAGATTCAGTAACCCTCACTACTTTCCAGTCCTGTGTGGGTAGCTGGGGGTTACTGATCTGTATAATTTCCAGGATCTCCTTGGGGTCGGATGGCTCAGCGGGGATCTTGGCAATAGATCTGGGCCTTTGCGGAACATCGGCCAGAGGTATTGCCTCAATCCTAGCGCCTTGCCAAACTTCCCCCAGGGACTCCACGGCATCCTTGTACAGCAGCGCTGAACGCTCATCTGCACACGCTATCAGTTTAATGTGACCTTGATACCAGCCGGCATCTTCACATTGTGGTGGTGGTCCAGGGTTACCCCTTAAGACATTCAGGAACGCCCTACTAAGTGCGACGACAACCAGCTTCCAGTTCTTGGATGAAATGGTGCCGTCACTAGCGTTGCGGTCAATGATCGCCCAAATGAGGTGGTCTTTAGCCACATCTTTGTACGACCTGGTTTGCGGCCGTTGAGGCGTATATTTGGACCGTTTAGTCCCAGGAAGTGTGTCCTCCCCTGACCGTTGCCGTTTAGGCGCTGCTTCGGTTGGCTTCCGTTCAGGATTGCCTTTCTTGGCAGAGGGAGATCCACGTTTTAAACCCTCAATATGGGTTTGCTGTGCGAGGTAGCTCTAAAAGCATTTTATTACTGATTTTATCAATACCAGGTGCCTTCTTAGTGTTTAAGTCACAAATAGCTTGTTCGATTTCTCTTATCTCAAATCTGAGGGTAATAGCTGCTCTAGCAGCAACAGGTGGTAACTCTACCGCAATATTGTGAGATATATTTGGTGTAAATACGTTTTTCAAGTGACTAACAAACAGATTTCCTTTTTCAATATCGTTTCTTGCCCAACTACCATTCAAGTTTCTTAATGGTGGCTTAGATATAACTGGCCTTTTTAGATTTCTAGCTGCACGCCATAATGAGTAGTCAGATTGTAGAGTTGCATCAAGTTCCTTAAGATATTTTTCTAGAGAAGCCGTTTTCTGAGTCTGCAGTAACTTTCTTAGCCTTTTTGTGCACTCTTTTAATAAATTCTTAAGTTGCGGGGATCTGTACAGTTGCCACTCTCTTCGAACATCTGAAGAATATATTTTATTATTTTTAATTTTTTTGGGGGTAACGCTGGAATGTTGAACAGCTAGTTTAAGATAACTGTCAAAGTTAACAATAGAGAGATCCACATTCTCCGGTGTACTAAGCGGAATATTTTCTAGGCAATGGGCACTGAGAAATTTTTTATATATTAACCAATTTATTTGTGTGGCTGACGTCGCTAAGTAACAAGACGGAGATACAATTCTATTTGGGTTCGATATAGTAACAATTGTAGGTGTGTGGTCGGATGATGATTCTAAGGAAGCTTCAACATGAACCGTTTCTTTGGGGATGTTTTTAACCACGCCAAAGTCGATAACATCTGGAATTTTTTGCTGATCAGTAGGCCAATATGTTGGTTGTCCGCTCGCGACCACGTTTAAACCCATTTTAGAGATTGTGTTAAACAAAACACGACCTTTTGGTGTTATAAGTCGTGACCCCCAGAAGGTATGTTTAGCGTTATAATCGCCAGCGGCGAGGAAACAGGGTCCTAATGATTTAAAATATTTATAATATTGGCTTTCTGATATGGCAAATCTAGGTGGAGAGTATAAAGAAGAAATTACTAAGTTTCGATTAAGCTCTTCAACACAAATATTCGTTGCTTGCAGATAATCTTCACAATGATCAAACATTAAGTAGTGTTTGATTCGGGCTTTTATCAAAATGGCAGAGCCTCCACAAGCTCTATCTCGAGGGTCCTTAGTATCATATAGTATATAACCATTGATTTTAAACGTATTTCTTGAGGTCAGATGAGTTTCAGAAACCATCATAACATCAATTTGATTATTTTTGAGAAAGTATTCTAGTTCATTTTTATGTTGGCGGATGCCGTTTGCGTTCCAAAAACAAATTTTTAAACAGTTCATGGCTTGTTAAGTACAGCTTGCAATAACATCGATTGCATTCATAGAATTTCCTGCATCATATTACCCATTGTGTTCGTAAAATTATTAACTGTTTGCATTGCATTGCTACGGCCTTCATCAGCATTCTTTGTGTCACACTGGATAGTGATACTTTATAAATTGAATGTATTTAACTCAACTATTTTTAACAAATAGAAACTGGGAATTATCTCCTTTCGTAGGTTACTTTATATTATATTCAACATTTTTTTATTTTTCGAATTTATTCTATGAGTTACATTTCAGTTATGTATTTTATAAAGCTTTTTTGTAATAGTTCTATTCCTTAAATTTTTAGGAATGACTTTTATACACCACCAGACTATTATATTGTATTTTCTTGTTACATTTTACCTTAGCTATCCTTTGGATAGCATTGAAGTATATAGTATGTACAGAAAAATTTACAATTATTAGACACCAGCAGAATGTAATGCATTTTCTGGCCCGCTACGGCCTTCGTCAGCATTCTTTGTGTCACACTGGATAGTGATACTTTATAAATTGAATGTATTTAACTCAACTATTTTTAACAAATAGAAACTGGGAATTATCTCCTTTCGTAGGTTACTTTATATTATATTCAACATTTTTTTATTTTTCGAATTTATTCTATGAGTTACATTTCAGCTATGTATTTTATAAAGCTTTTTTGTAATAGTTCTATTCCTTAAATTTTTAGGAATGACTTTTATACACCACCAGACTATTATATTGTATTTTTTTGTTACATTTTACCTTAGCTATCCTTTGGATAGCATTGAAGTATATAGTATGTACAGAAAAATTTACAATTATTAGACACCAGAAGAATGTAATGCATTTTCTGGCCCGCTACGGCCTTCGTCAGCATTCTTTGTGTCACACTGGATAGTGATACTTTATAAATTGAATGTATTTAACTCAACTATTTTTAACAAATAGAAACTGGGAATTATCTCCTCTCGTAGGTTACTTTATATTATATTCAACATTTTTTTATTTTTCGAATTTATTCTATGAGTTACATTTCAGTTATGTATTTTATAAAGCTTTTTTGTAATAGTTCTATTCCTTAAATTTTTAGGAATGACTTTTATACACCACCAGACTATTATATTGTATTTTCTTGTTACATTTTACCTTAGCTATCCTTTGGATAGCATTGAAGTATATAGTATGTACAGAAAAATTTACAATTATTAGACACCAGCAGAATGTAATGCATTTTCTGGCCCGCTACGGCCTTCGTCAGCATTCTTTGTGTCACACTGGATAGTGATACTTTATAAATTGAATGTATTTAACTCAACTATTTTTAACAAAATAGAAACTGGGAATTTTCTCCTTTCGAAGGTTACTTTATATTATATTCAACATTTTTTTATTTTTCGAATTTATTCTATGAGTTACATTTCAGTTATGTATTTTATAAAGCTTTTTTGTAATAGTTCTATTCCTTAAATTTTTAGGAATGACTTTTATACACCACCAGACTATTATATTGTATTTTCTTGTTACATTTTACCTTAGCTATCCTTTGGATAGCATTGAAGTATATAGTATGTACAGAAAAATTTACAATTATTAGACACCAGCAGAATGTAATGCATTTTCTGGCCCGCTACGGCCTTCGTCAGCATTCTTTGTGTCACACTGGATAGTGATACTTTATAAATTGAATGTATTTAACTCAACTATTTTTAACAAAATAGAAACTGGGAGTTTTCTCCTTTCGTAGGTTACTTTATATTATATTCAACATTTTTTTATTTTTCGAATTTATTCTATGAGTTTCATTTCAGTTATGTATTTTATAAAGCTTTTTTGTAATAGTTCTATTCCTTAAATTTTTATGAACGACTTTTATACACCACCAGACTATTATATTGTATTTTCTTGTTACATTTTACCTTAGCTATCCTTTGGATAGCATTGAAGTATATAGTATGTACAGAAAAATTTACCATTATTAGACACCAGCAGAATGTAATGCATTTTCTGGCCCGCTACGGCCTTCGTCAGCATTCTTTGTGTCACACTGAATAGTGATACTTTATAAATTGAATGTATTTAACTCAACTATTTTTAACAAATAGAAACTGGGAATTATCTCCTTTCGTAGGTTACTTTATATTATATTCAACATTTTTTTATTTTTCGAATTTATTCTATGAGTTACATTTCAGTTATGTATTTTATAAAGCTTTTTTGTAATAGTTCTATTCCTTAAATTTTTAGGAATGGCTTTTATACACCACCAGACTATTTTATTGTATTTTCTTGTTACATTTTACCTTAGCTATCCTTTGGATAGCATTGAAGTATATAGTATGTACAGAAAAATTTACAATTATTAGACACCAGCAGAATGTAATGCATTTTCTGGCCCGCTACGGCCTTCGTCAGCATTCTTTGTGTCACACTGGATAGTGATACTTTATAAATTGAATGTATTTAACTCAACTATTTTTAACAAAATAGAAACTGGGAATTTTCTCCTTTCGTAGGTTACTTTATATTATATTCAACATTTTTTTATTTTTCGAATTTATTCTATGAGTTACATTTCAGTTATGTATTTTATAAAGCTTTTTTGTAATAGTTCTATTCCTTAAATTTTTAGGAATGACTTTTATACACCACCAGACTATTATATTGTATTTTCTTGTTACATTTTACCTTAGCTATCCTTTGGATAGCATTGAAGTATATAGTATGTACAGAAAAATTTACAATTATTAGACACCAGCAGAATGTAATGCATTTTCTGGCCCGCTACGGCCTTCGTCAGCATTCTTTGTGTCACACTGGATAGTGATACTTTATAAATTGAATGTATTTAACTCAACTATTTTTAACAAATAGAAACTGGGAATTATCTCCTTTCGTAGGTTACTTTATATTATATTCAACATTTTTTTATTTTTCGAATTTATTCTATGAGTTACATTTCAGTTATGTATTTTATAAAGCTTTTTTGTAATAGTTCTATTCCTTAAATTTTTAGCAATGACTTTTATACACCACCAGACTATTATATTGTATTTTCTTGTGACATTTTACCTTAGCTATCCTTTGGATAGCATTGAAGTATATAGTATGTACAGTAAAATTTACAATTATTAGACACCAGCAGAATGTAATGCATTTTCTGGCCCGCTACGGCCTTCGTCAGCATTCTTTGTGTCACACTGGATAGTGATACTTTATAAATTGAATGTATTTAACTCAACTATTTTTAACAAAATAGAAACTGGGAATTTTCTCCTTTCGTAGGTTACTTTATATTATATTCAACATTTTTTTATTTTTCGAATTTATTCTATGAGTTACATTTCAGTTATGTATTTTATAAAGCTTTTTTGTAATAGTTCTATTCCTTAAATTTTTAGGAATGACTTTTATACACCACCAGACTATTATATTGTATTTTCTTGTTACATTTTACCTTAGCTATCCTTTGGATAGCATTGAAGTATATAGTATGTACAGAAAAATTTACAATTATTAGACACCAGCAGAATGTAATGCATTTTCTGGCCCGCTACGGCCTTCGTCAGCATTCTTTGTGTCACACTGGATAGTGATACTTTATAAATTGAATGTATTTAACTCAACTATTTTTAACAAATAGAAACTGGGAATTATCTCCTTTCGTAGGTTACTTTATATTATATTCAACATTTTTTTATTTTTCGAATTTATTCTATGAGTTACATTTCAGTTATGTATTTTATAAAGCTTTTTTGTAATAGTTCTATTCCTTAAATTTTTAGCAATGACTTTTATACACCACCAGACTATTATATTGTATTTTCTTGTGACATTTTACCTTAGCTATCCTTTGGATAGCATTGAAGTATATAGTATGTACAGTAAAATTTACAATTATTAGACACCAGCAGAATGTAATGCATTTTCTGGCCCGCTACGGCCTTCGTCAGCATTCTTTGTGACACACTGGATAGTGATACTTTATAAATTGAATGTATTTAACTCAACTATTTTTAACAAATAGAAACTGGGAATTATCTCCTTTCGTAGGTTACTTTATATTATATTCAACATTTTTTTATTTTTCGAATTTATTCTATGAGTTACATTTCAGTTATGTATTTTATAAAGCTTTTTTGTAATAGTTCTATTCCTTAAATTTTTAGGAATGGCTTTTATACACCACCAGACTATTATATTGTTGTTCAAATGTGATTTGAACACTACCAATTGAAATCGAAATTGAAGTAAAAATGAATTAAAAAAGAATTAAAACCATAAGTAGTAGAACAAAAACAAAATGTATAAACTGAATTAAAATGAATATTAAAGATAGTAAATTTAACGAAATTATAATGTAACTTGAATATTTGAATTATAACTGAATTTTAATGTGTGAATTGTAATCTCTACATTATAGTTTTGAAGCCACTGTAGTATAAGTGTCTTTATTTAGTACTTAGTTCTTACGGAGTTATTCCAACCCTCTTCGGCTATCTAGAAACCGAAGGCAGGTTGAGATTTAAAATTAAAAAATATGTATACTTACTTATCCCTTAGCAACAGCGAAAATAAGTTGGTTTTTCTGATTTTATTCTTAAATTGCCTTAAACTTAAAAATTAACTAAAAAAAATACTTACCCTAAAAATTGTTAAGTTAACTATTTAAATGCAACAATAAATAATTGAATTTTAATACTAAATTAAAGCTACTTACCTCTACTTACTTAAACCCTCATTTACCAATCCTACCTGAGCTTAAAATATCCTAAAGCTACAAATCTTGCCAAGAAGTTGGAAATAGTGCTCTGAGCAAATAACCCCAAGTGAGATTTAACAAGTGTATAGTGATCCAACCAAACAACAGGTAAATACAATACATTGAGCCCAATTAGCAAATTAAATTAGATTTGCATAATTCGAAAAGAGACTAATACTCTTTAATTTCTTTTCTCTAATTCTACAATTATAATCATTCATTTGAGTGATTATAATTACAACTCCTCAGTTAACGATAATCACATATCCAATAGTGCCCTGCAGTTCTGCAATTCAATCTGAGGTTTTGTTTAGAAGTTCTTGTGCAACCCAAACAAAGAACTACATGGTCCTTCGACAACAACAATAAGTAAAAAATAGTATCAACAAGTGAGAGCAAGTCAATACTCAGCAAGGAATGAGGTAAATTATAAAAGCCAAATATTAAACTCATCAGTCGAGTAAAAACAACAAGAATTGAAACGTGATACTAGACATCCATATCTAGTGCTATACCCCAATAGCCCCAACACTTTTAAAATTCTACTCAATTAATGCAAATTAACTAGACATCCATATCTAGTGCTATACCCAAATAGCCCCAACACTTTTAAAATTCTACTCAATTAATGCAAATTAACTAGACATCCATATCTAGTGCTATACCCAAATAGCCCCAACACTTTTAAAACTCTACTCAATTAATGCAAATTTACTAGACATCCATATCTAGTGCTATACCCAAATAGCCCCAACATTTAAAATTCTTCTTAATTAAAGCAAAACTACTAGAAGTTCTAGACCATTATCAACTTTATATTACTTTTCGTTTGAGACTAGATTGTCAATATCTAGTGCTTATTTATAGCCCCTTATCGAATTTATATTAATTCTCATTTTTAAACTCGGTTAGCAATATCTAGTGCTAATTATATCCCCTATTTCTTGAAATTTTTACCAACTGGTGAATTAGTAATTATCTTTAAATTTAACCTAGATGAGAGATATCTAGTGCTACTTAGTAGCCCCTAAAACTATAGAAATAATATAGTGTGAAAAATACAAAGATAATATCTTAATATCGATCGCCTGCCATTCCCTTATAAAGAGGCTCACTGAAAATTAGTCACCTTGGGAAATTTTTCTCTGTTTCTCGTTATCCACAAAAATGACTTCAACAAACGAAGCATCTAGCGTGGCTTTTAACCCCTTATATAGGGAACAATTCCTGTTTGATTGTGGGAATTTAATGCAATTGTGTGATACATTAAATAATACTCCAGTTGAGGATCACAATGAATCCATACTTGAGCTAAAATTAAGGGAGCTAGATTCAGAATGGGTGAATGTAAAAGATTCCTATAGGAAACTAATGCTATCCCAGGATGGATCAGTCGATACAGAAAGTAAGACACGAGCTAAAGAGGAATATAATACGTGTTCAGAAGCTTATTTTCACTCTAGTTCTCAAGTTAATGATTTGCTAAGAATAAGTCGAATTGAAAGTTCCCGAATCCCAGCTTTTCAATCGACAGCTCACTATTCTCACCAGAATCAGAACTTAACCCATGATAGCTCAATCAGTTGCATAAAACTGCCACCTTGTGATACTGAGATTTTTATGGGCAGTTATGAACAATGGCCATCATTTCGTGACATGTTCACGGCCGTGTACATAAACCACCCAAAGCTTACTCCAGTCACTAAACTCTATCACCTGAGAAACAAAACAAGGGGTGAAGCCGGTGCAATTGTAAAAAGATACCCCCTTTCAAATAACAATTTTGAAACAGCGTGGGATGCTCTTAGAACCCGGTATGAAAACAAAAGAGTATTGGTTGACAACCAGATAAAAATCCTCTTTGACATACCCGCGGCAAAAAATGAAGATAGCGAATCTATTAGAAGAATTCAATCTTCAGTGAATGATTCTCTGGCAACTCTCAGAACGCTAGGCGTCGACGTGGAGAGCTGGGACCCTATTCTGATTCGACTCATCTCAACTAAACTGCCACACTTAACACTTTCGCTATGGGAGCAATCCCTCACTTCACCACGTGAACTTCCCAAGTGGACCCAAATGTCCCAATTTCTTGTGGACAGGTATGAGGCAGTAGAACGCCTCAATAGCATAAAAACTACTAAAGATTGTTTCACACTAAAAGACACATCCAACCCTGACCTACATACATACGTATCGCAAGATAACTTAAGTTTGTCATGCAAATTGTGTAAAGAAAATCACTCTTTGAGAATATGCCCAAAATTTCGAGCCTTTACTGTGCAACAAAGATTATGTCTTTAAAAATAAATTCTGCAACAATTGCTTAGCCTCGTCTCATCTTAAGGCAAATTGTAAAAGCAAACATACTTGCCTTCAATGCAAAAAATCTCACCACACACTATTGCATATGAGACAAAAACCACAGAGCCTTACTCAATCTGCGCAAAGCGCACAATATAGAGACGCTGCCACTAATCCTAATAACTCCACTCAAACCTCTTCTCAAAATAGTACCCAAATTTCTAGAAGAGTCGATCAAGATGAAAGACCTAGTACCTCAATGCAATTTCAGGCTAATTGCTCTACAAGTAATGAAAATATATTGCTGAGAACGGCATTAATGCAAATAGAACATAGAGGTGAACTTTTTACAATTAGAGCGCTAATTGATCCCGGCTCCCAACGAACCTTTTTAACAGAAAGAGTTCGTAATCGCCTACAGCTGCCCTACGGAAAGTCACATTTCGAAATAATCGGTATCGGCGGAAAAAGGCAAACAGCAAACAAGGAATGCGAAGTCATTTTATACGCCAAAAGGTATGACTTGCGAGTCCCCATTAAAGCCATAGTGCTGCCAAAAGTGACAAATAGGCTTCCAGCAAGCACTTTTGAAATACCTTATTCAACCGATTTGGCTGAATTAGATCTAGCGGATCCGACATTTAACAAATCGTCACAGATAGATCTAATTTTAGGGAATGATTACGAACACTCTTTAAATATTGAAGGTATGAGAAAAAATATTTGCGGTCAAACTTCAGCCTATAATACTATCTTTGGCTGGGTACTCAGTGGCCCTATAAAAACACAATCGATTCAGACATTTACAACTACGGTTGTTCCGACTGAAATTTTTGAACTTAATGCGCTGTTGAAAAAGTTCTGGGAACAGGAAGAAATTCCAGTAGCGCCCTCAAGGTCGGCGGAAGATGAGTTTTGTGAAAAGTTTTATAATGAAACAACCACTCGCAATGAAAATGGTAGATACGTTGTGCGGCTACCATTCAAACCTGAGTATCCAGAAAAAATATTTCTGGGATCATCGCGATTCATAGCCCTGGCTCAGTACGCAAGTATGGAAAAAACCCTAGCCAAAGATCCCGACCTAAGGTCACAGTATAACGCTGTTATAAGTGAATACCTCACTCTGGGTCATATGGCTGAAACGCAATCCACGGAAATTAACTCGAACGGTAAATATGGTTCATTTTATTTACCACATCACGGCGTAGTCCGCCCAGAACACAAGACAACCAAAGTCAGAGTTGTATTCAATGCCTCTAGGAAGTCAAAATCCCAATTTTCGTTAAATGACATTCTATATACAGGCCCCACACTGCAAAGTGATTTGATCTCCATAATACTCAATTGGAGGAAATATCAATACGTGTTTAACGGCGACATTCAAAAAATGTATCGCCAGATATTATTACATCCTGCTGATATACCCTTTCAGAGGATTTTATTTCAGCCTAAAGATGACGGCCCGATTAGGGATTATGAATTAAAAACAGTAACTTTCGGAGTAAACTGTGCCCCATATTTAGCAATTCGGACCCTGTTAAGACTGGCATCTGATTACGAGTCTGCTTACCCAAAAGCAGCTTCAATTCTGCGCACAGAGACGTATGTCGATGACATTCTATCTGGAGGTTACTCGTTGGGGGAGGTTCTGTCAGCTCAAGAGCAGCTTATCACTGTGTTGCAGTCAGCTGGATTTTCTCTAAAGAAAATAACGGCAAATGATAGCAAATTGATTTCTCACATTCCAAAAGAAGACTTGTATGATTCTGACTTCCTACGCTTTCACAATGCTAGCTCTACCAAAACCCTTGGTATAAAGTGGAATGCGCTATCAGACTCATTTTCTTATAAATTTGATCCAATTGATCAAGCGACAAGAATTACTAAGCGTCAGATTCTGTCATCAGTGGCGAAATTATTTGATCCTGCTGGTTGGCTCGCGCCTATTGTTATAAGGGCAAAAACATTGATTCAACAACTTTGGTTGGAAGGCCTGGAATGGGACGAAGAAGTGTCTCAAGAATCGCTAAAAAAGTGGAACGAACTTGTTCAAGATCTATCACAGGTTGATGCGGTCTCAATCAGTCGCTGGGTACAATACAATCCCTCCGACAAGGTGCAATTGCACGGTTTCTCAGATGCATCTAAGACGGCATATTGTGCCACAGTTTATATAAGATGTCAGACTAATGCCAATACTACGTTCATTAATTTGTTGGTGGCAAAAAGTAAAGTAGCGCCTATTCAAACGGTTTCTCTGCCGCGTCTGGAACTCAGTGGAGCAGTTCTCCTAGCAAAGCTCATGAATTATGTAATTTCATCATTGGATTTTAATCCAGAGGAGATTCATTTGTGGACTGACTCGTCTATAACATTAGGTTGGCTCTCAAAGCCCCCGTCTACATGGGAAACATATGTCGCTAATAGAATATCTCAAATTCATAGGTTAGTGTCGGATGCTAAATGGCATCACGTGTCCTCTCACGACAATCCGGCGGATCTTGGAACTCGAGGGTGCAGGCCTCAAGAATTAGCTAAGAATTTAATCTGGTGGCATGGACCATCATGGCTTGTTAACCCCCCTGCAGAATGGCCAAGGAGAAATCCCTTGAAAAATTCCGAAGTACCTGAAAGGCAAACCCAAACTCTACATGCAGAAGTTCAAGACAGTGAAATTCTTAGTAGGTTTTCGTCCTACGGCAAGGCTTTACGAGTCGTATGCTATATATTCAGATTTTATAACAAATGTAAGGAAAGTAAGGGGGGAGAATCTCAACGCAGGCATCGGGTGAATCTGTCACAGTCGGAAATGAAATTTGTAAAAACAAGACTAATAGCTTTGGCACAGGAAACATTTTATCCCGAAGATTACAAAAGTCTGAAAGCCTCTCAAAATTTGCAAAATAAAAGTACCCTAAAACCATTAAATCCATTTTTGGACTCAGATTCAATTATAAGAGCAAATGGTAGATTAGTTCAGTCAACTCTTCCATACAATGAGCGTTACCCTATCATACTACCGGGTAATTCGCACTTCTGTTTTCTGTATTTGAAATACTTGCACGAACTCCTGTATCATGCGGAGTGCAGCCAAATGTGCAGAATGATACAAACAGAATATTTTATATCGAGACTTAAACCCCGAGTAAAGGGTATCATTCGTAATTGTAAAATTTGCATTATACAGAGACAACAACCCTGTACTCAAATCATGGCTCCATTGCCACCTGAACGGTGCACTTTATCGCCACCATTTCACACAACAGGCGTTGACTTTGCTGGGCCATTTGAGCTCAAAGTCTCTCCTTTGCGCAAATCAACATACGTAAAAGGGTATGTCTCCGTTTTTGTATGCTTTAGTACTAGAGCTATTCACTTGGAAGCATGCTCGGATCTGTCTTCGAAGGCGTTTCAGGCCACATTTGCTCGTTTCGTCGGGAGGCGGGGCCTTCCCCATAGGGTTACATCAGACAACGGAAAGAACTTTCTTGGCGCTAGTAGGGCTCTTGAACGCGAATTTGCAGCATTTCTGCGAGGAGCAGCTGAGGATATAGCACAGAAATATATGTC
This sequence comes from Pollenia griseotomentosa, assembly GCA_963931875.1. Taxonomy (NCBI): domain Eukaryota; kingdom Metazoa; phylum Arthropoda; class Insecta; order Diptera; family Polleniidae; genus Pollenia; species Pollenia griseotomentosa. The sequence goes on from OZ007560.1 coordinate 158,679,810, forward strand.
TCATGGCTTTGAATGGAAATTTATACCGCCACACGCTCCGCATATGGGCGGCTTATGGGAAGCCGCTGTAAAGAGCTTTAAGTTTCATTTTAAGCGGATAGCAGGCGCTCACAAATTCAACTTCGAAGAATTTGCAAAAATACTAGCTCGAATTGAGGGTGTTCTGAACTCTAGGCCAATCTCTGCCATTTCAGAAGACCCAGCGGACTTGACAGCTCTAAGAGGTGCTCCGTTAATGGCTTTTCCTGAGCAAACCTGCCAAAATATATCGGTCATAAACAGATGGGAAAAGTTGAAGACTATACATCATCATTTCTCTATACGATGGAGGGAGGAGTATTTGAAGGCATTACATAAAAGATATAAATGGCAGAACACCGCTCCAAACCGACAAGTCGGCGACCTGGTTGTCGTTATGGACGACTTACTACCACCCAACGAATGGCGTCTGGGTAGAATCGAGAGAACTTTTTCTGGTTCTGACAAAAACGCTCGTATTGCAGAGATTCGTACATCCTCTGGGCTAATAACTAGACCCATAGTGAAGCTATGTTACCTTCCATTCTTGGGCAATTGAAACTGTACGGGAAAATGTACATCTGTCCACGACACTACCCTGCCATGACTATTATTGAAATATGAATCATCACAGGAAATTATAGCTTAATTTAATAAATATGAATTTTTACTCTACTCTTAATTTTAGCCTTTGCTCAGGTTCTATTAGTATTTTACTCCGTTAATCCAAGCTTAAAATTTCCCGCTTGACAGTCAATCGACACATCCCTTTTCCACATTCCATTATAACTTTGTCCTTTACTAATAAAACTGTATGTCTCTTTGTTATGTCTTCCCATTTAGCCATAGGTCCAATCGCAGGTTAACCGCCACGCGGGTAGTAGACCCAAGCCATGATTCAAGTAGCAATCATAGTCGCCCACCTAGAGATTTGGAGGTATACTATTGTGTTATCTGCCGAGGATACCACGGCTTAATGGGATGCCGGAAATTCAAGAGGATGACGATAGAGAGAAGAAGAGAAGTGGTCGGAAACCTGGGGTATTGCTTTAATTGTCTAGCACGAAGCCATACCCTGAATTCTTGCACGTCTATGGAGGCCTGCAAAAGATGCGATCAACTGCACCACACGTTGCTGCATCTGCCACGCCGTTCACAACGGCAGCAAACGTCAAGCATAAGCAGCAGGACGAACCTCAGATCCCGACGGCGAGAAGACCGTCATCAAAGTCGTCAAACTCATCGAAGTCATCAAAGTCGTCAAAGTCATCAAAGTCATCAAACTCATCAAAGTCGTCAAAGTCATCAAAATCGTCAGCACCGGAGACGCCAACACCGTCAGCAGCAGCAACAACATCGTCGTCGTCAACAACAACAGCAACAACAACAACAACCGCAGCAGCCAACCGTGGAACCACCAGCACAGCCAGTTGCCCAGCCGGACACCAAAGTATTGGCAGAGGCCATAAAGTCATTGGCGCAAGTTCTGTGCGTAAGGGATAACATGTGAATAATTGCCCAAGCTGGGGCCCGCACCATGTTCAAATGTGATTTGAACACTACCAATTGAAATCGAAATTGAAGTAAAAATGAATTAAAAAAGAATTAAAACCATAAGTAGTAGAACAAAAACAAAATGTATAAACTGAATTAAAATGAATATTAAAGATAGTAAATTTAACGAAATTATAATGTAACTTGAATATTTGAATTATAACTGAATTTTAATGTGTGAATTGTAATCTCTACATTATAGTTTTGAAGCCACTGTAGTATAAGTGTCTTTATTTAGTACTTAGTTCTTACGGAGTTATTCCAACCCTCTTCGGCTATCTAGAAACCGAAGGCAGGTTGAGATTTAAAATTAAAAAATATGTATACTTACTTATCCCTTAGCAACAGCGAAAATAAGTTGGTTTTTCTGATTTTATTCTTAAATTGCCTTAAACTTAAAAATTAACTAAAAAAAATACTTACCCTAAAAATTGTTAAGTTAACTATTTAAATGCAACAATAAATAATTGAATTTTAATACTAAATTAAAGCTACTTACCTCTACTTACTTAAACCCTCATTTACCAATCCTACCTGAGCTTAAAATATCCTAAAGCTACAAATCTTGCCAAGAAGTTGGAAATAGTGCTCTGAGCAAATAACCCCAAGTGAGATTTAACAAGTGTATAGTGATCCAACCAAACAACAGGTAAATACAATACATTGAGCCCAATTAGCAAATTAAATTAGATTTGCATAATTCGAAAAGAGACTAATACTCTTTAATTTCTTTTCTCTAATTCTACAATTATAATCATTCATTTGAGTGATTATAATTACAACTCCTCAGTTAACGATAATCACATATCCAATAGTGCCCTGCAGTTCTGCAATTCAATCTGAGGTTTTGTTTAGAAGTTCTTGTGCAACCCAAACAAAGAACTACAATTGTATTTTCTTGTTACATTTTACCTTAGCTATCCTTTGGATAGCATTGAAGTATATAGTATGTACAGAAAAATTTACAATTATTAGACAACAGCAGAATGTAATGCATTTTCTGGCCCGCTACGGCCTTCGTCAGCATTCTTTGTGTCACACTGGATAGTGATACTTTATAAATTGAATGTATTTAACTCAACTATTTTTAACAAATAGAAACTGGGAATTATCTCCTTTCGTAGGTTACTTTATATTATATTCAACATTTTTTTATTTTTCGAATTTATTCTATGAGTTACATTTCAGTTATGTATTTTATAAAGCTTTTTTGTAATAGTTCTATTCCTTAAATTTTTAGGAATGACTTTTATACACCACCAGACTATTATATTGTATTTTCTTGTTACATTTTACCTTAGCTATCCTTTGGATAGCATTGAAGTATATAGTATGTACAGAAAAATTTACAATTATTAGACACCAGCAGAATGTAATGCATTTTCTGGCCCGCTACGGCCTTCGTCAGCATTTTTTGTGTCACACTGGATAGTGATACTTTATAAATTGAATGTATTTAACTCAACTATTTTTAACAAATAGAAACTGGGAATTATCTCCTTTCGTAGGTTACTTTATATTATATTCAACATTTTTTTATTTTTCGAATTTATTCTATGAGTTACATTTCAGTTATGTATTTTATAAAGCTTTTTTGTAATAGTTATATTCCTTAAATTTTTAGCAATGACTTTTATACAACACCAGACTATTATATTGTATTTTCTTGTTACATTTTACCTTAGCTATCCTTTGGATAGCATTGAAGTATATAGTATGTACAGAAAAATTTACAATTATTAGACACCAGCAGAATGTAATGCATTTTCTGGCCCGCTACGGCCTTCGTCAGCATTCTTTGTGTCACACTGAATAGTGATACTTTATAAATTGAATGTATTTAACTCAACTATTTTTAACAAATAGAAACTGGGAATTATCTCCTTTCGTAGGTTACTTTATATTATATTCAACATTTTTTTATTTTTCGAATTTATTCTATGAGTTACATTTCAGTTATGTATTTTATAAAGCTTTTTTGTAATAGTTCTATTCCTTAAATTTTTAGCAATGACTTTTATACACCACCAGACTATTATATTGTATTTTCTTGTTACATTTTACCTTAGCTATCCTTTGGATAGCATTGAAGTATATAGTATGTACAGAAAAATTTACAATTATTAGACACCAGCAGAATGTAATGCATTTTCTGGCCCGCTACGGCCTTCGTCAGCATTCTTTGTGTCACACTGGATAGTGATACTTTATAAATTGAATGTATTTAACTCAACTATTTTTAACAAATAGAAACTGGGAATTATCTCCTTTCGTAGGTTACTTTATATTATATTCAACATTTTTTTATTTTTCGAATTTATTCTATGAGTTACATTTCAGCTATGTATTTTATAAAGCTTTTTTGTAATAGTTCTATTCCTTAAATTTTTAGGAATGACTTTTATACACCACCAGACTATTATATTGTATTTTTTTGTTACATTTTACCTTAGCTATCCTTTGGATAGCATTGAAGTATATAGTATGTACAGAAAAATTTACAATTATTAGACACCAGAAGAATGTAATGCATTTTCTGGCCCGCTACGGCCTTCGTCAGCATTCTTTGTGTCACACTGGATAGTGATACTTTATAAATTGAATGTATTTAACTCAACTATTTTTAACAAATAGAAACTGGGAATTATCTCCTCTCGTAGGTTACTTTATATTATATTCAACATTTTTTTATTTTTCGAATTTATTCTATGAGTTACATTTCAGTTATGTATTTTATAAAGCTTTTTTGTAATAGTTCTATTCCTTAAATTTTTAGGAATGACTTTTATACACCACCAGACTATTATATTGTATTTTCTTGTTACATTTTACCTTAGCTATCCTTTGGATAGCATTGAAGTATATAGTATGTACAGAAAAATTTACAATTATTAGACACCAGCAGAATGTAATGCATTTTCTGGCCCGCTACGGCCTTCGTCAGCATTCTTTGTGTCACACTGAATAGTGATACTTTATAAATTGAATGTATTTAACTCAACTATTTTTAACAAATAGAAACTGGGAATTATCTCCTTTCGTAGGTTACTTTATATTATATTCAACATTTTTTTATTTTTCGAATTTATTCTATGAGTTACATTTCAGTTATGTATTTTATAAAGCTTTTTTGTAATAGTTCTATTCCTTAAATTTTTAGGAATGACTTTTATACACCACCAGACTATTTATTGTATTTTCTTGTTACATTTTACCTTAGCTATCCTTTGGATAGCATAGAAGTATATAGTATGTACAGAAAAATTTACAATTATTAGACACCAGCAGAATGTAATGCATTTTCTGGCCCGCTACGGCCTTCGTCAGCATTCTTTGTGTCACACTGGATAGTGATACTTTATAAATTGAATGTATTTAACTCAACTATTTTTAACAAATAGAAACTGGGAATTATCTCCTTTCGTAGGTTACTTTATATTATATTCAACATTTTTTTATTTTTCGAATTTATTCTATGAGTTACATTTCAGTTATGTATTTTATAAAGCTTTTTTGTAATAGTTCTATTCCTTAAATTTTTAGGAATGACTTTTATACACCACCAGACTATTATATTGTATTTTCTTGTTACATTTTACCTTAGCTATCCTTTGGATAGCATTGAAGTATATAGTATGTACAGAAAAATTTACAATTATTAGACACCAGCAGAATGTAATGCATTTTCTGGCCCGCTACGGCCTTCGTCAGCATTCTTTGTGTCACACTGAATAGTGATACTTTATAAATTGAATGTATTTAACTCAACTATTTTTAACAAATAGAAACTGGGAATTATCTCCTTTCGTAGGTTACTTTATATTATATTCAACATTTTTTTATTTTTCGAATTTATTCTATGAGTTACATTTCAGTTATGTATTTTATAAAGCTTTTTTGTAATAGTTCTATTCCTTAAATTTTTAGCAATGACTTTTATACACCACCAGACTATTATATTGTATTTTCTTGTTACATTTTACCTTAGCTATCCTTTGGATAGCATTGAAGTATATAGTATGTACAGAAAAATTTACAATTATTAGACACCAGCAGAATGTAATGCATTTTCTGGCCCGCTACGGCCTTCGTCAGCATTCTTTGTGTCACACTGGATAGTGATACTTTATAAATTGAATGTATTTAACTCAACTATTTTTAACAAATAGAAACTGGGAATTATCTCCTTTCGTAGGTTACTTTATATTATATTCAAAATTTTTTTATTTTTCGAATTTATTCTATGAGTTACATTTCAGTTATGTATTTTATAAAGCTTTTTTGTAATAGTTCTATTCCTTAAATTTTTAGGAATGACTTTTATACACCACCAGACTATTATATTGTATTTTCTTGTTACATTTTACCTTAGCTATCCTTTGGATAGCATTGAAGTATATAGTATGTACAGAAAAATTTACAATTATTAGACACCAGCAGAATGTAATGCATTTTCTGGCCCGCTACGGCCTTCGTCAGCATTCTTTGTGTCACACTGGATAGTGATACTTTATAAATTGAATGTATTTAACTCAACTATTTTTAACAAATAGAAACTGGGAATTATCTCCTTTCGTAGGTTACTTTATATTATACTAGCTGGACCCGGTCCGCTTTGCTGGCCCTTAGTAAAGATTTAAAATTTTATAAAATATGAACGTATTTAATTGATTTTCAAAACATAAAAAAAAAATAATAATAAATGTTTTACTTACCAGCAAATGCTATTAGATTCTTCATGTTTGTTTAAAATTATTGGATACCCTAACCGCGTATTAGAAAAATATTTATGGAAGTGGAAATAGACTTTTGTAAACTAAAATTAACATAAATGTTTGGAATAAAACTGGCTATTAAACCATATTAATTTTGTTTTTTCATTTTGGTGATTTTAGCGTATTTTAGTGAATTACCGCTGAATTGATAAATGTATATTGATAAAGATTTAGTGACATACCATGCATCTAAATTTTAAAACATTATGTTTAGCGATTACGACGAAAATTACAAAAATATAAAAACGTGGTGCCATCTATCGGATAAATACGAAACTCCACAGAAACACTCCTCATACCTTATACATCAAACACACAAATTTTGGTCAAAGTCGGTGCAGTAGTTTTTGAGTTTACCGATTACAAACAAACACGTCTCTTTTATATATATATATAGAAGATATAGATATAGATATATAGATATATAGATATAGATAGATAAATTTTGTTTTTTCATTTTGGTGATTTTTAAAAACATTATGTTTAGCGATTACGACGAAAATGACAAAAATATAAAAACGTGGTAAAATCTATCGGATAAATGCGAAACTCCACAGAAACACTCCTCATACCTTATACATCAAACACACAAATTTTGGTCAAAGTCGGTGCAGTAGTTTTTGAGTTTACCGATTACAAACAAACACGTCTCTTTTATATATATAGATGCATCAAAATTTTAAAACATTATGTTTAGCGATTACGACGAAAATGACAAAAATATAAAAACGTGGTACAATCTATCGGATAAATACGAAACTCCACAGAAACACTCCTCATACCTTATACATCAAACACACAAATTTTGGTCAAAGTCGGTGCAGTAGTTTTTGAGTTTAGCGATTACAAACAAACACGTCTCTTTTATATATATAGATGCATCAAAATTTTAAAACATTATGTTTAGCGATTACGACGAAAATGACAAAAATATAAAAACGTGGTACAATCTATCGGATAAATACGAAACTCCACAGAAACACTCCTCATACCTTATACATCAAACACACAAATTTTGGTCAAAGTCGGTGCAGTAGTTTTTGAGTTTAGCGATTACAAACAAACACGTCTCTTTTATATATATAGATGCATCAAAATTTTAAAACATTATGTTTAGCGATTACGACGAAAATGACAAAAATATAAAAACGTGGTAAAATCTATCGGATAAATGCGAAACTCCACAGAAACACTCCTCATACCTTATACATCAAACACACAAATTTTGGTCAAAGTCGGTGCAGTAGTTTTTGAGTTGAGCGATTACAAACAAACACGTCTCTTTTATATATATAGATAGATATAGATAGATAAATTTTGTTTTTTCATTTTGGTGATTTTTAAAAACATTATGTTTAGCGATTACGACGAAAATGACAAAAATATAATAACGTGGTAAAATCTATCGGATAAATACGAAACTCCACAGAAACACTCCTCATACCTTATACATCAAACACACAAATTTTGGTCAAAGTCGGTGCAGTAGTTTTTGAGTTGAGCGATTACAAACAAACACGTCTCTTTTATATATATAGATAGATATAGATAGATAAATTTTGTTTTTTCATTTTGGTGATTTTTAAAAACATTATGTTTAGCGATTACGACGAAAATGACAAAAATATAAAAACGTGGTACAATCTATCGGATAAATACGAAACTCCACAGAAACACTCCTCATACCTTATACATCAAACACACAAATTTTGGTCAAAGTCGGTGCAGTAGTTTTTGAGTTTACCGATTACAAACAAACACGTCTCTTTTATATATATAGATAGATATATAGATAGATAAATTTTGTTTTTTCATTTTGGTGATTTTTAAAAACATTATGTTTAGCGATTACGACGAAAATGACAAAAATATAATAACGTGGTAAAATCTATCGGATAAATACGAAACTCCACAGAAACACTCCTCATACCTTATACATCAAACACACAAATGTTGGTCAAAGTCGGTGCAGTACTTTTTGAGTTTACCGATTACAAACAAACACGTCTCTTTTATATATATAGATAGATATATAGATAGATAAATTTTGTTTTTTCATTTTGGTGATTTTTAAAAACATTATGTTTAGCGATTACGACGAAAATGACAAAAATATAAAAACGTGGTACAATCTATCGGATAAATACGAAACTCCACAGAAACACTCCTCATACCTTATACATCAAACACACAAATTTTGGCCAAAGTCGGTGCAGTAGTTTTTGAGTTTACCGATTACAAACAAACACGTCTCTTTTATATATATATATAGATATAGATATAGATATAGATATAGATAGATAAATTTTGTTTTTTCATTTTGGTGATTTTTAAAAACATTATGTTTAGCGATTACGACGAAAATGACAAAAATATAAAAACGTGGTACAATCTATCGGATAAATACGAAACTCCACAGAAACACTCCTCATACCTTATACATCAAACACACAAATTTTGGTCAAAGTCGGTGCAGTAGTTTTTGAGTTTAGCGATTACAAACAAACACGTCTCTTTTATATATATAGATAGATATATAAATTTTGTTTTTTCATTTTGGTGATTTTTAAAAACATTATGTTTAGCGATTACGACGAAAATGACAAAAATATAAAAACGTGGTACAATCTGTCGGATAAATACGAAACTCCACAGAAACACTCCTCATACCTTATACATCAAACACACAAATTTTGGTCAAAGTCGGTGCAGTAGTTTTTGAGTTTAGCGATTACAAACAAACACGTCTCTTTTATATATATAGATTCAACATTTTTTTATTTTTCGAATTTATTCTATGAGTTACATTTCAGCTATGTATTTTATAAAGCTTTTTTGTAATAGTTCTATTCCTTAAATTTTTAGGAATGACTTTTATACACCACCAGACTATTATATTGTATTTTTTTGTTACATTTTACCTTAGCTATCCTTTGGATAGCATTGAAGTATATAGTATGTACAGAAAAATTTACAATTATTAGACACCAGAAGAATGTAATGCATTTTCTGGCCCGCTACGGCCTTCGTCAGCATTCTTTGTGTCACACTGGATAGTGATACTTTATAAATTGAATGTATTTAACTCAACTATTTTTAACAAATAGAAACTGGGAATTATCTCCTCTCGTAGGTTACTTTATATTATATTCAACATTTTTTTATTTTTCGAATTTATTCTATGAGTTACATTTCAGTTATGTATTTTATAAAGCTTTTTTGTAATAGTTCTATTCCTTAAATTTTTAGGAATGACTTTTATACACCACCAGACTATTATATTGTATTTTCTTGTTACATTTTACCTTAGCTATCCTTTGGATAGCATTGAAGTATATAGTATGTACAGAAAAATTTACAATTATTAGACACCAGCAGAATGTAATGCATTTTCTGGCCCGCTACGGCCTTCGTCAGCATTCTTTGTGTCACACTGGATAGTGATACTTTATAAATTGAATGTATTTAACTCAACTATTTTTAACAAAATAGAAACTGGGAATTTTCTCCTTTCGTAGGTTACTTTATATTATATTCAACATTTTTTTATTTTTCGAATTTATTCTATGAGTTACATTTCAGTTATGTATTTTATAAAGCTTTTTTGTAATAGTTCTATTCCTTAAATTTTTAGGAATGACTTTTATACACCACCAGACTATTATATTGTATTTTCTTGTTACATTTTACCTTAGCTATCCTTTGGATAGCATTGAAGTATATAGTATGTACAGAAAAATTTACAATTATTAGACACCAGCAGAATGTAATGCATTTTCTGGCCCGCTACGGCCTTCGTCAGCATTCTTTGTGTCACACTGGATAGTGGTACTTTATAAATTGAATGTATTTAACTCAACTATTTTTAACAAATAGAAACTGGGAATTATCTCCTTTCGTAGGTTACTTTATATTATATTCAACATTTTTTTATTTTTCGAATTTATTCTATGAGTTACATTTCAGTTATGTATTTTATAAAGCTTTTTTGTAATAGTTCTATTCCTTAAATTTTTAGGAATGACTTTTATACACCACCAGACTATTATATTGTATTTTCTTGTTACATTTTACCTTAGCTATCCTTTGGATAGCATTGAAGTATATAGTATGTACAGAAAAATTTACAATTATTAGACACCAGCAGAATGTAATGCATTTTCTGGCCCGCTACGGCCTTCGTCAGCATTCTTTGTGTCACACTGGATAGTGGTACTTTATAAATTGAATGTATTTAACTCAACTATTTTTAACAAATAGAAACTGGGAATTATCTCCTTTCGTAGGTTACTTTATATTATATTCAACATTTTTTTATTTTTCGAATTTATTCTATGAGTTACATTTCAGTTATGTATTTTATAAAGCTTTTTTGTAATAGTTCTATTCCTTAAATTTTTAGGAATGACTTTTATACACCACCAGACTATTATATTGTATTTTCTTGTTACATTTTACCTTAGCTATCCTTTGGATAGCATTGAAGTATATAGTATGTACAGAAAAATTTACAATTATTAGACACCAGCAGAATGTAATGCATTTTCTGGCCCGCTACGGCCTTCGTCAGCATTCTTTGTGTCACACTGGATAGTGGTACTTTATAAATTGAATGTATTTAACTCAACTATTTTTAACAAATAGAAACTGGGAATTATCTCCTTTCGTAGGTTACTTTATATTATATTCAACATTTTTTTATTTTTCGAATTTATTCTATGAGTTACATTTCAGTTATGTATTTTATAAAGCTTTTTTGTAATAGTTATATTCCTTAACTTTTTAGGAATGACTTTTATACACCACCAGACTATTATATTGTATTTTCTTGTTACATTTTACCTTAGCTATCCTTTGGATAGCATTGAAGTATATAGTATGTACAGAAAAATTTACAATTATTAGACACCAGCAGAATGTAATGCATTTTCTGGCCCGCTACGGCCTTCGTCAGCATTCTTTGTGTCACACTGGATAGTGATACTTTATAAATTGAATGTATTTAACAACTATTTTTAACAAATAGAAACTGGGAATTATCTCCTTTCGTAGGTTACTTTATATTATATTCAACATTTTTTTATTTTTCGAATTTATTCTATGAGTTACATTTCAGTTATGTATTTTATAAAGCTTTTTTGTAATAGTTCTATTCCTTAAATTTTTAGGAATGACTTTTATACACCACCAGACTATTATATTGTATTTTCTTGTTACATTTTACCTTAGCTATCCTTTGGATAGCATTGAAGTATATAGTATGTACAGAAAAATTTACAATTATTAGACACCAGCAGAATGTAATGCATTTTCTGGCCCGCTACGGCCTTCGTCAGCATTCTTTGTGTCACACTGGATAGTGATACTTTATAAATTGAATGTATTTAACTCAACTATTTTTAACAAATAGAAACTGGGAATTATCTCCTTTCGTAGGTTACTTTATATTATATTCAACATTTTTTTATTTTTCGAATTTATTCTATGAGTTACATTTCAGTTATGTATTTTATAAAGCTTTTTTGTAATAGTTCTATTCCTTAAATTTTTAGGAATGACTTTTATACACCACCAGACTATTATATTGTATTTTCTTGTTACATTTTACCTTAGCTATCCTTTGGATAGCATTGAAGTATATAGTATGTACAGAAAAATTTACAATTATTAGACACCAGCAGAATGTAATGCATTTTCTGGCCCGCTACGGCCTTCGTCAGCATTCTTTGTGTCACACTGGATAGTGATACTTTATAAATTGAATGTATTTAACTCAACTATTTTTAACAAATAGAAACTGGGAATTATCTCCTTTCGTAGGTTACTTTATATTATATTCAACATTTTTTTATTTTTCGAATTTATTCTATGAGTTACATTTCAGTTATGTATTTTATAAAGCTTTTTTGTAATAGTTCTATTCCTTAAATTTTTAGGAATGACTTTTATACACCACCAGACTATTATATTGTATTTTCTTGTTACATTTTAACTTAGCTATCCTTTGGATAGCAATGAAGTATATAGTATGTACAGAAAAATTTACAATTATTAGACACCAGCAGAATCTAATGCATTTTCTGGCCCGCTACGGCCTTCGTCAGCATTCTTTGTGTCACACTGGATAGTGATACTTTATAAATTGAATGTATTTAACTCAACTATTTTTAACAAATAGAAACTGGGAATTATCTCCTTTCGTAGGTTACTTTATATTATATTCAACATTTTTTTATTTTTCGAATTTATTCTATGAGTTACATTTCAGTTATGTATTTTATAAAGCTTTTTTGTAATAGTTCTATTCCTTAAATTTTTAGGAATGACTTTTATACACCACCAGACTATTATATTGTATTTTCTTGTTACATTTTACCTTAGCTATCCTTTGGATAGCATTGAAGTATATAGTATGTACAGAAAAATTTACAATTATTAGACACCAGCAGAATGTAATGCATTTTCTGGCCCGCTACGGCCTTCGTCAGCATTCTTTGTGTCACACTGGATAGTGATACTTTATAAATTGAATGTATTTAACTCAACTATTTTTAACAAATAGAAACTGGGAATTATCTCCTTTCGTAGGTTACTTTATATTATATTCAACATTTTTTTATTTTTCGAATTTATTCTATGAGTTACATTTCAGTTATGTATTTTATAAAGCTTTTTTGTAATAGTTCTATTCCTTAAATTTTTAGGAATGACTTTTATACACCACCAGACTATTATATTGTATTTTCTTGTTACATTTTAACTTAGCTATCCTTTGGATAGCAATGAAGTATATAGTATGTACAGAAAAATTTACAATTATTAGACACCAGCAGAATCTAATGCATTTTCTGGCCCGCTACGGCCTTCGTCAGCATTCTTTGTGTCACACTGGATAGTGATACTTTATAAATTGAATGTATTTAACTCAACTATTTTTAACAAATAGAAACTGGGAATTATCTCCTTTCGTAGGTTACTTTATATTATATTCAACATTTTTTTATTTTTCGAATTTATTCTATGAGTTACATTTCAGTTATGTATTTTATAAAGCTTTTTTGTAATAGTTCTATTCCTTAAATTTTTAGGAATGACTTTTATACACCACCAGACTATTATATTGTATTTTCTTGTTACATTTTACCTTAGCTATCCTTTGGATAGCATTGAAGTATATAGTATGTACAGAAAAATTTACAATTATTAGACACCAGCAGAATGTAATGCATTTTCTGGCCCGCTACGGCCTTCGTCAGCATTCTTTGTGTCACACTGGATAGTGATACTTTATAAATTGAATGTATTTAACTCAACTATTTTTAACAAATAGAAACTGGGAATTATCTCCTTTCGTAGGTTACTTTATATTATATTCAACATTTTTTTATTTTTCGAATTTATTCTATGAGTTACATTTCAGTTATGTATTTTATAAAGCTTTTTTGTAATAGTTCTATTCCTTAAATTTTTAGGAATGACTTTTATACACCACCAGACTATTATATTGTATTTTCTTGTTACATTTTAACTTAGCTATCCTTTGGATAGCAATGAAGTATATAGTATGTACAGAAAAATTTACAATTATTAGACACCAGCAGAATCTAATGCATTTTCTGGCCCGCTACGGCCTTCGTCAGCATTCTTTGTGTCACACTGGATAGTGATACTTTATAAATTGAATGTATTTAACTCAACTATTTTTAACAAATAGAAACTGGGAATTATCTCCTTTCGTAGGTTACTTTATATTATATTCAACATTTTTTTATTTTTCGAATTTATTCTATGAGTTACATTTCAGTTATGTATTTTATAAAGCTTTTTTGTAATAGTTCTATTCCTTAAATTTTTAGGAATGACTTTTATACACCACCAGACTATTATATTGTATTTTCTTGTTACATTTTACCTTAGCTATCCTTTGGATAGCATTGAAGTATATAGTATGTACAGAAAAATTTACAATTATTAGACACCAGCAGAATGTAATGCATTTTCTGGCCCGCTACGGCCTTCGTCAGCATTCTTTGTGTCACACTGGATAGTGATACTTTATAAATTGAATGTATTTAACTCAACTATTTTTAACAAATAGAAACTGGGAATTATCTCCTTTCGTAGGTTACTTTATATTATATTCAACATTTTTTTATTTTTCGAATTTATTCTATGAGTTACATTTCAGTTATGTATTTTATAAAGCTTTTTTGTAATAGTTCTATTCCTTAAATTTTTAGGAATGACTTTTATACACCACCAGACTATTATATTGTATTTTCTTGTTACATTTTAACTTAGCTATCCTTTGGATAGCAATGAAGTATATAGTATGTACAGAAAAATTTACAATTATTAGACACCAGCAGAATCTAATGCATTTTCTGGCCCGCTACGGCCTTCGTCAGCATTCTTTGTGTCACACTGGATAGTGATACTTTATAAATTGAATGTATTTAACTCAACTATTTTTAACAAATAGAAACTGGGAATTATCTCCTTTCGTAGGTTACTTTATATTATATTCAACATTTTTTTATTTTTCGAATTTATTCTATGAGTTACATTTCAGTTATGTATTTTATAAAGCTTTTTTGTAATAGTTCTATTCCTTAAATTTTTAGGAATGACTTTTATACACCACCAGACTATTATATTGTATTTTCTTGTTACATTTTACCTTAGCTATCCTTTGGATAGCATTGAAGTATATAGTATGTACAGAAAAATTTACAATTATTAGACACCAGCAGAATGTAATGCATTTTCTGGCCCGCTACGGCCTTCGTCAGCATTCTTTGTGTCACACTGGATAGTGATACTTTATAAATTGAATGTATTTAACTCAACTATTTTTAACAAATAGAAACTGGGAATTATCTCCTTTCGTAGGTTACTTTATATTATATTCAACATTTTTTTATTTTTCGAATTTATTCTATGAGTTACATTTCAGTTATGTATTTTATAAAGCTTTTTTGTAATAGTTCTATTCCTTAAATTTTTAGGAATGACTTTTATACACCACCAGACTATTTATTGTATTTTCTTGTTACATTTTACCTTAGCTATCCTTTGGATAGCATAGAAGTATATAGTATGTACAGAAAAATTTACAATTATTAGACACCAGCAGAATGTAATGCATTTTCTGGCCCGCTACGGCCTTCGTCAGCATTCTTTGTGTCACACTGGATAGTGATACTTTATAAATTGAATGTATTTAACTCAACTATTTTTAACAAATAGAAACTGGGAATTATCTCCTTTCGTAGGTTACTTTATATTATATTCAACATTTTTTTATTTTTCGAATTTATTCTATGAGTTACATTTCAGTTATGTATTTTATAAAGCTTTTTTGTAATAGTTCTATTCCTTAAATTTTTAGGAATGACTTTTATACACCACCAGACTATTATATTGTATTTTCTTGTAACATTTTACCTTAGCTATCCTTTGGATAGCATTGAAGTATATAGTATGTACAGAAAAATTTACAATTATTAGACACCAGCAGAATGTAATGCATTTTCTGGCCCGCTACGGCCTTCGTCAGCATTCTTTGTGTCACACTGAATAGTGATACTTTATAAATTGAATGTATTT
This sequence comes from Pollenia griseotomentosa, assembly GCA_963931875.1. NCBI lineage: Eukaryota > Metazoa > Arthropoda > Insecta > Diptera > Polleniidae > Pollenia > Pollenia griseotomentosa. The sequence continues at coordinate 158,695,766 of OZ007560.1, forward strand.
AACTCAACTATTTTTAACAAATAGAAACTGGGAATTATCTCCTTTCGTAGGTTACTTTATATTATATTCAACATTTTTTTATTTTTCGAATTTATTCTATGAGTTACATTTCAGTTATGTATTTTATAAAGCTTTTTTGTAATAGTTCTATTCCTTAAATTTTTAGCAATGACTTTTATACACCACCAGACTATTATATTGTATTTTCTTGTTACATTTTACCTTAGCTATCCTTTGGATAGCATTGAAGTATATAGTATGTACAGAAAAATTTACAATTATTAGACACCAGCAGAATGTAATGCATTTTCTGGCCCGCTACGGCCTTCGTCAGCATTCTTTGTGTCACACTGAATAGTGATACTTTATAAATTGAATGTATTTAACTCAACTATTTTTAACAAATAGAAACTGGGAATTATCTCCTTTCGTAGGTTACTTTATATTATATTCAACATTTTTTTATTTTTCGAATTTATTCTATGAGTTACATTTCAGTTATGTATTTTATAAAGCTTTTTTGTAATAGTTCTATTCCTTAAATTTTTAGCAATGACTTTTATACACCACCAGACTATTATATTGTATTTTCTTGTTACATTTTACCTTAGCTATCCTTTGGATAGCATTGAAGTATATAGTATGTACAGTAAAATTTACAATTATTAGACACCAGCAGAATGTAATGCATTTTCTGGCCCGCTACGGCCTTCGTCAGCATTCTTTGTGTCACACTGGATAGTGATACTTTATAAATTGAATGTATTTAACTCAACTATTTTTAACAAATAGAAACTGGGAATTATCTCCTTTCGTAGGTTACTTTATATTATATTCAACATTTTTTTATTTTTTCGAATTTATTCTATGAGTTACATTTCAGTTATGTATTTTATAAAGCTTTTTTGTAATAGTTCTATTCCTTAAATTTTTAGCAATGACTTTTATACACCACCAGACTATTATATTGTATTTTCTTGTTACATTTTACCTTAGCTATCCTTTGGATAGCATTGAAGTATATAGTATGTACAGTAAAATTTACAATTATTAGACACCAGCAGAATGTAATGCATTTTCTGGCACGCTACGGCCTTCGTCAGCATTCTTTGTGTCACACTGGATAGTGATACTTTATAAATTGAATGTATTTAACTCAACTATTTTTAACAAATAGAAACTGGGAATTATCTCCTTTCGTAGGTTACTTTATTTTTAACAAATAGAAACTGGGAATTTTCTCCTTTCGTAGGTTACTTTATATTATATTCAACATTTTTTTATTTTTCGAATTTATTCTATGAGTTACATTTCAGTTATGTATTTTATAAAGCTTTTTTGTAATAGTTCTATTCCTTAAATTTTTAGGAATGACTTTTATACACCACCAGACTATTATATTGTATTTTCTTGTTACATTTTACCTTAGCTATCCTTTGGATAGCATTGAAGTATATAGTATGTACAGAAAAATTTACAATTATTAGACACCAGCAGAATGTAATGCATTTTCTGGCCCGCTACGGCCTTCGTCAGCATTCTTTGTGTCACACTGGATAGTGATACTTTATAAATTGAATGTATTTAACTCAACTATTTTTAACAAATAGAAACTGGGAATTATCTCCTTTCGTAGGTTACTTTATATTATATTCAACATTTTTTTATTTTTCGAATTTATTCTATGAGTTACATTTCAGTTATGTATTTTATAAAGCTTTTTTGTAATAGTTCTATTCCTAAAATTTTTAGGAATGACTTTTATACACCACCAGACTATTATATTGTATTTTCTTGTTACATTTTACCTTAGCTATCCTTTGGATAGCATTGAAGTATATAGTATGTACAGAAAAATTTACAATTATTAGACACCAGCAGAATGTAATGCATTTTCTGGCCCGCTACGGCCTTCGTCAGCATTCTTTGTGTCACACTGGATAGTGATACTTTATAAATTGAATGTATTTAACTCAACTATTTTTAACAAATAGAAACTGGGAATTATCTCCTTTCGTAGGTTACTTTATATTATATTCAACATTTTTTTATTTTTCGAATTTATTCTATGAGTTACATTTCAGTTATGTATTTTATAAAGCTTTTTTGTAATAGTTCTATTCCTTAAATTTTTAGGAATGACTTTTATACACCACCAGACTATTATATTGTATTTTCTTGTTACATTTTACCTTAGCTATCCTTTGGATAGCATTGAAGTATATAGTATGTACAGAAAAATTTACAATTATTAGACACCAGCAGAATGTAATGCATTTTCTGGCCCGCTACGGCCTTCGTCAGCATTCTTTGTGTCACACTGGATAGTGATACTTTATAAATTGAATGTATTTAACTCAACTATTTTTAACAAATAGAAACTGGGAATTATCTCCTTTCGTAGGTTACTTTATATTATATTCAACATTTTTTTATTTTTCGAATTTATTCTATGAGTTACATTTCAGTTATGTATTTTATAAAGCTTTTTTGTAATAGTTCTATTCCTTAAATTTTTAGGAATGACTTTTATACACCACCAGACTATTATATTGTATTTTCTTGTTACATTTTACCTTAGCTATCCTTTGGATAGCATTGAAGTATATAGTATGTACAGAAAAATTTACAATTATTAGACACCAGCAGAATGTAATGCATTTTCTGGCCCGCTACGGCCTTCGTCAGCATTCTTTGTGTCACACTGGATAGTGATACTTTATAAATTGAATGTATTTAACTCAACTATTTTTAACAAATAGAAACTGGGAATTATCTCCTTTCGTAGGTTACTTTATATTATATTCAACATTTTTTTATTTTTCGAATTTATTCTATGAGTTACATTTCAGTTATGTATTTTATAAAGCTTTTTTGTAATAGTTCTATTCCTTAAATTTTTAGGAATGACTTTTATACACCACCAGACTATTATATTGTATTTTCTTGTTACATTTTACCTTAGCTATCCTTTGGATAGCATTGAAGTATATAGTATGTACAGAAAAATTTACAATTATTAGACACCAGCAGAATGTAATGCATTTTCTGGCCCGCTACGGCCTTCGTCAGCATTCTTTGTGTCACACTGGATAGTGATACTTTATAAATTGAATGTATTTAACTCAACTATTTTTAACAAATAGAAACTGGGAATTATCTCCTTTCGTAGGTTACTTTATATTATATTCAACATTTTTTTATTTTTCGAATTTATTCTATGAGTTACATTTCAGTTATGTTATTATAAAGCTTTTTTGTAATAGTTCTATTCCTTAAATTTTTAGGAATGACTTTTATACACCACCAGACTATTATATTGTATTTTCTTGTTACATTTTACCTTAGCTATCCTTTGGATAGCAATGAAGTATATAGTATGTACAGAAAAATTTACAATTATTAGACACCAGCAGAATGTAATGCATTTTCTGGCCCGCTACGGCCTTCGTCAGCATTCTTTGTGTCACACTGGATAGTGATACTTTATAAATTGAATGTATTTAACTCAACTATTTTTAACAAATAGAAACTGGGAATTATCTCCTTTCGTAGGTTACTTTATATTATATTCAACATTTTTTTATTTTTCGAATTTATTCTATGAGTTACATTTCAGTTATGTTATTATAAAGCTTTTTTGTAATAGTTCTATTCCTTAAATTTTTAGGAATGACTTTTATACACCACCAGACTATTATATTGTATTTTCTTGTTACATTTTACCTTAAGGTACGTTCAGACTGATCAAATATTTGAAAGCAAACATCAAATATTTCATTAACGTAGTCTGAACACAAAATATTTTTGAGTGTCAAATAAAATAAAAGCTGATTTTGATAAAATAAAAGTATTTGCCGGCAAACAAATATTTGTCCAATGTGAACATAGTGTGAACACAAAATATCAAATATTTTAGTAATTTTTGAGCAAACATTTATTTGATATTACAAAAAAATTGTAAGAGCAAACAACGACAAATAATTTAAGCCATGTTCTCGATAAAAGCAATTTTTCCTGTAAGTTTTCGGATTCTTTACAGTTTAAAGATTTTAAATAATTATTAGACATTGCTATCATGCCGCTATTAGCAAGTTTTTGCAAATTTCCGTTAATTTAGCAATTTTTGTCGATATTATGTCATTCCTTATAGTTTTAGGGACTTTGAATCAATTTTATGGCTTGTTTGAAATATTAAAATAATTTGCGAATTTTTGATATTTTTTGCAACTTTTTTTTTTTTTTTTTAAATCGATTTAGCGATTTCAAATAAATTATAGGTTTAGGTTTGTTTCCAAGTTTGCAATTTTTTAAGAATTTTAGCCATTTTCGCGATAGAAGTGATTTCTTCATGTGATTCTTTGCAGCTCGAACGATTTTTAATAATTATTAAACTTTGCTATGATGCCGCTATTAGCAAATTTTTGCAAATTTCCGCTATTTTAGCAATTTTACCGAATTTTTGTCATTCCTTATACTTTTAGGGACTTTAAGTCAATTTTATAACTTTTTTGAAATATTAAAAATTTTCGCGAATTTTCGCTATTTTTGGAAAAATTTTTTTTGTTATTTTCCGACAATTTGTTTTTTTAACTGATTTCAAATCAATTTTAGGGTTTGTTTCCAATTTTGCAATTTTTCGCGAATTTTAGCCATGCTCGCGAAAAAGTGATTTTTCCCTGTGAATCTTTACAGCTTTAACGATTTTTAATAATTATTAGGATTTGCTATCATACCGCTATTAGCAAATTTCTGCGAATTTCCGCTAATTTAGCAATTTTTATCGAATTTTTGCCATTCCTTACAATTTTAGGCGCTTTTAATAAATTTTATGGTTTGTTTGAAATATCTAAATTTTTCGCGAATTTTCGCTTTTTTTGCAATTTTTCTTCTTTTTTCCCGACATTTTGTTTTTAACCGATTTAGCGAATTCAAATATATTTAGGCTTTGTTTCCAAGTTTGCAATTTTTCGCAAATTTTAGCCATGTTCCCGTTACCCATTGTCTTCCAGTTTTTTTTCTTTAACATTCTCCTGTTCTAACATTATAAGATATGCTGTTCCACAGAATAAAACAAATAAAATAGCTTCTGCGGTAATTTTTACTATTTGGGAAATATATTTTTATTTTTAGACACTTTTATTAAATAATTATTTGATGCAAATATTTGTTTTAGTCTGAACGCATGGAAAACATGAATTAATTTATTTTATTTGACAATATTTGCCAACTGTTTTAACAAACAAAAATTGTCAAATATTTGAACTTAGTTTGAACATTAAACAAAATATTTTTTTGTTTCACATAGTTTGAAGCAAATATCAGAACAAATATTTTCGTCAAATATTTCATTAGTCTGAACGTACCTTTAGCTATCCTTTGGATAGCAATGAAGTATATAGTATGTACAGAAAAATTTACAATTATTAGACACCAGCAGAATGTAATGCATTTTCTGGCCCGCTACGGCCTTCGTCAGCATTCTTTGTGTCACACTGGATAGTGATACTTTATAAATTGAATGTATTTAACTCAACTATTTTTAACAAATAGAAACTGGGAATTATCTCCTTTCGTAGGTTACTTTATATTATATTCAACATTTTTTTATTTTTCGAATTTATTCTATGAGTTACATTTCAGTTATGTATTTTATAAAGCTTTTTTGTAATAGTTCTATTCCTTAAATTTTTAGGAATGACTTTTATACACCACCAGACTATTATATTGTATTTTCTTGTTACATTTTACCTAGCTATCCTTTGGATAGCAATGAAGTATATAGTATGTACAGACAAATTTACAATTATTAGACACCAGCAGAATGTAATGCATTTTCTGGCCCGCTACGGCCTTCGTCAGCATTCTTTGTGTCACACTGGATAGTGATACTTTATAAATTGAATGTATTTAACTCAACTATTTTTAACAAATAGAAACTGGGAATTATCTCCTTTCGTAGGTTACTTTATATTATATTCAACATTTTTTTATTTTTCGAATTTATTCTATGAGTTACATTTCAGTTATGTATTTTATAAAGCTTTTTTGTAATAGTTCTATTCCTTAAATTTTTAGGAATGACTTTTATACACCACCAGACTTTTATATTGTATTTTCTTGTTACATTTTACCTTAGCTATCCTTTGGATAGCATTGAAGTATATAGTATGTACAGAAAAATTTACAATTATTAGACACCAGCAGAATGTAATGCATTTTCTGGCCCGCTACGGCCTTCGTCAGCATTCTTTGTGTCACACTGGATAGTGATACTTTATAAATTGAATGTATTTAACTCAACTATTTTTAACAAATAGAAACTGGGAATTATCTCCTTTCGTAGGTTACTTTATATTATATTCAACATTTTTTTATTTTTCGAATTTATTCTATGAGTTACATTTCAGTTATGTATTTTATAAAGCTTTTTTGTAATAGTTCTATTCCTTAAATTTTTAGGAATGACTTTTATACACCACCAGACTATTATATTGTATTTTCTTGTTACATTTTACCTTAGCTATCCTTTGGATAGCATTGAAGTATATAGTATGTACAGAAAAATTTACAATTATTAGACACCAGCAGAATGTAATGCATTTTCTGGCCCGCTACGGCCTTCGTCAGCATTCTTTGTGTCACACTGGATAGTGATACTTTATAAATTGAATGTATTTAACTCAACTATTTTTAACAAATAGAAACTGGGAATTATCTCCTTTCGTAGGTTACTTTATATTATATTCAACATTTTTTTATTTTTCGAATTTATTCTATGAGTTACATTTCAGTTATGTATTTTGTAAAGCTTTTTTGTAATAGTTCTATTCCTTAAATTTTTAGGAATGACTTTTATACACCACCAGACTATTATATTGTATTTTCTTGTTACATTTTACCTTAGCTATCCTTTGGATAGCATTGAAGTATATAGTATGTACAGAAAAATTTACAATTATTAGACACCAGCAGAATGTAATGCATTTTCTGGCCCGCTACGGCCTTCGTCAGCATTCTTTGTGTCACACTGGATAGTGATACTTTATAAATTGAATGTATTTAACTCAACTATTTTTAACAAATAGAAACTGGGAATTATCTCCTTTCGTAGGTTACTTTATATTATATTCAACATTTTTTTATTTTTCGAATTTATTCTATGAGTTACATTTCAGTTATGTATTTTATAAAGCTTTTTTGTAATAGTTCTATTCCTTAAATTTTTAGGAATGACTTTTATACACCACCAGACTATTATATTGTATTTTCTTGTTACATTTTACCTTAGCTATCCTTTGGATAGCATTGAAGTATATAGTATGTACAGAAAAATTTACAATTATTAGACACCAGCAGAATGTAATGCATTTTCTGGCCCGCTACGGCCTTCGTCAGCATTCTTTGTGTCACACTGGATAGTGATACTTTATAAATTGAATGTATTTAACTCAACTATTTTTAACAAATAGAAACTGGGAATTATCTCCTTTCGTAGGTTACTTTATATTATATTCAACATTTTTTTATTTTTCGAATTTATTCTATGAGTTACATTTCAGTTATGTATTTTATAAAGCTTTTTTGTAATAGTTCTATTCCTTAAATTTTTAGGAATGACTTTTATACACCACCAGACTATTATATTGTATTTTCTTGTTACATTTTACCTTAGCTATCCTTTGGATAGCATTGAAGTATATAGTATGTACAGAAAAATTTACAATTATTAGACACCAGCAGAATGTAATGCATTTTCTGGCCCGCTACGGCCTTCGTCAGCATTCTTTGTGTCACACTGGATAGTGATACTTTATAAATTGAATGTATTTAACTCAACTATTTTTAACAAATAGAAACTGGGAATTATCTCCTTTCGTAGGTAACTTTATATTATATTCAACATTTTTTTATTTTTCGAATTTATTCTATGAGTTACATTTCAGTTATGTATTTTATAAAGCTTTTTTGTAATAGTTCTATTCCTTAAATTTTTAGCAATGTCTTTTATACACCACCAGACTATTATATTGTATTTTCTTGTTACATTTTACCTTAGCTATCCTTTGGATAGCATTGAAGTATATAGTATGTACAGTAAAATTTACAATTATTAGACACCAGCAGAATGTAATGCATTTTCTGGCCCGCTACGGCCTTCGTCAGCATTCTTTGTGTCACACTGGATAGTGATACTTTATAAATTGAATGTATTTAACTCAAGTATTTTTAACAAATAGAAACTGGGAATTATCTCCTTTCGTAGGTTACTTTATATTATATTCAACATTTTTTTATTTTTCGAATTTATTCTATGAGTTACATTTCAGTTATGTATTTTATAAAGCTTTTTTGTAATAGTTCTATTCCTTAAATTTTTAGCAATGACTTTTATACACCACCAGACTATTATATTGTATTTTCTTGTTACATTTTACCTTAGCTATCCTTTGGATAGCATTGAAGTATATAGTATGTACAGTAAAATTTACAATTATTAGACACCAGCAGAATGTAATGCATTTTCTGGCCCGCTACGGCCTTCGTCAGCATTCTTTGTGTCACACTGGATAGTGATACTTTATAAATTGAATGTATTTAACTCAACTATTTTTAACAAATAGAAACTGGGAATTATCTCCTTTCGTAGGTTACTTTATATTATACTAGCTTAACCCGGTGCGCTTCGCTACACTGCTTAAACCACTTCTTCAGTTGAGAGATATTTAATATATGCATCCTATGGAAGGTTTTCCCCCCTGCGCCTTCTCGCTTTATTATTATTTTCAAAAGTGTAGTATACCATAGGAGTGACTTCTACTAAGTTTGAACATTCTTACTATAACAGTTCTTAAGATATGTGATATTAAACATTGGCGTCCTATGGGGGGTAACATTTCCCCGCTGCTATTTTATTTCAATTTTGGGGTTCAGAAGATCATACTACAAAAAGTTTAATAAAAAGAGTGCAGCGGCTCTAAATTATATTTCTATCTATGAGGGGTACTGCTCCTCCTCTGCCCATTTCTATATTGAAATTTAAAGTTTGCCATAATAGTAGCTTTAATAGTTCTTGAGTTGAGAGATATTTAATATATGCATCCTATGGAAGGTATTTCCCTCCTGCGCCTTCCCGCTTTATTTTTATTTTCAAAAGTGAAGTATACCATAAGTGTGGCTTCTGCAAAGTTTGAACATTCTCACTATAAAAGTTCTTAAGATATGCGATATTAACCATTGGCGTCCTATGGTGGGTACCACTTCCCCCGCTGCTATTTTATTTCAATTTTGGGGCTCTGAAGATCCTACTACCAAAAGTTCAACAAAATGCGTGCAGCGGCTCTTAATTATATTTCTATCTATGAGGGGTACTGCTCCTCCCCTGTCAACCCCGCCCATTTTTATATTGAAATTTATATTTTACCATAATAGTAGCTTTAACCATGTTTGAAGACTGTCCCTTTAATAGTTCTTCAGTTGAGCGATATTTAATATATGCATCCTATGGGAGGTATTTCCCCCCCTGCGCCTACCCGCTTTATTGTTATTTTCAAAAGTGTTGTATACCATAAGAGTGACCTCTAGAAAGTTTGAACATTCTCACTATTACAGTTCTTTAGATATGCGATGTTAAACATTGGCGTCCTATGAGGGATTCCACTTCCCCCGCTGCTATTTTATTTTAATTTAGGGGCTCAGAAGATCTAACTACCAAAAGTTCTGCATAATGCGTGCAGCGGATCTTAATATATGCGATAATTAATATTGGCATCCTATGGGGGATACCAATTCCCCTGCCCCTATCGAAAAAAAAAATAAGTAGCCTATTTTATTTTTAGGGCTCACGTGATGTATCTGTAAAAATTTCAGGAAAATCGGTTCAGTAGTTTAGGAGTCTATAAGCCAACAAACAAACAAACAAACAAACATACAAACATTTTTCATTTTTATATATATAGGTTCAACATTTTTTTATTTTTCGAATTTATTCTATGAGTTACATTTCAGTTATGTATTTTATAAAGCTTTTTTGTAATAGTTCTATTCCTTAAATTTTTAGCAATGACTTTTATACACCACCAGACTATTATATTGTATTTTCTTGTTACATTTTACCTTAGCTATCCTTTGGATAGCATTGAAGTATATAGTATGTACAGAAAAATTTACAATTATTAGACACCAGCAGAATGTAATGCATTTTCTGGCCCGCTACGGCCTTCGTCAGCATTCTTTGTCTCACACTGGATAGTGATACTTTACAAATTGAATGTATTTAATTCAACTATTTTTAACAAATAGAAACTGCGAATTTTCTCCTTTCGTAGGTTACTTTATATTATATTCAACATTTTTTTATTTTTCGAATTTATTCTATGAGTTACATTTCAGTTATGTATTTTATAAAGCTTTTTTGTAATAGTTCTATTCCTTAAATTTTTAGGAATGACTTTTATACACCACCAGACTATTATATTGTATTTTCTTGTTACATTTTACCTTAGCTATCCTTTGGATAGAATTGAAGTATATAGTATGTACAGTAAAATTTACAATTATTAGACACCAGCAGAATGTAATGCATTTTCTGGCCCGCTACGGCCTTCGTCAGCATTCTTTGTGTCACACTGGATAGTGATACTTTATAAATTGAATGTATTTAACTCAACTATTTTTAACAAATAGAAACTGGGAATTATCTCCTTTCGTAGGTTACTTTATATTATATTCAACATTTTTTTATTTTTCGAATTTATTCTATGAGTTACATTTCAGTTATGTATTTTATAAAGCTTTTTTGTAATAGTTCTATTCCTTAAATTTTTAGCAATGACTTTTATACACCACCAGACTATTATATTGTATTTTCTTGTTACATTTTACCTTAGCTATCCTTTGGATAGCATTGAAGTATATAGTATGTACAGTAAAATTTACAATTATTAGACACCAGCAGAATGTAATGCATTTTCTGGCCCGCTACGGCCTTCGTCAGCATTCTTTGTGTCACACTGGATAGTGATACTTTATAAATTGAATGTATTTAACTCAACTATTTTTAACAAATAGAAACTGGGAATTATCTCCTTTCGTAGGTTACTTTATATTATATTCAACATTTTTTTATTTTTCGAATTTATTCTATGAGTTACATTTCAGTTATGTATTTTATAAAGCTTTTTTGTAATAGTTCTATTCCTTAAATTTTAAGCAATGACTTTTATACACCACCAGACTATTATATTGTATTTTCTTGTTACATTTTACCTTAGCTATCCTTTGGATAGCATTGAAGTATATAGTATGTACAGTAAAATTTACAATTATTAGACACCAGCAGAATGTAATGCATTTCCTGGCCCGCTACGGCCTTCGTCAGCATTCTTTGTGTCACACTGGATAGTGATACTTTATAAATTGAATGTATTTAACTCAACTATTTTTAACAAATAGAAACTGGGAATTATCTCCTTTCGTAGGTTACTTTATATTATATTCAACATTTTTTTATTTTTCGAATTTATTCTATGAGTTACATTTCAGTTCTGTATTTTATAAAGCTTTTTTGTAATAGTTCTATTCCTTAAATTTTTAGCAATGACTTTTATACACCACCAGACTATTATATTGTATTTTCTTGTTACATTTTACCTTAGCTATCCTTTGGATAGCATTGAAGTATATAGTATGTACAGTAAAATTTACAATTATTAGACACCAGCAGAATGTAATGCATTTTCTGGCCCGCTACGGCCTTCGTCAGCATTCTTTGTGTCACACTGGATAGTGATACTTTATAAATTGAATGTATTTAACTCAACTATTTTTAACAAATAGAAACTGGGAATTATCTCCTTTCGTAGGTTACTTTATATTATATTCAACATTTTTTTATTTTTCGAATATATTCTATGAGTTACATTTCAGTTATGTATTTTATAAAGCTTTTTTGTAATAGTTCTATTCCTTAAATTTTAAGCAATGACTTTTATACACCACCAGACTATTATATTGTATTTTCTTGTTACATTTTACCTTAGCTATCCTTTGGATAGCATTGAAGTATATAGTATGTACAGTAAAATTTACAATTATTAGACACCAGCAGAATGTAATGCATTTTCTGGCCCGCTACGGCCTTCGTCAGCATTCTTTGTGTCACACTGGATAGTGATACTTTATAAATTGAATGTATTTAACTCAACTATTTTTAACAAATAGAAACTGGGAATTATCTCCTTTCGTAGGTTACTTTATATTATATTCAACATTTTTTTATTTTTCGAATTTATTCTATGAGTTACATTTCAGTTATGTATTTTATAAAGCTTTTTTGTAATAGTTCTATTCCTTAAATTTTTAGCAATGACTTTTATACACCACCAGACTATTATATTGTATTTTCTTGTTACATTTTACCTTAGCTATCCTTTGGATAGCATTGAAGTATATAGTATGTACAGTAAAATTTACAATTATTAGACACCAGCAGAATGTAATGCATTTTCTGGCCCGCTACGGCCTTCGTCAGCATTCTTTGTGTCACACTGGATAGTGATACTTTATAAATTGAATGTATTTAACTCAACTATTTTTAACAAATAGAAACTGGGAATTATCTCCTTTCGTAGGTTACTTTATATTATATTCAACATTTTTTTATTTTTCGAATTTATTCTATGAGTTACATTTCAGTTATGTATTTTATAAAGCTTTTTTGTAATAGTTCTATTCCTTAAATTTTTAGGAATGGCTTTTATACACCACCAGACTATTATATTGTATTTTCTTGTTACATTTTACCTTAGCTATCCTTTGGATAGCATTGAAGTATATAGTATGTACAGTAAAATTTACAATTATTAGACACCAGCAGAATGTAATGCATTTTCTGGCCCGCTACGGCCTTCGTCAGCATTCTTTGTGTCACACTGGATAGTGATACTTTATAAATTGAATGTATTTAACTCAACTATTTTTAACAAATAGAAACTGGGAATTATCTCCTTTCGTAGGTTACTTTATATTATATTCAACATTTTTTTATTTTTCGAATTTATTCTATGAGTTACATTTCAGTTATGTATTTTATAAAGCTTTTTTGTAATAGTTCTATTCCTTAAATTTTTAGCAATGACTTTTATACACCACCAGACTATTATATTGTATTTTCTTGTTACATTTTACCTTAGCTATCCTTTGGATAGCATTGAAGTATATAGTATGTACAGAAAAATTTACAATTATTAGACACCAGCAGAATGTAATGCATTTTTTGGCCCGCTACGGCCTTCGTCAGCATTCTTTGTGTGACACTGGATAGTGATACTTTATAAATTGAATGTATTTAACTCAACTATTTTTAACAAATAGAAACTGGGAATTATCTCCTTTCGTAGGTTACTTTATATTATATTCAACATTTTTTTATTTTTCGAATTTATTCTATGAGTTACATTTCAGTTATGTATTTTATAAAGCTTTTTTGTAATAGTTCTATTCCTTAAATTTTTAGGAATGGCTTTTATACACCACCAGACTATTATATTGTATTTTCTTGTTACATTTTACCTTAGCTATCCTTTGGATAGCATTGAAGTATATAGTATGTACAGAAAAATTTACAATTATTAGACACCAGCAGAATGTAATGCATTTTTTGGCCCGCTACGGCCTTCGTCAGCATTCTTTGTGTGACACTGGATAGTGATACTTTATAAATTGAATGTATTTAACTCAACTATTTTTAACAAATAGAAACTGGGAATTATCTCCTTTCGTAGGTTACTTTATATTATATTCAACATTTTTTTATTTTTCGAATTTATTCTATGAGTTACATTTCAGTTATGTATTTGATAAAGCTTTTTTGTAATAGTTCTATTCCTTAAATTTTAAGGAATGACTTTTATACACCACCAGACTATTATATTGTATTTTCTTGTTACATTTTACCTTAGCTATCCTTTGGATAGCATTGAAGTATATAGTATGTACAGAAAAATTTACAATTATTAGACACCAGCAGAATGTAATGCATTTTCTGGCCCGCTACGGCCTTCGTCAGCATTCTTTGTGTCACACTGGATAGTGATACTTTATAAATTGAATGTATTTAACTCAACTATTTTTAACAAATAGAAACTGGGAATTTTCTCCTTTCATAGGTTACTTTATATTATATTCAACATTTTTTTATTTTTCGAATTTATTCTATGAGTTACATTTCAGTTATGTATTTTATAAAGCTTTTTTGTAATAGTTCTATTCCTTAAATTTTTAGCAATGACTTTTATACACCACCAGACTATTATATTGTATTTTCTTGTTACATTTTACCTTAGCTATCCTTTGGATAGCATTGAAGTATATAGTATGTACAGTAAAATTTACAATTATTAGACACCAGCAGAATGTAATGCATTTTCTGGCCCGCTACGGCCTTCGTCAGCATTCTTTGTGTCACACTGGATAGTGATACTTTATAAATTGAATGTATTTAACTCAACTATTTTTAACAAATAGAAACTGGGAATTATCTCCTTTCGTAGGTTACTTTATATTATATTCAACATTTTTTTATTTTTCGAATTTATTCTATGAGTTACATTTCAGTTATGTATTTTATAAAGCTTTTTTGTAATAGTTCTATTCCTTAAATTTTTAGGAATGGCTTTTATACACCACCAGACTATTATATTGTATTTTCTTGTTACATTTTACCTTAGCTATCCTTTGGATAGCATTGAAGTATATAGTATGTACAGAAAAATTTACAATTATTAGACACCAGCAGAATGTAATGCATTTTTTGGCCCGCTACGGCCTTCGTCAGCATTCTTTGTGTCACACTGGATAGTGATACTTTATAAATTGAATGTATTTAACTCAACTATTTTTAACAAATAGAAACTGGGAATTATCTCCTTTCGTAGGTTACTTTATATTATATTCAACATTTTTTTATTTTTCGAATTTATTCTATGAGTTACATTTCAGTTATGTATTTTATAAAGCTTTTATGTAATAGTTCTATTCCTTAAATTTTTAGGAATGACTTTTATACACCACCAGACTATTATATTGTATTTTCTTGTTACATTTTACCTTAGCTATCCTTTGGATAGCATTGAAGTATATATGTAGTATGTACAGAAAAATTTACAATTATTAGACACCAGCAGAATGTAATGCATTTTCTGGCCCGCTACGGCCTTCGTCAGCATTCTTTGTGTCACACTGGATAGTGATACTTTATAAATTGAATGTATTTAACTCAACTATTTTTAACAAATAGAAACTGGGAATTATCTCCTTTCGTAGGTTACTTTATATTATATTCAACATTTTTTTATTTTTCGAATTTATTCTATGAGTTACATTTCAGTTATGTATTTTATAAAGCTTTTTTGTAATAGTTCTATTCCTTAAATTTTTGGGAATGGCTTTTATACACCACCAGACTATTATATTGTATTTTCTTGTTACATTTTACCTTAGCTATCCTTTGGATAGCATTGAAGTATATAGTATGTACAGAAAAATTTACAATTATTAGACACCAGCAGAATGTAATGCATTTTCTGGCCCGCTACGGCCTTCGTCAGCATTCTTTGTGTCACACTGGATAGTGATACTTTATAAATTGAATGTATTTAACTCAACTATTTTTAACAAATAGAAACTGGGAATTATCTCCTTTCGTAGGTTACTTTATATTATATTCAACATTTGTTTATTTTTCGAATTTATTCTATGAGTTACATTTCAGTTATGTATTTTATAAAGCTTTTTTGTAATAGTTCTATTCCTTAAATTTTTAGGAATGGCTTTTATACACCACCAGACTATTATATTGTATTTTCTTGTTACATTTTACCTTAGCTATCCTTTGGATAGCATTGAAGTATATAGTATGTACAGAAAAATTTACAATTATTAGACACCAGCAGAATGTAATGCATTTTCTGGCCCGCTACGGCCTTCGTCAGCATTCTTTGTGTCACACTGGATAGTGATACTTTATAAATTGAATGTATTTAACTCAACTATTTTTAACAAATAGGTTACTTTATATTATATTCAACATTTTTTTATTTTTCGAATTTATTCTATGAGTTGCATTTCAGTTATGTATTTTATAAAGCTTTTTTGTAATAGTTCTATTCCTTAAATTTTTAGGAATGACTTTTATACACCACCAGACTATTATATTGTATTTTCTTGTTACATTTTACCTTAGCTATCCTTTGGATAGCATTGAAGTATATAGTATGTACAGTAAAATTTACAATTATTAGACACCAGCAGAATGTAATGCATTTTCTGGCCCGCTACGGCCTTCGTCAGCATTCTTTGTGTCACGCTGGATAGTGATACTTTATAAATTGAATGTATTTAACTCAACTATTTTTAACAAATAGAAACTGGGAATTATCTCCTTTCGTAGGTTACTTTATATTATATTCAACATTTTTTTATTTTTCGAATTTATTCTATGAGTTACATTTCAGTTATGTATTTTATAAAGCTTTTTTGTAATAGTTCTATTCCTTAAATTTTTAGCAATGACTTTTATACACCACCAGACTATTATATTGTATTTTCTTGTTACATTTTACCTTAGCTATCCTTTGGATAGCATTGAAGTATATAGTATGTACAGAAAAATTTACAATTATTAGACACCAGCAGAATGTAATGCATTTTCTGGCCCGCTACGGCCTTCGTCAGCATTCTTTGTGTCACACTGGATAGTGATACTTTATAAATTGAATGTATTTAACTCAACTATTTTTAACAAATAGAAACTGGGAATTATCTCCTTTCGTAGGTTACTTTATATTATATTCAACATTTTTTTATTTTTCGAATTTATTCTATGAGTTACATTTCAGTTATGTATTTTATAAAGCTTTTTTGTAATAGTTCTATTCCTTAAATTTTTAGCAATGACTTTTATACACCACCAGACTATTATATTGTATTTTCTTGTTACATTTTACCTTAGCTATCCTTTGGATAGCATTGAAGTATATAGTATGTACAGAAAAATTTACAATTATTAGACACCAGCAGAATGTAATGCATTTTCTGGCCCGCTACGGCCTTCGTCAGCATTCTTTGTGTCACACTGGATAGTGATACTTTATAAATTGAATGTATTTAACTCAACTATTTTTAACAAATAGAAACTGGGAATTATCTCCTTTCGTAGGTTACTTTATATTATATTCAACATTTTTTTATTTTTCGAATTTATTCTATGAGTTACATTTCAGTTATGTATTTTATAAAGCTTTTTTGTAATAGTTCTATTCCTTAAATTTTTAGGAATGGCTTTTATACACCACCAGACTATTATATTGTATTTTCTTGTTTCATTTTACCTTAGCTATCCTTTGGATAGCATTGAAGTATATAGTATGTACAGAAAAATTTACAATTATTAGACACCAGCAGAATGTAATGCATTTTCTGGCCCGCTACGGCCTTCGTCAGCATTCTTTGTGTCACACTGGATAGTGATACTTTATAAATTGAATGTATTTAACTCAACTATTTTTAACAAATAGAAACTGGGAATTATCTCCTTTCGTAGGTTACTTTATATTATATTCAACATTTTTTTATTTTTCGAATTTATTCTATGAGTTACATTTCAGTTATGTATTTTATTAAGCTTTTTTGTAATAGTTCTATTCCTTAAATTTTTAGGAATGGCTTTTATACACCACCAGACTATTATATTGTATTTTCTTGTTACATTTTACCTTAGCTATCCTTTGGATAGCATTGAAGTATATAGTATGTACAGAAAAATTTACAATTATTAGACACCAGCAGAATGTAATGCATTTTCTGGCCCGCTACGGCCTTCGTCAGCATTCTTTGTGTCACACTGGATAGTGATACTTTATAAATTGAATGTATTTAACTCAACTATTTTTAACAAATAGAAACTGGGAATTATCTCCTTTCGTAGGTTACTTTATATTATATTCAACATTTTTTTATTTTTCGAATTTATTCTATGAGTTACATTTCAGTTATGTATTTTATAAAGCTTTTTTGTAATAGTTCTATTCCTTAAATTTTTAGGAATGGCTTTTATACACCACCAGACTATTATATTGTATTTTCTTGTTACATTTTACCTTAGCTATCCTTTGGATAGCATTGAAGTATATAGTATGTACAGAAAAATTTACAATTATTAGACACCAGCAGAATGTAATGCATTTTCTGGCCCGCTACGGCCTTCGTCAGCATTCTTTGTGTCACACTGGATAGTGATACTTTATAAATTGAATGTATTTAACTCAACTATTTTTAACAAATAGGTTACTTTATATTATATTCAACATTTTTTTATTTTTCGAATTTATTCTATGAGTTGCATTTCAGTTATGTATTTTATAAAGCTTTTTTGTAATAGTTCTATTCCTTAAATTTTTAGGAATGACTTTTATACACCACCAGACTATTATATTGTATTTTCTTGTTACATTTTACCTTAGCTATCCTTTGGATAGCATTGAAGTATATAGTATGTACAGTAAAATTTACAATTATTAGACACCAGCAGAATGTAATGCATTTTCTGGCCCGCTACGGCCTTCGTCAGCATTCTTTGTGTCACGCTGGATAGTGATACTTTATAAATTGAATGTATTTAACTCAACTATTTTTAACAAATAGAAACTGGGAATTATCTCCTTTCGTAGGTTACTTTATATTATATTCAACATTTTTTTATTTTTCGAATTTATTCTATGAGTTACATTTCAGTTATGTATTTTATAAAGCTTTTTTGTAATAGTTCTATTCCTTAAATTTTTAGCAATGACTTTTATACACCAACATACTATTATATTGTATTTTCTTGTTACATTTTACCTTAGCTATCCTTTGGATAGCATTGAAGTATATAGTATGTACAGAAAAATTTACAATTATTAGACACCAGCAGAATGTAATGCATTTTCTGGCCCGCTACGACCTTCGTCAGCATTCTTTGTGTCACACTGGATAGTGATACTTTATAAATTGAATGTATTTAACTCAACTATTTTTAACAAATAGAAACTGGGAATTATCTCCTTTCGTAGGTTACTTTATATTATATTCAACATTTTTTTATTTTTCGAATTTATTCTATGAGTTACATTTCAGTTATGTATTTTATAAAGCTTTTTTGTAATAGTTCTATTCCTTAAATTTTTAGCAATGACTTTTATACACCACCAGACTATTATATTGTATTTTATTGTTACATTTTACCTTAGCTATCCTTTGGATAGCATTGAAGTATATAGTATGTACAGTAAAATTTACAATTATTAGACACCAGCAGAATGTAATGCATTTTCTGGCCCGCTACGGCCTTCGTCAGCATTCTTTGTGTCACACTGGATAGTGATACTTTATAAATTGAATGTATTTAACTCAACTATTTTTAACAAATAGAAACTGGGAATTATCTCCTTTCGTAGGTTACTTTATATTATATTCAACATTTTTTTATTTTTCGAATTTATTCTATGAGTTACATTTCAGTTATGTATTTTATAAAGCTTTTTTGTAATAGTTCTATTCCTTAAATTTTTAGGAATGACTTTTATACACCACCAGACTATTATATTGTATTTTCTTGTTACATTTTACCTTAGCTATCCTTTGGATAGCATTGAAGTATATAGTATGTACAGAAAAATTTACAATTATTAGACACCAGCAGAATGTAATGCATTTTCTGGCCCGCTACGGCCTTCTTCAGCATTCTTTGTGTCACACTGGATAGTGATACTTTATAAATTGAATGTTTTTAACTCAACTATTTTTAACAAATAGAAACTGGGAATTATCTCCTTTCGTAGGTTACTTTATATTATATTCAACATTTTTTTATTTTTCGAATTTATTCTATGAGTTACATTTCAGTTATGTATTTTATAAAGCTTTTTTGTAATAGTTCTATTCCTTAAATTTTTAGGAATGGCTTTTATACACCACCAGACTATTATATTGTATTTTCTTGTTTCATTTTACCTTAGCTATCCTTTGGATAGCATTGAAGTATATAGTATGTACAGAAAAATTTACAATTATTAGACACCAGCAGAATGTAATGCATTTTCTGGCCCGCTACGGCCTTCGTCAGCATTCTTTGTGTCACACTGGATAGTGATACTTTATAAATTGAATGTTTTTAACTCAACTATTTTTAACAAATAGAAACTGGGAATTATCTCCTTTCGTAGGTTACTTTATATTATATTCAACATTTATTTATTTTTCGAATTTATTCTATGAGTTACATTTCAGTTATGTATTTTATAAAGCTTTTTTGTAATAGTTCTATTCCTTAAATTTTTAGGAATGGCTTTTATACACCACCAGACTATAATATTGTATTTTCTTGTTTCATTTTACCTTAGCTATCCTTTGGATAGCATTGAAGTATATAGTATGTACAGAAAAATTTACAATTATTAGACACCAGCATAATGTAATGCATTTTCTGGCCCGCTACGGCCTTCGTCAGCATTCTTTGTGTCACACTGGATAGTGATACTTTATAAATTGAATGTTTTTAACTCAACTATTTTTAACAAATAGAAACTGGGAATTATCTCCTTTCGTAGGTTACTTTATATTATATTCAACATTTTTTTATTTTTCGAATTTATTCTATGAGTTACATTTCAGTTATGTATTTTATAAAGCTTTTTTGTAATAGTTCTATTCCTTAAATTTTTAGGAATGGCTTTTATACACCTACAGACTATTATATTGTATTTTCTTGTTTCATTTTACCTTAGCTATCCTTTGGATAGCATTGAAGTATATAGTATGTACAGAAAAATTTACAATTATTAGACACCAGCAGAATGTAATGCATTTTCTGGCCCGCTACGGCCTTCGTCAGCATTCTTTGTGTCACACTGGATAGTGATACTTTATAAATTGAATGTTTTTAACTCAACTATTTTTAACAAATAGAAACTGGGAATTATCTCCTTTCGTAGGTTACTTTATATTATATTCAACATTTTTTTATTTTTCGAATTTATTCTATGAGTTACATTTCAGTTATGTATTTTATAAAGCTTTTTTGTAATAGTTCTATTCCTTAAATTTTTAGGAATGGCTTTTATACACCACCAGACTATTATATTGTATTTTCTTGTTTCATTTTACCTTAGCTATCCTTTGGATAGCATTGAAGTATATAGTATGTACAGAAAAATTTACAATTATTAGACACCAGCAGAATGTAATGCATTTTCTGGCCCGCTACGGCCTTCGTCAGCATTCTTTGTGTCACACTGAATAGTGATACTTTATAAATTGAATGTTTTTAACTCAACTATTTTTAACAAATAGAAACTGGGAATTATCTCCTTTCGTAGGTTACTTTATATTATATTCAACATTTTTTTATTTTTCGAATTTATTCTATGAGTTACATTTCAGTTATGTATTTTATAAAGCTTTTTTGTAATAGTTCTATTCCTTAAATTTTTAGGAATGGCTTTTATACACCACCAGACTATTATATTGTATTTTCTTGTTTCATTTTACCTTAGCTATCCTTTGGATAGCATTGAAGTATATAGTATGTACAGTAAAATTTACAATTATTAGACACCAGCAGAATGTAATGCATTTTCTGGCCCGCTACGGCCTTCGTCAGCATTCTTTGTGTCACACTGGATAGTGATACTTTATAAATTGAATGTATTTAACTCAACTATTTTTAACAAATAGAAACTGGGAATTATCTCCTTTCGTAGGTTACTTTATATTATATTCAACATTTTTTTATTTTTCGAATTTATTCTATGAGTTACATTTCAGTTATGTATTTTATAAAGCTTTTTTGTAATAGTTCTATTCCTTAAATTTTTAGCAATGACTTTTATACACCACCAGACTATTATATTGTATTTTCTTGTTACATTTTACCTTAGCTATCCTTTGGATAGCATTGAAGTATATAGTATGTACAGTAAAATTTACAATTATTAGACACCAGCAGAATGTAATGCATTTTCTGGCCCGCTACGGCCTTCGTCAGCATTCTTTGTGTCACACTGGATAGTGATACTTTATAAATTGAATGTATTTAACTCAACTATTTTTAACAAATAGAAACTGGGAATTATCTCCTTTCGTAGGTTACTTTATATTATATTCAACATTTTTTTATTTTTCGAATTTATTCTATGAGTTACATTTCAGTTATGTATTTTATAAAGCTTTTTTGTAATAGTTCTATTCCTTAAATTTTTAGGAATGGCTTTTATACACCACCAGACTATTATATTGTATTTTCTTGTTTCATTTTACCTTAGCTATCCTTTGGATAGCATTGAAGTATATAGTATGTACAGAAAAATTTACAATTATTAGACACCAGCAGAATGTAATGCATTTTCTGGCCCGCTACGGCCTTCGTCAGCATTCTTTGTGTCACACTGGATAGTGATACTTTATAAATTGAATGTTTTTAACTCAACTATTTTTAACAAATAGAAACTGGGAATTATCTCCTTTCGTAGGTTACTTTATATTATATTCAACATTTATTTATTTTTCGAATTTATTCTATGAGTTACATTTCAGTTATGTATTTTATAAAGCTTTTTTGTAATAGTTCTATTCCTTAAATTTTTAGGAATGGCTTTTATACACCACCAGACTATAATATTGTATTTTCTTGTTTCATTTTACCTTAGCTATCCTTTGGATAGCATTGAAGTATATAGTATGTACAGAAAAATTTACAATTATTAGACACCAGCATAATGTAATGCATTTTCTGGCCCGCTACGGCCTTCGTCAGCATTCTTTGTGTCACACTGGATAGTGATACTTTATAAATTGAATGTTTTTAACTCAACTATTTTTAACAAATAGAAACTGGGAATTATCTCCTTTCGTAGGTTACTTTATATTATATTCAACATTTTTTTATTTTTCGAATTTATTCTATGAGTTACATTTCAGTTATGTATTTTATAAAGCTTTTTTGTAATAGTTCTATTCCTTAAATTTTTAGGAATGGCTTTTATACACCTACAGACTATTATATTGTATTTTCTTGTTTCATTTTACCTTAGCTATCCTTTGGATAGCATTGAAGTATATAGTATGTACAGAAAAATTTACAATTATTAGACACCAGCAGAATGTAATGCATTTTCTGGCCCGCTACGGCCTTCGTCAGCATTCTTTGTGTCACACTGGATAGTGATACTTTATAAATTGAATGTTTTTAACTCAACTATTTTTAACAAATAGAAACTGGGAATTATCTCCTTTCGTAGGTTACTTTATATTATATTCAACATTTTTTTATTTTTCGAATTTATTCTATGAGTTACATTTCAGTTATGTATTTTATAAAGCTTTTTTGTAATAGTTCTATTCCTTAAATTTTTAGGAATGGCTTTTATACACCACCAGACTATTATATTGTATTTTCTTGTTTCATTTTACCTTAGCTATCCTTTGGATAGCATTGAAGTATATAGTATGTACAGAAAAATTTACAATTATTAGACACCAGCAGAATGTAATGCATTTTCTGGCCCGCTACGGCCTTCGTCAGCATTCTTTGTGTCACACTGAATAGTGATACTTTATAAATTGAATGTTTTTAACTCAACTATTTTTAACAAATAGAAACTGGGAATTATCTCCTTTCGTAGGTTACTTTATATTATATTCAACATTTTTTTATTTTTCGAATTTATTCTATGAGTTACATTTCAGTTATGTATTTTATAAAGCTTTTTTGTAATAGTTCTATTCCTTAAATTTTTAGGAATGGCTTTTATACACCACCAGACTATTATATTGTATTTTCTTGTTTCATTTTACCTTAGCTATCCTTTGGATAGCATTGAAGTATATAGTATGTACAGAAAAATTTACAATTATTAGACACCAGCAGAATGTAATGCATTTTCTGGCCCGCTACGGCCTTCGTCAGCATTCTTTGTGTCACACTGGATAGTGATACTTTATAAATTGAATGTATTTAACTCAACTATTTTTAACAAATAGAAACTGGGAATTATCTCCTTTCGTAGGTTACTTTATATTAAATTCAACATTTTTTTATTTTTCGAATTTATTCTATGAGTTACATTTCAGTTATGTATTTTATAAAGCTTTTTTGTAATAGTTCTATTCCTTAAATTTTTAGGAATGACTTTTATACACCACCAGACTATTATATTGTATTTTCTTGTTACATTTTACCTTAGCTATCCTTTGGATAGCATTGAAGTATATAGTATGTACAGAAAAATTTACAATTATTAGACACCAGCAGAATGTAATGCATTTTCTGGCCCGCTACGGCCTTCGTCAGCATTCTTTGTGTCACACTGGATAGTGATACTTTATAAATTGAATGTTTTTAACTCAACTATTTTTAACAAATAGAAACTGGGAATTATCTCCTTTCGTAGGTTACTTTATATTATATTCAACATTTTTTTATTTTTCGAATTTATTCTATGAGTTACATTTCAGTTATGTATTTTATAAAGCTTTTTTGTAATAGTTATATTCCTTAAATTTTTAGGAATGGCTTTTATACACCACCAGACTATTATATTGTATTTTCTTGTTTCATTTTACCTTAGCTATCCTTTGGATAGCATTGAAGTATATAGTATGTACAGAAAAATTTACAATTATTAGACACCAGCAGAATGTAATGCATTTTCTGGCCCGCTACGGCCTTCGTCAGCATTCTTTGTGTCACACTGGATAGTGATACTTTATAAATTGAATGTTTTTAACTCAACTATTTTTAACAAATAGAAACTGGGAATTATCTCCTTTCGTAGGTTACTTTATATTATATTCAACATTTTTTTATTTTTCGAATTTATTCTATGAGTTACATTTCAGTTATGTATTTTATAAAGCTTTTTTGTAATAGTTCTATTCCTTAAATTTTTAGGAATGGCTTTTATACACCACCAGACTATTATATTGTATTTTCTTGTTTCATTTTACCTTAGCTATCCTTTGGATAGCATTGAAGTATATAGTATGTACAGAAAAATTTACAATTATTAGACACCAGCAGAATGTAATGCATTTTCTGGCCCGCTACGGCCTTCGTCAGCATTCTTTGTGTCACACTGGATAGTGATACTTTATAAATTGAATGTATTTAACTCAACTATTTTTAACAAATAGAAACTGGGAATTATCTCCTTTAGTAGGTTACTTTATATTATATTCAACATTTTTTTATTTTTCGAATTTATTCTATGAGTTACATTTCAGTTATGTATTTTATAAAGCTTTTTTGTAATAGTTCTATTCCTTAAATTTTTAGGAATGGCTTTTATACACCACCAGACAATTATATTGTATTTTCTTGTTTCATTTTACCTTAGCTATCCTTTGGATAGCATTGAAGTATATAGTATGTACAGAAAAATTTACAATTATTAGACACCAGCAGAATGTAATGCATTTTCTGGCCCGCTACGGCCTTCGTCAGCATTCTTTGTGTCACACTGGATAGTGATACTTTATAAATTGAATGTATTTAACTCAACTATTTTTAACAAATAGAAACTGGGAATTATCTCCTTTCGTAGGTTACTTTATATTATATTCAACATTTTTTTATTTTTCGAATTTATTCTATGAGTTACATTTCAGTTATGTATTTTATAAAGCTTTTTTGTAATAGTTATATTCCTTAACTTTTTAGGAATGACTTTTATACACCACCAGACTATTATATTGTATTTTCTTGTTACATTTTACCTTAGCTATCCTTTGGATAGCATTGAAGTATATAGTATGTACAGAAAAATTTACAATTATTAGACACCAGCAGAATGTAATGCATTTTCTGGCCCGCTACGGCCTTCGTCAGCATTCTTTGTGTCACACTGGATAGTGATACTTTATAAATTGAATGTATTTAACTCAACTATTTTTAACAAATAGAAACTGGGAATTATCTCCTTTCGTAGGTTACTTTATATTATATTCCACATTTTTTTATTTTTCGAATTTATTCTATGAGTTACATTTCAGTTATGTATTTTATAAAGCTTTTTTGTAATAGTTCTATTCCTTAAATTTTTAGGAATGACTTTTATACACCACCAGACTATTATATTGTATTTTCTTGTTACATCTTACCTTAGCTATCCTTTGGATAGCATTGAAGTATATAGTATGTACAGAAAAATTTACAATTATTAGACACCAGCAGAATGTAATGCATTTTCTGGCCCGCTACGGCCTTCGTCAGCATTCTTTGTGTCACACTGGATAGTGATACTTTATAAATTGAATGTTTTTAACTCAACTATTTTTAACAAATAGAAACTGGGAATTATCTCCTTTCGTAGGTTACTTTATATTATATTCAACATTTTTTTATTTTTCGAATTTATTCTATGAGTTACATTTCAGTTATGTATTTTATAAAGCTTTTTTGTAATAGTTCTATTCCTTAAATTTTTAGGAATGGCTTTTATACACCACCAGACTATTATATTGTATTTTCTTGTTTCATTTTACCTTAGCTATCCTTTGGATAGCATTGAAGTATATAGTATGTACAGAAAAATTTACAATTATTAGACACCAGCAGAATGTAATGCATTTTCTGGCCCGCTACGGCCTTCGTCAGCATTCTTTGTGTCACACTGGATAGTGATACTTTATAAATTGAATGTTTTTAACTCAACTATTTTTAACAAATAGAAACTGGGAATTATCTCCTTTCGTAGGTTACTTTATATTATATTCAACATTTTTTTATTTTTCGAATTTATTCTATGAGTTACATTTCAGTTATGTATTTTATAAAGCTTTTTTGTAATAGTTCTATTCCTTAAATTTTTAGGAATGGCTTTTATACACCACCAGACTATTATATTGTATTTTCTTGTTTCATTTTACCTTAGCTATCCTTTGGATAGCATTGAAGTATATAGTATGTACAGAAAAATTTACAATTATTAGACACCAGCAGAATGTAATGCATTTTCTGGCCCGCTACGGCCTTCGTCAGCATTCTTTGAGTCACACTGGATAGTGATACTTTATAAATTGAATGTATTTAACTCAACTATTTTTAACAAATAGAAACTGGGAATTATCTCCTTTCGTAGGTTACTTTATATTATATTCAACATTTTTTTATTTTTCGAATTTATTCTATGAGTTACATTTCAGTTATGTATTTTATAAAGCTTTTTTGTAATAGTTCTATTCCTTAAATTTTTAGCAATGACTTTTATACACCACCAGACTATTATATTGTATTTTCTTGTTACATTTTACCTTAGCTATCCTTTGGATAGCATTGAAGTATATAGTATGTACAGTAAAATTTACAATTATTAGACACCAGCAGAATGTAATGCATTTTCTGGCCCGCTACGGCCTTCGTCAGCATTCTTTGTGTCACACTGGATAGTGATACTTTATAAATTGAATGTATTTAACTCAACTATTTTTAACAAATAGAAACTGGGAATTATCTCCTTTCGTAGGTTACTTTATATTATATTCAACATTTTTTTATTTTTCGAATTTATTCTATGAGTTACATTTCAGTTATGTATTTTATAAAGCTTTTTTGTAATAGTTCTATTCCTTAAATTTTTAGCAATGACTTTTATACACCACCAGACTATTATATTGTATTTTCTTGTTACATTTTACCTTAGCTATCCTTTGGATAGCATTGAAGTATATAGTATGTACAGAAAAATTTACAATTATTAGACACCAGCAGAATGTAATGCATTTTCTGGCCCGCTACGGCCTTCGTCAGCATTCTTTGTGTCACACTGGATAGTGATACTTTATAAATTGAATGTATTTAACTCAACTATTTTTAACAAATAGAAACTGGGAATTATCTCCTTTCGTAGGTTACTTTATATTATATTCAACATTTTTTTATTTTTCGAATTTATTCTATGAGTTACATTTCAGTTATGTATTTTATACAGCTTTTTTGTAATAGTTCTATTCCTTAAATTTTTAGCAATGACTTTTATACACCACCAGACTATTATATTGTATTTTCTTGTTACATTTTACCTTAGCTATCCTTTGGAT
The DNA here is from genome assembly GCA_963931875.1 of Pollenia griseotomentosa. Lineage (NCBI taxonomy): Eukaryota > Metazoa > Arthropoda > Insecta > Diptera > Polleniidae > Pollenia > Pollenia griseotomentosa. Next base: position 158,723,900 of record OZ007560.1, read on the forward strand.
AGCATTGAAGTATATAGTATGTACAGAAAAATTTACAATTATTAGACACCAGCAGAATGTAATGCATTTTCTGGCCCGCTACGGCCTTCGTCAGCATTCTTTGTGTCACACTGGATAGTGATACTTTATAAATTGAATGTATTTAACTCAACTATTTTTAACAAATAGAAACTGGGAATTATCTCCTTTCGTAGGTTACTTTATATTATATTCAACATTTTTTTATTTTTCGAATTTATTCTATGAGTTACATTTCAGTTATGTATTTTATAAAGCTTTTTTGTAATAGTTCTATTCCTTAAATTTTTAGCAATGACTTTTATACACCACCAGACTATTATATTGTATTTTCTTGTTACATTTTACCTTAGCTATCCTTTGGATAGCATTGAAGTATATAGTATGTACAGTAAAATTTACAATTATTAGACACCAGCAGAATGTAATGCATTTTCTGGCCCGCTACGGCCTTCGTCAGCATTCTTTGTGTCACACTGGATAGTGATACTTTATAAATTGAATGTATTTAACTCAACTATTTTTAACAAATAGAAACTGGGAATTATCTCCTTTCGTAGGTTACTTTATATTATATTCAACATTTTTTTATTTTTCGAATTTATTCTATGAGTTACATTTCAGTTATGTATTTTATAAAGCTTTTTTGTAATAGTTCTATTCCTTAAATTTTTAGCAATGACTTTTATACACCACCAGACTATTATATTGTATTTTCTTGTTACATTTTACCTTAGCTATCCTTTGGATAGCATTGAAGTATATAGTATGTACAGTAAAATTTACAATTATTAGACACCAGCAGAATGTAATGCATTTTCTGGCCCGCTACGGCCTTCGTCAGCATTCTTTGTGTCACACTGGATAGTGATACTTTATAAATTGAATGTATTTAACTCAACTATTTTTAACAAATAGAAACTGGGAATTATCTCCTTTCGTAGGTTACTTTATATTATATTCAACATTTTTTTATTTTTCGAATTTATTCTATGAGTTACATTTCAGTTTTGTATTTTATAAAGCTTTTTTGTAATAGTTCTATTCCTTAAATTTTTAGCAATGACTTTTATACACCACCAGACTATTATATTGTATTTTCTTGTTACATTTTACCTTAGCTATCCTTTGGATAGCATTGAAGTATATAGTATGTACAGTAAAATTTACAATTATTAGACACCAGCAGAATGTAATGCATTTTCTGGCCCGCTACGGCCTTCGTCAGCATTCTTTGTGTCACACTGGATAGTGATACTTTATAAATTGAATGTATTTAACTCAACTATTTTTAACAAATAGAAACTGGGAATTATCTTCTTTCGTAGGTTACTTTATATTATATTCAACATTTTTTTATTTTTCGAATTTATTCTATGAGTTACATTTCAGTTATGTATTTTATAAAGCTTTTTTGTAATAGTTCTATTCCTTAAATTTTTAGAAATGGCTTTTATACACCACCAGACTATTATATTGTATTTTCTTGTTACATTTTACCTTAGCTATCCTTTGGATAGCATTGAAGTATATAGTATGTACAGAAAAATTTACAATTATTAGACACCAGCAGAATGTAATGCATTTTTTGGCCCGCTACGGCCTTCGTCAGCATTCTTTGTGTCACACTGGATAGTGATACTTTATAAATTGAATGTATTTAACTCAACTATTTTTAACAAAAAGAAACTGGGAATTATCTCCTTTCGTAGGTTACTTTATATTATATTCAACATTTTTTTATTTTTCGAATTTATTCTATGAGTTACATTTCAGTTATGTATTTTATAAAGCTTTTTTGTAATAGTTCTATTCCTTAAATTTTTAGGAATGACTTTTATACACCACCAGACTATTATATTGTATTTTCTTGTTACATTTTACCTTAGCTATCCTTTGGATAGCATTGAAGTATATAGTATGTACAGAAAAATTTACAATTATTAGACACCAGCAGAATGTAATGCATTTTCTGGCCCGCTACGGCCTTCGTCAGCATTCTTTGTGTCACACTGGATAGTGATACTTTATAAATTGAATGTATTTAACTCAACTATTTTTAACAAATAGAAACTGGGAATTTTCTCCTTTCGTAGGTTACTTTATATTATATTCAACATTTTTTTATTTTTCGAATTTATTCTATGAGTTACATTTCAGTTATGTATTTTATAAAGCTTTTTTGTAATAGTTCTATTCCTTAAATTTTTAGGAATGGCTTTTATACACCACCAGACTATTATATTGTATTTTCTTGTTACATTTTACCTTAGCTATCCTTTGGATAGCATTGAAGTATATAGTATGTACAGAAAAATTTACAATTATTAGACACCAGCAGAATGTAATGCATTTTTTGGCCCGCTACGGCCTTCGTCAGCATTCTTTGTGTCACACTGCATAGTGATACTTTATAAATTGAATGTATTTAACTCAACTATTTTTAACAAAAAGAAACTGGGAATTATCTCCTTTCGTAGGTTACTTTATATTATATTCAACATTTTTTTATTTTTCGAATTTATTCTATGAGTTACATTTCAGTTATGTATTTTATAAAGCTTTTTTGTAATAGTTCTATTCCTTAAATTTTTAGAAATGGCTTTTATACACCACCAGACTATTATATTGTATTTTCTTGTTACATTTTACCTTAGCTATCCTTTGGATAGCATTGAAGTATATAGAATGTACAGAAAAATTTACAATTATTAGACACCAGCAGAATGTAATGCATTTTTTGGCCCGCTACGGCCTTCGTCAGCATTCTTTGTGTCACACTGCATAGTGATACTTTATAAATTGAATGTATTTAACTCAACTATTTTTAACAAAAAGAAACTGGGAATTATCTCCTTTCGTAGGTTACTTTATATTATATTCAACATTTTTTTATTTTTCGAATTTATTCTATGAGTTACATTTCAGTTATGTATTTTATAAAGCTTTTTTGTAATAGTTCTATTCCTTAAATTTTTAGGAATGACTTTTATACACCACCAGACTATTATATTGTATTTTCTTGTTACATTTTACCTTAGCTATCCTTTGGATAGCATTGAAGAATATAGTATGTACAGTAAAATTTACAATTATTAGACACCAGCAGAATGTAATGCATTTTCTGGCCCGCTACGGCCTTCGTCAGCATTCTTTGTGTCACACTGGATAGTGATACTTTATAAATTGAATGTATTTAACTCAACTATTTTTAACAAATAGAAACTGGGAATTATCTTCTTTCGTAGGTTACTTTATATTATATTCAACATTTTTTTATTTTTCGAATTTATTCTATGAGTTACATTTCAGTTATGTATTTTATAAAGCTTTTTTGTAATAGTTCTATTCCTTAAATTTTTAGAAATGGCTTTTATACACCACCAGACTATTATATTGTATTTTCTTGTTACATTTTACCTTAGCTATCCTTTGGATAGCATTGAAGTATATAGTATGTACAGAAAAATTTACAATTATTAGACACCAGCAGAATGTAATGCATTTTTTGGCCCGCTACGGCCTTCGTCAGCATTCTTTGTGTCACACTGGATAGTGATACTTTATAAATTGAATGTATTTAACTCAACTATTTTTAACAAAAAGAAACTGGGAATTATCTCCTTTCGTAGGTTACTTTATATTATATTCAACATTTTTTTATTTTTCGAATTTATTCTATGAGTTACATTTCAGTTATGTATTTTATAAAGCTTTTTTGTAATAGTTCTATTCCTTAAATTTTTAGGAATGACTTTTATACACCACCAGACTATTATATTGTATTTTCTTGTTACATTTTACCTTAGCTATCCTTTGGATAGCATTGAAGTATATAGTATGTACAGAAAAATTTACAATTATTAGACACCAGCAGAATGTAATGCATTTTCTGGCCCGCTACGGCCTTCGTCAGCATTCTTTGTGTCACACTGGATAGTGATACTTTATAAATTGAATGTATTTAACTCAACTATTTTTAACAAATAGAAAATGGGAATTTTCTCCTTTCGTAGGTTACTTTATATTATATTCAACATTTTTTTATTTTTCGAATTTATTCTATGAGTTACATTTCAGTTATGTATTTTATAAAGCTTTTTTGTAATAGTTCTATTCCTTAAATTTTTAGCAATGGCTTTTATACACCACCAGACTATTATATTGTATTTTCTTGTTACATTTTACCTTAGCTATCCTTTGGATAGCATTGAAGTATATAGTATGTACAGTAAAATTTACAATTATTAGACACCAGCAGAATGTAATGCATTTTCTGGCCCGCTACGGCCTTCGTCAGCATTCTTTGTGTCACACTGGATAGTGATACTTTATAAATTGAATGTATTTAACTCAACTATTTTTAACAAATAGAAACTGGGAATTATCTCCTTTCGTAGGTAACTTTATATTATATTCAACATTTTTTTATTTTTCGAATTTATTCTATGAGTTACATTTCAGTTATGTATTTTATAAAGCTTTTTTGTAATAGTTCTATTCCTTAAATTTTTAGGAATGGCTTTTATACACCACCAGACTATTATATTGTATTTTCTTGTTACATTTTACCTTAGCTATCCTTTGGATAGCATTGAAGTATATAGTATGTACAGAAAAATTTACAATTATTAGACACCAGCAGAATGTAATGCATTTTTTGGCCCGCTACGGCCTTCGTCAGCATTCTTTGTGTCACACTGGATAGTGATACTTTATAAATTGAATGTATTTAACTCAACTATTTTTAACAAATAGAAACTGGGAATTATCTCCTTTCGTAGGTTACTTTATATTATATTCAACATTTTTTTATTTTTCGAATTTATTCTATGAGTTACATTTCAGTTATGTATTTTATAAAGCTTTTTTGTAATAGTTATATTCCTTAAATTTTTAGCAATGACTTTTATACACCACCAGACTATTATATTGTATTTCTTGTTACATTTTACCTTAGCTATCCTTTGGATAGCATTGAAGTATATAGTATGTACAGTAAAATTTACAATTATTAGACACCAGCAGAATGTAATGCATTTTCTGGCCCGCTACGGCCTTCGTCAGCATTCTTTGTGTCACACTGGATAGTGATACTTTATAAATTGAATGTGTTTAACTCAACTATTTTTAACAAATAGAAACTGGGAATTATCTCCTTTCGTAGGTTACTTTATATTATATTCAACATTTTTTTATTTTTCGAATTTATTCTATGAGTTACATTTCAGTTATGTATTTTATAAAGCTTTTTTGTAATAGTTCTATTCCTTAAATTTTTAGGAATGACTTTTATACACCACCAGACTATTATATTGTATTTTCTTGTTACATTTTACCTTAGCTATCCTTTGGATAGCATTGAAGTATATAGTATGTACAGAAAAATTTACAATTATTAGACACCAGCAGAATGTAATGCATTTTCTGGCCCGCTACGGCCTTCGTCAGCATTCTTTGTGTCACACTGGATAGTGATACTTTATAAATTGAATGTATTTAACTCAACTATTTTTAACAAATAGAAACTGGGAATTATCTCCTTTCGTAGGTTACTTTATATTATATTCAACATTTTTTTATTTTTCGAATTTATTCTATGAGTTACATTTCAGTTATGTATTTTATAAAGCTTTTTTGTAATAGTTCTATTCCTTAAATTTTTAGGAATGACTTTTATACACCACCAGACTATTATATTGTATTTTCTTGTTACATTTTACCTTAGCTATCCTTTGGATAGCATTGAAGTATATAGTATGTACAGAAAAATTTACAATTATTAGACACCAGCAGAATGTAATGCATTTTCTGGCCCGCTACGGCCTTCGTCAGCATTCTTTGTGTCACACTGAATAGTGATACTTTATAAATTGAATGTATTTAACTCAACTATTTTTAACAAATAGAAACTGGGAATTATCTCCTTTCGTAGGTTACTTTATATTATATTCAACATTTTTTTATTTTTCGAATTTATTCTATGAGTTACATTTCAGTTATGTATTTTATAAAGCTTTTTTGTAATAGTTCTATTCCTTAAATTTTTAGGAATGGCTTTTATACACCACCAGACTATTATATTGTATTTTCTTGTTACATTTTACCTTAGCTATCCTTTGGATAGCATTGAAGTATATAGTATGTACAGAAAAATTTACAATTATTAGACACCAGCAGAATGTAATGCATTTTCTGGCCCGCTACGGCCTTCGTCAGCATTCTTTGTGTCACACTGGATAGTGATACTTTATAAATTGAATGTATTTAACTCAACTATTTTTAACAAATAGAAACTGGGAATTATCTCCTTTCGTAGGTTACTTTATATTCAACATTCTTTTATTTTTCGAATTTATTCTATGAGTTACATTTCAGTTATGTATTTTATAAAGCTTTTTTGTAATAGTTATATTCCTTAAATTTTTAGGAATGACTTTTATACAACACCAGACTATTATATTGTATTTTCTTGTTTCATTTTACCTTAGCTATCCTTTGGATAGCATTGAAGTATATAGTATGTACAGAAAAATTTACAATTATTAGACACCAGCAGAATGTAATGCATTTTCTGGCCCGCTACGGCCTTCGTCAGCATTCTTTGTGTCACACTGGATAGTGATACTTTATAAATTGAATGTATTTAACTCAACTATTTTTAACAAATAGAAACTGGGAATTATCTCCTTTCGTAGGTTACTTTATATTATATTCAACATTTTTTTATTTTTCGAATTTATTCTATGAGTTACATTTCAGTTATGTATTTTATAAAGCTTTTTTGTAATAGTTATATTCCTTAACTTTTTAGGAATGACTTTTATACACCACCAGACTATTATATTGTATTTTCTTGTTACATTTTACCTTAGCTATCCTTTGGATAGCATTGAAGTATATAGTATGTACAGAAAAATTTACAATTATTAGACACCAGCAGAATGTAATGCATTTTCTGGCCCGCTACGGCCTTCGTCAGCATTCTTTGTGTCACACTGGATAGTGATACTTTATAAATTGAATGTATTTAACTCAACTATTTTTAACAAATAGAAACTGGGAATTATCTCCTTTCGTAGGTTACTTTATATTATATTCAACATTTTTTTATTTTTCGAATTTATTCTATGAGTTACATTTCAGTTATGTATTTTATAAAGCTTTTTTGTAATAGTTCTATTCCTTAAATTTTTAGGAATGACTTTTATACACCACCAGACTATTATATTGTATTTTCTTGTTACATTTTACCTTAGCTATCCTTTGGATAGCATTGAAGTATATAGTATGTACAGAAAAATTTACAATTATTAGACACCAGCAGAATGTAATGCATTTTCTGGCCCGCTACGGCCTTCGTCAGCATTCTTTGTGTCACACTGGATAGTGATACTTTATAAATTGAATGTATTTAACTCAACTATTTTTAACAAATAGAAACTGGGAATTATCTCCTTTCGTAGGTAACTTTATATTATATTCAACATTTTTTTATTTTTCGAATTTATTCTATGAGTTACATTTCAGTTATGTATTTTATAAAGCTTTTTTGTAATAGTTCTATTCCTTAAATTTTTAGGAATGACTTTTATACACCACCAGACTATTATATTGTATTTTCTTGTTACATTTTACCTTAGCTATCCTTTGGATAGCATTGAAGTATATAGTATGTACAGAAAAATTTACAATTATTAGACACCAGCAGAATGTAATGCATTTTCTGGCCCGCTACGGCCTTCGTCAGCATTCTTTGTGTCACACTGGATAGTAATACTTTATAAATTGAATGTATTTAACTCAACTATTTTTAACAAATAGAAACTGGGAATTATCTCCTTTCGTAGGTTACTTTATATTATATTCAACATTTTTTTATTTTTCGAATTTATTCTATGAGTTACATTTCAGTTATGTATTTTATAAAGCTTTTTTGTAATAGTTCTATTCCTTAAATTTTTAGGAATGACTTTTATACACCACCAGACTATTATATTGTATTTTCTTGTTACATTTTAACTTAGCTATCCTTTGGATAGCAATGAAGTATATAGTATGTACAGAAAAATTTACAATTATTAGACACCAGCAGAATCTAATGCATTTTCTGGCCCGCTACGGCCTTCGTCAGCATTCTTTGTGTCACACTGGATAGTGATACTTTATAAATTGAATGTATTTAACTCAACTATTTTTAACAAATAGAAACTGGGAATTATCTCCTTTCGTAGGTTACTTTATATTATATTCAACATTTTTTTATTTTTCGAATTTATTCTATGAGTTACATTTCAGTTATGTATTTTGTAAAGCTTTTTTGTAATAGTTCTATTCCTTAAATTTTTAGGAATGACTTTTATACACCACCAGACTATTATATTGTATTTTCTTGTTACATTTTAACTTAGCTATCCTTTGGATAGCAATGAAGTATATAGTATGTACAGAAAAATTTACAATTATTAGACACCAGCAGAATGTAATGCATTTTCTGGCCCGCTACGGCCTTCGTCAGCATTCTTTGTGTCACACTGGATAGTGATACTTTATAAATTGAATGTATTTAACTCAACTATTTTTAACAAATAGAAACTGGGAATTATCTCCTTTCGTAGGTTACTTTATATTATATTCAACATTTTTTTATTTTTCGAATTTATTCTATGAGTTACATTTCAGTTATGTATTTTATAAAGCTTTTTTGTAATAGTTCTATTCCTTAAATTTTTAGGAATGACTTTTATACACCACCAGACTATTATATTGTATTTTCTTGTTACATTTTAACTTAGCTATCCTTTGGATAGCAATGAAGTATATAGTATGTACAGAAAAATTTACAATTATTAGACACCAGCAGAATCTAATGCATTTTCTGGCCCGCTACGGCCTTCGTCAGCATTCTTTGTGTCACACTGGATAGTGATACTTTATAAATTGAATGTATTTAACTCAACTATTTTTAACAAATAGAAACTGGGAATTATCTCCTTTCGTAGGTTACTTTATATTATATTCAACATTTTTTTATTTTTCGAATTTATTCTATGAGTTACATTTCAGTTATGTATTTTATAAAGCTTTTTTGTAATAGTTCTATTCCTTAAATTTTTAGGAATGACTTTTATACACCACCAGACTATTATATTGTATTTTCTTGTTACATTTTAACTTAGCTATCCTTTGGATAGCAATGAAGTATATAGTATGTACAGAAAAATTTACAATTATTAGACACCAGCAGAATCTAATGCATTTTCTGGCCCGCTACGGCCTTCGTCAGCATTCTTTGTGTCACACTGGATAGTGATACTTTATAAATTGAATGTATTTAACTTAACTATTTTTAACAAATAGAAACTGGGAATTATCTCCTTTCGTAGGTTACTTTATATTATACTAGCTGGCCGCCCCGGCTTCGCTCGGTAGCTGATTACTTATGATCGATGGAGCCGTTTTCTGATTTTAGGTAAATCAAAAAAAGTAGGCGTAAAATTAGGCGGGGCAAAATGTTATTTCCGTATAAACCTAAGTTGGACCATGGCGATCATTTTAAAGAAAAAATCGTCCAAATCGGTAGAGCCGTTCTCAAGTTATGCGATCAGCAACACACAACATTTAATTTTTATTATATAGAATTTGCAACATATTTTACGAAAAATAATAGCAGTTCTACTGCACAAAACTATTGGCACACCTTATTCTATATCACTCAAAACGAAAAAATTATTATATGGTATACCACATATAATACTTTGTTGGCAAACCTTTTTGCTTTATAATTGCATCTAAACGTTTTGGCATGGAATGCACCAATTTTTTAGTTGTTTCCTTGCCAATATTTCTTCGCCATGCTTCTATCAATGCCTTCTTTAGGTCAGATTTATTAGAAATTGGCCTCTTTTTTACACATCTATCGAGTTCTTCCCACAAATGCTCTATCGGATTGTGGTCTGGAGATTGTGGGGGATGGGGTAGGACATGCTCGATGTTATATATAAGCCACATACGAACGTCATTGGCTTAATACTTCGGGTCGTTATCTTGTTGAAATGTAAAACTGCTTGGTAGTTTCGACTCTTCAGCGCTTTTTTACATTTTCTTTAACATATTTAAATAAACCGTTTTGTCCATAATGCCATCTTGCTTATGAATCTTTTTGAGTAGGCTAAACGCTTTGTTTAGTTAATATCAGAAATAAGTGTCTTACGTCTAGCAACTCGAGCATTTGGTAAATTTTTTATATTTTGTATTTTTAAAGAATAAAATTAGGAATACATATATACGAAATAATAAATGTTTTACTTACCAGCAAATGCTATTAGATTCTTCATGTTTGTTTAAAATTATTGGATACCCTAACCGCGTATTTGGAAAATATTTATGGAAGTGGAAATAGACTTTTGTAAACTAAAATTAACATAAATGTTTGGAATAAAACTGGCTATTAAACCATATAATTTTTTTTTTCATTTTGGTGATTTTAGCGTATTTTAGTAAATTACCGCTGAATTGATAAATGTATATTGATAAAGATTTAGTGACATACCATGCATCTAAATTTTAAAACATTATGTTTAGCGATTACGACGAAAATAACAAAAATATAAAAACGTGGTGCCATCTATCGGATAAATACGAAACTCCACAGAAACACTCCTCATGCCTCATACATCAAACACACAAATTTTGGTCAAAGTCGGTGCAGTAGTTTTTGAGTTTAGCGATTACAAACAAACACGTCTCTTTTATATATATAGATTCAACATTTTTTTATTTTTCGAATTTATTCTATGAGTTACATTTCAGTTATGTATTTTATAAAGCTTTTTTGTAATAGTTCTATTCCTTAAATTTTTAGGAATGACTTTTATACACCACCAGACTATTATATTGTATATTCTTGTTACATTTTACCTTAGCTATCCTTTGGATAGCATTGAAGTATATAGTATGTACAGAAAAATTTACAATTATTAGACACCAGCAGAATGTAATGCATTTTCTGGCCCGCTACGGCCTTCGTCAGCATTCTTTGTGTCACACTGGATAGTGATACTTTATAAATTGAATGTATTTAACTCATCTATTTTTAACAAATAGAAACTGGGAATTATCTCCTTTCGTAGGTTACTTTATATTATATTCAACATTTTTTTATTTTTCGAATTTATTTTATGAGTTACATTTCAGTTATGTATTTTATAAAGCTTTTTTGTAATAGTTCTATTCCTTAAATTTTTAGGAATGACTTTTATACACCACCAGACTATTATATTGTATTTTCTTGTTACATTTTACCTTAGCTATCCTTTGGATAGCAATGAAGTATACAGTATGTACAGAAAAATTTACAATTATTAGACACCAGCAGAATGTAATGCATTTTCTGGCCCGCTACGGCCTTCGTCAGCATTCTTTGTGTCACACTGGATAGTGATACTTTATAAATTGAATGTATTTAAGTCAACTATTTTTAACAAATAGAAACTGGGAATTATCTCCTTTCGTAGGTTACTTTATATAATATTCAAATTTTTTTATTTTTCGAATTTATTCTATGAGTTACATTTCAGTTATGTATTTTATAAAGCTTTTTTGTAATAGTTCTATTCCTTAAATTTTTAGGAATGACTTTTATACAACACCAGACTATTATATTGTATTTTCTTGTTACATTTTACCTTAGCTATCCTTTGGATAGCAATGAAGTATATAGTATGTACAGAAAAATTTACAATTATTAGACACCAGCAGAATGTAATGCATTTTCTGGCCCGCTACGGCCTTCGTCAGCATTCTTTGTGTCACACTGGATAGTGATACTTTATAAATTGAATGTATTTAAGTCAACTATTTTTAACAAATAGAAACTGGGAATTATCTCCTTTCGTAGGTTACTTTATATAATATTCAAATTTTTTTATTTTTCGAATTTATTCTATGAGTTACATTTCAGTTATGTATTTTATAAAGCTTTTTTGTAATAGTTCTATTCCTTAAACTTTTAGGAATGACTTTTATACACCACCAGACTATTATATTGTATTTTCTTGTTACATTTTACCTTAGCTATCCTTTGGATAGCAATGAAGTATACAGTATGTACAGAAAAATTTACAATTATTAGACACCAGCAGAATGTAATGCATTTTCTGGCCCGCTACGGCCTTCGTCAGCATTCTTTGTGTCACACTGGATAGTGATACCTTATAAATTGAATGTATTTAAGTCAACTATTTTTAACAAATAGAAACTGGGAATTTTCTCCTTTCGTAGGTTACTTTATATAATATTCAAATTTTTTTATTTTTCGAATTTATTCTATGAGTTACATTTCAGTTATGTATTTTATAAAGCTTTTTTGTAATAGTTCTATTCCTTAAATTTTTAGGAATGACTTTTATACAACACCAGACTATTATATTGTATTTTCTTGTTACATTTTACCTTAGCTATCCTTTGGATAGCAATGAAGTATATAGTATGTACAGAAAAATTTACAATTATTAGACACCAGCAGAATGTAATGCATTTTCTGGCCCGCTACGGCCTTCGTCAGCATTCTTTGTGTCACACTGGATAGTGATACTTTATAAATTGAATGTATTTAAGTCAACTATTTTTAACAAATAGAAACTGGGAATTATCTCCTTTCGTAGGTTACTTTATATAATATTCAAATTTTTTTATTTTTCGAATTTATTCTATGAGTTACATTTCAGTTATGTATTTTATAAAGCTTTTTTGTAATAGTTCTATTCCTTAAACTTTTAGGAATGACTTTTATACACCACCAGACTATTATATTGTATTTTCTTGTTACATTTTACCTTAGCTATCCTTTGGATAGCAATGAAGTATACAGTATGTACAGAAAAATTTACAATTATTAGACACCAGCAGAATGTAATGCATTTTCTGGCCCGCTACGGCCTTCGTCAGCATTCTTTGTGTCACACTGGATAGTGATACCTTATAAATTGAATGTATTTAAGTCAACTATTTTTAACAAATAGAAACTGGGAATTATCTCCTTTCGTAGGTTACTTTATATAATACTAGCTTAACCCGGTGCGCTTCGCTACACTGCTTAAACCACTTCTTCAGTTGAGAGATATTTAATATATGCATCCTATGGAAGGTTTTCCCCCCTGCGCCTTCCCGCTTTATTTTTATTTTCAAAAGTGTAGTATACCATAGGAGTGACTTCTACTATTAAACAAAAAGTTTAATAAAAAGAGTGCAGCGGCTCTAAATTATATTTCTATCTATGAGGGGTACTGCTCCTCCTCTGTCCATTTCTATATTGAAATTTAAAGTTTGCCATAATAGTAGCTTTAACCACGTTTGAAGACTCTCCCTTTAATAGTTATTGAGTTGAGAGATATTTAATATATGCATCCTATGGAAGGTATTTCCCCCCTGCGCCTTCCCGCTTTATTTTTATTTTCAAAAGTGTAGTATACCATAAGTGTGACTTCTACAAAGTTTGAACATTCTAACTTTAATAGTTTTTAAGATATCCGATATTAAACATTGGCGTCCTATGGAGGGTAACACTTTCCCCGCTGCTATTGTGTTTAAATTTTGGGGCTCAGAAAATCCTACTACCAAAAGTTCAACAAATTGCTTGCAGCGGCTCTTATTAATATTGCTATCTATGAGGGGTACTGCTCCTCCTCTGTCTACCCCGCCCATTTTTATATTGAAATTTATAGTTTACCTTAGTAGTAGCTGTAACCATGTTTGAAGACTCTCCCTTTAATAGTTCTTCTGTTGAGCGATATTTAATTTATGCATCCTATGGAAGGTATTTCCCCCCTGCGCCTTCCCGCTTAATTTTTATTTTCAAAAGTGTTGTATACCATAAGAGAGACTTCTGCAAAGTTTGAACATTCTCACTATAAAAGTTCTTAAGATATGCGATATTAACCATTGGCGTCCTATGGTGGGTACCACTTCCCCCGCTGCTATTTTATTTTAATTTTGAGGCTCTGAAGATCCTACTACCAAAAGTTCAACAAAATGCGTGCAGCGGCTCTTAATTATATTTCTATCTATGAGGGGTACTGCTCCTCCCCCGTCTACCCCGCCCATTTGTATATTGAAATTTATAGTTTACTATAATAATAGCTTTAACCACTTTTGAAGACTCTCCCTTTAATAATTCTTCAGTTGAGCGATATTTAATATATGCATCCTATGGGAGGTATTTCCCCCCCTGCGCCAACCCGCTTTATTGTTATTTTCAAAAGTGTTGTATACCATAAGAGTGACTTCTAGAAAGTTTGAACATTCTCACTATTACAGTTCTTTATATATGCGATGTTAAACATTGGCGTCCTATGGGGGATTCCACTTCCCCCGCTGCTATTTTATTTTAATTTTGGGGCTCAGAAGATCTTACTACCAAAAGTTCTGCATAATGCGTTCAGCGGATCTTAATATATGCGATAATTAATATTGGCATCCTATGGGGGATACCAATTCCCCTGCCCCTATCGAAAAAATAAGTAGCCTATTTTATTTTTAGGGCTCACGTGATGTATCTGTAAAAATTTCAGGAAAGTCGGTTCAGTAGTTTAGGAGTCTATAAGCCAACAAACAAACAAACAAACAAACAAACAAACAAACATACAAACATTTTTCATTTTTATATATATAGATTCAAATTTTTTTATTTTTCGAATTTATTCTATGAGTTACATTTCAGTTATGTATTTTATAAAGCTTTTTTTGTAATAGTTCTATTCCTTAAACTTTTAGGAATGACTTTTATACACCACCAGACTATTATATTGTATTTTCTTGTTACATTTTACCTTAGCTATAATTTGGATAGCAATGAAGTATACAGTATGTACAGAAAAATTTACAATTATTAGACACCAGCAGAATGTAATGCATTTTCTGGCCCGCTACGGCCCTCGTCAGCATTCTTTGTGTCACACTGGATAGTGATACCTTATAAATTGAATGTATTTAAGTCAACTATTTTTAACAAATAGAAACTGGGAATTATCTCCTTTCGTAGGTTACTTTATATAATATTCAAATTTTTTTATTTTTCGAATTTATTCTATGAGTTACATTTCAGTTATGTATTTTATAAAGCTTTTTTGTAATAGTTCTATTCCTTAAATTTTTAGGAATGACTTTTATACACCACCAGACTATTATATTGTATTTTCTTGTTACATTTTACCTTAGCTATCCTTTGGATAGCAATGAAGTATATAGTATGTACAGAAAAATTTACAATTATTAGACACCAGCAGAATGTAATGCATTTTCTGGCCCGCTACGGCCTTCGTCAGCATTCTTTGTGTCACACTGGATAGTGATACTTTATAAATTGAATGTATTTAACTCAACTATTTTTAACAAATAGAAACTGGGAATTATCTCCTTTCGTAGGTTACTTTATATTATATTCAACATTTTTTTATTTTTCGAATTTATTCTATGAGTTACATTTCAGTTATGTATTTTATAAAGCTTTTTTGTAATAGTTCTATTCCTTAAATTTTTAGGAATGACTTTTATACACCACCAGACTATTATATTGTATTTTCTTGTTACATTTTACCTTAGCTATCCTTTGGATAGCATTGAAGTATATAGTATGTACAGAAAAATTTACAATTATTAGACACCAGCAGAATGTAATGCATTTTCTGGCCCGCTACGGCCTTCGTCAGCATTCTTTGTGTCACACTGGATAGTGATACTTTATAAATTGAATGTATTTAAGTCAACTATTTTTAACAAATAGAAACTGGGAATTATCTCCTTTCGTAGGTTACTTTATATAATATTCAAATTTTTTTATTTTTCGAATTTATTCTATGAGTTACATTTCAGTTATGTATTTTATAAAGCTTTTTTGTAATAGTTCTATTCCTTAAATTTTTAGGAATGACTTTTATACACCACCAGACTATTATATTGTATTTTCTTGTTACATTTTACCTTAGCTATCCTTTGGATAGCAATGAAGTATATAGTATGTACAGAAAAATTTACAATTATTAGACACCAGCAGAATGTAATGCATTTTCTGGCCCGCTACGGCCTTCGTCAGCATTCTTTGTGTCACACTGGATAGTGATACTTTATAAATTGAATGTATTTAACTCAACTATTTTTAACAAATAGAATCTGGGAATTATCTCCTTTCGTAGGTTACTTTATATTATATTCAACATTTCTTTATTTTTCGAATTTATTCTATGAGTTACATTTCAGTTATGTATTTTATAAAGCTTTTTTGTAATAGTTCTATTCCTTAAATTTTTAGGAATGACTTTTATACACCACCAGACTATTATATTGTATTTTCTTGTTACATTTTACCTTAGCTATCCTTTGGATAGCATTGAAGTATATAGTATGTACAGAAAAATTTACACTTATTAGACACCAGCAGAATGTAATGCATTTTCTGGCCCGCTACGGCCTTCGTCATCATTCTTTGTGTCACACTGGATAGTGATACTTTATAAATTGAATATATTTAACTCAACTATTTTTAACAAATAGAAACTGGGAATTATCTCCTTTCGTAGGTTACGTTATATTATATTCAACATTTTTTTATTTTTCGAATTTATTCTATGAGTTACATTTCAGTTATGTATTTTATAAAGCTTTTTTGTAATAGTTCTATTCCTTAAATTTTTAGGAATGACTTTTATACACCACCAGACTATTATATTGTATTTTCTTGTTACATTTTACCTTAGCTATCCTTTGGATAGCATTGAAGTATATAGTATGTACAGTAAAATTTACAATGATTAGACACCAGCAGAATGTAATGCATTTTCTGGCCCGCTACGGCCTTCGTCATCATTCTTTGTGTCACACTGGATAGTGATACTTTATAAATTGAATGTATTTAACTCAACTATTTTTAACAAATAGAAACTGGGAATTATCTCCTTTCGTAGGTTACTTTAAATTATATTCAACATTTTTTTATTTTTCGAATTTATTCTATGATATATATATAAAGCTTTTTTGTAATAGTTCTATTCCTTAAATTTTTAGGAATGACTTTTATACACCACCAGACTATTATATTGTAATTTCTTGTTTCATTTTACCTTAGCTATCCTTTGGATAGCATTGAAGTATATAGTATGTACAGAAAAATTTACAATTATTAGACACCAGCAGAATGTAATGCATTTTCTGCACACTGGATAGTGATACTTTATAAATTGAATGTATTTAACTCAACTATTTTTAACAAATAGAAACTGGGAATTATCTCCTTTCGTAGGTTACTTTATATTCAACATTCTTTTATTTTTCGAATTTATTCTATGAGTTACATTTCAGTTATGTATTTTATAAAGCTTTTTTGTAATAGTTATATTCCTTAAATTTTTAGGAATGACTTTTATACAACACCAGATTATTATATTGTATTTTCTTGTTTCATTTTACCTTAGCTATCCTTTGGATAGCATTGAAGTATATAGTATGTACAGAAAAATTTACAATTATTAGACACCAGCAGAATGTAATGCATTTTCTGGCCCGCTACGGCCTTCGTCAGCATTCTTTGTGTCACACTGGATAGTGATACTTTATAAATTGAATGTATTTAACTCAACTATTTTTAACAAATAGAAACTGGGAATTATCTCCTTTCGTAGGTTACTTTATATTATCTTCAACATTTTTTTATTTTTCGAATTTATTCTATGAGTTACATTTCAGTTATGTATTTTATAAAGCTTTTTTGTAATAGTTATATTCCTTAACTTTTTAGGAATGACTTTTATACACCACCAGACTATTATATTGTATTTTCTTGTTACATTTTACCTTAGCTATCCTTTGGATAGCATTGAAGTATATAGTATGTACAGAAAAATTTACAATTATTAGACACCAGCAGAATGTAATGCATTTTCTGGCCCGCTACGGCCTTCGTCAGCATTCTTTGTGTCACACTGGATAGTGATACTTTATAAATTGAATGTATTTAACTCAACTATTTTTAACAAATAGAAACTGGGAATTATCTCCTTTCGTAGGTTACTTTATATTATCTTCAACATTTTTTTATTTTTCGAATTTATTCTATGAGTTACATTTCAGTTATGTATTTTATAAAGCTTTTTTGTAATAGTTATATTCCTTAACTTTTTAGGAATGACTTTTATACACCACCAGACTATTATATTGTATTTTCTTGTTACATTTTACCTTAGCTATCCTTTGGATAGCATTGAAGTATATAGTATGTACAGAAAAATTTACAATTATTAGACACCAGCAGAATGTAATGCATTTTCTGGCCCGCTACGGCCTTCGTCAGCATTCTTTGTGTCACAGTGGATAGTGATACTTTATAAATTGAATGTATTTAACTCAACTATTTTTAACAAATAGAAACTGGGAATTATCTCCTTTCGTAGGTTACTTTATATTATATTCAACATTTTTTTATTTTTCGAATTTATTCTATGAGTTACATTTCAGTTATGTATTTTATAAAGCTTTTTTGTAATAGTTATATTCCTTAACTTTTTAGGAATGACTTTTATACACCACCAGACTATTATATTGTATTTTCTTGTTACATTTTACCTTAGCTATCCTTTGGATAGCATTGAAGTATATAGTATGTACAGAAAAATTTACAATTATTAGACACCAGCAGAATGTAATGCATTTTTTGGCCCGCTACGGCCTTCGTCAGCATTCTTTGTGTCACACTGGATAGTGATACTTTATAAATTGAATGTATTTAACTCAACTATTTTTAACAAATAGAAACTGGGAATTATCTCCTTTCGTAGGTTACTTTATATTATATTCAACATTTTTTTATTTTTCGAATTTATTCTATGAGTTTCATTTCAGTTATGTATTTTATAAAGCTTTTTTGTAATAGTTTATTTATTTTTATTTATTTTATTTTTTTCAAATTTATTTACAAATTAATTCATAACAAATTGTTGGTCTCAGCGCCTTAAAGGCATTGTTGAGACAAGTTGGCATAATAATATTTTCCATAAAAATTATATATTGAATACAGAAAAAAAAGAAAAAAAAAACAATGTATAAAAAAGTTAATTAAAATAATTTGAGATCAGTTAATTTGATATCATTATATAAAAAGTTCATTTATATATTGCCGAATGTGTTCTTTAAGAAGTCTTTTAAAGACGGAAATTCTGTTTTCATTTTTTAAAATAAGAGGTAAATTATTAAATTCACGACTACCCATAAATTCCACACGCTGTTTGGTTGTTTCCAACCTACACCAGGCGATTCTTAAGTCGTCATTATTTCTTGTATTTATCGCATGATTATTCCTCATGAAATGTATAGTGTGATGTCCAATATTGTGCAGACACTTGAATACGTATGTTAGAAGTTGCATCCTGTAAATACCATAAATAGGCAAAACTGTTTTACATTTATCAATATATAACGATGTAGTTGGGTATGTTATTGGCAAATTGTAGACAGTCTTTAGAGCTTTATTTTGCATACGTTGAAGGGCTTTAAAGTCATTACTCTTTTTATAACCAAAACAAATGGTTAAATAATTCAAATGGCTTTGAATTAGGGCATTATAGACTGAAAGTTTAGTATCTTTATCAAACTTATTTTTGAATTTATACAAAATACCAACAGCTTGAGCTGTTTTTTTCCTTAAAAATTGTAGGTGTTCATTCCAAGCGAGATTGCTTTGTAAAATTATACCCAAGTATTTTATGCTACTGGTTTCAAAAATTTCTCTACCATCAACAAACATTGAAAAGGTGTTAATTTGACGGGTGGGCCTAAATCTTAGTAACTGCGTTTTATCTGCGTTTAAAACAAGTTTGTTTATCCGTGTAAACTCAGATATCAAAGCTGCATCACGTTCCATGTAAGCTCTTACTACCGTCTCGTGCTTATATGGATAAAATAAGCAAATATCATCCGCATACATAAATATGTTACCAGTAAGGTCAAGGTTATGTAAGTCATTGAGAAAAATAGTAAACAACAAGGGCCCGAGTACACTACCCTGAGGCACTCCATATGAAACTGCACGTAATGAGCTTTTAACTTCACCAATTTGTACAAACTGCTGCCGTTTAGTTAAATAACTTTGCAATAAGAGCAAGTCCTTCCCGCAAATACCGTAGAATTTTAGTTTTTGAATCAAAATATTATGATCAATGAGGTCAAAAGCTTTGCTTAAATCGTAAAAAATGCCAGCTACGCCGCTTTGTCCTTCATCCAAACTTTTACAAATGAAATTAACAACGTTAACGACTGCTTCTTCTGTTCCACATCCTTTTCTGAAACCATATTGGAAGTTGTTGAGTAAATTATTGCTATACATATACGATGAAATTTGGTTATATAAAATTCTTTCAAAAACATTGTTTATTATGGAGAGAACTGCTATTGGTCTGTACATACTGGCTGCTATTGGATTTTTTCCCTTAGGTACAGGAGCAACTTTATGAATTTTTAGGACACTCGGGTAGGTGCTTGTTCTTATAATACTATTAAAAACATTCACAAGGTAAGGTGTTACTTCATTTACACATTTTAACAATATTTTTGCTGAAATATTGTCGTAACCACAACTTTTATTCGGTGTCAATTGCAATATAACACTTTCCATCTCAACTAGTGTTGTAAAATTAAATGCAAACCTTGTTGTGCATCGAGTAAGTGTTCTAAGAGAATTTATGGAATCAGTTGGCAAGACCTGAATTAGTGACCTTAAACTGGTCACTGATTCTACAAAATACTTATTTAAAACCTCAGATTTTTCCAAATCATCAGAAATATCATCACCATTATCATGTTTAATGAGAATAGACCGTTGTGAACTTCTACCAAGCGTTTCATTTATGAACTTCCAACTTTTTTTTGGATCTTGTTTAACATTTTCTAAACCATTTTTATAAAAGTTATTCATAGATTCTCTACATGCCTTTTTTATTATGACGCTGATTCTCTTAAGTATTTTCTTTACATCTACATTATCAGGTCTTTTCCTTCTAACCCTCAACAGTTTATTTTTATATACGATTAATTTTTGCAGGTTACCGTTAATCCAAGGTGTAATATCACCTTTGTAATTTTTTTTTACAGTTTTCACCTGTGTAGAGTTCCTTGTAGCACTTTCGAGACATGATATTAATAAGGCTATATTTGTAGATGGATCATCGGTTTGTTGTATCCGTGCCAATTCGGTTTGAACATAATTTTTAGCACGATCGTAATCACAATACATTCGTTTTTCTTCACTAACGTTATGGCTACATGTTTCTACTCCAAGTCGACAAGAAATTAAGTTATGATCGGATAATTTACACTTTACTGATTCTACATACACATCACTGAAAACATTACTATAAACGTGATCAATAGATGTTCCACTTTCAGGACGTGTTATCATGCTGTGGCAATTGGTAAAATCATATGATACGAGCAAATTTAATAGATCTTCTGATATTTGTTTATTCAAAACATCAATGTTGGAATCACCAACAAAAATGCATGGATTACGGCCATATTTAAGAAGTGAATTTTCTAAAAATACCAAGAAGCTATTGGAATCACATTTTGGTGATCTATAAAATGTTAAAAATTTTAAAGCTTTACCATTTAGCTTAACTTCGTCCAATGACAAGATAACTGCATCAATAAAATTTGCATTCTCACAAAGTTCGACTTTATATTTTAATGTATTATCAACAAAAACTGAAGTACCACCATAACCGTCAGATCTACAACAATGTACGGCATTGTATCCAGCGATGCTATACAACTGAATCAGGTCTTTATTTAGCCAGGTTTCTTGGACAGCGATAATATTGGGTAGTCGCGGTAACTTTACAATTAATTCTCTAAATTTATTAAATTTTTCAATTGAAGAAATACTACGGACGTTAATAGAAACTACGTTAAAAAATGAACTTGAAATATTATTAAAGTGGTTTTCAAAAGTTTTTAAATCATTAAAATAATGAGTATTAATCATAAAAAATAATATTAAATAACAACCATGTTTACAATATACAAGTATAACAACTTAAAATGTACTTTTTATAGGCGATTCATATACATCATCATCAACATCAACAACAGCAGCTTGGGATCTACGACCTCTAGAATTGTTAGTTGAGGCTTCAAGCAGCAAGTTATCAACTTCTTTTTCACTTCTAATGATTTTAGGCTTTGAAAGTTCACTTCTCTTGCAATAAATTCTTCCACCAGCAGCATAAACAGCACGATAACCAACGTTTTTAAGGGTCCTGGCATAATTTAGTAAACTCAGGGTTTCCCTGCTTAAGAAGTCACTGATATATACTGAAGAACCTTTCTCCTTTAGCTTAGGTTTAACAGACATTAGCTTTTCTTTGCATTGTTTCAAACAGAACTTTACAACAACCGTTCTTTTTTCATCTTTGTTAATAACTGAATTATTTCTTTTATTGATAAAATACGCATCTTCTATGGCACTTGGTTCCAAAACAACACCTATTCCTTCTATTCCTTAAATTTTTAGGAATGACTTTTATACACCACCAGACTATTATATTGTATTTTCTTGTTACATTTTACCTTAGCTATCCTTTGGATAGCATTGAAGTATATAGTATGTACAGAAAAATTTACAATTATTAGACACCAGCAGAATGTAATGCATTTTCTGGCCCGCTACGGCCTTCGTCAGCATTCTTTGTGTCACACTGGATAGTGATACTTTATAAATTGAATGTATTTAACTCAACTATTTTTAACAAATAGAAACTGGGAATTATCTCCTTTCGTAGGTTACTTTATATTATATTCAACATTTTTTTATTTTTCGAATTTATTCTATGAGTTACATTTCAGTTATGTATTTTATAAAGCTTTTTTGTAATAGTTCTATTCCTTAAATTTTTAGGAATGACTTTTATACACCACCAGACTATTATATTGTATTTTCTTGTTACATTTTACCTTAGCTATCCTTTGGATAGCATTGAAGTATATAGTATGTACAGAAAAATTTACAATTATTAGACACCAGCAGAATGTAATGCATTTTCTGGCCCGCTACGGCCTTCGTCAGCATTCTTTGTGTCACACTGGATAGTGATACTTTATAAATTGAATGTATTTAACTCAACTATTTTTAACAAATAGAAACTGGGAATTATCTCCTTTCGTAGGTTACTTTATATTATATTCAACATTTTTTTATTTTTCGAATTTATTCTATGAGTTACATTTCAGTTATGTATTTTATAAAGCTTTTTTGTAATAGTTCTATTCCTTAAATTTTTAGGAATGACTTTTATACACCATCAGACTATTATATTGTATTTTCTTGTACATTTTACCTTAGCTATCCTTTGGATAGCATTGAAGTATATAGTATGTACAGAAAAATTTACAATTATTAGACACCAGCAGAATGTAATGCATTTTCTGGCCCGCTACGGCCTTCGTCAGCATTCTTTGTGTCACACTGGATAGTGATACTTTATAAATTGAATGTATTTAACTCAACTATTTTTAACAAATAGAAACTGGGAATTATCTCCTTTCGTAGGTTACTTTATATTATATTCAACATTTTTTTATTTTTCGAATTTATTCTATGAGTAACATTTCAGTTATGTATTTTATAAAGCTTTTTTGTAATAGTTCTATTCCTTAAATTTTTAGGAATGACTTTTATACACCATCAGACTATTATATTGTATTTTCTTGTACATTTTACCTTAGCTATCCTTTGGATAGCATTGAAGTATATAGTATGTACAGAAAAATTTACAATTATTAGACACCAGCAGAATGTAATGCATTTTCTGGCCCGCTACGGCCTTCGTCAGCATTCTTTGTGTCACACTGGATAGTGATACTTTATAAATTGAATGTATTTAACTCAACTATTTTTAACAAATAGAAACTGGGAATTATCTCCTTTCGTAGGTTACTTTATATTATATTCAACATTTTTTTATTTTTCGAATTTATTCTATGAGTTACATTTCAGTTATGTATTTTATAAAGCTTTTTTGTAATAGTTCTATTCCTTAAATTTTTAGGAATGACTTTTATACACCACCAGACTATTATATTGTATTTTCTTGTTACATTTTACCTTAGCTATCCTTTGGATAGCATTGAAGTATATAGTATGTACAGAAAAATTTACAATTATTAGACACCAGCAGAATGTAATGCATTTTCTGGCCCGCTACGGCCTTCGTCAGCATTCTTTGTGTCACACTGGATAGTGATACTTTATAAATTGAATGTATTTAACTCAACTATTTTTAACAAATAGAAACTGGGAATTATCTCCTTTCGTAGGTTACTTTATATTATATTCAACATTTTTTTATTTTTCGAATTTATTCTATGAGTTACATTTCAGTTATGTATTTTATAAAGCTTTTTTGTAATAGTTCTATTCCTTAAATTTTTAGGAATGACTTTTATACACCACCAGACTATTATATTGTATTTTCTTGTTACATTTTACCTTAGCTATCCTTTGGATAGCATTGAAGTATATAGTATGTACAGAAAAATTTACAATTATTAGACACCAGCAGAATGTAATGCATTTTCTGGCCCGCTACGGCCTTCGTCAGCATTCTTTGTGTCACACTGGATAGTGATACTTTATAAATTGAATGTATTTAACTCAACTATTTTTAACAAATAGAAACTGGGAATTATCTCCTTTCGTAGGTTACTTTATATTATATTAAAAATTTTTTTATTTTTCGAATTTATTCTATGAGTTACATTTCAGTTATGTATTTTATAAAGCTTTTTTGTAATAGTTCTATTCCTTAAATTTTTAGGAATGACTTTTATACACCACCAGACTATTATATTGTATTTTCTTGTTACATTTTACCTTAGCTATCCTTTGGATAGCATTGAAGTATATAGTATGTACAGAAAAATTTACAATTATTAGACACCAGCAGAATGTAATGCATTTTCTGGCCCGCTACGGCCTTCGTCAGCATTCTTTGTGTCACACTGGATAGTGATACTTTATAAATTGAATGTATTTAACTCAACTATTTTTAACAAATAGAAACTGGGAATTATCTCCTTTCGTAGGTTACTTTATATTATATTCAACATTTTTTTATTTTTGGAATTTATTCTATGAGTTACATTTCAGTTATGTATTTTATAAAGCTTTTTTGTAATCGTTCTATTCCTTAAATTTTTAGGAATGACTTTTATACACCATCAGACTATTATATTGTATTTTCTTGTACATTTTACCTTAGCTATCCTTTGGATAGCATTGAAGTATATAGTATGTACAGAAAAATTTACAATTATTAGACACCAGCAGAATGTCATGCATTTTCTGGCCCGCTACGGCCTTCGTCAGCATTCTTTGTGTCACACTGGATAGTGATACTTTATAAATTGAATGTATTTAACTCAACTATTTTTAACAAATAGAAACTGGGAATTATCTCCTTTCGTAGGTTACTTTATATTATATTCAACATTTTTTTATTTTTCGAATTTATTCTATGAGTTACATTTCAGTTATGTATTTTATAAAGCTTTTTTGTAATAGTTCTATTCCTTAAATTTTTAGGAATGACTTTTATACACCATCAGACTATTATATTGTATTTTCTTGTACATTTTACCTTAGCTATCCTTTGGATAGCATTGAAGTATATAGTATGTACAGAAAAATTTACAATTATTAGACACCAGCAGAATGTAATGCATTTTCTGGCCCGCTACGGCCTTCGTCAGCATTCTTTGTGTCACACTGGATAGTGATACTTTATAAATTGAATGTATTTAACTCAACTATTTTTAACAAATAGAAACTGGGAATTATCTCCTTTCGTAGGTTACTTTATATTATATTAAAAATTTTTTTATTTTTCGAATTTATTCTATGAGTTACATTTCAGTTATGTATTTTATAAAGCTTTTTTGTAATAGTTCTATTCCTTAAATTTTTAGGAATGACTTTTATACACCACCAGACTATTATATTGTATTTTCTTGTTACATTTTACCTTAGCTATCCTTTGGATAGCATTGAAGTATATAGTATGTACAGAAAAATTTACAATTATTAGACACCAGCAGAATGTAATGCATTTTCTGGCCCGCTACGGCCTTCGTCAGCATTCTTTGTGTCACACTGGATAGTGATACTTTATAAATTGAATGTATTTAACTCAACTATTTTTAACAAATAGAAACTGGGAATTATCTCCTTTCGTAGGTTACTTTATATTATATTCAACATTTTTTTATTTTTCGAATTTATTCTATGAGTTACATTTCAGTTATGTATTTTATAAAGCTTTTTTGTAATAGTTCTATTCCTTAAATTTTTAGGAATGACTTTTATACGCCACCAGACTATTATATTGTATTTTCTTGTTACATTTTACCTTAGCTATCCTTTGGATAGCATTGAAGTATATAGTATGTACAGAAAAATTTACAATTATTAGACACCAGCAGAATGTAATGCATTTTCTGGCCCGCTACGGCCTTCGTCAGCATTCTTTGTGTCACACTGGATAGTGATACTTTATAAATTGAATGTATTTAACTCAACTATTTTTAACAAATAGAAACTGGGAATTATCTCCTTTAGTAGGTTACTTTATATTATATTCAACATTTTTTTATTTTTCGAATTTATTCTATGAGTTACATTTCAGTTATGTATTTTATAAAGCTTTTTTGTAATAGTTCTATTCCTTACATTTTTAGGAATGACTTTTATACACCACCAGACTATTATATTGTATTTTCTTGTTACATTTTACCTTAGCTATCCTTTGGATAGCATTGAAGTATATAGTATGTACAGAAAAATTTACAATTATTAGACACCAGCAGAATGTAATGCATTTTCTGGCCCGCTACGGCCTTCGTCAGCATTCTTTGTGTCACACTGGATAGTGATACTTTATAAATTGAATGTATTTAACTCAACTATTTTTAACAAATAGAAACTGGGAATTATCTCCTTTCGTAGGTTACTTTATATTATATTCAACATTTTTTTATTTTTCGAATTTATTCTATGAGTTACATTTCAGTTATGTATTTTATAAAGCTTTTTTGTAATAGTTCTATTCCTTAAATTTTTAGGAATGACTTTTATACACCACCAGACTATTATATTGTATTTTCTTGTTACATTTTACCTTAGCTATCCTTTGGATAGCATTGAAGTATATAGTATGTACAGAAAAATTTACAATTATTAGACACCAGCAGAATGTAATGCATTTTCTGGCCCGCTACGGCCTTCGTCAGCATTCTTTGTGTCACACTGGATAGTGATACTTTATAAATTGAATGTATTTAACTCAACTATTTTTAACAAATAGAAACTGGGAATTATCTCCTTTCGTAGGTTACTTTATATTATATTCAACATTTTTTTATTTTTCGAATTTATTCTATGAGTTACATTTCAGTTATGTATTTTATAAAGCTTTTTTGTAATAGTTCTATTCCTTAAATTTTTAGGAATGACTTTTATACACCACCAGACTATTATATTGTATTTTCTTGTTACATTTTACCTTAGCTATCCTTTGGATAGCATTGAAGTATATAGTATGTACAGAAAAATTTACAATTATTAGACACCAGCAGAATGTAATGCATTTTCTGGCCCGCTACGGCCTTCGTCAGCATTCTTTGTGTCACACTGGATAGTGATACTTTATAAATTAAATGTATTTAACTCAACTATTTTTAACAAATAGAAACTGGGAATTTTCTCCTTTCGTAGGTTACTTTATATTATATTCAACATTTTTTTATTTTTCGAATTTATTCTATGAGTTACATTTCAGTTATGTATTTTATAAAGCTTTTTTGTAATAGTTCTATTCCTTAAATTTTTAGGAATGACTTTTATACACCACCAGACTATTATATTGTATTTTCTTGTTACATTTTACCTTAGCTATCCTTTGGATAGCATTGAAGTATATAGTATGTACAGAAAAATTTACAATTATTAGACACCAGCAGAATGTAATGCATTTTCTGGCCCGCTACGGCCTTCGTCAGCATTCTTTGTGTCACACTGGATAGTGATACTTTATAAATTGAATGTATTTAACTCAACTATTTTTAACAAATAGAAACTGGGAATTATCTCCTTTCGTAGGTTACTTTATATTATATTCAACATTTTTTTATTTTTCGAATTTATTCTATGAGTTACATTTCAGTTATGTATTTTATAAAGCTTTTTTGTAATAGTTCTATTCCTTAAATTTTTAGGAATGACTTTTATACACCACCAGACTATTATATTGTATTTTCTTGTTACATTTTACCTTAGCTATCCTTTGGATAGCATTGAAGTATATAGTATGTACAGAAAAATTTACAATTATTAGACACCAGCAGAATGTAATGCATTTTCTGGCCCGCTACGGCCTTCGTCAGCATTCTTTGTGTCACACTGGATAGTGATACTTTATAAATTGAATGTATTTAACTCAACTATTTTTAACAAATAGAAACTGGGAATTATCTCCTTTCGTAGGTTACTTTATATTATATTAAACATTTTTTTATTTTTCGAATTTATTCTATGAGTTACATTTCAGTTATGTATTTTATAAAGCTTTTTTGTAATAGTTCTATTCCTTAAATTTTTAGGAATGACTTTTATACACCACCAGACTATTATATTGTATTTTCTTGTTACATTTTACCTTAGCTATCCTTTGGATAGCATTGAAGTATATAGTATGTACAGAAAAATTTACAATTATTAGACACCAGCAGAATGTAATGCATTTTCTGGCCCGCTACGGCCTTCGTCAGCATTCTTTGTGTCACACTGGATAGTGATACTTTATAAATTGAATGTATTTAACTCAACTATTTTTAACAAATAGAAACTGGGAATTATCTCCTTTCGTAGGTTACTTTATATTATATTAAACATTTTTTTATTTTTCGAATTTATTCTATGAGTTACATTTCAGTTATGTATTTTATAAAGCTTTTTTGTAATAGTTCTATTCCTTAAATTTTTAGGAATGACTTTTATACACCACCAGACTATTATATTGTATTTTCTTGTTACATTTTACCTTAGCTATCCTTTGGATAGCATTGAAGTATATAGTATGTACAGAAAAATTTACAATTATTAGACACCAGCAGAATGTAATGCATTTTCTGGCCCGCTACGGCCTTCGTCAGCATTCTTTGTGTCACACTGGATAGTGATACTTTATAAATTGAATGTATTTAACTCAACTATTTTTAACAAATAGAAACTGGGAATTATCTCCTTTCGTAGGTTACTTTATATTATATTCAACATTTTTTTATTTTTCGAATTTATTCTATGAGTTACATTTCAGTTATGTATTTTATAAAGCTTTTTTGTAATAGTTCTATTCCTTAAATTTTTAAGAATGACTTTTATACACCATCAGACTATTATATTGTATTTTCTTGTACATTTTACCTTAGCTATCCTTTGGATAGCATTGAAGTATATAGTATGTACAGAAAAATTTACAATTATTAGACACCAGCAGAATGTAATGCATTTTCTGGCCCGCTACGGCCTTCGTCAGCATTCTTTGTGTCACACTGGATAGTGATACTTTATAAATTGAATGTATTTAACTCAACTATTTTTAACAAATAGAAACTGGGAATTATCTCCTTTCGTAGGTTACTTTATATTATATTCAACATTTTTTTATTTTTCGAATTTATTCTATGAGTTACATTTCAGTTATGTATTTTATAAAGCTTTTTTGTAATAGTTCTATTCCTTAAATTTTCAGGAATGACTTTTATACACCACCAGACTATTATATTGTATTTTCTTGTTACATTTTACCTTAGCTATCCTTTGGATAGCATTGAAGTATATAGTATGTACAGAAAAATTTACAATTATTAGACACCAGCAGAATGTAATGCATTTTCTGGCCCGCTACGGCCTTCGTCAGCATTCTTTGTGTCACACTGGATAGTGATACTTTATAAATTGAATGTATTTAATTCAACTATTTTTAACAAATAGAAACTGCGAATTTTCTCCTTTCGTAGGTTACTTTATATTATATTCAACATTTTTTTATTTTTCGAATTTATTCTATGAGTTACATTTCAGTTATGTATTTTATAAAGCTTTTTTGTAATAGTTCTATTCCTTAAATTTTCAGGAATGACTTTTATACACCACCAGACTATTATATTGTATTTTCTTGTTACATTTTACCTTAGCTATCCTTTGGATAGCATTGAAGCATATAGTATGTACAGAAAAATTTACAATTATTAGACACCAGCAGAATGTAATGCATTTTCTGGCCCGCTACGGCCTTCGTCAGCATTCTTTGTGTCACACTGGATAGTGATACTTTATAAATTGAATGTATTTAATTCAACTATTTTTAACAAATAGAAACTGCGAATTATCTCCTTTCGTAGGTTACTTTATATTATATTAAACATTTTTTTATTTTTCGAATTTATTCTATGAGTTACATTTCAGTTATGTATTTTATAAAGCTTTTTTGTAATAGTTCTATTCCTTAAATTTTTAGGAATGACTTTTATACACCACCAGACTATTATATTGTATTTTCTTGTTATATTTTACCTTAGCTATCCTTTGGATAGCATTGAAGCATATAGTATGTACAGAAAAATTTACAATTATTAGACACCAGCAGAATGTAATGCATTTTCTGGCCCGCTACGGCCTTCGTCAGCATTCTTTGTGTCACACTGGATAGTGATACTTTATAAATTGAATGTTTTTAACTCAACTATTTTTAACAAATAGAAACTGGGAATTATCTCCTTTCGTAGGTTACTTTATATTATATTCAACATTTTTTTATTTTTCGAATTTATTCTATGAGTTACATTTCAGTTATGTATTTTATAAAGCTTTTTTGTAATAGTTCTATTCCTTAAATTTTTAGGAATGACTTTTATACACCACCAGACTATTATATTGTATTTTCTTGTTACATTTTACCTTAGCTATCCTTTGGATAGCATTGAAGTATATAGTATGTACAGAAAAATTTACAATTATTAGACACCAGCAGAATGTAATGCATTTTCTGGCCCGCTACGGCCTTCGTCAGCATTCTTTGTGTCACACTGGATAGTGATACTTTATAAATTGAATGTATTTAATTCAACTATTTTTAACAAATAGAAACTGCGAATTTTCTCCTTTCGTAGGTTACTTTATATTATATTCAACATTTTTTTATTTTTCGAATTTATTCTATGAGTTACATTTCAGTTATGTATTTTATAAAGCTTTTTTGTAATAGTTCTATTCCTTAAATTTTTAGGAATGACTTTTATACACCACCAGACTATTATATTGTATTTTCTTGTTACATTTTACCTTAGCTATCCTTTGGATAGCATTGAAGTATATAGTATGTACAGAAAAATTTACAATTATTAGACACCAGCAGAATGTAATGCATTTTCTGGCCCGCTACGGCCTTCGTCAGCATTCTTTGTGTCACACTGGATAGTGATACTTTATAAATTGAATGTATTTAACTCAACTATTTTTAACAAATAGAAACTGGGAATTATCTCCTTTCGTAGGTTACTTTATATTATATTCAACATTTTTTTATTTTTCGAATTTATTCTATGAGTTACATTTCAGTTATGTATTTTATAAAGCTTTTTTGTAATAGTTCTATTCCTTAAATTTTTAGGAATGACTTTTATACACCACCAGACTATTATATTGTATTTTCTTGTTACATTTTACCTTAGCTATCCTTTGGATAGCATTGAAGTATATAGTATGTACAGAAAAATTTACAATTATTAGACACCAGCAGAATGTAATGCATTTTCTGGCCCGCTACGGCCTTCGTCAGCATTCTTTGTGTCACACTGGATAGTGATACTTTATAAATTGAATGTATTTAACTCAACTATTTTTAACAAATAGAAACTGGGAATTTTCTCCTTTCGTAGGTTACTTTATATTATATTCAACATTTTTTTATTTTTCGAAATTATTCTATGAGTTACATTTCAGTTATGTATTTTATAAAGCTTTTTTGTAATAGTTCTATTCCTTAAATTTTTAGGAATGACTTTTATACACCACCAGACTATTATATTGTATTTTCTTGTTACATTTTACCTTAGCTATCCTTTGGATAGCATTGAAGTATATAGTATGTACAGAAAAATTTACAATTATTAGACACCAGCAGAATGTAATGCATTTTCTGGCCCGCTACGGCCTTCGTCAGCATTCTTTGTGTCACACTGGATAGTGATACTTTATAAATTGAATGTATTTAACTCAACTATTTTTAACAAATAGAAACTGGGAATTATCTCCTTTCGTAGGTTACTTTATATTATATTCAACATTTTTTTATTTTTCGAATTTATTCTATGAGTTACATTTCAGTTATGTATTTTATAAAGCTTTTTTGTAATAGTTCTATTCCTTAAATTTTTAGGAATGACTTTTATACACCACCAGACTATTATATTGTATTTTCTTGTTACATTTTACCTTAGCTATCCTTTGGATAGCATTGAAGTATATAGTATGTACAGAAAAATTTACAATTATTAGACACCAGCAGAATGTAATGCATTTTCTGGCCCGCTACGGCCTTCGTCAGCATTCTTTGTGTCACACTGGATAGTGATACTTTATAAATTGAATGTATTTAACTCAACTATTTTTAACAAATAGAAACTGGGAATTATCTCCTTTCGTAGGTTACTTTATATTATATTCAACATTTTTTTATTTTTCGAATTTATTCTATGAGTTACATTTCAGTTATGTATTTTATAAAGCTTTTTTGTAATAGTTCTATTCCTTAAATTTTTAGGAATGACTTTTATACACCACCAGACTATTATATTGTATTTTCTTGTTACATTTTACCTTAGCTATCCTTTGGATAGCATTGAAGTATATAGTATGTACAGAAAAATTTACAATTATTAGACACCAGCAGAATGTAATGCATTTTCTGGCCCGCTACGGCCTTCGTCAGCATTCTTTGTGTCACACTGGATAGTGATACTTTATAAATTGAATGTATTTAATTCAACTATTTTTAACAAATAGAAACTGCGAATTTTCTCCTTTCGTAGGTTACTTTATATTATATTCAACATTTTTTTATTTTTCGAATTTATTCTATGAGTTACATTTCAGTTATGTATTTTATAAAGCTTTTTTGTAATAGTTCTATTCCTTAAATTTTTAGGAATGACTTTTATACACCACCAGACTATTATATTGTATTTTCTTGTTACATTTTACCTTAGCTATCCTTTGGATAGCATTGAAGTATATAGTATGTACAGAAAAATTTACAATTATTAGACACCAGCAGAATGTAATGCATTTTCTGGCCCGCTACGGCCTTCGTCAGCATTCTTTGTGTCACACTGGATAGTGATACTTTATAAATTGAATGTATTTAACTCAACTATTTTTAACAAATAGAAACTGGGAATTATCTCCTTTCGTAGGTTACTTTATATTATATTCAACATTTTTTTATTTTTCGAATTTATTCTATGAGTTACATTTCAGTTATGTATTTTATAAAGCTTTTTTGTAATAGTTCTATTCCTTAAATTTTTAGGAATGACTTTTATACACCACCAGACTATTATATTGTATTTTCTTGTTACATTTTACCTTAGCTATCCTTTGGATAGCATTGAAGTATATAGTATGTACAGAAAAATTTACAATTATTAGACACCAGCAGAATGTAATGCATTTTCTGGCCCGCTACGGCCTTCGTCAGCATTCTTTGTGTCACACTGGATAGTGATACTTTATAAATTGAATGTATTTAACTCAACTATTTTTAACAAATAGAAACTGGGAATTTTCTCCTTTCGTAGGTTACTTTATATTATATTCAACATTTTTTTATTTTTCGAATTTATTCTATGAGTTACATTTCAGTTATGTATTTTATAAAGCTTTTTTGTAATAGTTCTATTCCTTAAATTTTTAGGAATGACTTTTATACACCACCAGACTATTATATTGTATTTTCTTGTTACATTTTACCTTAGCTATCCTTTGGATAGCATTGAAGTATATAGTATGTACAGAAAAATTTACAATTATTAGACACCAGCAGAATGTAATGCATTTTCTGGCCCGCTACGGCCTTCGTCAGCATTCTTTGTGTCACACTGGATAGTGATACTTTATAAATTGAATGTATTTAACTCAACTATTTTTAACAAATAGAAACTGGGAATTATCTCCTTTCGTAGGTTACTTTATATTATATTCAACATTTTTTTATTTTTCGAATTTATTCTATGAGTTACATTTCAGTTATGTATTTTATAAAGCTTTTTTGTAATAGTTCTATTCCTTAAATTTTTAGGAATGACTTTTATACACCTTCAGACTATTATATTTTATTTTCTTGTACATTTTACCTTAGCTATCCTTTGGATAGCATTGAAGTATATAGTATGTACACAAAAATTTACAATTATTAGACACCAGCAGAATGTAATGCATTTTCTGGCCCGCTACGGCCTTCGTCAGCATTCTTTGTGTCACACTGGATAGTGATACTTTATAAATTGAATGTATTTAACTCAACTATTTTTAACAAATAGAAACTGGGAATTATCTCCTTTCGTAGGTTACTTTATATTATATTCAACATTTTTTTATTTTTCGAATTTATTCTATGAGTTACATTTCAGTTATGTATTTTATAAAGCTTTTTGTAATAGTTCTATTCCTTAAATTTTTAGGAATGGCTTTTATACACCACCAGACTATTATATTGTATTTTCTTGTTACATTTTACCTTAGCTATCCTTTGGATAGCATTGAAGTATATAGTATGTACAGAAAAATTTACAATTATTAGACACCAGCAGAATGTAATGCATTTTCTGGCCCGCTACGGCCTTCGTCAGCATTCTTTGTGTCACACTGGATAGTGATACTTTATAAATTGAATGTATTTTACTCAATTATTTTTAACGAATAGAAACTGGGAATTATCTCCTTTCGTAGGTTACTTTATATTATATTCAACATTTTTTTATTTTTCGAATTTATTCTATGAGTTACATTTCAGTTATGTATTTTATAAAGCTTTTTTGTAATAGTTATATTCCTTAACTTTTTAGGAATGACTTTTATACACCACCAGACTATTATATTGTATTTTCTTGTTACATTTTACCTTAGCTATCCTTTGGATAGCATTGAAGTATATAGTATGTACAGAAAAATTTACAATTATTAGACACCAGCAGAATGTAATGCATTTTCTGGCCCGCTACGGCCTTCGTCAGCATTCTTTGTGTCACACTGGATAGTGATACTTTATAAATTGAATGTATTTAACTCAACTATTTTTAACAAATAGAAACTGGGAATTATCTCCTTTCGTAGGTTACTTTATATTATATTCAACATTTTTTTATTTTTCGAATTTATTCTATGAGTTACATTTCAGTTATGTATTTTATAAAGCTTTTTTGTAATAGTTCTATTCCTTAAATTTTTAGGAATGACTTTTATACACCACCAGACTATTATATTGTATTTTCTTGTTACATTTTACCTTAGCTATCCTTTGGATAGCATTGAAGTATATAGTATGTACAGAAAAATTTACAATTATTAGACACCAGCAGAATGTAATGCATTTTCTGGCCCGCTACGGCCTTCGTCAGCATTCTTTGTGTCACACTGGATAGTGATACTTTATAAATTGAATGTATTTAACTCAACTATTTTTAACAAATAGAAACTGGGAATTATCTCCTTTCGTAGGTTACTTTATATTATATTCAACATTTTTTTATTTTTCGAATTTATTCTATGAGTTACATTTCAGTTATGTATTTTATAAAGCTTTTTTGTAATAGTTCTATTCCTTAAATTTTTAGGAATGACTTTTATACACCACCAGACTATTATATTGTATTTTCTTGTTACATTTTACCTTAGCTATCCTTTGGATAGCATTGAAGTATATAGTATGTACAGAAAAATTTACAATTATTAGACACCAGCAGAATGTAATGCATTTTCTGGCCCGCTACGGCCTTCGTCAGCATTCTTTGTGTCACACTGGATAGTGATACTTTATAAATTGAATGTATTTAACTCAACTATTTTTAACAAATAGAAACTGGGAATTATCTCCTTTCGTAGGTTACTTTATATTATATTAAACATTTTTTTATTTTTCGAATTTATTCTATGAGTTACATTTCAGTTATGTATTTTATAAAGCTTTTTTGTAATAGTTCTATTCCTTAAATTTTTAGGAATGACTTTTATACACCACCAGACTATTATATTGTATTTTCTTGTTACATTTTACCTTAGCTATCCTTTGGATAGCATTGAAGTATATAGTATGTACAGAAAAATTTACAATTATTAGACACCAGCAGAATGTAATGCATTTTCTGGCCCGCTACGGCCTTCGTCAGCATTCTTTGTGTCACACTGGATAGTGATACTTTATAAATTGAATGTATTTAACTCAACTATTTTTAACAAATAGAAACTGGGAATTATCTCCTTTCGTAGGTTACTTTATATTATATTAAACATTTTTTTATTTTTCGAATTTATTCTATGAGTTACATTTCAGTTATGTATTTTATAAAGCTTTTTTGTAATAGTTCTATTCCTTAAATTTTTAGGAATGACTTTTATACACCACCAGACTATTATATTGTATTTTCTTGTTACATTTTACCTTAGCTATCCTTTGGATAGCATTGAAGTATATAGTATGTACAGAAAAATTTACAATTATTAGACACCAGCAGAATGTAATGCATTTTCTGGCCCGCTACGGCCTTCGTCAGCATTCTTTGTGTCACACTGGATAGTGATACTTTATAAATTGAATGTATTTAACTCAACTATTTTTAACAAATAGAAACTGGGAATTATCTCCTTTCGTAGGTTACTTTATATTATATTCAACATTTTTTTATTTTTCGAATTTATTCTATGAGTTACATTTCAGTTATGTATTTTATAAAGCTTTTTTGTAATAGTTCTATTCCTTAAATTTTTAGCAATGACTTTTATACACCACCAGACTATTATATTGTATTTTCTTGTTACATTTTACCTTAGCTATCCTTTGGATAGCATTGAAGTATATAGTATGTACAGTAAAATTTACAATTATTAGACACCAGCAGAATGTAATGCATTTTCTGGCCCGCTACGGCCTTCGTCAGCATTCTTTGTGTCACACTGGATAGTGATACTTTATAAATTGAATGTATTTAACTCAACTATTTTTAACAAATAGAAACTGGGAATTATCTCCTTTCGTAGGTTACTTTATATTATATTCAACATTTTTTTATTTTTCGAATTTATTCTATGAGTTACATTTCAGTTATGAATTTTATAAAGCTTTTTTGTAATAGTTCTATTCCTTAAATTTTTAGGAATGACTTTTATACACCACCAGACTATTATATTGTATTTTCTTGTTACATTTTACCTTAGCTATCCTTTGGATAGCATTGAAGTATATAGTATGTACAGAAAAATTTACAATTATTAGACACCAGCAGAATGTAATGCATTTTCTGGCCCGCTACGGCCTTCGTCAGCATTCTTTGTGTCACACTGGATAGTGATACTTTATAAATTGAATGTATTTAACTCAACTATTTTTAACAAATAGAAACTGGGAATTATCTCCTTTCGTAGGTTACTTTATATTATATTCAACATTTTTTTATTTTTCGAATTTATTCTATGAGTTACATTTCAGTTATGTATTTTATAAAGCTTTTTTGTAATAGTTCTATTCCTTAAATTTTTAGGAATGGCTTTTATACACCACCAGACTATTATATTGTATTTTCTTGTTACATTTTACCTTAGCTATCCTTTGGATAGCATTGAAGTATATAGTATGTACAGAAAAATTTACAATTATTAGACACCAGCAGAATGTAATGCATTTTCTGGCCCGCTACGGCCTTCGTCAGCATTCTTTGTGTCACACTGGATAGTGATACTTTATAAATTGAATGTATTTAACTCAACTATTTTTAACAAATAGAAACTGGGAATTATCTCCTTTCGTAGGTTACTTTATATTATATTCAACATTTTTTTATTTTTCGAATTTATTCTATGAGTTACATTTCAGTTATGTATTTTATAAAGCTTTTTTGTAATAGTTCTATTCCTTAAATTTTTAGGAATGACTTTTATACACCACCAGACTATTATATTGTATTTTCTTGTTACATTTTACCTTAGCTATCCTTTGGATAGCATTGAAGTATATAGTATGTACAGAAAAATTTACAATTATTAGACACCAGCAGAATGTAATGCATTTTCTGGCCCGCTACGGCCTTCGTCAGCATTCTTTGTGTCACACTGGATAGTGATACTTTATAAATTGAATGTATTTAATTCAACTATTTTTAACAAATAGAAACTGCGAATTTTCTCCTTTCGTAGGTTACTTTATATTATATTCAACATTTTTTTATTTTTCGAATTTATTCTATGAGTTACATTTCAGTTATGTATTTTATAAAGCTTTTTTGTAATAGTTCTATTCCTTAAATTTTTAGGAATGACTTTTATACACCACCAGACTATTATATTGTATTTTCTTGTTACATTTTACCTTAGCTATCCTTTGGATAGCATTGAAGTATATAGTATGTACAGAAAAATTTACAATTATTAGACACCAGCAGAATGTAATGCATTTTCTGGCCCGCTACGGCCTTCGTCAGCATTCTTTGTGTCACACTGGATAGTGATACTTTATAAATTGAATGTATTTAACTCAACTATTTTTAACAAATAGAAACTGGGAATTATCTCCTTTCGTAGGTTACTTTATATTATATTCAACATGTTTTTATTTTTCGAATTTATTCTATGAGTTACATCTCAGTTATGTATTTTATAAAGCTTTTTTGTAATAGTTCTATTCCTTAAATTTTTAGGAATGACTTTTATACACCACCAGACTATTATATTGTATTTTCTTGTTACATTTTACCTTAGCTATCCTTTGGATAGCATTGAAGTATATAGTATGTACAGAAAAATTTACAATTATTAGACACCAGCAGAATGTAATGCATTTTCTGGCCCGCTACGGCCTTCGTCAGCATTCTTTGTGTCACACTGGATAGTGATACTTTATAAATTGAATGTATTTAACTCAACTATTTTTAACAAATAGAAACTGGGAATTATCTCCTTTCGTAGGTTACTTTATATTATATTCAACATTTTTTTATTTTTCGAATTTATTCTATGAGTTACATTTCAGTTATGTATTTTATAAAGCTTTTTTGTAATAGTTCTATTCCTTAAATTTTTAGGAATGACTTTTATACACCACCAGACTATTATATTGTATTTTCTTGTTACATTTTACCTTAGCTATCCTTTGGATAGCAATGAAGTATATAGTATGTACAGAAAAATTTACAATTATTAGACACCAGCAGAATGTAATGCATTTTCTGGCCCGCTACGGCCTTCGTCAGCATTCTTTGTGTCACACTGAATAGTGATACTTTATAAATTGAATATATTTAACTCAACTATTTTTAACAAATAGAAACTGGGAATTATCTCCTTTCGTAGGTTACTTTAAATTATATTCAACATTTTTTTATTTTTCGAATTTATTCTATGAGTTACATTTCAGTTATGTATTTTATAAAGCTTTTTTGTAATAGTTCTATTCCTTAAATTTTTAGGAATGACTTTTATACACCACCAGACTATTATATTGTATTTTCTTGTTACATTTTACCTTAGCTATCCTTTGGATAGCATTGAAGTATATAGTATGTACAGAAAAATTTACAATTATTAGACACCAGCAGAATGTAATGCATTTTCTGGCCCGCTACGGCCTTCGTCAGCATTCTTTGTGTCACACTGGATAGTGATACTTTATAAATTGAATGTATTTAACTCAACTATTTTTAACAAATAGAAACTGGGAATTATCTCCTTTCGTAGGTTACTTTATATTATATTCAACATTTTTTTATTTTTCGAATTTATTCTATGAGTTACATTTCAGTTATGTATTTTATAAAGCTTTTTTGTAATAGTTCTATTCCTTAAATTTTTAGGAATGACTTTTATACACCACCAGACTATTATATTGTATTTTCTTGTTACATTTTACCTTAGCTATCCTTTGGATAGCATTGAAGTATATAGTATGTACAGAAAAATTTACAATTATTAGACACCAGCAGAATGTAATGCATTTTCTGGCCCGCTACGGCCTTCGTCAGCATTCTTTGTGTCACACTGAATAGTGATACTTTATTAATTGAATGTATTTAACTCAACTATTTTTAACAAATAGAAACTGGAAATTATCTCCTTTCGTAGGTTACTTTATATTATATTCAACATTTTTTTATTTTTCGAATTTATTCTATGAGTTACATTTCAGTTATTTATTTTATAAAGCTTTTTTGTAATAGTTCTATTCCTTAAATTTTTAGGAATGGCTTTTATACACCACCAGACTATTTTATTGTATTTTCTTGTTACATTTTACCTTAGCTATCCTTTGGATAGCATTGAAGTATATAGTATGTACAGAAAAATTTACAATTATTAGACACCAGCAGAATGTAATGCATTTTCTGGCCCGCTACGGCCTTCGTCAGCATTCTTTGTGTCACACTGGATAGTGATACTTTATAAATTGAATGTATTTAACTCAACTATTTTTAACAAATAGAAACTGGGAATTATCTCCTTTCGTAGGTTACTTTATATTATATTCAACATTTTTTTATTTTTCGAATTTATTCTATGAGTTACATTTCAGTTATGTATTTTATAAAGCTTTTTTGTAATAGTTCTATTCCTTAAATTTTTAGGAATGACTTTTATACACCACCAGACTATTATATTGTATTTTCTTGTTACATTTTACCTTAGCTATCCTTTGGATAGCATTGAAGTATATAGTATGTACAGAAAAATTTACAATTATTAGACACCAGCAGAATGTAATGCATTTTCTGGCCCGCTACGGCCTTCGTCAGCATTCTTTGTGTCACACTGGATAGTGATACTTTATAAATTGAATGTATTTAACTCAACTATTTTTAACAAATAGAAACTGGGAATTATCTCCTTTCGTAGGTTACTTTATATTATATTCAACATTTTTTTATTTTTGGAATTTATTCTATGAGTTACATTTCAGTTATGTATTTTATAAAGCTTTTTTGTAATCGTTCTATTCCTTAAATTTTTAGGAATGACTTTTATACACCATCAGACTATTATATTGTATTTTCTTGTACATTTTACCTTAGCTATCCTTTGGATAGCATTGAAGTATATAGTATGTACAGAAAAATTTACAATTATTAGACACCAGCAGAATGTCATGCATTTTCTGGCCCGCTACGGCCTTCGTCAGCATTCTTTGTGTCACACTGGATAGTGATACTTTATAAATTGAATGTATTTAACTCAACTATTTTTAACAAATAGAAACTGGGAATTATCTCCTTTCGTAGGTTACTTTATATTATATTTTACATTTTTTTATTTTTCGAATTTATTCTATGAGTTACATTTCAGTTATGTATTTTATAAAGCTTTTTTGTAATAGTTCTATTCCTTAAATTTTTAGGAATGACTTTTATACACCACCAGACTATTATATTGTATTTTCTTGTTACATTTTACCTTAGCTATCCTTTGGATAGCATTGAAGTATATAGTATGTACAGAAAAATTTACAATTATTAGACACCAGCAGAATGTAATGCATTTTCTGGCCCGCTACGGCCTTCGTCAGCATTCTTTGTGTCACACTGGATAGTGATACTTTATAAATTGAATGTATTTAACTCAACTATTTTTAACAAATAGAAACTGGGAATTATCTCCTTTCGTAGGTTACTTTATATTATATTCAACATTTTTTTATTTTTGGAATTTATTCTATGAGTTACATTTCAGTTATGTATTTTATAAAGCTTTTTTGTAATCGTTCTATTCCTTAAATTTTTAGGAATGACTTTTATACACCATCAGACTATTATATTGTATTTTCTTGTACATTTTACCTTAGCTATCCTTTGGATAGCATTGAAGTATATAGTATGTACAGAAAAATTTACAATTATTAGACACCAGCAGAATGTCATGCATTTTCTGGCCCGCTACGGCCTTCGTCAGCATTCTTTGTGTCACACTGGATAGTGATACTTTATAAATTGAATGTATTTAACTCAACTATTTTTAACAAATAGAAACTGGGAATTATCTCCTTTCGTAGGTTACTTTATATTATATTCAACATTTTTTTATTTTTCGAATTTATTCTATGAGTTACATTTCAGTTATGTATTTTATAAAGCTTTTTTGTAATAGTTCTATTCCTTAAATTTTTAGGAATGACTTTTATACACCACCAGACTATTATATTGTATTTTCTTGTTACATTTTACCTTAGCTATCCTTTGGATAGCATTGAAGTATATAGTATGTACAGAAAAATTTACAATTATTAGACACCAGCAGAATGTAATGCATTTTCTGGCCCGCTACGGCCTTCGTCAGCATTCTTTGTGTCACACTGGATAGTGATACTTTATAAATTGAATGTATTTAACTCAACTATTTTTAACAAATAGAAACTGGGAATTATCTCCTTTCGTAGGTTACTTTATATTATATTTTACATTTTTTTATTTTTCGAATTTATTCTATGAGTTACATTTCAGTTATGTATTTTATAAAGCTTTTTTGTAATAGTTCTATTCCTTAAATTTTTAGGAATGACTTTTATACACCACCAGACTATTATATTGTATTTTCTTGTTACATTTTACCTTAGCTATCCTTTGGATAGCATTGAAGTATATAGTATGTACAGAAAAATTTACAATTATTAGACACCAGCAGAATGTAATGCATTTTCTGGCCCGCTACGGCCTTCGTCAGCATTCTTTGTGTCACACTGGATAGTGATACTTTATAAATTGAATGTATTTAACTCAACTATTTTTAACAAATAGAAACTGGGAATTATCTCCTTTCGTAGGTTACTTTATATTATATTCAACATTTTTTTATTTTTCGAATTTATTCTATGAGTTACATTTCAGTTATGTATTTTATAAAGCTTTTTTGTAATAGTTCTATTCCTTAAATTTTTAGGAATGACTTTTATACACCACCAGACTATTATATTGTATTTTCTTGTTACATTTTACCTTAGCTATCCTTTGGATAGCATTGAAGTATATAGTATGTA
The DNA here is from genome assembly GCA_963931875.1 of Pollenia griseotomentosa. Lineage (NCBI taxonomy): Eukaryota > Metazoa > Arthropoda > Insecta > Diptera > Polleniidae > Pollenia > Pollenia griseotomentosa. The sequence continues at coordinate 158,767,294 of OZ007560.1, forward strand.
CAGAAAAATTTACAATTATTAGACACCAGCAGAATGTAATGCATTTTCTGGCCCGCTACGGCCTTCGTCAGCATTCTTTGTGTCACACTGGATAATGATACTTTATAAATTGAATGTATTTAACTCAACTATTTTTAACAAATAGAAACTGGGAATTATCTCCTTTCGTAGGTTACTTTATATTATACTCAACATTTTTTTATTTTTCGAATTTATTCTATGAGTTACATTTCAGTTATGTATTTTATAAAGCTTTTTTGTAATAGTTCTATTCCTTAAATTTTTAGAAATGACTTTTATACACCACCAGACTATTATATTGTATTTTCTTGTTACATTTTACCTTAGCTATCCTTTGGATAGCATTGAAGTATATAGTATGTACAGAAAAATTTACAATTATTAGACACCAGCAGAATGTAATGCATTTTCTGGCCCGCTACGGCCTTCGTCAGCATTCTTTGTGTCACACTGGATAGTGATACTTTATTAATTGAATGTATTTAACTCAACTATTTTTAACAAATAGAAACTGGGAATTATCTCCTTTCGTAGGTTACTTTATATTATACTCAACATTTTTTTATTTTTCGAATTTATTCTATGAGTTACATTTCAGTTATGTATTTTATAAAGCTTTTTTGTAATAGTTCTATTCCTTAAATTTTTAGGAATGACTTTTATACACCACCAGACTATTATTTTGTATTTTCTTGTTACATTTTACCTTAGCTATCCTTTGGATAGCATTGAAGTATATAGTATGTACAGAAAAATTTACAATTATTAGACACCAGCAGAATGTAATGCATTTTCTGGCCCGCTACGGCCTTCGTCAGCATTCTTTGTGTCACACTGGATAGTGATACTTTATAAATTGAATGTATTTAACTCAACTATTTTTAACAAATAGAAACTGGGAATTATCTCCTTTCGTAGGTTACTTTATATTATATTCAACATTTTTTTATTTTTCGAATTTATTCTATGAGTTACATTTCAGTTATGTATTTTATAAAGCTTTTTTGTAATAGTTCTATTCCTTAAATTTTTAGGAATGACTTTTATACAACACCAGACTATTATATTGTATTTTCTTGTTACATTTTACCTTAGCTATCCTTTGGATAGCAATGAAGTATATAGTATGTACAGAAAAATTTACAATTATTAGACACCAGCAGAATGTAATGCATTTTCTGGCCCGCTACGGCCTTCGTCAGCATTCTTTGTGTCACACTGGATAGCGATACTTTATAAATTGAATGTATTTAACTCAACTATTTTTAACAAATAGAAACTGGGAATTATCTCCTTTCGTAGGTTACTTTATATTATATTCAACATTTTTTTATTTTTCGAATTTATTCTATGAGTTACATTTCAGTTATGTATTTTATAAAGCTTTTTTGTAATAGTTCTATTCCTTAAATTTTTAGGAATGACTTTTATACACCACCAGACTATTATATTGTATTTTCTTGTTACATTTTACCTTAGCTATCCTTTGGATAGCAATGAAGTATATAGTATGTACAGAAAAATTTACAATTATTAGACACCAGCAGAATGTAATGCATTTTCTGGCCCGCTACGGCCTTCGTCAGCATTCTTTGTGTCACACTGGATAGCGATACTTTATAAATTGAATGTATTTAACTCAACTATTTTTAACAAATAGAAACTGGGAATTATCTCCTTTCGTAGGTTACTTTATATTATATTCAACATTTTTTTATTTTTCGAATTTATTCTATGAGTTACATTTCAGTTATGTATTTTATAAAGCTTTTTTGTAATAGTTCTATTCCTTAAATTTTTAGGAATGACTTTTATACACCACCAGACTATTATATTGTATTTTCTTGTTACATTTTACCTTAGCTATCCTTTGGATAGCAATGAAGTATATAGTATGTACAGAAAAATTTACAATTATTAGACACCAGCAGAATGTAATGCATTTTCTGGCCCGCTACGGCCTTCGTCAGCATTCTTTGTGTCACACTGGATAGCGATACTTTATAAATTGAATGTATTTAACTCAACTATTTTTAACAAATAGAAACTGGGAATTATCTCCTTTCGTAGGTTACTTTATATTATATTCAACATTTTTTTATTTTTCGAATTTATTCTATGAGTTACATTTCAGTTATGTATTTTATAAAGCTTTTTTGTAATAGTTCTATTCTTTAAATTTTTAGGAATGACTTTTATACACCACCAGACTATTATATTGTATTTTCTTGTTACATTTTACCTTAGCTATCCTTTGGATAGCAATGAAGTATATAGTATGTACAGAAAAATTTACAATTATTAGACACCAGCAGAATGTAATGCATTTTCTGGCCCGCTACGGCCTTCGTCAGCATTCTTTGTGTCACACTGGATAGCGATACTTTATAAATTGAATGTATTTAACTCAACTATTTTTAACAAATAGAAACTGGGAATTATCTCCTTTCGTAGGTTACTTTATATTATATTCAACATTTTTTTATTTTTCGAATTTATTCTATGAGTTACATTTCAGTTATGTATTTTATAAAGCTTTTTTGTAATAGTTCTATTCCTTAAATTTTTAGGAATGACTTTTATACACCACCAGACTATTATATTGTATTTTCTTGTTACATTTTACCTTAGCTATCCTTTGGATAGCAATGAAGTATATAGTATGTACAGAAAAATTTACAATTATTAGACACCAGCAGAATGTAATGCATTTTCTGGCCCGCTACGGCCTTCGTCAGCATTCTTTGTGTCACACTGGATAGCGATACTTTATAAATTGAATGTATTTAACTCAACTATTTTTAACAAATAGAAACTGGGAATTATCTCCTTTCGTAGGTTACTTTATATTATATTCAACATTTTTTTATTTTTCGAATTTATTCTATGAGTTACATTTCAGTTATGTATTTTATAAAGCTTTTTTGTAATAGTTCTATTCCTTAAATTTTTAGGAATGACTTTTATACACCACCAGACTATTATATTGTATTTTCTTGTTACATTTTACCTTAGCTATCCTTTGGATAGCAATGAAGTATATAGTATGTACAGAAAAATTTACAATTATTAGACACCAGCAGAATGTAATGCATTTTCTGGCCCGCTACGGCCTTCGTCAGCATTCTTTGTGTCACACTGGATAGCGATACTTTATAAATTGAATGTATTTAACTCAACTATTTTTAACAAATAGAAACTGGGAATTATCTCCTTTCGTAGGTTACTTTATATTATATTCAACATTTTTTTATTTTTCGAATTTATTCTATGAGTTACATTTCAGTTATGTATTTTATAAAGCTTTTTTGTAATAGTTCTATTCCTTAAATTTTAAGGAATGACTTTTATACACCACCAGACTATTATATTGTATTTTCTTGTTACATTTTACCTTAGCTATCCTTTGGATAGCAATGAAGTATATAGTATGTACAGAAAAATTTACAATTATTAGACACCAGCAGAATGTAATGCATTTTCTGGCCCGCTACGGCCTTCGTCAGCATTCTTTGTGTCACACTGGATAGCGATACTTTATAAATTGAATGTATTTAACTCAACTATTTTTAACAAATAGAAACTGGGAATTATCTCCTTTCGTAGGTTACTTTATATTATATTCAACATTTTTTTATTTTTCGAATTTATTCTATGAGTTACATTTCAGTTATGTATTTTATAAAGCTTTTTTGTAATAGTTCTATTCCTTAAATTTTTAGGAATGACTTTTATACACCACCAGACTATTATATTGTATTTTCTTGTTACATTTTACCTTAGCTATCCTTTGGATAGCAATGAAGTATATAGTATGTACAGAAAAATTTACAATTATTAGACACCAGCAGAATGTAATGCATTTTCTGGCCCGCTACGGCCTTCGTCAGCATTTTTGTGTCACACTGGATAGCGATACTTTATAAATTGAATGTATTTAACTCAACTATTTTTAACAAATAGAAACTGGGAATTATCTCTTTTCGTAGGTTACTTTATATTATATTCAACATTTTTTTATTTTTCGAATTTATTCTATGAGTTACATTTCAGTTATGTATTTTATAAAGCTTTTTTGTAATAGTTCTATTCCTTAAATTTTTAGGAATGACTTTTATACACCACCAGACTATTATATTGTATTTTCTTGTTACATTTTACCTTAGCTATCCTTTGGATAGCAATGAAGTATATAGTATGTACAGAAAAATTTACAATTATTAGACACCAGCAGAATGTAATGCATTTTCTGGCCCGCTACGGCCTTCGTCAGCATTCTTTGTGTCACACTGGATAGCGATACTTTATAAATTGAATGTATTTAACTCAACTATTTTTAACAAATAGAAACTGGGAATTATCTCCTTTCGTAGGTTACTTTATATTATATTCAACATTTTTTTATTTTTCGAATTTATTCTATGAGTTACATTTCAGTTATGTATTTTATAAAGCTTTTTTGTAATAGTTCTATTCCTTAAATTTTTAGGAATGACTTTTATACACCACCAGACTATTACATTGTATTTTCTTGTTACATTTTACCTTAGCTATCCTTTGGATAGCAATGAAGTATATAGTATGTACAGAAAAATTTACAATTATTAGACACCAGCAGAATGTAATGCATTTTCTGGCCCGCTACGGCCTTCGTCAGCATTCTTTGTGTCACACTGGATAGCGATACTTTATAAATTGAATGTATTTAACTCAACTATTTTTAACAAATAGAAACTGGGAATTATCTCCTTTCGTAGGTTACTTTATATTATATTCAACATTTTTTTATTTTTCGAATTTATTCTATGAGTTACATTTCAGTTATGTATTTTATAAAGCTTTTTTGTAATAGTTCTATTCCTTAAATTTTTAGGAATGACTTTTATACACCACCAGACTATTATATTGTATTTTCTTGTTACATTTTACCTTAGCTATCCTTTGGATAGCAATGAAGTATATAGTATGTACAGAAAAATTTACAATTATTAGACACCAGCAGAATGTAATGCATTTTCTGGCCCGCTACGGCCTTCGTCAGCATTCTTTGTGTCACACTGGATAGCGATACTTTATAAATTGAATGTATTTAACTCAACTATTTTTAACAAATAGAAACTGGGAATTATCTCCTTTCGTAGGGTACTTTATATTATATTCAACATTTTTTTATTTTTCGAATTTATTCTATGAGTTACATTTCAGTTATGTATTTTATAAAGCTTTTTTGTAATAGTTCTATTCCTTAAATTTTTAGGAATGACTTTTATACACCACCAGACTATTATATTGTATTTTCTTGTTACATTTTACCTTAGCTATCCTTTGGATAGCAATGAAGTATATAGTATGTACAGAAAAATTTACAATTATTAGACACCAGCAGAATGTAATGCATTTTCTGGCCCGCTACGGCCTTCGTCAGCATTCTTTGTGTCACACTGGATAGCGATACTTTATAAATTGAATGTATTTAACTCAACCATTTTTCAACAAATAGAAACTGGGAATTATCTCCTTTCGTAGGTTACTTTATATTATATTCAACATTTTTTTATTTTTCGAATTTATTCTATGAGTTACATTTCAGTTATGTATTTTATAAAGCTTTTTTGTAATAGTTCTATTCCTTAAATTTTTAGGAATGACTTTTATACACCACCAGACTATTATATTGTATTTTCTTGTTACATTTTACCTTAGCTATCCTTTGGATAGCAATGAAGTATATAGTATGTACAGAAAAATTTACAATTATTAGACACCAGCAGAATGTAATGCATTTTCTGGCCCGCTACGGCCTTCGTCAGCATTCTTTGTGTCACACTGGATAGCGATACTTTATAAATTGAATGTATTTAACTCAACTATTTTTAACAAATAGAAACTGGGAATTATCTCCTTTCGTAGGTTACTTTATATTATATTCAACATTTTTTTATTTTTCGAATTTATTCTATGAGTTACATTTCAGTTATGTATTTTATAAAGCTTTTTTGTAATAGTTCTATTCCTTAAATTTTTAGGAATGACTTTTATACACCACCAGACTATTATATTGTATTTTCTTGTTACATTTTACCTTAGCTATCCTTTGGATAGCAATGAAGTATATAGTATGTACAGAAAAATTTACAATTATTAGACACCAGCAGAATGTAATGCATTTTCTGGCCCGCTACGGCCTTCGTCAGCATTCTTTGTGTCACACTGGATAGCGATACTTTATAAATTGAATGTATTTAACTCAACTATTTTTAACAAATAGAAACTGGGAATTATCTCCTTTCGAAGGGTACTTTATATTATATTCAACATTTTTTTATTTTTCGAATTTATTCTATGAGTTACATTTCAGTTATGTATTTTATAAAGCTTTTTTGTAATAGTTCTATTCCCTAAATTTTTAGGAATGACTTTTATACACCACCAGACTATTATATTGTATTTTCTTGTTACATTTTACCTTAGCTATCCTTTGGATAGCAATGAAGTATATAGTATGTACAGAAAAATTTACAATTATTAGACACCAGCAGAATGTAATGCATTTTCTGGCCCGCTACGGCCTTCGTCAGCATTCTTTGTGTCACACTGGATAGCGATACTTTATAAATTGAATGTATTTAACTCAACTATTTTTAACAAATAGAAACTGGGAATTATCTCCTTTCGTAGGGTACTTTATATTATATTCAACATTTTTTTATTTTTCGAATTTATTCTATGAGTTACATTTCAGTTATGTATTTTATAAAGCTTTTTTGTAATAGTTCTATTCCTTAAATTTTTAGGAATGACTTTTATACACCACCAGACTATTATATTGTATTTTCTTGTTACATTTTACCTTAGCTATCCTTTGGATAGCAATGAAGTATATAGTATGTACAGAAAAATTTACAATTATTAGACACCAGCAGAATGTAATGCATTTTCTGGCCCGCTACGGCCTTCGTCAGCATTCTTTGTGTCACACTGGATAGCGATACTTTATAAATTGAATGTATTTAACTCAACTATTTTTAACAAATAGAAACTGGGAATTATCTCCTTTCGTAGGGTACTTTATATTATATTCAACATTTTTTTATTTTTCGAATTTATTCTATGAGTTACATTTCAGTTATGTATTTTATAAAGCTTTTTTGTAATAGTTCTATTCCTTAAATTTTTAGGAATGACTTTTATACACCACCAGACTATTATATTGTATTTTCTTGTTACATTTTACCTTAGCTATCCTTTGGATAGCAATGAAGTATATAGTATGTACAGAAAAATTTACAATTATTAGACACCAGCAGAATGTAATGCATTTTCTGGCCCGCTACGCCCTTCGTCAGCATTCTTTGTGTCACACTGGATAGCGATACTTTATAAATTGAATGTATTTAACTCAACTATTTTTAACAAATAGAAACTGGGAATTATCTCCTTTCGTAGGGTACTTTATATTATATTCAACATTTTTTTATTTTTCGAATTTATTCTATGAGTTACATTTCAGTTATGTATTTTATAAAGCTTTTTTGTAATAGTTCTATTCCTTAAATTTTTAGGAATGACTTTTATACACCACCAGACTATTATATTGTATTTTCTTGTTACATTTTACCTTAGCTATCCTTTGGATAGCAATGAAGTATATAGTATGTACAGAAAAATTTACAATTATTAGACACCAGCAGAATGTAATGCATTTTCTGGCCCGCTACGGCCTTCGTCAGCATTCTTTGTGTCACACTGGATAGCGATACTTTATAAATTGAATGTATTTAACTCAACTATTTTTAACAAATAGAAACTGGGAATTATCTCCTTTCGTAGGGTACTTTATATTATATTCAACATTTTTTTATTTTTCGAATTTATTCTATGAGTTACATTTCAGTTATGCATTTTATAAAGCTTTTTTGTAATAGTTCTATTCCTTAAATTTTTAGGAATGACTTTTATACACCACCAGACTATTATATTGTATTTTCTTGTTACATTTTACCTTAGCTATCCTTTGGATAGCAATGAAGTATATAGTATGTACAGAAAAATTTACAATTATTAGACACCAGCAGAATGTAATGCATTTTCTGGCCCGCTACGGCCTTCGTCAGCATTCTTTGTGTCACACTGGATAGCGATACTTTATAAATTGAATGTATTTAACTCAACTATTTTTAACAAATAGAAACTGGGAATTATCTCCTTTCGTAGGGTACTTTATATTATATTCAACATTTTTTTATTTTTCGAATTTATTCTATGAGTTACATTTCAGTTATGTATTTTATAAAGCTTTTTTGTAATAGTTCTATTCCTTAAATTTTTAGGAATGACTTTTATACACCACCAGACTATTATATTGTATTTTCTTGTTACATTTTACCTTAGCTATCCTTTGGATAGCAATGAAGTATATAGTATGTACAGAAAAATTTACAATTATTAGACACCAGCAGAATGTAATGCATTTTCTGGCCCGCTACGGCCTTCGTCAGCATTCTTTGTGTCACACTGGATAGCGATACTTTATAAATTGAATGTATTTAACTCAACTATTTTTAACAAATAGAAACTGGGAATTATCTCCTTTCGTAGGGTACTTTATATTATATTCAACATTTTTTTATTTTTCGAATTTATTCTATGAGTTACATTTCAGTTATGTATTTTATAAAGCTTTTTTGTAATAGTTCTATTCCTTAAATTTTTAGGAATGACTTTTATACACCACCAGACTATTATATTGTATTTTCTTGTTACATTTTACCTTAGCTATCCTTTGGATAGCAATGAAGTATATAGTATGTACAGAAAAATTTACAATTATTAGACACCAGCAGAATGTAATGCATTTTCTGGCCCGCTACGGCCTTCGTCAGCATTCTTTGTGTCACACTGGATAGCGATACTTTATAAATTGAATGTATTTAACTCAACTATTTTTAACAAATAGAAACTGGGAATTATCTCCTTTCGTAGGTTACTTTATATTATATTCAACATTTTTTTATTTTTCGAATTTATTCTATGAGTTACATTTCAGTTATGTATTTTATAAAGCTTTTTTGTAATAGTTCTATTCCTTAAATTTTTAGGAATGACTTTTATACACCACCAGACTATTATATTGTATTTTCTTGTTACATTTTACCTTAGCTATCCTTTGGATAGCAATGAAGTATATAGTATGTACAGAAAAATTTACAATTATTAGACACCAGCAGAATGTAATGCATTTTCTGGCCCGCTACGGCCTTCGTCAGCATTCTTTGTGTCACACTGGATAGCGATACTTTATAAATTGAATGTATTTAACTCAACTATTTTTAACAAATAGAAACTGGGAATTATCTCCTTTCGTAGGTTACTTTATATTATATTCAACATTTTTTTATTTTTCGAATTTATTCTATGAGTTACATTTCAGTTATGTATTTTATAAAGCTTTTTTGTAATAGTTATATTCCTTAAATTTTTAGGAATGACTTTTATACACCACCAGACTATTATATTGTATTTTCTTGTTACATTTTACCTTAGCTATCCTTTGGATAGCAATGAAGTATATAGTATGTACAGAAAAATTTACAATTATTAGACACCAGCAGAATGTAATGCATTTTTTGGCCCGCTACGGCCTTCGTCAGCATTCTTTGTGTCACACTGGATAGTGATACTTTATAAATTGAATGTATTTAACTCAACTATTTTTAACAAATAGAAACTGGGAATTATCTCCTTTCGTAGGTTACTTTATATTATATTCAACATTTTTTTATTTTTCGAATTTATTCTATGAGTTACATTTCAGTTATGTATTTTATAAAGCTTTTTTGTAATAGTTCTATTCCTTAAATTTTTAGGAATGACTTTTATACACCACCAGACTATTATATTGTATTTTCTTGTTACATTTTACCTTAGCTATCCTTTGGATAGCATTGAAGTATATAGTATGTACAGTAAAATTTACAATTATTAGACACCAGCAGAATGTAATGCATTTTCTGGCCCGCTACGGCCTTCGTCAGCATTCTTTGTGTCACACTGGATAGCGATACTTTATAAATTGAATGTATTTAACTCAACTATTTTTAACAAATAGAAACTGGGAATTATCTCCTTTCGTAGGGTACTTTATATTATATTCAACATTTTTTTATTTTTCGAATTTATTCTATGAGTTACATTTCAGTTATGTATTTTATAAAGCTTTTTTGTAATAGTTCTATTCCCTAAATTTTTAGGAATGACTTTTATACACCACCAGACTATTATATTGTATTTTCTTGTTACATTTTACCTTAGCTATCCTTTGGATAGCAATGAAGTATATAGTATGTACAGAAAAATTTACAATTATTAGACACCAGCAGAATGTAATGCATTTTCTGGCCCGCTACGGCCTTCGTCAGCATTCTTTGTGTCACACTGGATAGCGATACTTTATAAATTGAATGTATTTAACTCAACTATTTTTAACAAATAGAAACTGGGAATTATCTCCTTTCGTAGGGTACTTTATATTATATTCAACATTTTTTTATTTTTCGAATTTATTCTATGAGTTACATTTCAGTTATGTATTTTATAAAGCTTTTTTGTAATAGTTCTATTCCTTAAATTTTTAGGAATGACTTTTATACACCACCAGACTATTATATTGTATTTTCTTGTTACATTTTACCTTAGCTATCCTTTGGATAGCAATGAAGTATATAGTATGTACAGAAAAATTTACAATTATTAGACACCAGCAGAATGTAATGCATTTTCTGGCCCGCTACGGCCTTCGTCAGCATTCTTTGTGTCACACTGGATAGCGATACTTTATAAATTGAATGTATTTAACTCAACTATTTTTAACAAATAGAAACTGGGAATTATCTCCTTTCGTAGGGTACTTTATATTATATTCAACATTTTTTTATTTTTCGAATTTATTCTATGAGTTACATTTCAGTTATGTATTTTATAAAGCTTTTTTGTAATAGTTCTATTCCTTAAATTTTTAGGAATGACTTTTATACACCACCAGACTATTATATTGTATTTTCTTGTTACATTTTACCTTAGCTATCCTTTGGATAGCAATGAAGTATATAGTATGTACAGAAAAATTTACAATTATTAGACACCAGCAGAATGTAATGCATTTTCTGGCCCGCTACGCCCTTCGTCAGCATTCTTTGTGTCACACTGGATAGCGATACTTTATAAATTGAATGTATTTAACTCAACTATTTTTAACAAATAGAAACTGGGAATTATCTCCTTTCGTAGGGTACTTTATATTATATTCAACATTTTTTTATTTTTCGAATTTATTCTATGAGTTACATTTCAGTTATGTATTTTATAAAGCTTTTTTGTAATAGTTCTATTCCTTAAATTTTTAGGAATGACTTTTATACACCACCAGACTATTATATTGTATTTTCTTGTTACATTTTACCTTAGCTATCCTTTGGATAGCAATGAAGTATATAGTATGTACAGAAAAATTTACAATTATTAGACACCAGCAGAATGTAATGCATTTTCTGGCCCGCTACGGCCTTCGTCAGCATTCTTTGTGTCACACTGGATAGCGATACTTTATAAATTGAATGTATTTAACTCAACTATTTTTAACAAATAGAAACTGGGAATTATCTCCTTTCGTAGGGTACTTTATATTATATTCAACATTTTTTTATTTTTCGAATTTATTCTATGAGTTACATTTCAGTTATGCATTTTATAAAGCTTTTTTGTAATAGTTCTATTCCTTAAATTTTTAGGAATGACTTTTATACACCACCAGACTATTATATTGTATTTTCTTGTTACATTTTACCTTAGCTATCCTTTGGATAGCAATGAAGTATATAGTATGTACAGAAAAATTTACAATTATTAGACACCAGCAGAATGTAATGCATTTTCTGGCCCGCTACGGCCTTCGTCAGCATTCTTTGTGTCACACTGGATAGCGATACTTTATAAATTGAATGTATTTAACTCAACTATTTTTAACAAATAGAAACTGGGAATTATCTCCTTTCGTAGGGTACTTTATATTATATTCAACATTTTTTTATTTTTCGAATTTATTCTATGAGTTACATTTCAGTTATGTATTTTATAAAGCTTTTTTGTAATAGTTCTATTCCTTAAATTTTTAGGAATGACTTTTATACACCACCAGACTATTATATTGTATTTTCTTGTTACATTTTACCTTAGCTATCCTTTGGATAGCAATGAAGTATATAGTATGTACAGAAAAATTTACAATTATTAGACACCAGCAGAATGTAATGCATTTTCTGGCCCGCTACGGCCTTCGTCAGCATTCTTTGTGTCACACTGGATAGCGATACTTTATAAATTGAATGTATTTAACTCAACTATTTTTAACAAATAGAAACTGGGAATTATCTCCTTTCGTAGGGTACTTTATATTATATTCAACATTTTTTTATTTTTCGAATTTATTCTATGAGTTACATTTCAGTTATGTATTTTATAAAGCTTTTTTGTAATAGTTCTATTCCTTAAATTTTTAGGAATGACTTTTATACACCACCAGACTATTATATTGTATTTTCTTGTTACATTTTACCTTAGCTATCCTTTGGATAGCAATGAAGTATATAGTATGTACAGAAAAATTTACAATTATTAGACACCAGCAGAATGTAATGCATTTTCTGGCCCGCTACGGCCTTCGTCAGCATTCTTTGTGTCACACTGGATAGCGATACTTTATAAATTGAATGTATTTAACTCAACTATTTTTAACAAATAGAAACTGGGAATTATCTCCTTTCGTAGGTTACTTTATATTATATTCAACATTTTTTTATTTTTCGAATTTATTCTATGAGTTACATTTCAGTTATGTATTTTATAAAGCTTTTTTGTAATAGTTCTATTCCTTAAATTTTTAGGAATGACTTTTATACACCACCAGACTATTATATTGTATTTTCTTGTTACATTTTACCTTAGCTATCCTTTGGATAGCAATGAAGTATATAGTATGTACAGAAAAATTTACAATTATTAGACACCAGCAGAATGTAATGCATTTTCTGGCCCGCTACGGCCTTCGTCAGCATTCTTTGTGTCACACTGGATAGCGATACTTTATAAATTGAATGTATTTAACTCAACTATTTTTAACAAATAGAAACTGGGAATTATCTCCTTTCGTAGGTTACTTTATATTATATTCAACATTTTTTTATTTTTCGAATTTATTCTATGAGTTACATTTCAGTTATGTATTTTATAAAGCTTTTTTGTAATAGTTATATTCCTTAAATTTTTAGGAATGACTTTTATACACCACCAGACTATTATATTGTATTTTCTTGTTACATTTTACCTTAGCTATCCTTTGGATAGCAATGAAGTATATAGTATGTACAGAAAAATTTACAATTATTAGACACCAGCAGAATGTAATGCATTTTTTGGCCCGCTACGGCCTTCGTCAGCATTCTTTGTGTCACACTGGATAGTGATACTTTATAAATTGAATGTATTTAACTCAACTATTTTTAACAAATAGAAACTGGGAATTATCTCCTTTCGTAGGTTACTTTATATTATATTCAACATTTTTTTATTTTTCGAATTTATTCTATGAGTTACATTTCAGTTATGTATTTTATAAAGCTTTTTTGTAATAGTTCTATTCCTTAAATTTTTAGGAATGACTTTTATACACCACCAGACTATTATATTGTATTTTCTTGTTACATTTTACCTTAGCTATCCTTTGGATAGCATTGAAGTATATAGTATGTACAGTAAAATTTACAATTATTAGACACCAGCAGAATGTAATGCATTTTCTGGCCCGCTACGGCCTTCGTCAGCATTCTTTGTGTCACACTGGATAGTGATACTTTATAAATTGAATGTATTTAACTCAACTATTTTTAACAAATAGAAACTGGGAATTATCTCCTTTCGTAGGTTACTTTATATTATATTCAACATTTTTTTATTTTTCGAATTTATTCTATGAGTTACATTTCAGTTATGTATTTTATAAAGCTTTTTTGTAATAGTTCTATTCCTTAAATTTTTAGGAATGGCTTTTATACACCACCAGACTATTATATTGTATTTTCTTGTTACATTTTACCTTAGCTATCCTTTGGATAGCAATGAAGTATATAGTATGTACAGAAAAATTTACAATTATTAGACACCAGCAGAATGTAATGCATTTTTTGGCCCGCTACGGCCTTCGTCAGCATTCTTTGTGTCACACTGGATAGTGATACTTTATAAATTGAATGTATTTAACTCAACTATTTTTAACAAATAGAAACTGGGAATTATCTCCTTTCGTAGGTTACTTTATATTATATTCAACATTTTTTTATTTTTCGAATTTATTCTATAAGTTACATGTCAGTTATGTATTTTATAAAGCTTTTTTGTAATAGTTCTATTCCTTAAATTTTTACATTTTACCTTAGCTATCCTTTGGATAGCAATGAAGTATATATTATGTACAGAAAAATTTACAATTATTAGACACCAGCAGAATGTAATGCATTTTCTGGCCCGCTACGGCCTTCGTCAGCATTCTTTGTGTCACACTGGATAGTGATACTTTATAAATTGAATGTATTTAACTCAACTATTTTTAACAAATAGAAACTGGGAATTATCTCCTTTCGTAGGTTACTTTATATTATATTCAACATTTTTTTATTTTTCGAATTTATTCTATGAGTTACATTTCAGTTATGTATTTTATAAAGCTTTTTTGTAATAGTTCTATTCCTTAAATTTTTAGGAATGACTTTTATACACCACCAGACTATTATATTGCATTTTCTTGTCACATTTTACCTTAGCTATCCTTTGGATAGCAATGAAGTATATAGTATGTACAGAAAAATTTACAATTATTAGACACCAGCACAATGTAATGCATTTTCTGGCTCGCTACGGCCTTCGTCAGCATTCTTTGTGTCACACTGGATAGTGATACTTTATAAATTGAATGTATTTAACTCAACTATTTTTAACAAATAGAAACTGGGAATTATCTCCTTTCGTAGGTTACTTTATATTATATTCAACATTTTTTTATTTTTCGAATTTATTCTATGAGTTACATTTCAGTTATGTATTTTATAAAGCTTTTTTGTAATAGTTCTATTCCTTAAATTTTTAGGAATGACTTTTATACACAACCAGACTATTATATTGTATTTTCTTGTTACATTTTACCTTAGCTATCCTTTGGATAGCAATGAAGTATATAGTATGTACAGAAAAATTTACAATTATTAGACACCAGCAGAATGTAATGCATTTTCTGGCCCGCTACGGCCTTCGTCAGCATTCTTTGTGTCACACTGGATAGTGATACTTTATAAATTGAATGTATTTAACTCAACTATTTTTAACAAATAGAAACTGGGAATTATCTCCTTTCGTAGGTTACTTTATATTATATTCAACATTTTTTTATTTTTCGAATTTATTCTATGAGTTACATTTCAGTTATGTATTTTATAAAGCTTTTTTGTAATAGTTCTATTCCTTAAATTTTTAGGAATGACTTTTATACACCACCAGACTATTATATTGTATTTTCTTGTTACATTTTACCTTAGCTATCCTTTGGATAGCAATGAAGTATATAGTATGTACAGAAAAATTTACAATTATTAGACACCAGCAGAATGTAATGCATTTTCTGGCCCGCTACGGCCTTCGTCAGCATTCTTTGTGTCACACTGGATAGCGATACTTTATAAATTGAATGTATTTAACTCAACTATTTTTAACAAATAGAAACTGGGAATTATCTCCTTTCGTAGGGTACTTTATATTATATTCAACATTTTTTTATTTTTCGAATTTATTCTATGAGTTACATTTCAGTTATGTATTTTATAAAGCTTTTTTGTAATAGTTCTATTCCTTAAATTTTTAGGAATGCCTTTTATACACCACCAGACTATTATATTGTATTTTCTTGTTACATTTTACCTTAGCTATCCTTTGGATAGCAATGAAGTATATAGTATGTACAGAAAAATTTACAATTATTAGACACCAATGCATTTTCTGGCCCGCTAAGGCCTTCGTCAGCATTCTTTGTGTCACACTGGATAGCGATACTTTATAAATTGAATGTATTTAACTCAACTATTTTTAACAAATAGAAACTGGGAATTATCTCCTTTCGTAGGGTACTTTATATTATATTCAACATTTTTTTATTTTTCGAATTTATTCTATGAGTTACATTTCAGTTATGTATTTTATAAAGCTTTTTTGTAATAGTTCTATTCCTTAAATTTTTAGGAATGACTTTTATACACCACCAGACTATTATATTGTATTTTCTTGTTACATTTTACCTTAGCTATCCTTTGGATAGCAATGAAGTATATAGTATGTACAGAAAAATTTACAATTATTAGACACCAGCAGAATGTAATGCATTTTCTGGCCCGCTACGGCCTTCGTCAGCATTCTTTGTGTCACACTGGATAGCGATACTTTATAAATTGAATGTATTTAACTCAACTATTTTTAACAAATAGAAACTGGGAATTATCTCCTTTCGTAGGTTACTTTATATTATATTCAACATTTTTTTATTTTTCGAATTTATTCTATGAGTTACATTTCAGTTATGTATTTTGTAAAGCTTTTTTGTAATAGTTCTATTCCTTAAATTTTTAGGAATGACTTTTATACACCACCAGACTATTATATTGTATTTTCTTGTTACATTTTACCTTAGCTATCCTTTGGATAGCAATGAAGTATATAGTATGTACAGAAAAATTTACAATTATTAGACACCAGCAAAATGTAATGCATTTTCTGGCCCGCTACGGCCTTCGTCAGCATTCTTTGTGTCACACTGGATAGCGATACTTTATAAATTGAATGTATTTAACTCAACTATTTTTAACAAATGGAAACTGGGAATTATCTCCTTTCGTAGGTTACTTTATATTATATTCAACATTTTTTTATTTTTCGAATTTATTCTATGAGTTACATTTCAGTTATGTATTTTATAAAGCTTTTTTGTAATAGTTATATTCCTTAAATTTTTAGGAATGACTTTTATACACCACCAGACTATTATATTGTATTTTCTTGTTACATTTTACCTTAGCTATCCTTTGGATAGCAATGAAGTATATAGTATGTACAGAAAAATTTACAATTATTAGACACCAGCAGAATGTAATGCATTTTTTGGCCCGCTACGGCCTTCGTCAGCATTCTTTGTGTCACACTGGATAGTGATACTTTATAAATTGAATGTATTTAACTCAACTATTTTTAACAAATAGAAACTGGGAATTATCTCCTTTCGTAGGTTACTTTATATTATATTCAACATTTTTTTATTTTTCGAATTTATTCTATGAGTTACATTTCAGTTATGTATTTTATAAAGCTTTTTTGTAATAGTTCTATTCCTTAAATTTTTAGGAATGACTTTTATACACCACCAGACTATTATATTGTATTTTCTTGTTACATTTTACCTTAGCTATCCTTTGGATAGCATTGAAGTATATAGTATGTACAGTAAAATTTACAATTATTAGACACCAGCAGAATGTAATGCATTTTCTGGCCCGCTACGGCCTTCGTCAGCATTCTTTGTGTCACACTGGATAGTGATACTTTATAAATTGAATGTATTTAACTCAACTATTTTTAACAAATAGAAACTGGGAATTATCTCCTTTCGTAGGTTACTTTATATTATATTCAACATTTTTTTATTTTTCGAATTTATTCTATGAGTTACATTTCAGTTATGTATTTTATAAAGCTTTTTTGTAATAGTTCTATTCCTTAAATTTTTAGGAATGGCTTTTATACACCACCAGACTATTATATTGTATTTTCTTGTTACATTTTACCTTAGCTATCCTTTGGATAGCAATGAAGTATATATTCAACATTTTTTTATTTTTCGAATTTATTCTATAAGTTACATGTCAGTTATGTATTTTATAAAGCTTTTTTGTAATAGTTCTATTCCTTAAATTTTTACATTTTACCTTAGCTATCCTTTGGATAGCAATGAAGTATATATTATGTACAGAAAAATTTACAATTATTAGACACCAGCAGAATGTAATGCATTTTCTGTCCCGCTACGGCCTTCGTCAGCATTCTTTGTGTCACACTGGATAGTGATACTTTATAAATTGAATGTATTTAACTCAACTATTTTTAACAAATAGAAACTGGGAATTATCTCCTTTCGTAGGTTACTTTATATTATATTCAACATTTTTTTATTTTTCGAATTTATTCTATGAGGTACATTTCAGTTATGTATTTTATAAAGCTTTTTTGTAATAGTTCTATTCCTTAAATTTTAAGGAATGACTTTTATTCACAACCAGACTATTATATTGTATTTTCTTGTCACATTTTACCTTAGCTATCCTTTGGATAGCAATGAAGTATATAGTATGTACAGAAAAATTTACAATTATTAGACACCAGCAGAATGTAATGCATTTTCTGGCCCGCTACGGCCTTCGTCAGCATTCTTTGTGTCACACTGGATAGTGATACTTTATAAATTGAATGTATTTAACTCAACTATTTTTAACAAATAGAAACTGGGAATTATCTCCTTTCGTAGGTTACTTTATATTATATTCAACATTTTTTTATTTTTCGAATTTATTCTATGAGTTACATTTCAGTTATGTATTTTATAAAGCTTTTTTGTAATAGTTCTATTCCTTAAATTTTTAGGAATGACTTTTATACACCACCAGACTATTATATTGCATTTTCTTGTCACATTTTACCTTAGCTATCCTTTGGATAGCAATGAAGTATATAGTATGTACAGAAAAATTTACAATTATTAGACACCAGCACAATGTAATGCATTTTCTGGCTCGCTACGGCCTTCGTCAGCATTCTTTGTGTCACACTGGATAGTGATACTTTATAAATTGAATGTATTTAACTCAACTATTTTTAACAAATAGAATCTGGGAATTATCTCCTTTCGTAGGTTACTTTATATTATATTCAACATTTTTTTATTTTTTGAATTTATTCTATGAGTTACATTTCAGTTATGTATTTTATAAAGCTTTTTTGTAATAGTTCTATTCCTTAAATTTTTAGGAATGACTTTTATACACCACCAGACTATTATATTGCATTTTCTTGTCACATTTTACCTTAGCTATCCTTTGGATAGCAATGAAGTATATAGTATGTACAGAAAAATTTACAATTATTAGACACCAGCACAATGTAATGCATTTTCTGGCTCGCTACGGCCTTCGTCAGCATTCTTTGTGTCACACTGGATAGTGATACTTTATAAATTGAATGTATTTAACTCAACTATTTTTAACAAATAGAAACTGGGAATTATCTCCTTTCGTAGGTTACTTTATATTATATTCAACATTTTTTTATTTTTCGAATTTATTCTATGAGTTACATTTCAGTTATGTATTTTATAAAGCTTTTTTGTAATAGTTCTATTCCTTAAATTTTTAGGAATGACTTTTATACACCACCAGACTATTATATTGTATTTTCTTGTTACATTTTACCTTAGCTATCCTTTGGATAGCAATGAAGTATATAGTATGTACAGAAAAATTTACAATTATTAGACACCAGCAGAATGTAATGCATTTTCTGGCCCGCTACGGCCTTCGTCAGCATTCTTTGTGTCACACTGGATAGTGATACTTTATAAATTGAATGTATTTAACTCAACTATTTTTAACAAATAGAAACTGGGAATTATCTCCTTTCGTAGGTTACTTTATATTATATTCAACATTTTTTTATTTTTCGAATTTATTCTATGAGTTACATTTCAGTTATGTATTTTATAAAGCTTTTTTGTAATAGTTCTATTCCTTAAATTTTTAGGAATGACTTTTATACACCACCAGACTATTATATTGCATTTTCTTGTCACATTTTACCTTAGCTATCCTTTGGATAGCAATGAAGTATATAGTATGTACAGAAAAATTTACAATTATTAGACACCAGCACAATGTAATGCATTTTCTGGCTCGCTACGGCCTTCGTCAGCATTCTTTGTGTCACACTGGATAGTGATACTTTATAAATTGAATGTATTTAACTCAACTATTTTTAACAAATAGAAACTGGGAATTATCTCCTTTCGTAGGTTACTTTATATTATATTCAACATTTTTTTATTTTTCGAATTTATTCTATGAGTTACATTTCAGTTATGTATTTTATAAAGCTTTTTTGTAATAGTTCTATTCCTTAAATTTTTAGGAATGACTTTTATACACCACCAGACTATTATATTGTATTTTCTTGTCACATTTTACCTTAGCTATCCTTTGGATAGCAATGAAGTATTTAGTATGTACAGAAAAATTTACAATTATTAGACACCAGCAGAATGTAATGCATTTTCTGGCCCGCTACGGCCTTCGTCAGCATTCTTTGTGTCACACTGGATAGTGATACTTTATAAATTGAATGTATTTAATTCAACTATTTTTAACAAATAGAAACTGGGAATTATCTCCTTTCGTAGGTTACTTTATATTATATTCAACATTTTTTTATTTTTCGAATTTATTCTATGAGTTACATTTCAGTTATGTATTTTATAAAGCTTTTTTGTAATAGTTCTATTCCTTAAATTTTTAGGAATGACTTTTATACACCACCAGACTATTATATTGTATTTTCTTGTTACATTTTACCTTAGCTACCCTTTGGATAGCAATGAAGTATATAGTATGTACAGAAAAATTTACAATTATTAGACACCAGCAGAATTTAATGCATTTTCTGGCCCGCTACGGCCTTCGTCAGCATTCTTTGTGTCACACTGGATAGTGATACTTTATAAATTGAATGTATTTAACTCAACTATTTTTAACAAATAGAAACTGGGAATTATCTCCTTTCGTAGGTTACTTTATATTATATTCAACATTTTTTTATTTTTCGAATTTATTCTATGAGTTACATTTCAGTTATGTATTTTATAAAGCTTTTTTGTAATAGTTCTATTCCTTAAATTTTTAGGAATGACTTTTATACACCACCAGACTTTTATATTGTATTTTCTTGTTACATTTTACCTTAGCTATCCTTTGGATAGCAATGAAGTATATAGTATGTACAGAAAAATTTACAATTATTAGACACCAGCAGAATGTAATGCATTTTCTGGCCCGCTACGGCCTTCGTCAGCATTCTTTGTGTCACACTGGATAGTGATACTTTATAAATTGAATGTATTTAACTCAACTATTTTTAACAAATAGAAACTGGGAATTATCTCCTTTCGTAGGTTACTTTATATTATATTCAACATTTTTTTATTTTTCGAATTTATTCTATGAGTTACATTTCAGTTATGTATTTTATAAAGCTTTTTTGTAATAGTTCTATTCCTTAAATTTTTAGGAATGACTTTTATACTCCACCAGACTATTATATTGTATTTTCTTGTTACATTTTACCTTAGCTATCCTTTGGATAGCAATGAAGTATATAGTATGTACAGAAAAATTTACAATTATTAGACACCAGCAGAATGTAATGCATTTTCTGGCCCGCTACGGCCTTCGTCAGCATTCTTTGTGTCACACTGGATAGTAATACTTTATAAATTGAATGTATTTAACTCAACTATTTTTAACAAATAGAAACTGGGAATTATCTCCTTTCGTAGGTTACTTTATATTATATTCAACATTTTTTTATTTTTCGAATTTATTCTATGAGTTACATTTCAGTTATGTATTTTATAAAGCTTTTTTGTAATAGTTCTTTTCCTTAAATTTTTAGGAATGACTTTTATACACCACCAGACTTTTATATTGTATTTTCTTGTTACATTTTACCTTAGCTA
The DNA here is from genome assembly GCA_963931875.1 of Pollenia griseotomentosa. Classification (NCBI taxonomy): domain Eukaryota; kingdom Metazoa; phylum Arthropoda; class Insecta; order Diptera; family Polleniidae; genus Pollenia; species Pollenia griseotomentosa. The sequence continues at coordinate 158,789,231 of OZ007560.1, forward strand.
TCCTTTGGATAGCAATGAAGTATATAGTATGTACAGAAAAATTTACAATTATTAGACACCAGCAGAATGTAATGCATTTTCTGGCCCGCTACGGCCTTCGTCAGCATTCTTTGTGTCACACTGGATAGTGATACTTTATAAATTAAATGTATTTAACTCAACTATTTTTAACAAACAGAAACTGGGAATTATCTCCTTTCGTAGGTTACTTTATATTATATTCAACATTTTTTTATTTTTCGAATTTATTCTATGAGTTACATTTCAGTTATGTATTTTATAAAGCTTTTTTGTAATAGTTCTATTCCTTAAATTTTTAGGAATGACTTTTATACACCACCAGACTTTTATATTGTATTTTCTTGTCACATTTTACCTTAGCTATCCTTTGGATAGCAATGAAGTATATAGTATGTACAGAAAAATTTACAATTATTAGACACCAGCAGAATGTAATGCATTTTCTGGCCCGCTACGGCCTTCGTCAGCATTCTTTGTGTCACACTGGATAGTGATACTTTATAAATTGAATGTATTTAACTCAACTATTTTTAACAAATAGAAACTGGGAATTATCTCCTTTCGTAGGTTACTTTATATTATATTCAACATTTTTTTATTTTTCGAATTTATTCTATGAGTTACATTTCAGTTATGTATTTTATAAAGCTTTTTTGTAATAGTTCTATTCCTTAAATTTTTAGGAATGACTTTTATACACCACCAGACTATTATATTGTATTTTCTTGTTACATTTTACCTTAGCTATCCTTTGGATAGCAATGAAGTATATAGTATGTACAGAAAAATTTACAATTATTAGACACCAGCAGAATGTAATGCATTTTCTGGCCCGCTACGGCCTTCGTCAGCATTCTTTGTGTCACACTGGATAGCGATACTTTATAAATTGAATGTATTTAACTCAACTATTTTTAACAAATGGAAACTGGGAATTATCTCCTTTCGTAGGTTACTTTATATTATATTCAACATTTTTTTATTTTTCGAATTTATTCTATGAGTTACATTTCAGTTATGTATTTTATAAAGCTTTTTTGTAATAGTTCTATTCCTTAAATTTTTAGGAATGACTTTTATACACCACCAGACTATTATATTGTATTTTCTTGTTACATTTTACCTTAGCTATCCTTTGGATAGCAATGAAGTATATAGTATGTACAGAAAAATTTACAATTATTAGACACCAGCAGAATGTAATGCATTTTCTGGCCCGCTACGGCCTTCGTCAGCATTCTTTGTGTCACACTGGATAGTGATACTTTATAAATTGAATGTATTTAACTCAACTATTTTTAACAAATAGAAACTGGGAATTATCTCCTTTCGTAGGTTACTTTATATTATATTCAACATTTTTTTATTTTTCGAATTTATTCTATGAGTTACATTTCAGTTATGTATTTTATAAAGCTTTTTTGTAATAGTTATATTCCTTAAATTTTTAGGAATGACTTTTATACACCACCAGACTATTATATTGTATTTTCTTGTTACATTTTACCTTAGCTATCCTTTGGATAGCAATGAAGTATATAGTATGTACAGAAAAATTTACAATTATTAGACACCAGCACAATGTAATGCATTTTCTGGCTCGCTACGGCCTTCGTCAGCATTCTTTGTGTCACACTGGATAGTGATACTTTATAAATTGAATGTATTTAACTCAACTATTTTTAACAAATAGAAACTGGGAATTATCTCCTTTCGTAGGTTACTTTATATTATATTCAACATTTTTTTATTTTTCGAATTTATTCTATGAGTTACATTTCAGTTATGTATTTTATAAAGCTTTTTGTAATAGTTCTATTCCTTAAATTTTTAGGAATGACTTTTATACACCACCAGACTATTATATTGTATTTTCTTGTTACATTTTACCTTAGCTATCCTTTGGATAGCAATGAAGTATATAGTATGTACAGAAAAATTTACAATTATTAGACACCAGCAGAATGTAATGCATTTTCTGGCCCGCTACGGCCTTCGTCAGCATTCTTTGTGTCACACTGGATAGTGATACTTTATAAATTGAATGTATTTATTTCAACTATTTTTAACAAATAGAAACTGGGAATTATCTCCTTTCGTAGGTTACTTTATATTATATTCAACATTTTTTTATTTTTCGAATTTATTCTATGAGTTACATTTCAGTTATGTATTTTATAAAGCTTTTTTGTAATAGTTCTATTCCTTAAATTTTTAGGAATGGCTTTTATACACCACCAGACTTTTATATTGTATTTTCTTGTTACATTTTACCTTAGCTATCCTTTGGATAGCAATGAAGTATATAGTATGTACAGAAAAATTTACAATTATTAGACACCAGCAGAATGTAATGCATTTTCTGGCCCGCTACGGCCTTCGTCAGCATTCTTTGTGTCACACTGGATAGTGATACTTTATAAATTGAATGTATTTAACTCAACTATTTTTAACAAATAGAAACTGGGAATTATCTCCTTTCGTAGGTTACTTTATATTATATTCAACATTTTTTTATCTTTCGAATTTATTCTATGAGTTACATTTCAGTTATGTATTTTATAAAGCTTTTTTGTAATAGTTCTATTCCTTAAATTTTTAGGAATGACTTTTATACACCACCAGACTATTATATTGTATTTTCTTGTTACATTTTACCTTAGCTATCCTTTGGATAGCAATGAAGTATATAGTATGTACAGAAAAATTTACAATTATTAGACACCAGCAGAATGTAATGCATTTTCTGGCCCGCTACGGCCTTCGTCAGCATTCTTTGTGTCACACTGGATAGTGATACTTTATAAATTGAATGTATTTAACTCAACTATTTTTAACAAATAGAAACTGGGAATTATTTCCTTTCGTAGGTTACTTTACATTATATTCAACATTTTTTTATTTTTCGAATTTATTCCATTAGTTACATTTCAGTTATGTATTTTATAAAGCTTTTTTGTAATAGTTCTATTCCTTAAATTTTTAGGAATGACTTTTATACACCACCAGACTATTATATTGTATTTTCTTGTTACATTTAACCTTAGATATCCTTTGGATAGCAATGATGTATATAGTATGTACAGAAAAATTTACAATTATTAGACACCAGCAGAATGTAATGCATTTTCTGGCCCGCTGCGGCCTTCGTCCGCATTCTTTGTGTCACACTGGATAGTGATACTTTATAAATTGAATGTATTTAACTCAACTATTTTTAACAAATAGAAACTGGGAATTATCTCCTTTCGTAGGTTACTTTATATTATATTCAACATTTTTTTATTTTTCGAATTTATTCTATGAGTTACATTTCAGTTATGTATTTTATAAAGCTTTTTGTAATAGTTCTATTCCTTAAATTTTTAGGAATGACTTTTATACACCACCAGACTATTATATTGTATTTTCTTGTTACATTTTACCTTAGCTATCCTTTGGATAGCAATGAAGTATATAGTATGTACAGAAAAATTTACAATTATTAGACACCAGCAGAATGTAATGCATTTTCTGGCCCGCTACGGCCTTCGTCAGCATTCTTTGTGTCACACTGGATAGTGATACTTTATAAATTGAATGTATTTAACTCAACTATTTTTAACAAATAGAAACTGGGAATTATCTCCTTTCGTAGGTTACTTTATATTATATTCAACATTTTTTTATTTTTCGAATTTATTCTATGAGTTACATTTCAGTTATGTATTTTATAAAGCTTTTTTGTAATAGTTCTATTCCTTAAATTTTTAGGAATGACTTTTATACACCACCAGACTATTATATTGTATTTTCTTATTACATTTTACCTTAGCTATCCTTTGGATAGCAATGAAGTATATAGTATGTACAGAAAAATTTACAATTATTAGACACCAGCAGAATGTAATGCATTTTCTGGCCCGCTACGGCCTTCGTCAGCATTCTTTGTGTCACACTGGATAGTGATACTTTATAAATTGAATGTATTTAACTCAACTATTTTTAACAAATAGAAACTAGGAATTATCTCCTTTCGTAGGTTACTTTACATTATATTCAACATTTTTTTATTTTTCGAATTTATTCCATGAGTTACATTTCAGTTATGTATTTTATAAAGCTTTTTTGTAATAGTTCTATTCCTTAAATTTTTAGGAATGACTTTTATACACCACCAGACTATTATATTGTATTTTCTTGTTACATTTTACCTTAGATATCCTTTGGATAGCAATGATGTATATAGTATGTACAGAAAAATTTACAATTATTAGACACCAGCAGAATGTAATGCATTTTCTGGCCCGCTGCGGCCTTCGTCCGCATTCTTTGTGTCACACTGGATAGTGATACTTTATAAATTGAATGTATTTAACTCAACTATTTTTAACAAATAGAAACTGGGAATTATCTCCTTTCGTAGGTTACTTTATATTATATTCAACATTTTTTTGTAATAGTTCTATTCCTTAAATTTTTAGGAATGACTTTTATACACCACCAGACTATTATATTGTATTTTCTTATTACATTTTACCTTAGCTATCCTTTGGATAGCAATGAAGTATATAGTATGTACAGAAAAATTTACAATTATTAGACACCAGCAGAATGTAATGCATTTTCTGGCCCGCTACGGCCTTCGTCAGCATTCTTTGTGTCACACTGGATAGTGATACTTTATAAATTGAATGTGTTTAACTCAACTATTTTTAACAAATAGAAACTGGGAATTATTTCCTTTCGTAGGTTACTTTATATTATATTCAACATTTTTTTATTTTTCGAATTTATTCTATGAGTTACATTTCAGTTATGTATTTTATAAAGCTTTTTTGTAATAGTTCTATTCCTTAAATTTTTAGGAATGACTTTTATACACCACCAGACTATTATATTGTATTTTCTTGTTACATTTTACCTTAGCTATCCTTTGGATAGCAATGAAGTATATAGTATGTACAGAAAAATTTACAATTATTAGACACCAGCAGAATGTAATGCATTTTCTGGCCCGCTACGGCCTTCGTCAGCATTCTTTGTGTCACACTGGATAGTGATACTTTATAAATTGAATGTATTTAACTCAACTATTTTTAACAAATAGAAACTGGGAATTATCTCCTTTCGTAGGTTACTTTATATTATATTCAACATTTTTTTATTTTTCGAATTTATTCTATGAGTTACATTTCAGTTATGTATTTTATAAAGCTTTTTTGTAATAGTTCTATTCCTTAAATTTTTAGGAATGACTTTTATACACCACCAGACTATTATATTGTATTTTCTTATTACATTTTACCTTAGCTATCCTTTGGATAGCAATGAAGTATATAGTATGTACAGAAAAATTTACAATTATTAGACACCAGCAGAATGTAATGCATTTTCTGGCCCGCTACGGCCTTCGTCAGCATTCTTTGTGTCACACTGGATAGTGATACTTTATAAATTGAATGTATTTAACTCAACTATTTTTAACAAATAGAAACTAGGAATTATCTCCTTTCGTAGGTTACTTTACATTATATTCAACATTTTTTTATTTTTCGAATTTATTCCATGAGTTACATTTCAGTTATGTATTTTATAAAGCTTTTTTGTAATAGTTCTATTCCTTAAATTTTTAGGAATGACTTTTATACACCACCAGACTATTATATTGTATTTTCTTGTTACATTTTACCTTAGATATCCTTTGGATAGCAATGATGTATATAGTATGTACAGAAAAATTTACAATTATTAGACACCAGCAGAATGTAATGCATTTTCTGGCCCGCTGCGGCCTTCGTCCGCATTCTTTGTGTCACACTGGATAGTGATACTTTATAAATTGAATGTATTTAACGCAACTATTTTTAACAAATAGAAACTGGGAATTATTTCCTTTCGTAGGTTACTTTATATTATATTCAACATTTTTTTATTTTTCGAATTTATTCTATGAGTTACATTTCAGTTATGTATTTTATAAAGCTTTTTTGTAATAGTTCTATTCCTTAAATTTTTAGGAATGACTTTTATACACCACCAGACTATTATATTGTATTTTCTTGTTACATTTTACCTTAGCTACCCTTTGGATAGCAATGAAGTATATAGTATGTACAGAAAAATTTACAATTATTAGACACCAGCAGAATTTAATGCATTTTCTGGCCCGCTACGGCCTTCGTCAGCATTCTTTGTGTCACACTGGATAGTGATACTTTATAAATTGAATGTATTTAACTCAACTATTTTTAACAAATAGAAACTGGGAAATATCTCCTTTCGTAGGTTACTTTATATTATATTCAACATTTTTTTATTTTTCGAATTTATTCTATGAGTTACATTTCAGTTATGTATTTTATAAAGCTTTTTTGTAATAGTTCTATTCCTTAAATTTTTAGGAATGACTTTTATACACCACCAGACTTTTATATTGTATTTTCTTGTTACATTTTACCTTAGCTATCCTTTGGATAGCAATGAAGTATATAGTATGTACAGAAAAATTTACAATTATTAGACACCAGCAGAATGTAATGCATTTTCTGGCCCGCTACGGCCTTCGTCAGCATTCTTTGTGTCACACTGGATAGTGATACTTTATAAATTGAATGTATTTAACTCAACTATTTTTAACAAATAGAAACTGGGAATTATCTCCTTTCGTAGGTTACTTTATATTATATTCAACATTTTTTTATTTTTCGAATTTATTCTATGAGTTACATTTCAGTTATGTATTTTATAAAGCTTTTTTGTAATAGTTCTATTCCTTAAATTTTTAGGAATGACTTTTATACTCCACCAGACTATTATATTGTATTTTCTTGTTACATTTTACCTTAGCTATCCTTTGGATAGCAATGAAGTATATAGTATGTACAGAAAAATTTACAATTATTAGACACCAGCAGAATGTAATGCATTTTCTGGCCCGCTACGGCCTTCGTCAGCATTCTTTGTGTCACACTGGATAGTAATACTTTATAAATTGAATGTATTTAACTCAACTATTTTTAACAAATAGAAACTGGGAATTATCTCCTTTCGTAGGTTACTTTATATTATATTCAACATTTTTTTATTTTTCGAATTTATTCTATGAGTTACATTTCAGTTATGTATTTTATAAAGCTTTTTTGTAATAGTTCTTTTCCTTAAATTTTTAGGAATGACTTTTATACACCACCAGACTTTTATATTGTATTTTCTTGTTACATTTTACCTTAGCTATCCTTTGGATAGCAATGAAGTATATAGTATGTACAGAAAAATTTACAATTATTAGACACCAGCAGAATGTAATGCATTTTCTGGCCCGCTACGGCCTTCGTCAGCATTCTTTGTGTCACACTGGATAGTGATACTTTATAAATTAAATGTATTTAACTCAACTATTTTTAACAAACAGAAACTGGGAATTATCTCCTTTCGTAGGTTACTTTATATTATATTCAACATTTTTTTATTTTTCGAATTTATTCTATGAGTTACATTTCAGTTATGTATTTTATAAAGCTTTTTTGTAATAGTTCTATTCCTTAAATTTTTAGGAATGACTTTTATACACCACCAGACTTTTATATTGTATTTTCTTGTCACATTTTACCTTAGCTATCCTTTGGATAGCAATGAAGTATATAGTATGTACAGAAAAATTTACAATTATTAGACACCAGCAGAATGTAATGCATTTTCTGGCCCGCTACGGCCTTCGTCAGCATTCTTTGTGTCACACTGGATAGTGATACTTTATAAATTGAATGTATTTAACTCAACTATTTTTAACAAATAGAAACTGGGAATTATCTCCTTTCGTAGGTTACTTTATATTATATTCAACATTTTTTTATTTTTCGAATTTATTCTATGAGTTACATTTCAGTTATGTATTTTATAAAGCTTTTTTGTAATAGTTCTATTCCTTAAATTTTTAGGAATGACTTTTATACACCACCAGACTATTATATTGTATTTTCTTGTTACATTTTACCTTAGCTATCCTTTGGATAGCAATGAAGTATATAGTATGTACAGAAAAATTTACAATTATTAGACACCAGCAGAATGTAATGCATTTTCTGGCCCGCTACGGCCTTCGTCAGCATTCTTTGTGTCACACTGGATAGTGATACTTTATAAATTGAATGTATTTAACTCAACTATTTTTAACAAATAGAAACTGGGAATTATCTCCTTTCGTAGGTTACTTTATATTATATTCAACATTTTTTTATTTTTCGAATTTATTCTATGAGTTACATTTCAGTTATGTATTTTATAAAGCTTTTTTGTAATAGTTCTATTCCTTAAATTTTTAGGAATGACTTTTATACACCACCAGACTATTATATTGTATTTTCTTGTTACATTTTACCTTAGCTATCCTTTGGATAGCAATGAAGTATATAGTATGTACAGAAAAATTTACAATTATTAGACACCAGCAGAATGTAATGCATTTTCTGGCCCGCTACGGCCTTCGTCAGCATTCTTTGTGTCACACTGGATAGTGATACTTTATAAATTGAATGTATTTAACTCAACTATTTTTAACAAATAGAAACTGGGAATTATCTCCTTTCGTAGGTTACTTTATATTATATTCAACATTTTTTTATTTTTCGAATTTATTCTATGAGTTACATTTCAGTTATGTATTTTATAAAGCTTTTTTGTAATAGTTATATTCCTTAAATTTTTAGGAATGACTTTTATACACCACCAGACTATTATATTGTATTTTCTTGTTACATTTTACCTTAGCTATCCTTTGGATAGCAATGAAGTATATAGTATGTACAGAAAAATTTACAATTATTAGACACCAGCACAATGTAATGCATTTTCTGGCTCGCTACGGCCTTCGTCAGCATTCTTTGTGTCACACTGGATAGTGATACTTTATAAATTGAATGTATTTAACTCAACTATTTTTAACAAATAGAAACTGGGAATTATCTCCTTTCGTAGGTTACTTTATATTATATTCAACATTTTTTTATTTTTCGAATTTATTCTATGAGTTACATTTCAGTTATGTATTTTATAAAGCTTTTTGTAATAGTTCTATTCCTTAAATTTTTAGGAATGACTTTTATACACCACCAGACTATTATATTGTATTTTCTTGTTACATTTTACCTTAGCTATCCTTTGGATAGCAATGAAGTATATAGTATGTACAGAAAAATTTACAATTATTAGACACCAGCAGAATGTAATGCATTTTCTGGCCCGCTACGGCCTTCGTCAGCATTCTTTGTGTCACACTGGATAGTGATACTTTATAAATTGAATGTATTTAACTCAACTATTTTTAACAAATAGAAACTGGGAATTATCTCCTTTCGTAGGTTACTTTATATTATATTCAACATTTTTTTATTTTTCGAATTTATTCTATGAGTTACATTTCAGTTATGTATTTTATAAAGCTTTTTTGTAATAGTTCTATTCCTTAAATTTTTAGGAATGGCTTTTATACACCACCAGACTTTTATATTGTATTTTCTTGTTACATTTTACCTTAGCTATCCTTTGGATAGCAATGAAGTATATAGTATGTACAGAAAAATTTACAATTATTAGACACCAGCAGAATGTAATGCATTTTCTGGCCCGCTACGGCCTTCGTCAGCATTCTTTGTGTCACACTGGATAGTGATACTTTATAAATTGAATGTATTTAACTCAACTATTTTTAACAAATAGAAACTGGGAATTATCTCCTTTCGTAGGTTACTTTATATTATATTCAACATTTTTTTATCTTTCGAATTTATTCTATGAGTTACATTTCAGTTATGTATTTTATAAAGCTTTTTTGTAATAGTTCTATTCCTTAAATTTTTAGGAATGACTTTTATACACCACCAGACTATTATATTGTATTTTCTTATTACATTTTACCTTAGCTATCCTTTGGATAGCAATGAAGTATATAGTATGTACAGAAAAATTTACAATTATTAGACACCAGCAGAATGTAATGCATTTTCTGGCCCGCTACGGCCTTCGTCAGCATTCTTTGTGTCACACTGGATAGTGATACTTTATAAATTGAATGTGTTTAACTCAACTATTTTTAACAAATAGAAACTGGGAATTATTTCCTTTCGTAGGTTACTTTATATTATATTCAACATTTTTTTATTTTTCGAATTTATTCTATGAGTTACATTTCAGTTATGTATTTTATAAAGCTTTTTTGTAATAGTTCTATTCCTTAAATTTTTAGGAATGACTTTTATACACCACCAGACTATTATATTGTATTTTCTTGTTACATTTTACCTTAGCTATCCTTTGGATAGCAATGAAGTATATAGTATGTACAGAAAAATTTACAATTATTAGACACCAGCAGAATGTAATGCATTTTCTGGCCCGCTACGGCCTTCGTCAGCATTCTTTGTGTCACACTGGATAGTGATACTTTATAAATTGAATGTATTTAACTCAACTATTTTTAACAAATAGAAACTGGGAATTATCTCCTTTCGTAGGTTACTTTATATTATATTCAACATTTTTTTATTTTTCGAATTTATTCTATGAGTTACATTTCAGTTATGTATTTTATAAAGCTTTTTTGTAATAGTTCTATTCCTTAAATTTTTAGGAATGACTTTTATACACCACCAGACTATTATATTGTATTTTCTTATTACATTTTACCTTAGCTATCCTTTGGATAGCAATGAAGTATATAGTATGTACAGAAAAATTTACAATTATTAGACACCAGCAGAATGTAATGCATTTTCTGGCCCGCTACGGCCTTCGTCAGCATTCTTTGTGTCACACTGGATAGTGATACTTTATAAATTGAATGTATTTAACTCAACTATTTTTAACAAATAGAAACTAGGAATTATCTCCTTTCGTAGGTTACTTTACATTATATTCAACATTTTTTTATTTTTCGAATTTATTCCATGAGTTACATTTCAGTTATGTATTTTATAAAGCTTTTTTGTAATAGTTCTATTCCTTAAATTTTTAGGAATGACTTTTATACACCACCAGACTATTATATTGTATTTTCTTGTTACATTTTACCTTAGATATCCTTTGGATAGCAATGATGTATATAGTATGTACAGAAAAATTTACAATTATTAGACACCAGCAGAATGTAATGCATTTTCTGGCCCGCTGCGGCCTTCGTCCGCATTCTTTGTGTCACACTGGATAGTGATACTTTATAAATTGAATGTATTTAACTCAACTATTTTTAACAAATAGAAACTGGGAATTATTTCCTTTCGTAGGTTACTTTATATTATATTCAACATTTTTTTATTTTTCGAATTTATTCTATGAGTTACATTTCAGTTATGTATTTTATAAAGCTTTTTTGTAATAGTTCTATTCCTTAAATTTTTAGGAATGACTTTTATACACCACCAGACTATTATATTGTATTTTCTTGTTACATTTTACCTTAGCTACCCTTTGGATAGCAATGAAGTATATAGTATGTACAGAAAAATTTACAATTATTAGACACCAGCAGAATTTAATGCATTTTCTGGCCCGCTACGGCCTTCGTCAGCATTCTTTGTGTCACACTGGATAGTGATACTTTATAAATTGAATGTATTTAACTCAACTATTTTTAACAAATAGAAACTGGGAATTATCTCCTTTCGTAGGTTACTTTATATTATATTCAACATTTTTTTATTTTTCGAATTTATTCTATGAGTTACATTTCAGTTATGTATTTTATAAAGCTTTTTTGTAATAGTTCTATTCCTTAAATTTTTAGGAATGACTTTTATACACCACCAGACTTTTATATTGTATTTTCTTGTTACATTTTACCTTAGCTATCCTTTGGATAGCAATGAAGTATATAGTATGTACAGAAAAATTTACAATTATTAGACACCGGCAGAATGTAATGCATTTTCTGGCCCGCTACGGCCTTCGTCAGCATTCTTTGTGTCACACTGGATAGTGATACTTTATAAATTGAATGTATTTAACTCAACTATTTTTAACAAATAGAAACTGGGAATTATCTCCTTTCGTAGGTTACTTTATATTATATTCAACATTTTTTTATTTTTCGAATTTATTCTATGAGTTACATTTCAGTTATGTATTTTATAAAGCTTTTTTGTAATAGTTCTATTCCTTAAATTTTTAGGAATGACTTTTATACTCCACCAGACTATTATATTGTATTTTCTTGTTACATTTTACCTTAGCTATCCTTTGGATAGCAATGAAGTATATAGTATGTACAGAAAAATTTACAATTATTAGACACCAGCAGAATGTAATGCATTTTCTGGCCCGCTACGGCCTTCGTCACCATTCTTTGTGTCACACTGGATAGTAATACTTTATAAATTGAATGTATTTAACTCAACTATTTTTAACAAATAGAAACTGGGAATTATCTCCTTTCGTAGGTTACTTTATATTATATTCAACATTTTTTTATTTTTCGAATTTATTCTATGAGTTACATTTCAGTTATGTATTTTATAAAGCTTTTTTGTAATAGTTCTTTTCCTTAAATTTTTAGGAATGACTTTTATACACCACCAGACTTTTATATTGTATTTTCTTGTTACATTTTACCTTAGCTATCCTTTGGATAGCAATGAAGTATATAGTATGTACAGAAAAATTTACAATTATTAGACACCAGCAGAATGTAATGCATTTTCTGGCCCGCTACGGCCTTCGTCAGCATTCTTTGTGTCACACTGGATAGTGATACTTTATAAATTAAATGTATTTAACTCAACTATTTTTAACAAACAGAAACTGGGAATTATCTCCTTTCGTAGGTTACTTTATATTATATTCAACATTTTTTTATTTTTCGAATTTATTCTATGAGTTACATTTCAGTTATGTATTTTATAAAGCTTTTTTGTAATAGTTCTATTCCTTAAATTTTTAGGAATGACTTTTATACACCACCAGACTTTTATATTGTATTTTCTTGTCACATTTTACCTTAGCTATCCTTTGGATAGCAATGAAGTATATAGTATGTACAGAAAAATTTACAATTATTAGACACCAGCAGAATGTAATGCATTTTCTGGCCCGCTACGGCCTTCGTCAGCATTCTTTGTGTCACACTGGATAGTGATACTTTATAAATTGAATGTATTTAACTCAACTATTTTTAACAAATAGAAACTGGGAATTATCTCCTTTCGTAGGTTACTTTATATTATATTCAACATTTTTTTATTTTTCGAATTTATTCTATGAGTTACATTTCAGTTATGTATTTTATAAAGCTTTTTTGTAATAGTTCTATTCCTTAAATTTTTAGGAATGACTTTTATACACCACCAGACTATTATATTGTATTTTCTTGTTACATTTTACCTTAGCTATCCTTTGGATAGCAATGAAGTATATAGTATGTACAGAAAAATTTACAATTATTAGACACCAGCAGAATGTAATGCATTTTCTGGCCCGCTACGGCCTTCGTCAGCATTCTTTGTGTCACACTGGATAGTGATACTTTATAAATTGAATGTATTTAACTCAACTATTTTTAACAAATAGAAACTGGGAATTATCTCCTTTCGTAGGTTACTTTATATTATATTCAACATTTTTTTATTTTTCGAATTTATTCTATGAGTTACACTTCAGTTATGTATTTTATAAAGCTTTTTTGTAATAGTTCTATTCCTTAAATTTTTAGGAATGACTTTTATACACCACCAGACTATTATATTGTATTTTCTTGTTACATTTTACCTTAGCTATCCTTTGGATAGCAATGAAGTATATAGTATGTACAGAAAAATTTACAATTATTAGACACCAGCAGAATGTAATGCATTTTCTGGCCCGCTACGGCCTTCGTCAGCATTCTTTGTGTCACACTGGATAGTGATACTTTATAAATTGAATGTATTTAACTCAACTATTTTTAACAAATAGAAACTGGGAATTATCTCCTTTCGTAGGTTACTTTATATTATATTCAACATTTTTTTATTTTTCGAATTTATTCTATGAGTTACATTTCAGTTATGTATTTTATAAAGCTTTTTTGTAATAGTTATATTCCTTAAATTTTTAGGAATGACTTTTATACACCACCAGACTATTATATTGTATTTTCTTGTTACATTTTACCTTAGCTATCCTTTGGATAGCAATGAAGTATATAGTATGTACAGAAAAATTTACAATTATTAGACACCAGCACAATGTAATGCATTTTCTGGCTCGCTACGGCCTTCGTCAGCATTCTTTGTGTCACACTGGATAGTGATACTTTATAAATTGAATGTATTTAACTCAACTATTTTTAACAAATAGAAACTGGGAATTATCTCCTTTCGTAGGTTACTTTATATTATATTCAACATTTTTTTATTTTTCGACTTTATTCTATGAGTTACATTTCAGTTATGTATTTTATAAAGCTTTTTGTAATAGTTCTATTCCTTAAATTTTTAGGAATGACTTTTATACACCACCAGACTATTATATTGTATTTTCTTGTTACATTTTACCTTAGCTATCCTTTGGATAGCAATGAAGTATATAGTATGTACAGAAAAATTTACAATTATTAGACACCAGCAGAATGTAATGCATTTTCTGGCCCGCTACGGCCTTCGTCAGCATTCTTTGTGTCACACTGGATAGTGATACTTTATAAATTGAATGTATTTAACTCAACTATTTTTAACAAATAGAAACTGGGAATTATCTCCTTTCGTAGGTTACTTTATATTATATTCAACATTTTTTTATTTTTCGAATTTATTCTATGAGTTACATTTCAGTTATGTATTTTATAAAGCTTTTTTGTAATAGTTCTATTCCTTAAATTTTTAGGAATGGCTTTTATACACCACCAGACTTTTATATTGTATTTTCTTGTTACATTTTACCTTAGCTATCCTTTGGATAGCAATGAAGTATATAGTATGTACAGAAAAATTTACAATTATTAGACACCAGCAGAATGTAATGCATTTTCTGGCCCGCTACGGCCTTCGTCAGCATTCTTTGTGTCACACTGGATAGTGATACTTTATAAATTGAATGTATTTAACTCAACTATTTTTAACAAATAGAAACTGGGAATTATCTCCTTTCGTAGGTTACTTTATATTATATTCAACATTTTTTTATCTTTCGAATTTATTCTATGAGTTACATTTCAGTTATGTATTTTATAAAGCTTTTTTGTAATAGTTCTATTCCTTAAATTTTTTGGAATGACTTTTATACACCACCAGACTATTATATTGTATTTTCTTGTTACATTTTACCTTAGCTATCCTTTGGATAGCAATGAAGTATATAGTATGTACAGAAAAATTTACAATTATTAGACACCAGCAGAATGTAATGCATTTTCTGGCCCGCTACGGCCTTCGTCAGCATTCTTTGTGTCACACTGGATAGTGATACTTTATAAATTGAATGTATTTAACTCAACTATTTTTAACAAATAGAAACTGGGAATTATTTCCTTTCGTAGGTTACTTTACATTATATTCAACATTTTTTTATTTTTCGAATTTATGCCATTAGTTACATTTCAGTTATGTATTTTATAAAGCTTTTTTGTAATAGTTCTATTCCTTAAATTTTTAGGAATGACTTTTATACACCACCAGACTATTATATTGTATTTTCTTGTTACATTTAACCTTAGATATCCTTTGGATAGCAATGATGTATATAGTATGTACAGAAAAATTTACAATTATTAGACACCAGCAGAATGTAATGCATTTTCTGGCCCGCTGCGGCCTTCGTCCGCATTCTTTGTGTCACACTGGATAGTGATACTTTATAAATTGAATGTATTTAACTCAACTATTTTTAACAAATAGAAACTGGGAATTATCTCCTTTCGTAGGTTACTTTATATTATATTCAACATTTTTTTATTTTTCGAATTTATTCTATGAGTTACATTTCAGTTATGTATTTTATAAAGCTTTTTGTAATAGTTCTATTCCTTAAATTTTTAGGAATGACTTTTATACACCACCAGACTATTATATTGTATTTTCTTGTTACATTTTACCTTAGCTATCCTTTGGATAGCAATGAAGTATATAGTATGTACAGAAAAATTTACAATTATTAGACACCAGCAGAATGTAATGCATTTTCTGGCCCGCTACGGCCTTCGTCAGCATTCTTTGTGTCACACTGGATAGTGATACTTTATAAATTGAATGTATTTAACTCAACTATTTTTAACAAATAGAAACTGGGAATTATCTCCTTTCGTAGGTTACTTTATATTATATTCAACATTTTTTTATTTTTCGAATTTATTCTATGAGTTACATTTCAGTTATGTATTTTATAAAGCTTTTTTGTAATAGTTCTATTCCTTAAATTTTTAGGAATGACTTTTATACACCACCAGACTATTATATTGTATTTTCTTATTACATTTTACCTTAGCTATCCTTTGGATAGCAATGAAGTATATAGTATGTACAGAAAAATTTACAATTATTAGACACCAGCAGAATGTAATGCATTTTCTGGCCCGCTACGGCCTTCGTCAGCATTCTTTGTGTCACACTGGATAGTGATACTTTATAAATTGAATGTATTTAACTCAACTATTTTTAACAAATAGAAACTGGGAATTATCTCCTTTCGTAGGTTACTTTATATTATATTCAACATTTTTTTATTTTTCGAATTTATTCCATGAGTTACATTTCAGTTATGTATTTTATAAAGCTTTTTTGTAATAGTTCTATTCCTTAAATTTTTAGGAATGACTTTTATACACCACCAGACTATTATATTGTATTTTCTTGTTACATTTTACCTTAGATATCCTTTGGATAGCAATGATGTATATAGTATGTACAGAAAAATTTACAATTATTAGACACCAGCAGAATGTAATGCATTTTCTGGCCCGCTGCGGCCTTCGTCCGCATTCTTTGTGTCACACTGGATAGTGATACTTTATAAATTGAATGTATTTAACTCAACTATTTTTAACAAATAGAAACTGGGAATTATCTCCTTTCGTAGGTTACTTTATATTATATTCAACATTTTTTTGTAATAGTTCTATTCCTTAAATTTTTAGGAATGACTTTTATACACCACCAGACTATTATATTGTATTTTCTTATTACATTTTACCTTAGCTATCCTTTGGATAGCAATGAAGTATATAGTATGTACAGAAAAATTTACAATTATTAGACACCAGCAGAATGTAATGCATTTTCTGGCCCGCTACGGCCTTCGTCAGCATTCTTTGTGTCACACTGGATAGTGATACTTTATAAATTGAATGTGTTTAACTCAACTATTTTTAACAAATAGAAACTGGGAATTATCTCCTTTCGTAGGGTACTTTATATTATATTCAACATTTTTTTATTTTTCGAATTTATTCTATGAGTTACATTTCAGTTATGTATTTTATAAAGCTTTTTTGTAATAGTTCTATTCCTTAAATTTTTAGGAATGACTTTTATACACCACCAGACTATTATATTGTATTTTCTTGTTACATTTTACCTTAGCTATCCTTTGGATAGCATTGAAGTATATAGTATGTACAGAAAAATTTACAATTATTAGACACCAGCAGAATGTAATGCATTTTCATTTCCTTAAATTTTTAGGAATGACTTTTATACACCACCAGACTATTATATTGTATTTTCTTGTTACATTTTACCTTAGCTATCCTTTGGATAGCAATGAAGTATATAGTATGTACAGAAAAATTTACAATTATTAGACACCAGCAGAATGTAATGCATTTTCTGGCCCGCTACGGCCTTCGTCAGCATTCTTTGTGTCACAATGAATAGTGATACTTTATAAATTGAATGTATTTAACTCAACTATTTTTAACAAATAGAAACTGGGAATTATTTCCTTTCGTAGGTTACTTTACATTATATTCAACATTTTTTTATTTTTCGAATTTATTCCATGAGTTACATTTCAGTTATGTATTTTATAAAGCTTTTTTGTAATAGTTCTATTCCTTAAATTTTTAGGAATGACTTTTATACACCACCAGACTATTATATTGTATTTTCTTGTTACATTTTACCTTAGCTATCCTTTGGATAGCAATGAAGTATATAGTATGTACAGAAAAATTTACAATTATTAGACACCAGCAGAATGTAATGCATTTTCTGGCCAACATTTTTTTATTTTTCGAATTTATTCTATGAGTTACATTTCAGTTATGTATTTTATAAAGCTTTTTTGTAATAGTTCTATTCCTTAAATTTTTAGGAATGACTTTTATACACCACCAGACTATTATATTGTATTTTCTTGTTACATTTTACCTTAGCTATCCTTTGGATAGCATTGAAGTATATAGTATGTACAGAAAAATTTACAATTATTAGACACCAGCAGAATGTAATGCATTTTCTGGCCCGCTACGGCCTTCGTCAGCATTCTTTGTGTCACACTGGATAGTGATACTTTATAAATTGAATGTATTTAACTCAACTATTTTTAACAAATAGAAACTGGGAATTATCTCCTTTCGTAGGTTACTTTATATTATATTCAACATTTTTTTATTTTTCGAATTTATTCTATGAGTTACATTTCAGTTATGTATTTTATAAAGCTTTTTTGTAATAGTTCTATTCCTTAAATTTTTAGGAATGACTTTTATACACCACCAGACTATTATATTGTATTTTCTTGTTACATTTTACCTTAGCTATCCTTTGGATAGCAATGATGTATATAGTATGTACAGAAAAATTTACAATTATTAGACACCAGCAGAATGTAATGCATTTTCTGGCCCGCTACGGCCTTCGTCAGCATTCTTTGTGTCACACTGGATAGTGATACTTTATAAATTGAATGTATTTAACTCAACTATTTTTAACAAATAGAAACTAGGAATTATCTCCTTTCGTAGGTTACTTTACATTATATTCAACATTTTTTTATTTTTCGAATTTATTCCATGAGTTACATTTCAGTTATGTATTTTATAAAGCTTTTTTGTAATAGTTCTA
Organism: Pollenia griseotomentosa; assembly: GCA_963931875.1. Classification (NCBI taxonomy): domain Eukaryota; kingdom Metazoa; phylum Arthropoda; class Insecta; order Diptera; family Polleniidae; genus Pollenia; species Pollenia griseotomentosa. The sequence continues at coordinate 158,808,256 of OZ007560.1, forward strand.
TTCCTTAAATTTTTAGGAATGACTTTTATACACCACCAGACTATTATATTGTATTTTCTTGTTACATTTTACCTTAGATATCCTTTGGATAGCAATGATGTATATAGTATGTACAGAAAAATTTACAATTATTAGACACCAGCAGAATGTAATGCATTTTCTGGCCCGCTGCGGCCTTCGTCCGCATTCTTTGTGTCACACTGGATAGTGATACTTTATAAATTGAATGTATTTAACTCAACTATTTTTAACAAATAGAAACTGGGAATTATCTCCTTTCGTAGGTTACTTTATATTATATTCAACATTTTTTTGTAATAGTTCTATTCCTTAAATTTTTAGGAATGACTTTTATACACCACCAGACTATTATATTGTATTTTCTTATTACATTTTACCTTAGCTATCCTTTGGATAGCAATGAAGTATATAGTATGTACAGAAAAATTTACAATTATTAGACACCAGCAGAATGTAATGCATTTTCTGGCCCGCTACGGCCTTCGTCAGCATTCTTTGTGTCACACTGGAAAGTGATACTTTATAAATTGAATGTGTTTAACTCAACTATTTTTAACAAATAGAAACTGGGAATTATCTCCTTTCGTAGGGTACTTTATATTATATTCAACATTTTTTTATTTTTCGAATTTATTCTATGAGTTACATTTCAGTTATGTATTTTATAAAGCTTTTTTGTAATAGTTCTATTCCTTAAATTTTTAGGAATGACTTTTATACACCACCAGACTATTATATTGTATTTTCTTGTTACATTTTACCTTAGCTATCCTTTGGATAGCATTGAAGTATATAGTATGTACAGAAAAATTTACAATTATTAGACACCAGCAGAATGTAATGCATTTTCTGGCCAACATTTTTTTATTTTTCGAATTTATTCTATGAGTTACATTTCAGTTATGTATTTTATAAAGCTTTTTTGTAATAGTTCTATTCCTTAAATTTTTAGGAATGACTTTTATACACCACCAGACTATTATATTGTATTTTCTTGTTACATTTTACCTTAGCTATCCTTTGGATAGCATTGAAGTATATAGTATGTACAGAAAAATTTACAATTATTAGACACCAGCAGAATGTAATGCATTTTCTGGCCCGCTACGGCCTTCGTCAGCATTCTTTGTGTCACACTGGATAGTGATACTTTATAAATTGAATGTATTTAACTCAACTATTTTTAACAAATAGAAACTGGGAATTATCTCCTTTCGTAGCTTACTTTATATTATATTCAACATTTTTTTATTTTTCGAATTTATTCTATGAGTTACATTTCAGTTATGTATTTTATAAAGCTTTTTTGTAATAGTTCTATTCCTTAAATTTTTAGGAATGACTTTTATACACCACCAGACTATTATATTGTATTTTCTTGTTACATTTTACCTTAGCTATCCTTTGGATAGCAATGAAGTATATAGTATGTACAGAAAAATTTACAATTATTAGACACCAGCAGAATGTAATGCATTTTCTGGCCCGCTACGGCCTTCGTCAGCATTCTTTGTGTCACACTGAATAGTGATACTTTATAAATTGAATGTATTTAACTCAACTATTTTTAACAAATAGAAACTGGGAATTATTTCCTTTCGTAGGTTACTTTACATTATATTCAACATTTTTTTATTTTTCGAATTTATTCCATGAGTTACATTTCAGTTATGTATTTTATAAAGCTTTTTTGTAATAGTTCTATTCCTTAAATTTTTAGGAATGACTTTTATACACCACCAGACTATTATATTGTATTTTCTTGTTACATTTTACCTTAGCTATCCTTTGGATAGCAATGAAGTATATAGTATGTACAGAAAAATTTACAATTATTAGACACCAGCAGAATGTAATGCATTTTCTGGCCCGCTACGGCCTTCGTCAGCATTCTTTGTGTCACACTGAATAGTGATACTTTATAAATTGAATGTATTTAACTCAACTATTTTTAACAAATAGAAACTGGGAATTATTTCCTTTCGTAGGTTACTTTACATTATATTCAACATTTTTTTATTTTTCGAATTTATTCCATGAGTTACATTTCAGTTATGTATTTTATAAAGCTTTTTTGTAATAGTTCTATTCCTTAAATTTTTAGGAATGACTTTTATACACCACCAGACTATTATATTGTATTTTCTTGTTACATTTTACCTTAGCTATCCTTTGGATAGCAATGAAGTATATAGTATGTACAGAAAAATTTACAATTATTAGACACCAGCAGAATGTAATGCATTTTCTGGCCAACATTTTTTTATTTTTCGAATTTATTCTATGAGTTACATTTCAGTTATGTATTTTATAAAGCTTTTTTGTAATAGTTCTATTCCTTAAATTTTTAGGAATGACTTTTATACACCACCAGACTATTATATTGTATTTTCTTGTTACATTTTACCTTAGCTATCCTTTGGATAGCATTGAAGTATATAGTATGTACAGAAAAATTTACAATTATTAGACACCAGCAGAATGTAATGCATTTTCTGGCCCGCTACGGCCTTCGTCAGCATTCTTTGTGTCACACTGGATAGTGATACTTTATAAATTGAATGTATTTAACTCAACTATTTTTAACAAATAGAAACTGGGAATTATCTCCTTTCGTAGGTTACTTTATATTATATTCAACATTTTTTTATTTTTCGAATTTATTCTATGAGTTACATTTCAGTTATGTATTTTATAAAGCTTTTTTGTAATAGTTCTATTCCTTAAATTTTTAGGAATGACTTTTATACACCACCAGACTATTATATTGTATTTTCTTGTTACATTTTACCTTAGCTATCCTTTGGATAGCAATGAAGTATATAGTATGTACAGAAAAATTTACAATTATTAGACACCAGCAGAATGTAATGCATTTTCTGGCCCGCTACGGCCTTCGTCAGCATTCTTTGTGTCACACTGAATAGTGATACTTTATAAATTGAATGTATTTAACTCAACTATTTTTAACAAATAGAAACTGGGAATTATTTCCTTTCGTAGGTTACTTTACATTATATTCAACATTTTTTTATTTTTCGAATTTATTCCATGAGTTACATTTCAGTTATGTATTTTATAAAGCTTTTTTGTAATAGTTCTATTCCTTAAATTTTTAGGAATGACTTTTATACACCACCAGACTATTATATTGTATTTTCTTGTTACATTTTACCTTAGCTATCCTTTGGATAGCAATGAAGTATATAGTATGTACAGAAAAATTTACAATTATTAGACACCAGCAGAATGTAATGCATTTTCTGGCCCGCTACGGCCTTCGTCAGCATTCTTTGTGTCACACTGGATAGTGATACTTTATAAATTGAATGTATTTAACTCAACTATTTTTAACAAATAGAAACTGGGAATTATTTCCTTTCGTAGGTTACTTTACATTATATTCAACATTTTTTTATTTTTCGAATTTATTCCATGAGTTACATTTCAGTTATGTATTTTATAAAGCTTTTTTGTAATAGTTCTATTCCTTAAATTTTTAGGAATGACTTTTATACACCACCAGACTATTATATTGTATTTTCTTGTTACATTTTACCTTAGCTATCCTTTGGATAGCAATGAAGTATATAGTATGTACAGAAAAATTTACAATTATTAGACACCAGCAGAATGTAATGCATTTTCTGGCCCGCTACGGCCTTCGTCAGCATTCTTTGTGTCACACTGGATAGTGATACTTTATAAATTGAATGTATTTAACTCAACTATTTTTAACAAATAGAAACTGGGAATTATCTCCTTTCGTAGGTTACTTTATATTATATTCAATATTTTTTTATTTTTCGAATTTATTCTATGAGTTACATTTCAGTTATGTATTTTATAAAGTTTTTTGTAATAGTTCTATTCCTTAAATTTTTAGGAATGACTTTTATACACCACCAGACTATTATTTTGTATTTTCTTGTTACATTTTACCTTAGCTATCCTTTGGATAGCAATGAAGTATATAGTATGTACAGAAAAATTTACAATTATTAGACACCAGCAGAATGTAATGCATTTTCTGGCCCGCTACGGCCTTCGTCAGCATTCTTTGTGTCACACTGGATAGTGATACTTTATAAATTGAATGTATTTAACTCAACTATTTTTAACAAATAGAAACTGGGAATTATCTCCTTTCGTAGGTTACTTTATATTATATTCAACATTTTTTTATTTTTCGAATTTATTCTATGAGTTACATTTCAGTTATGTATTTTATAAAGCTTTTTTGTAATAGTTCTATTCCTTAAATTTTTAGGAATGACTTTTATACACCACCAGACTATTATATTGTATTTTCTTGTTACATTTTACCTTAGCTATCCTTTGGATAGCAATGAAGTATATAGTATGTACAGAAAAATTTACAATTATTAGACACCAGCAGAATGTAATGCATTTTCTGGCCCGCTACGGCCTTCGTCAGCATTCTTTGTGTCACACTGGATAGTGATACTTTATAAATTGAATGTATTTAACTCAACTATTTTTAACAAATAGAAACTGGGAATTATCTCCTTTCGTAGGTTACTTTATATTATATTCAACATTTTTTTATTTTTCGAATTTATTCTATAAGTTACATGTCAGTCATGTATTTTATAAAGCTTTTTTGTAATAGTTCTATTCCTTAAATTTTTACATTTTACCTTAGCTATCCTTTGGATAGCAATGAAGTATATAGTATGTACAGAAAAATTTACAATTATTAGACACCAGCAGAATGTAATGCATTTTCTGGCCCGCTACGGCCTTCGTCAGCATTCTTTGTGTCACACTGGATAGTGATACTTTATAAATTGAATGTATTTAACTCAACTATTTTTAACAAATAGAAACTGGGAATTATCTCCTTTCGTAGGTTACTTTATATTATATTCAACATTTTTTTATTTTTCGAATTTATTCTATAAGTTACATGTCAGTTATGTATTTTATAAAGCTTTTTTGTAATAGTTCTATTCCTTAAATTTTTACATTTTACCTTAGCTATCCTTTGGATAGCAATGAAGTATATATTATGTACAGAAAAATTTACAATTATTAGACACCAGCAGAATGTAATGCATTTTCTGGCCCGCTACGGCCTTCGTCAGCATTCTTTGTGTCACACTGAATAGTGATACTTTATAAATTGAATGTATTTAACTCAACTATTTTTAACAAATAGAAACTGGGAATTATCTCCTTTCGTAGGTTACTTTATATTATATTCAACATTTTTTTATTTTTCGAATTTATTCTATAAGTTACATGTCAGTTATGTATTTTATAAAGCTTTTTTGTAATAGTTCTATTCCTTAAATTTTTACATTTTACCTTAGCTATCCTTTGGATAGCAATGAAGTATATATTATGTACAGAAAAATTTACAATTATTAGACACCAGCAGAATGTAATGCATTTTCTGGCCCGCTACGGCCTTCGTCAGCATTCTTTGTGCCACACTGGATAGTGATACTTTATAAATTGAATGTATTTAACTCAACTATTTTTAACAAATGGAGCTGGGAATTATCTCCTTTCGTAGGTTACTTTATATTATATTCAACATTTTTTTATTTTTCGAATTTATTCTATAAGTTACATGTCAGTTATGTATTTTATAAAGCTATTTTGTAATAGTTCTATTCCTTAAATTTTTACATTTTACCTTAGCTATCCTTTGGATAGCAATGAAGTATATATTATGTACAGAAAAATTTACAATTATTAGACACCAGCAGAATGTAATGCATTTTCTGGCCCGCTACGGCCTTCGTCAGCATTCTTTGTGTCACACTGAATAGTGATACTTTATAAATTGAATGTATTTAACTCAACTATTTTTAACAAATAGAAACTGGGAATTATCTCCTTTCGTAGGTTACTTTATATTATATTCAACATTTTTTTATTTTTCGAATTTATTCTATAAGTTACATGTCAGTTATGTATTTTATAAAGCTTTTTTGTAATAGTTCTATTCCTTAAATTTTTACATTTTACCTTAGCTATCCTTTGGATAGCAATGAAGTATATATTATGTACAGAAAAATTTACAATTATTAGACACCAGCAGAATGTAATGCATTTTCTGGCCCGCTACGGCCTTCGTCAGCATTCTTTGTGTCACACTGAATAGTGATACTTAATAAATTGAATGTATTTAACTCAACTATTTTTAACAAATAGAAACTGGGAATTATCTCCTTTCGTAGGTTACTTTATATTATATTCAACATTTTTTTATTTTTCGAATTTATTCTATAAGTTACATGTCAGTTATGTATTTTATAAAGCTTTTTTGTAATAGTTCTATTCCTTAAATTTTTACATTTTACCTTAGCTATCCTTTGGATAGCAATGAAGTATATATTATGTACAGAAAAATTTACAATTATTAGACACCAGCAGAATGTAATGCATTTTCTGGCCCACTACGGCCTTCGTCAGCATTCTTTGTGCCACACTGGATAGTGATACTTTATAAATTGAATGTATTTAACTCAACTATTTTTAACAAATGGAGCTGGGAATTATCTCCTTTCGTAGGTTACTTTATATTATATTCAACATTTTTTTATTTTTCGAATTTATTCTATAAGTTACATGTCAGTTATGTATTTTATAAAGCTTTTTTGTAATAGTTCTATTCCTTAAATTTTTAGGAATGACTTTTATACACCACCAGACTATTATATTGTATTTTCTTGTTACATTTTACCTTAGCTATCCTTTGGATAGCAATGAAGTATATAGTATGTACAGAAAAATTTACAATTATTAGACACCAGCAGAATGTAATGCATTTTCTGGCCCGCTACGGCCTTCGTCAGCATTCTTTGTGTCACACTGAATAGTGATACTTTATAAATTGAATGTATTTAACTCAACTATTTTTAACAAATAGAAACTGGGAATTATCTCCTTTCGTAGGTTACTTTATATTATATTCAACATTTTTTTATTTTTCGAATTTATTCTATGAGTTACATTTCAGTTATGTATTTTATAAAGCTTTTTTGTAATAGTTCTATTCCTTAAATTTTTACATTTTACCTTAGCTATCCTTTGGATAGCAATGAAGTATATAGTATGTAAAGAAAAATTTACAATTATTAGACACCAGCAGAATGTAATGCATTTTCTGGCCCGCTACGGCCTTCGTCAGCATTCTTTATGTCACACTGAATAGTGATACTTTATAAATTGAATGTATTTAACTCAACTATTTTTAACAAATAGAAACTGGGAATTATCTCCTTTCGTAGGTTACTTTATATTATATTCAACATTTTTTTATTTTTCGAATTTATTCTATGAGTTACATTTCAGTTATGTATTTTATAAAGCTTTTTTGTAATAGTTCTATTCCTTAAATTTTTAGGAATGACTTTTATACACCACCAGACTATTATATTGTATTTTCTTGTTACATTTTACCTTAGCTATCCTTTGGATAGCAATGAAGTATATAGTATGTACAGAAAAATTTACAATTATTAGACACCAGCAGAATGTAATGCATTTTCTGGCCCGCTACGGCCTTCGTCAGCATTCTTTGTGTCACACTGGATAGTGATACTTTATAAATTGAATGTGTTTAACTCAACTATTTTTAACAAATAGAAACTGGGAATTATCTCCTTTCGTAGGGTACTTTATATTATATTCAACATTTTTTTGTAATAGTTCTATTCCTTAAATTTTTAGGAATGACTTTTATACACCACCAGACTATTATATTGTATTTTCTTATTACATTTTACCTTAGCTATCCTTTGGATAGCAATGAAGTATATAGTATGTACAGAAAAATTTACAATTATTAGACACCAGCAGAATGTAATGCATTTTCTGGCCCGCTACGGCCTTCGTCAGCATTCTTTGTGTCACACTGGATAGTGATACTTTATAAATTGAATGTGTTTAACTCAACTATTTTTAACAAATAGAAACTGGGAATTATCTCCTTTCGTAGGGTACTTTATATTATATTCAACATTTTTTTATTTTTCGAATTTATTCTATAAGTTACATGTCAGTTATGTATTTTATAAAGCTTTTTTGTAATAGTTCTATTCCTTAAATTTTTACATTTTACCTTAGCTATCCTTTGGATAGCAATGAAGTATATATTATGTACAGAAAAATTTACAATTATTAGACACCAGCAGAATGTAATGCATTTTCTGGCCCGCTACGGCCTTCGTCAGCATTCTTTGTGTCACACTGAATAGTGATACTTAATAAATTGAATGTATTTAACTCAACTATTTTTAACAAATAGAAACTGGGAATTATCTCCTTTCGTAGGTTACTTTATATTATATTCAACATTTTTTTATTTTTCGAATTTATTCTATAAGTTACATGTCAGTTATGTATTTTATAAAGCTTTTTTGTAATAGTTCTATTCCTTAAATTTTTACATTTTACCTTAGCTATCCTTTGGATAGCAATGAAGTATATATTATGTACAGAAAAATTTACAATTATTAGACACCAGCAGAATGTAATGCATTTTCTGGCCCACTACGGCCTTCGTCAGCATTCTTTGTGCCACACTGGATAGTGATACTTTATAAATTGAATGTATTTAACTCAACTATTTTTAACAAATGGAGCTGGGAATTATCTCCTTTCGTAGGTTACTTTATATTATATTCAACATTTTTTTATTTTTCGAATTTATTCTATAAGTTACATGTCAGTTATGTATTTTATAAAGCTTTTTTGTAATAGTTCTATTCCTTAAATTTTTAGGAATGACTTTTATACACCACCAGACTATTATATTGTATTTTCTTGTTACATTTTACCTTAGCTATCCTTTGGATAGCAATGAAGTATATAGTATGTACAGAAAAATTTACAATTATTAGACACCAGCAGAATGTAATGCATTTTCTGGCCCGCTACGGCCTTCGTCAGCATTCTTTGTGTCACACTGAATAGTGATACTTTATAAATTGAATGTATTTAACTCAACTATTTTTAACAAATAGAAACTGGGAATTATCTCCTTTCGTAGGTTACTTTATATTATATTCAACATTTTTTTATTTTTCGAATTTATTCTATGAGTTACATTTCAGTTATGTATTTTATAAAGCTTTTTTGTAATAGTTCTATTCCTTAAATTTTTACATTTTACCTTAGCTATCCTTTGGATAGCAATGAAGTATATAGTATGTAAAGAAAAATTTACAATTATTAGACACCAGCAGAATGTAATGCATTTTCTGGCCCGCTACGGCCTTCGTCAGCATTCTTTATGTCACACTGAATAGTGATACTTTATAAATTGAATGTATTTAACTCAACTATTTTTAACAAATAGAAACTGGGAATTATCTCCTTTCGTAGGTTACTTTATATTATATTCAACATTTTTTTATTTTTCGAATTTATTCTATGAGTTACATTTCAGTTATGTATTTTATAAAGCTTTTTTGTAATAGTTCTATTCCTTAAATTTTTAGGAATGACTTTTATACACCACCAGACTATTATATTGTATTTTCTTGTTACATTTTACCTTAGCTATCCTTTGGATAGCAATGAAGTATATAGTATGTACAGAAAAATTTACAATTATTAGACACCAGCAGAATGTAATGCATTTTCTGGCCCGCTACGGCCTTCGTCAGCATTCTTTGTGTCACACTGGATAGTGATACTTTATAAATTGAATGTGTTTAACTCAACTATTTTTAACAAATAGAAACTGGGAATTATCTCCTTTCGTAGGGTACTTTATATTATATTCAACATTTTTTTGTAATAGTTCTATTCCTTAAATTTTTAGGAATGACTTTTATACACCACCAGACTATTATATTGTATTTTCTTATTACATTTTACCTTAGCTATCCTTTGGATAGCAATGAAGTATATAGTATGTACAGAAAAATTTACAATTATTAGACACCAGCAGAATGTAATGCATTTTCTGGCCCGCTACGGCCTTCGTCAGCATTCTTTGTGTCACACTGGATAGTGATACTTTATAAATTGAATGTGTTTAACTCAACTATTTTTAACAAATAGAAACTGGGAATTATCTCCTTTCGTAGGGTACTTTATATTATATTCAACATTTTTTTATTTTTCGAATTTATTCTATGAGTTACATTTCAGTTATGTATTTTATAAAGCTTTTTTGTAATAGTTCTATTCCTTAAATTTTTAGGAATGACTTTTATACACCACCAGACTATTATATTGTATTTTCTTGTTACATTTTACCTTAGCTATCCTTTGGATAGCATTGAAGTATATAGTATGTACAGAAAAATTTACAATTATTAGACACCAGCAGAATGTAATGCATTTTCTGGCCAACATTTTTTTATTTTTCGAATTTATTCTATGAGTTACATTTCAGTTATGTATTTTATAAAGCTTTTTTGTAATAGTTCTATTCCTTAAATTTTTAGGAATGACTTTTATACACCACCAGACTATTATATTGTATTTTCTTGTTACATTTTACCTTAGCTATCCTTTGGATAGCATTGAAGTATATAGTATGTACAGAAAAATTTACAATTATTAGACACCAGCAGAATGTAATGCATTTTCTGGCCCGCTACGGCCTTCGTCAGCATTCTTTGTGTCACACTGGATAGTGATACTTTATAAATTGAATGTATTTAACTCAACTATTTTTAACAAATAGAAACTGGGAATTATCTCCTTTCGTAGGTTACTTTATATTATATTCAACATTTTTTTATTTTTCGAATTTATTCTATGAGTTACATTTCAGTTATGTATTTTATAAAGCTTTTTTGTAATAGTTCTATTCCTTAAATTTTTAGGAATGACTTTTATACACCACCAGACTATTATATTGTATTTTCTTGTTACATTTTACCTTAGCTATCCTTTGGATAGCAATGAAGTATATAGTATGTACAGAAAAATTTACAATTATTAGACACCAGCAGAATGTAATGCATTTTCTGGCCCGCTACGGCCTTCGTCAGCATTCTTTGTGTCACACTGGATAGTGATACTTTATAAATTGAATGTATTTAACTCAACTATTTTTAACAAATAGAAACTGGGAATTATTTCCTTTCGTAGGTTACTTTACATTATATTCAACATTTTTTTATTTTTCGAATTTATTCCATGAGTTACATTTCAGTTATGTATTTTATAAAGCTTTTTTGTAATAGTTCTATTCCTTAAATTTTTAGGAATGACTTTTATACACCACCAGACTATTATATTGTATTTTCTTGTTACATTTTACCTTAGCTATCCTTTGGATAGCAATGAAGTATATAGTATGTACAGAAAAATTTACAATTATTAGACACCAGCAGAATGTAATGCATTTTCTGGCCCGCTACGGCCTTCGTCAGCATTCTTTGTGTCACACTGGATAGTGATACTTTATAAATTGAATGTATTTAACTCAACTATTTTTAACAAATAGAAACTGGGAATTATTTCCTTTCGTAGGTTACTTTACATTATATTCAACATTTTTTTATTTTTCGAATTTATTCCATGAGTTACATTTCAGTTATGTATTTTATAAAGCTTTTTTGTAATAGTTCTATTCCTTAAATTTTTAGGAATGACTTTTATACACCACCAGACTATTATATTGTATTTTCTTGTTACATTTTTCCTTAGCTATCCTTTGGATAGCAATGAAGTATATAGTATGTACAGAAAAATTTACAATTATTAGACACCAGCAGAATGTAATGCATTTTCTGGCCCGCTACGGCCTTCGTCAGCATTCTTTGTGTCACACTGGATAGTGATACTTTATAAATTGAATGTATTTAACTCAACTATTTTTAACAAATAGAAACTGGGAATTATCTCCTTTCGTAGGTTACTTTATATTATATTCAATATTTTTTTATTTTTCGAATTTATTCTATGAGTTACATTTCAGTTATGTATTTTATAAAGTTTTTTGTAATAGTTCTATTCCTTAAATTTTTAGGAATGACTTTTATACACCACCAGACTATTATTTTGTATTTTCTTGTTACATTTTACCTTAGCTATCCTTTGGATAGCAATGAAGTATATAGTATGTACAGAAAAATTTACAATTATTAGACACCAGCAGAATGTAATGCATTTTCTGGCCCGCTACGGCCTTCGTCAGCATTCTTTGTGTCACACTGGATAGTGATACTTTATAAATTGAATGTATTTAACTCAACTATTTTTAACAAATAGAAACTGGGAATTATCTCCTTTCGTAGGTTACTTTATATTATATTCAACATTTTTTTATTTTTCGAATTTATTCTATGAGTTACATTTCAGTTATGTATTTTATAAAGCTTTTTTGTAATAGTTCTATTCCTTAAATTTTTAGGAATGACTTTTATACACCACCAGACTATTATATTGTATTTTCTTGTTACATTTTACCTTAGCTATCCTTTGGATAGCAATGAAGTATATAGTATGTACAGAAAAATTTACAATTATTAGACACCAGCAGAATGTAATGCATTTTCTGGCCCGCTACGGCCTTCGTCAGCATTCTTTGTGCCACACTGGATAGTGATACTTTATAAATTGAATGTATTTAACTCAACTATTTTTAACAAATAGAAACTGGGAATTATCTCCTTTCGTAGGTTACTTTATATTATATTCAACATTTTTTTATTTTTCGAATTTATTCTATAAGTTACATGTCAGTCATGTATTTTATAAAGCTTTTTTGTAATAGTTCTATTCCTTAAATTTCTACATTTTACCTTAGCTATCCTTTGGATAGCAATGAAGTATATAGTATGTACAGAAAAATTTACAATTATTAGACACCAGCAGAATGTAATGCATTTTCTGGCCCGCTACGGCCTTCGTCAGCATTCTTTGTGTCACACTGGATAGTGATACTTTATAAATTGAATGTATTTAACTCAACTATTTTTAACAAATAGAAACTGGGAATTATCTCCTTTCGTAGGTTACTTTATATTATATTCAACATTTTTTTATTTTTCGAATTTATTCTATGAGTTACATTTCAGTTATGTATTTTATAAAGCTTTTTTGTAATAGTTCTATTCCTTAAATTTTTAGGAATGACTTTTATACACCACCAGACTATTATATTGTATTTTCTTGTCACATTTTACCTTAGCTATCCTTTGGATAGCAATGAAGTATATAGTATGTACAGAAAAATTTACAATTATTAGACACCAGCAGAATGTAATGCATTTTCTGGCCCGCTACGGCCTTCGTCAGCATTCTTTGTGTCACACTGGATAGTGATACTTTATAAATTGAATGTGTTTAACTCAACTATTTTTAACAAATAGAAACTGGGAATTATCTCCTTTCGTAGGGTACTTTATATTATATTCAACATTTTTTTATTTTTCGAATTTATTCTATGAGTTACATTTCAGTTATGTATTTTATAAAGCTTTTTTGTAATAGTTCTATTCCTTAAATTTTTAGGAATGGCTTTTATACACCACCAGACTATTATATTGTATTTTCTTGTTACATTTTACCTTAGCTATCCTTTGGATAGCAATGAAGTATATAGTATGTACAGAAAAATTTACAATTATTAGACACCAGCAGAATGTAATGCATTTTCTGGCCCGCTACGGCCTTCGTCAGCATTCTTTGTGTCACACTGAATAGTGATACTTTATAAATTGAATGTATTTAACTCAACTATTTTTAACAAATAGAAACTGGGAATTATCTCCTTTCGTAGGTTACTTTATATTATATTCAACATTTTTTTATTTTTCGAATTTATTCTATAAGTTACATGTCAGTTATGTATTTTATAAAGCTTTTTTGTAATAGTTCTATTCCTTAAATTTTTACATTTTACCTTAGCTATCCTTTGGATAGCAATGAAGTATATATTATGTACAGAAAAATTTACAATTATTAGACACCAGCAGAATGTAATGCATTTTCTGGCCCGCTACGGCCTTCGTCAGCATTCTTTGTGTCACACTGAATAGTGATACTTTATAAATTGAATGTATTTAACTCAACTATTTTTAACAAATAGAAACTGGGAATTATCTCCTTTCGTAGGTTACTTTATATTATATTCAACATTTTTTTATTTTTCGAATTTATTCTATAAGTTACATGTCAGTTATGTATTTTATAAAGCTTTTTTGTAATAGTTCTATTCCTTAAATTTTTACATTTTACCTTAGCTATCCTTTGGATAGCAATGAAGTATATATTATGTACAGAAAAATTTACAATTATTAGACACCAGCAGAATGTAATGCATTTTCTGGCCCGCTACGGCCTTCGTCAGCATTCTTTGTGTCACACTGAATAGTGATACTTTATAAATTGAATGTATTTAACTCAACTATTTTTAACAAATAGAAACTGGGAATTATCTCCTTTCGTAGGTTACTTTATATTATATTCAACATTTTTTTATTTTTCGAATTTATTCTATAAGTTACATGTCAGTTATGTATTTTATAAAGCTTTTTTGTAATAGTTCTATTCCTTAAATTTTTACATTTTACCTTAGCTATCCTTTGGATAGCAATGAAGTATATATTATGTACAGAAAAATTTACAATTATTAGACACCAGCAGAATGTAATGCATTTTCTGGCCCACTACGGCCTTCGTCAGCATTCTTTGTGCCACACTGGATAGTGATACTTTATAAATTGAATGTATTTAACTCAACTATTTTTAACAAATGGAGCTGGGAATTATCTCCTTTCGTAGGTTACTTTATATTATATTCAACATTTTTTTATTTTTCGAATTTATTCTATAAGTTACATGTCAGTTATGTATTTTATAAAGCTTTTTTGTAATAGTTCTATTCCTTAAATTTTTACATTTTACCTTAGCTATCCTTTGGATAGCAATGAAGTATATATTATGTACAGAAAAATTTACAATTATTAGACACCAGCAGAATGTAATGCATTTTCTGGCCCGCTACGGCCTTCGTCAGCATTCTTTGTGTCACACTGAATAGTGATACTTTATAAATTGAATGTATTTAACTCAACTATTTTTAACAAATAGAAACTGGGAATTATCTCCTTTCGTAGGTTACTTTATATTATATTCAACATTTTTTTATTTTTCGAATTTATTCTATAAGTTACATGTCAGTTATGTATTTTATAAAGCTTTTTTGTAATAGTTCTATTCCTTAAATTTTTACATTTTACCTTAGCTATCCTTTGGATAGCAATGAAGTATATATTATGTACAGAAAAATTTACAATTATTAGACACCAGCAGAATGTAATGCATTTTCTGGCCCGCTACGGCCTTCGTCAGCATTCTTTGTGTCACACTGAATAGTGATACTTTATAAATTGAATGTATTTAACTCAACTATTTTTAACAAATAGAAACTGGGAATTATCTCCTTTCGTAGGTTACTTTATATTATATTCAACATTTTTTTATTTTTCGAATTTATTCTATAAGTTACATGTCAGTTATGTATTTTATAAAGCTTTTTTGTAATAGTTCTATTCCTTAAATTTTTACATTTTACCTTAGCTATCCTTTGGATAGCAATGAAGTATATATTATGTACAGAAAAATTTACAATTATTAGACACCAGCAGAATGTAATGCATTTTCTGGCCCACTACGGCCTTCGTCAGCATTCTTTGTGCCACACTGGATAGTGATACTTTATAAATTGAATGTATTTAACTCAACTATTTTTAACAAATGGAGCTGGGA
Organism: Pollenia griseotomentosa; assembly: GCA_963931875.1. NCBI lineage: Eukaryota > Metazoa > Arthropoda > Insecta > Diptera > Polleniidae > Pollenia > Pollenia griseotomentosa. Next base: position 158,823,994 of record OZ007560.1, read on the forward strand.
ATTATCTCCTTTCGTAGGTTACTTTATATTATATTCAATATTTTTTTATTTTTCGAATTTATTCTATAAGTTACATGTCAGTTATGTATTTTATAAAGCTTTTTTGTAATAGTTCTATTCCTTAAATTTTTAGGAATGACTTTTATACACCACCAGACTATTATATTGTATTTTCTTGTTACATTTTACCTTAGCTATCCTTTGGATAGCAATGAAGTATATAGTATGTACAGAAAAATTTACAATTATTAGACACCAGCAGAATGTAATGCATTTTCTGGCCCGCTACGGCCTTCGTCAGCATTCTTTGTGTCACACTGAATAGTGATACTTTATAAATTGAATGTATTTAACTCAACTATTTTGAACAAATAGAAACTGGGAATTATCTCCTTTCGTAGGTTACTTTATATTATATTCAACATTTTTTTATTTTTCGAATTTATTCTATGAGTTACATTTCAGTTATGTATTTTATAAAGCTTTTTTGTAATAGTTCTATTCCTTAAATTTTTACATTTTACCTTAGCTATCCTTTGGATAGCAATGAAGTATATAGTATGTAAAGAAAAATTTACAATTATTAGACACCAGCAGAATGTAATGCATTTTCTGGCCCGCTACGGCCTTCGTCAGCATTCTTTATGTCACACTGAATAGTGATACTTTATAAATTGAATGTATTTAACTCAACTATTTTTAACAAATAGAAACTGGGAATTATCTCCTTTCGTAGGTTACTTTATATTATATTCAACATTTTTTTATTTTTCGAATTTATTCTATGAGTTACATTTCAGTTATGTATTTTATAAAGCTTTTTTGTAATAGTTCTATTCCTTAAATTTTTAGGAATGACTTTTATACACCACCAGACTATTATATTGTATTTTCTTGTTACATTTTACCTTAGCTATCCTTTGGATAGCAATGAAGTATATAGTATGTACAGAAAAATTTACAATTATTAGACACCAGCAGAATGTAATGCATTTTCTGGCCCGCTACGGCCTTCGTCAGCATTCTTTGTGTCACACTGGATAGTGATACTTTATAAATTGAATGTATTTAACTCAACTATTTTTAACAAATAGAAACTGGGAATTATCTCCTTTCGTAGGTTACTTTATATTATATTCAACATTTTTTTATTTTTCGAATTTATTCTATGAGTTACATTTCAGTTATGTATTTTATAAAGCTTTTTTGTTATAGTTCTATTCCTTAAATTTTTAGGAATGACTTTTATACACCACCAGACTATTATATTGTATTTTCTTGTTACATTTTACCTTAGCTATCCTTTGGATAGCAATGAAGTATATAGTATGTACAGAAAAATTTACAATTATTAGACACCAGCAGAATGTAATGCATTTTCTGGCCCGCTACGGCCTTCGTCAGCATTCTTTGTGTCACACTGGATAGTGATACTTTATAAATTGAATGTATTTAACTCAACTATTTTTAACAAATGGAACTGGGAATTATCTCCTTTCGTAGGTTACTTTATATTATATTCAACATTTTTTTATTTTTCGAATTTATTCTATAAGATACATGTCAGTTATGTATTTTATAAAGCTTTTTTGTAATAGTTCTATTCCTTAAATTTTTACATTTTACCTTAGCTATCCTTTGGATAGCAATGAAGTATATAGTATGTAAAGAAAAATTTACAATTATTAGACACCAGCAGAATGTAATGCATTTTCTGGCCCGCTACGGCCTTCGTCAGCATTCTTTGTGTCACACTGAATAGTGATACTTTATAAATTGAATGTATTTAACTCAACTATTTTTAACAAATAGAAACTGGGAATTATCTCCTTTCGTAGGTTACTTTATATTATATTCAACATTTTTTTATTTTTCGAATTTATTCTATAAGTTACATGTCAGTTATGTATTTTATAAAGCTTTTTTGTAATAGTTCTATTCCTTAAATTTTTACATTTTACCTTAGCTATCCTTTGGATAGCAATGAAGTATATAGTATGTAAAGAAAAATTTACAATTATTAGACACCAGCAGAATGTAATGCATTTTCTGGCCCGCTACGGCCTTCGTCAGCATTCTTTGTGTCACACTGGATAGTGATACTTTATAAATTGAATGTATTTAACTCAACTATTTTTAACAAATAGAAACTGGGAATTATCTCCTTTCGTAGGTTACTTTATATTATATTCAACATTTTTTTATTTTTCGAATTTATTCTATGAGTTACATGTCAGTTATGTATTTTATAAAGCTTTTTTGTAATAGTTCTATTCCTTAAATTTTTACATTTTACCTTAGCTATCCTTTGGATAGCAATGAAGTATATAGTATGTAAAGAAAAATTTACAATTATTAGACACCAGCAGAATGTAATGCATTTTCTGGCCCGCTACGGCCTTCGTCAGCATTCTTTGTGTCACACTGAATAGTGATACTTTATAAATTGAATGTATTTATCTCAACTATTTTTAACAAATAGAAACTGGGAATTATCTCCTTTCGTAGGTTACTTTATATTATATTCAACATTTTTTTATTTTTCGAATTTATTCTATGAGTTACATGTCAGTTATGTATTTTATAAAGCTTTTTTGTAATAGTTCTATTCCTTAAATTTTTACATTTTACCTTAGCTATCCTTTGGATAGCAATGAAGTATATAGTATGTAAAGAAAAATTTACAATTATTAGACACCAGCAGAATGTAATGCATTTTCTGGCCCGCTACGGCCTTCGTCAGCATTCTTTGTGTCACACTGGATAGTGATACTTTATAAATTGAATGTATTTAACTCAACTATTTTTAACAAATAGAAACTGGGAATTATCTCCTTTCGTAGGTTACTTTATATTATACTAGCTTAACCCGGTGCGCTTCGCTACACTGCTTAAACCACTTCTTCAGTTGAGAGATATTTAATATATGCATCCTATGGAAGGTTTTCCCCCCTGCGCCTTCCCGCTTTATTTTTATTTTCAAAAGTGTAGTATACCATAGGAGTGACTTCTACTAAGTTTGAACATTCTTACTATAACAGTTCTTAAGATATGTGATATTAAACATTGGCGTCCTATGGGGGGTAACATTTCCCCGCTGCTATTTTATTTCAATTTTTGGGTTCAGAAGATCATACTACAAAAAGTTTAATAAAAAGAGTGCAGCGGCTCTAAATTATATTTCTATCTATGAGGGGTACTGCTCCTCCTCTGTCCATTTCTATATTGAAATTTAAAGTTTGCCATAATAGTAGCTTTAACCACGTTTGAAGACTCTCCCTTTAATAGTTCTTGAGTTGAGAGATATTTAATATATGCATCCTATGGAAGGTATTTCCCCCCTGCGCCTTCCCGCTTTATTTTTATTTTCAAAAGTGTAGTATACCATAAGTGTGACTTCTACAAAGTTTGAACATTCTAACTTTAATAGTTTTTAAGATATCCGATATTAAACATTAGCGTCCTATGGGGGGTAACACTTCCCCCGCTGCTATTGTGTTTAAATTTTGGGGCTCAGAACATCCTACTACCAAAAGTTCAACAAATTGCTTGCAGCGGCTCTTATTAATATTGCTATCTATGAGGGGTACTGCTCCTCCTCTGTCTACCCCGCCCATTTTTATATTGAAATTTATAGTTTACCATAGTAGTAGCTGTAACCATGTTTGAAGACTCTCCCTTTAATAGTTCTTCTGTTGAGCGATATTTAATTTATGCATCCTATGGAAGGTATTTCCCCCCTGCGCCTTCCCGCTTTATTTTTATTTTCAAAAGTGTTGTATACCATAAGAGAGACTTCTGCAAAGTTTGAACATTCTCACTATAAAAGTTCTTAAGATATGCGATATTAACCATTGGCGTCCTATGGTGGGTACCACTTCCCCCGCTGCTATTTTATTTCAATTTTGGGGCTCTGAAGATCCTACTACCAAAAGTTCAACAAAATGCGTGCAGCGGCTCTTAATTATATTTCTATCTATGAGGGGTACTGCTCCTCCCCCGTCTACCCCGCCCATTTGTATATTGAAATTTATAGTTTACTATAATTATAGCTTTAACCACTTTTGAAGACTCTCCCTTTAATAATTCTTCAGTTGAGCGATATTTAATATATGCATCCTATGGGAGGTATTTCCCCCCCTGCGCCTACCCGCTTTATTGTTATTTTCAAAAGTGTTGTATACCATAAGAGTGACTTCTAGAAAGTTTGAACATTCTCACTATTACAGTTCTTTAGATATGCGATGTTAAACATTGGCGTCCTATGGGGGATTCCACTTCCCCCGCTGCTATTTTATTTTAATTTTGGGGCTCAGAAGATCTTACTACCAAAAGTTCTGCATAATGCGTGCAGCGGATCTTAATATATGCGATAATTAATATTGGCATCCTATGGGGGATACCAATTCCCCTGCCCCTATCGGAAAAATAAGTAGCCTATTTTATTTTTAGGGCTCACGTGATGTATCTGTAAAAATTTCAGGAAAATCGGTTCAGTAGTTTAGGAGTCTATAAGCCAACAAACAAACAAACAAACAAACAAACAAACATACAAACATTTTTCATTTTTATATATATAGATTCAACATTTTTTTATTTTTCGAATTTATTCTATGAGTTACATGTCAGTTATGTATTTTATAAAGCTTTTTTGTAATAGTTCTATTCCTTAAATTTTTACATTTTACCTTAGCTATCCTTTGGATAGCAATGAAGTATATAGTATGTAAAGAAAAATTTACAATTATTAGACACCAGCAGAATGTAATGCATTTTCTGGCCCGCTACGGCCTTCGTCAGCATTCTTTGTGTCACACTGAATAGTGATACTTTATAAATTGAATGTATTTAACTCAACTATTTTTAACAAATAGAAACTGGGAATTATCTCCTTTCGTAGGTTACTTTATATTATATTCAACATTTTTTTATTTTTCGAATTTATTCTATGAGTTACATGTCAGTTATGTATTTTATAAAGCTTTTTTGTAATAGTTCTATTCCTTAAATTTTTACATTTTACCTTAGCTATCCTTTGGATAGCAATGAAGTATATAGTATGTAAAGAAAAATTTACAATTATTAGACACCAGCAGAATGTAATGCATTTTCTGGCCCGCTACGGCCTTCGTCAGCATTCTTTGTGTCACACTGAATAGTGATACTTTATAAATTGAATGTATTTAACTCAACTATTTTTAACAAATAGAAACTGGGAATTATCTCCTTTCGTAGGTTACTTTATATTATATTCAACATTTTTTTATTTTTCGAATTTATTCTATGAGTTACATGTCAGTTATGTATTTTATAAAGCTTTTTTGTAATAGTTCTATTCCTTAAATTTTTACATTTTACCTTAGCTATCCTTTGGATAGCAATGAAGTATATAGTATGTAAAGAAAAATTTACAATTATTAGACACCAGCAGAATGTAATGCATTTTCTGGCCCGCTACGGCCTTCGTCAGCATTCTTTGTGTCACACTGGATAGTGATACTTTATAAATTGAATGTATTTAACTCAACTATTTTTAACAAATAGAAACTGGGAATTATCTCCTTTCGTAGGTTACTTTATATTATATTCAACATTTTTTTATTTTTCGAATTTATTCTATGAGTTACATGTCAGTTATGTATTTTATAAAGCTTTTTTGTAATAGTTCTATTCCTTAAATTTTTACATTTTACCTTAGCTATCCTTTGGATAGCAATGAAGTATATAGTATGTAAAGAAAAATTTACAATTATTAGACACCGGCAGAATGTAATGCATTTTCTGGCCCGCTACGGCCTTCGTCAGCATTCTTTGTGTCACACTGAATAGTGATACTTTATAAATTGAATGTATTTAACTCAACTATTTTTAACAAATAGAAACTGGGAATTATCTCCTTTCGTAGGTTACTTTATATTATATTCAACATTTTTTTATTTTTCGAATTTATTCTATGAGTTACATTTCAGTTATGTATTTTATAAAGCTTTTTTGTAATAGTTCTATTCCTTAAATTTTTAGGAATGACTTTTATACACCACCAGACTATTATATTGTATTTTCTTGTTACATTTTACCTTAGCTATCCTTTGGATAGCAATGAAGTATATAGTATGTACAGAAAAATTTACAATTATTAGACACCAGCAGAATGTAATGCATTTTCTGGCCCGCTACGGCCTTCGTCAGCATTCTTTGTGTCACACTGAATAGTGATACTTTATAAATTGAATGTATTTAACTCAACTATTTTTAACAAATAGAAACTGGGAATTATCTCCTTTCGTAGGTTACTTTATATTATATTCAACATTTTTTTGTTTTTCGAATTTATTCTATGAGTTACATTTCAGTTATGTATTTTATAAAGCTTTTTTGTAATAGTTATATTCCTTAAATTTTTAGGAATGACTTTTATACACCACCAGACTATTATATTGTATTTTCTTGTTACATTTTACCTTAGCTATCCTTTGGATAGCAATGAAGTATATAGTATGTAAAGAAAAATTTACAATTATTAGACACCGGCAGAATGTAATGCATTTTCTGGCCCGCTACGGCCTTCGTCAGCATTCTTTGTGTCACACTGAATAGTGATACTTTATAAATTGAATGTATTTAACTCAACTATTTTTAACAAATAGAAACTGGGAATTATCTCCTTTCGTAGGTTACTTTATATTATATTCAACATTTTTTATTTTTCGAATTTATTCTATGAGTTACATGTCATTTATGTATTTTATAAAGCTTTTTTGTAATAGTTATATTCCTTAAATTTTTAGGAATGACTTTTATACACCACCAGACTATTATATTGTATTTTCTTGTCACATTTTACCTTAGCTATCCTTTGGATAGCAATGAAGTATTTAGTATGTACAGAAAAATTTACAATTATTAGACACCAGCAGAATGTAATGCATTTTCTGGCCCGCTACGGCCTTCGTCAGCATTCTTTGTGTCACACTGGATAGTGATACTTTATAAATTGAATGTATTTAACTCAATTATTTTTAACAAATAGAAACTGGGAATTATCTCCTTTCGTAGGTTACTTTATATTATATTCAACATTTTTTTGTTTTTCGAATTTATTCTATGAGTTACATTTCAGTTATGTATTTTATAAAGCTTTTTTGTAATAGTTCTATTCCTTAAATTTTTAGGAATGACTTTTATACACCACCAGACTATTATATTGTATTTTCTTGTTACATTTTACCTTAGCTATCCTTTGGATAGCAATGAAGTATATAGTATGTACAGAAAAATTTACAATTATTAGACACCAGCAGAATGTAATGCATTTTCTGGCCAGCTACGGCCTTCGTCAGCATTCTTTGTGTCACACTGGATAGTGATACTTTATAAATTGAATGTATTTAACTCAACTATTTTTAACAAATAGAAACTGGGAATTATTTCCTTTCGTAGGTTACTTTACATTATATTCAACATTTTTTTATTTTTCGAATTTATTCCATGAGTTACATTTCAGTTATGTATTTTATAAAGCTTTTTTGTAATAGTTCTATTCCTTAAATTTTTAGGAATGACTTTTATACACCACCAGACTATTATATTGTATTTTCTTGTTACATTTTACCTTAGCTATCTTTTGGATAGCAATGAAGTATATAGTATGTACAGAAAAATTTACAATTATTAGACACCAGCAGAATGTAATGCATTTTCTGGCCCGCTACGGCCTTCGTCAGCATTCTTTGTGTCACACTGGATAGTGATACTTTATAAATTGAATGTATTTAACTCAACTATTTTTAACAAATAGAAACTGGGAATTATCAACTTTCGTAAGTTACTTTATATTATATTCAACATTTTTTTATTTTTCGAATTTATTCTATGAGTTACATTTCAGTTATGTATTTTATAAAGCTTTTTAGTAATAGTTCTATTCCTTAAATTTTTAGGAATGACTTTTATACACCACCAGACTATTATATTGTATTTTCTTGTTACATTTTACCTTAGCTATCCTTTGGATAGCAATGAAGTATATAGTATGTACAGAAAAATTTACAATTATTAGACACCAGCAGAATGTAATGCATTTTCTGGCCCGCTACGGCCTTCGTCAGCATTCTTTGTGTCACACTGGATAGTGATACTTTATAAATTGAATGTATTTAACTCAACTATTTTTAACAAATAGAAACTGGGAATTATCAACTTTCGTAGATTACTTTATATTATATTCAACATTTTTTTATTTTTCGAATTTATTCTATGAGTTACATTTCAGTTATGTATTTTATAAAGCTTTTTAGTAATAGTTCTATTCCTTAAATTTTTAGGAATGACTTTTATACACCACCAGACTATTATATTGTATTTTCTTGTTACATTTTACCTTAGCTATCCTTTGGATAGCAATGAAGTATATAGTATGTACAGAAAAATTTACAATTATTAGACACCAGCAGAATGTAATGCATTTTCTGGCCCGCTACGGCCTTCGTCAGCATTCTTTGTGTCACACTGGATAGTGATACTTTATAAATTGAATGTATTTAACTCAACTATTTTTAACAAATAGAAACTGGGAATTATCAACTTTCGTAGATTACTTTATATTATATTCAACATTTTTTTATTTTTCGAATTTATTCTATGAGTTACATTTCAGTTATGTATTTTATAAAGCTTTTTAGTAATAGTTCTATTCCTTAAATTTTTAGGAATGACTTTTATACACCACCAGACTATTATATTGTATTTTCTTGTTACATTTTACCTTAGCTATCCTTTGGATAGCAATGAAGTATATAGTATGTACAGAAAAATTTACAATTATTAGACACCAGCAGAATGTAATGCATTTTCTGGCCCGCTACGGCCTTCGTCAGCATTCTTTGTGTCACACTGGATAGTGATACTTTATAAATTAAATGTATTTAACTCAACTATTTTTAACAAATAGAAACTGGGAATTATCTCCTTTCGTAGGTTACTTTATATTATATTCAACATTTTTTTATTTTTCGAATTTATTCTATGAGTTACATTTCAGTTATGTATTTTATAAAGTTTTTTGTAATAGTTCTATTCCTTAAATTTTTAGGAATGACTTTTATACACCACCAGACTATTATATTGTATTTTCTTGTTACATTTTACCTTAGCTATCCTTTGGATAGCAATGAAGTATATAGTATGTACAGAAAAATTTACAATTATTAGACACCAGCAGAATGTAATGCATTTTCTGGCCCGCTACGGCCTTCGTCAGCATTCTTTGTGTCACACTGGATAGTGATACTTTATAAATTGAATGTATTTAACTCAACTATTTTTAACAAATAGAAACTGGGAATTATCTCCTTTCGTAGGTTACTTTATATTATATTCAACATTTTTTTATTTTTCGAATTTATTCTATGAGTTACATTTCAGTTATGTATTTTATAAAGTTTTTTGTAATAGTTCTATTCCTTAAATTTTTAGGAATGACTTTTATACACCACCAGACTATTATTTTGTATTTTCTTGTTACATTTTACCTTAGCTATCCTTTGGATAGCATTGAAGTATATAGTATGTACAGAAAAATTTACAATTATTAGACACCAGCAGAATGTAATGCATTTTCTGGCCCGCTACGGCCTTCGTCAGCATTCTTTGTGTCACACTGGATAGTGATACTTTATAAATTGAATGTATTTAACTCAACTATTTTTAACAAATAGAAACTGGGAATTATCAACTTTCGTAGATTACTTTATATTATATTCAACATTTTTTTATTTTTCGAATTTATTCTATGAGTTACATTTCAGTTATGTATTTTATAAAGCTTTTTAGTAATAGTTCTATTCCTTAAATTTTTAGGAATGACTTTTATACACCACCAGACTATTATATTGTATTTTCTTGTTACATTTTACCTTAGCTATCCTTTGGATAGCAATGAAGTATATAGTATGTACAGAAAAATTTTCAATTATTAGACACCAGCAGAATGTAATGCATTTTCTGGCCCGCTACGGCCTTCGTCAGCATTCTTTGTGTCACACTGGATAGTGATACTTTATAAATTGAATGTATTTAACTCAACTATTTTTAACAAATAGAAACTGGGAATTATCAACTTTCGTAGATTACTTTATATTATATTCAACATTTTTTTATTTTTCGAATTTATTCTATGAGTTACATTTCAGTTATGTATTTTATAAAGCTTTTTAGTAATAGTTCTATTCCTTAAATTTTTAGGAATGACTTTTATACACCACCAGACTATTATATTGTATTTTCTTGTTACATTTTACCTTAGCTATCCTTTGGATAGCAATGAAGTATATAGTATGTACAGAAAAATTTACAATTATTAGACACCAGCAGAATGTAATGCATTTTCTGGCCCGCTACGGCCTTCGTCAGCATTCTTTGTGTCACACTGGATAGTGATACTTTATAAATTGAATGTATTTAACTCAACTATTTTTAACAAATAGAAACTGGGAATTATCAACTTTCGTAGGTTACTTTATATTATATTCAACATTTTTTTATTTTTCGAATTTATTGTATGAGTTACATTTCAGTTATGTATTTTATAAAGCTTTTTTGTAATAGTTCTATTCCTTAAATTTTTAGGAATGACTTTTATACACCACCAGACTATTATATTGCATTTTCTTGTTACATTTTACCTTAGCTATCCTTTGGATAGCAATGAAGTATATAGTATGTACAGAAAAATTTACAATTATTAGACACCAGCAGAATGTAATGCATTTTCTGGCCCGCTACGGCCTTCGTCAGCATTCTTTGTGTCACACTGGATAGTGATACTTTATAAATTAAATGTATTTAACTCAACTATTTTTAACAAATAGAAACTGGGAATTATCTCCTTTCGTAGGTTACTTTATATTATATTCAACATTTTTTTATTTTTCGAATTTATTCTATGAGTTACATTTCAGTTATGTATTTTATAAAGTTTTTTGTAATAGTTCTATTCCTTAAATTTTTAGGAATGACTTTTATACACCACCAGACTATTATATTGTATTTTCTTGTTACATTTTACCTTAGCTATCCTTTGGATAGCAATGAAGTATATAGTATGTACAGAAAAATTTACAATTATTAGACACCAGCAGAATGTAATGCATTTTCTGGCCCGCTACGGCCTTCGTCAGCATTCTTTGTGTCACACTGGATAGTGATACTTTATAAATTGAATGTATTTAACTCAACTATTTTTAACAAATAGAAACTGGGAATTATCTCCTTTCGTAGGTTACTTTATATTATATTCAACATTTTTTTATTTTTCGAATTTATTCTATGAGTTACATTTCAGTTATGTATTTTATAAAGTTTTTTGTAATAGTTCTATTCCTTAAATTTTTAGGAATGACTTTTATACACCACCAGACTATTATTTTGTATTTTCTTGTTACATTTTACCTTAGCTATCCTTTGGATAGCATTGAAGTATATAGTATGTACAGAAAAATTTACAATTATTAGACACCAGCAGAATGTAATGCATTTTCTGGCCCGCTACGGCCTTCGTCAGCATTCTTTGTGTCACACTGGATAGTGATACTTTATAAATTGAATGTATTTAACTCAACTATTTTTAACAAATAGAAACTGGGAATTATCTCCTTTCGTAGGTTACTTTATATTATATTCAACATTTTTTTATTTTTCGAATTTATTCTATGAGTTACATTTCAGTTATGTATTTTATAAAGCTTTTTTGTAATAGTTCTATTCCTTAAATTTTTAGGAATGACTTTTATACACCACCAGACTATTATATTGTATTTTCTTGTTACATTTTACCTTAGCTATCCTTTGGATAGCAATGAAGTATATAGTATTGTAGCGTGTCTTTTATATTGACATTGCTTACACACATAATTTTAGTATACGTTACATGCAATGAACCAGGCGCATGTTTAATGTAATACGAATAAGCCACTTGAGTGTTGTGCGCTGTGTGTGTGTGTGTATGAATACAATACTAGCAGTACACACGGTCGTCAATAGTAATACTATCACCACTCTTGCTATTGGACAAGTGTCTGCGAGATTGTAAGAAAATGCTAAGCAAACCGCTATACCTTCCACTGTAATGAAAATGCTGAATAAGCATTTATTGTGTATAAAACTCGACACAATTATTAAAGAAAATCAATTCTGATACCAAGTACAAAACAGTGCGTACTAGCCGCATTAAATAAAGAATTCAATTATTAAACAAAATAAAATAACAAAAGTCTTTTAATTACATGGCGATCCTGCCAGCTTTGGTGTGCTTCTAAAACAGCGAGCACCCAAAGGATCCAGGCTTCTAAAAGGAGTGCTTAAGTCCTAAAAGCACCCTTACTAGAAGAAGGAGTGCTAAAATTGTTTTTCTTAAGCACCCTCAACATTTACCACCTGGCATGAAAGAAGGTCCACAACCTCTAACAATAGAGGAGTATAGAAGTAGGCAGAAAAAGCCTCCTCTGCCCAACGAAAAAGAGGCAAAAACACAAACCCCGAGGAAAAACCGCCGAGGTGGCGTTGTACAAAAACTTAAAAGAGAAAAGGCAATATTACTTAGGATCATTAACTCTACACCACCACCGTCTTGGGAAGAATCCTCTAAAATGTGGGGGGAAAAATTGACGAAATCAACTTCATGATATCCCAGGAATTAAAAAGGCGAGCAAAATAAGTCATTTATTAAAAATCAAAAAAAAAAAAAAATATTTTTTAAGAATAGTAAATATAAACATAGCTTAAAACGAAGTGCGTTCAAACCGCACTCGCAGGGCCTATAAGCGACTTATCGCTCGAGGCAAAACTTGAAAAAAAATATTTAAAAAAAAAAAAGGGAATATGTATACAAAATTATTTTTTTTAAATATTAAACTTAAAAGACATTTTTCTATACATTTTTAATTAATTTTATAAGGGAATTTTTCTTTGAAATAATATGCCATTTAGATAATTTTACTCTTATATTTTATCGAAACTTAAATTTAATAAAAATATATTTAATGTAAATTTCAAACTTAAAATTTATTTTTAATTTTTAATTTCATAAGGGAGGTTTTTTTTAGTAATTACGGGAATATACAAAATTATTTTTAATTTCAAAAGATTTTTTTTTTTTTTTTTTTTTTTTTTTTTTTTTTTTTTTTTTTTTTTTTTTTTTTTTTTTTTTTTTGTAATTTTGTATTCCCAAAAATTGAAATTACTTTTTGAAAATTATTTTTTTTAAATATTAAACTTAAGACATTTTTCTATACATTTTTAATTAATTTTATAAGGGAATTTTTCTTTGAAATAATATGCCATTTAGATAATTTTACTCTTATATTTTATCGAAACTTAAATTTAATAAAAATATATTTAATGTAAATTTCAAACTTAAAATTTATTTTTAATTTTTAATTTCATAAGGGAGGTTTTTTTTTAGTAATTACGTTAATAAGGTAGAAATTTTTAATGTGTAAATCTGAAACAAAATTTGACAGGCCCAAGGCCAATGTCATAAATGAAGTTGAAGTAGTTGAGGAAAAAACAAATTTGTTAACCATAGAAATATATCTTTTAATAATAACACTAATCATAATAATTAATTTTTTAATTCGCATTTACAATATGCACAGTAGAAGACTCAAGAAAAAATATGTTAGCAGAGCAGATAATATAGATAAAATATAATGACTTAGACACAATTTAAATGGAATGGAAAGATATATTGAATAAGGTTAGGTTAATTAAAGATCACTTCGATCGTTCTTATAAGTGCCTGAATGTTGAAAGACCAACTAAGGAAGAGACCATTCAACATCACTTCCAAATCCTACTTAATAGACTTGAGGAAATAAGAATTATATTTAATGTAAACTATAATCGGTTGACACTTAGTCACAAAATTGCAGCAGAAGGATTCTTTTTGGATTTAAAAACCAAAGTTTTAAAAATAGCCGCTTTAAAAAATATACAGATTAAACTACCTGAGACTCTACACGAAACAGTAAATTTGACAACAGACAATAAAACAGATACTAAAATGACACAAACATTGGTAGAATTCCTAAATACAGCTTCAAAGCTGATTACGGAATTTGATGGAAAATCCGAAAATTTGCAGTCATTCATAGACTCCTTACAATTAGTTAATTTAATAAAGGGTCAACACGAATCTTCTGCAATATCGCTAATTAAAACAAAGCTTAAGGGAAATGCTAGAAATCTCATAAGTGAAGAATCTACAATAGAAGAAATTATCACTAAGCTCAAAGTAACCGTTAAAGGTGAATCAGTGCATGTTTTGTCAGCTAAACTGATGAGCATAAAACAAAACAATAAAACACCAACTGCATACTGTACTGAAATAGAAAATCTCACAAAGTCACTTGAAACGGCATATATTTCTGATGGTTTATCTTGTGAACTAGCTAACAAATACTCTACACAAGTTGCAGTAAAAGCTATTACAAAAAACTGTTCTAATGAAAAAGTAAAACTTATCATGGAAGCAGGCCAATACAATGATATGAATGAAGCCGTGAGTAAATTTGTAAGCAGTTGCACTGAAGCAACAGGGCAACAGAACTCCGTATTATATTTCGGTCAAAGACCCACTTATTATCGTGGAAATAACAGAAGATTTCGTGGGAGAAACAATTATCCCCGAAATAATAACAATATTAATAATAACAACGGAAATAACAACAATAACAATTACAATAATAGAAACAGACAAAGACCTGACAATAATCGTGGTAATAGACACTACGTACGAGCAATGGACTCAAATGAAAATGGTTCGGAAAACTCCGACCATCCCCTAAGATCAGAACAGTAAATAATAAAGTGTATAACTTGAACCTCAACTTATGTAATTTCATTCAGATTAATATAAATAATAGTAACACAGCAGTAACACTACTAGTTGATACAGGTGCCGACATTTCACTCATAAAATCTAAACATTTTGATCTAAAGAAAATAAATACTAACAAAATCACAACATTAAGTGGAATAGGACAAGGTGAAATTAAATCTATAGGTATTATATTTTTTGATTTAAAATTTAAAAATTATCTAATACCACACAATTTTCAAGTAGTAGACAATAATTTCCCAATACCAAGCGATGGAATCATTGGTATGGATTTTATTAAGAAATATAATTGTATATAAGATTTTAATCAGGATTATGACTACCTAGTCCTACGACCATTCAATATACCACAACCTATAGAAATACCAATTACTAACAACAGCGATAATCTTATATTGCCGCCAAGATCAGAAGTAATACGTAAAGTAAATTTTATTAATTGCGATAATGAAATACTAATACCAAATCAAGAACTTGAACCTGGAGTCTTTATCGCGAACACATTGGTAAAATCTAATAAAGCATACATTCGTATTCTAAATACAAATAACACTATCACATCAGTTAATAAAAGTAAAATAAAAACCGAAAATCTTTCTGAATATGAAATAGTCGAACAAAATCCGACCAAAAATACACATAGAAATTCAGAAATATTAAAACTTTTACAGAAAAATTTTCCAGAACAATTTAAAAATACATTAACGGAACTTTGCACATCATACAGCGATATTTTCGGTTTAGAAACAGAAATAATAACAATTAATAATTTCTATGAACAAAAGTTGAGAGTAAGAGATTCACAACCGGTGTACATTAAGAATTACCGGATACCACATACACACAAAGAAGAGATAGATAGACAGGTGAAAAAATTAATAGACGACAGAATAGTGGAACCATCAAATTCTGAGTACAACAGTCCAATTCTGCTGGTACCGAAGAAATCACTTCCAAGTTCAGAAACAAAAAGATGGAGACTGGTAGTGGATTATAGACAACTAAATAAGAAATTGATAGCAGATAAATTTCCGTTACCTAGAATAGATGACATTTTAGACCAACTCGGTAGAGCCAAATATTTTTCATGTCTAGATTTAATGTCCGGTTTTCACCAAATTGGACTAGAAAAAAACTCTAGAGATCTAACTTCATTTACAACAGCAAATGGATCTTATAGATTTACTAGATTGCCCTATGGTTTAAAAATAGCGCCCAATTCTTTTCAAAGAATGATGACACTCGCTTTTACTGGTTTGCGACCAGAACAAGCATTTCTTTATATGGATGACTTAATTGTTTTAGGATGTTCGGAAAAGCATATGCTTTCTAATTTAACAAATGTGTTTGAATTATGTCGAAAACGCAATCTTAAGTTACATCCCGAAAAATGTTCATTTTTCATGAGGGAAGTAACATACCTAGGACATAAATGCACTGATAAAGGAATACTGCCTGACGATAGTAAATATTCGGTAATCGAGAATTATCCACAACCAAAAGATGCGGATAGTGCAAGAAGATTTGTAGCATTTTGCAACTACTATCGCAGATTTATCAAAAATTTTTCAGAGTATTCTAGACATCTTACAAGATTGTCCAAAAAGGGTGTGCAGTTCGAATGGACTAAAGATTGTGATTCAGCATTTAAATATCTTAAAAAAGCATTAATGAGTCCAACATTACTTCAATATCCAGATTTCACAAAAGAGTTTTGTATAACAACAGATGCAAGCAAACATGCTTGTGGAGCTGTACTAACTCAAGAACATGAGGGAAAACATCTACCAATAGCATACGCATCCAAAATATTTACAAAAGGCGAGAGTAACAAATCAACAATTGAACAAGAATTAACCGCTATACACTGGGCCATCACACATTTTAGACCATATATTTATGGTAAACATTTTCTTGTCCGCACTGATCACAGACCTCTGTCATACCTCTTTTCCATGAAAAATCCAAGCTCAAAACTAACTAGAATGAGACTGGACTTGGAAGAATATGATTTCACTGT
The DNA here is from genome assembly GCA_963931875.1 of Pollenia griseotomentosa. NCBI lineage: Eukaryota > Metazoa > Arthropoda > Insecta > Diptera > Polleniidae > Pollenia > Pollenia griseotomentosa. The sequence goes on from OZ007560.1 coordinate 158,840,910, forward strand.
AGAATATCTTAGGGGAAAAGATAATTATGTGGCCGACGCTTTGTCGCGCATTACAATAAATGATTTAAAAGAAATAAATAATAAAAACAACAATGTATACAAAGTAACAACTCGAGCAATGACAAACAATGCACTCAAAAAGAAATATCCAATTACACCAAATAAACGGCATTTAAATAATGAAAATGAGAAGCCCAATGTATTTGAACCAATTATTAATTCTGACGTCAGAAAATTTTGTAAGCTAAAGATTACACCACAAAAAGTTTATATTAAACGTGGCAAATCTATAATAGCATGTATAAATATAGATGAATTGTTTACTAACGGGAAATTTGACTTAGGACAATTTTTTCCTAGGCTCGAAGAAGTGGCCGGTAAATTAAATATTCATAAAGTACAAGTGGCACCAAGTGAGAAAATTTTCGAATTTATCTCTATTAATGAATTTAAAGAAATGGGCAATAAATTATTAAAATTATTAAAAGTAGCGCTACTTAATGAGGTGATCCACGTAACAAATGCCAAATTAATAACAGAGATAATGAAACGATACCACGATGACCCCGCAGAGGGAGGACATTCCGGTGTTTCAAGAACTCTAAATAAAATAAAAAGATACTACTATTGGAAAAATATGACTCGAGATATAACAAAATACGTTAAAATGTGCCAAAAATGCCAAACGGCTAAAATAACAAAACATACAAAAATACCACTGACATTGACAAATACACCAAATAATCCTTTTGATACGGTAATTGTGGATACTATAGGTCCACTACCAAAATCATATTTCGGAAATGAATATACCGTCACCATAATATGTGACATGACAAAATATCTTGTAACGGTACCTATACAAGATAAAAGCGCAAAATCCATTGCGAAAGCAATATTTGAAAATTTTATTCTTACCTATGGTCCAATGAAGACGTTCATTTCAGACATGGGTACAGAATACAAAAACTCAATACTAACTGAATTGTGTAACCTTTTGAATATTGAAAAAATAACATCAACAGCTTACCATCACCAGACTCTAGGAACTGTGGAAAGAAGTCACAGAACTTTTAACGAATATGTTAGATCATACATATCCGTTGACAAAACCGATTGGGATGAATGACTTAAGTATTTCACGTACTGTTTTAACACTACGCCATCTTCCGTTCATGACTATTGTCCTTATGAGTTAGTTTTTGGTAGACTTCCAAATGGGTTTCAACAGTTCAATAGTATTCAAGAAATAACACCATTATATAATATAGAAAATTATGCTAAGGAAGTTAAATTTAGGTTAGAAATAGCACATAAGAGAGCGCGCGCTATGATAGATAGGTCTAAACTTAAACAAAAATTAAATTATGATAGGTCATTATTAGAAGTAGATTTCAGAGTAGGAGACTTAGTTTTAATTAAAAATGAAGTAGGGCACAAATTAGATAATAGGTATAAAGGTCCTTATGAAATTAAAAATATAGATTTAAGAAATAATGTAACCATAGTTGATAAGAAAAATAATAAAGAACATATAGTACATAAGAATAGACTTAAATCTTACCATAATGAATAAAATATTAAATTCACCTAATTATAATAAATGTTATTGGTATTCAAGTAACAAATTGTTTCCACATAATTAACTGCCTATTTCACGATGTCACTCGAACGTTTACGTTCGCACAAATAACATATAAAACAAAAACAAAACTCAAAAATTTGTTTTTGTTTTATATGTTATTTGTGCGAACGTAAACGTTCGAGTGACATCGTGAAATAGGCAGTAAGTATAATACATAATTGTTAAAGAATGTCCATAAAACTTTCAGTCATATGAACATTCTTCCGTAAAAGGGAGGTGTAGCGTGTCTTTTATATTGACATTGCTTACACACATAATTTAAGTATACGTTACATGCAATGAACCAGGCGCATGTTTAATGTAATACGAATAAGCCACTTGAGTGTTGTGCGCTGTGTGTGTGTGTGTATGAATACAATACTAGCAGTACACACGGTCGTCAATAGTAATACTATCACCACTCTTGCTATTGGACAAGTGTCTGCGAGATTGTAAGAAAATGCTAAGCAAACCGCTATACCTTCCACTGTAATGAAAATGCTGAATAAGCATTTATTGTGTATAAAACTCGACACAATTATTAAAGAAAATCAATTCTGATACCAAGTACAAAACAGTGCGTACTAGCCGCATTAAATAAAGAATTCAATTATTAAACAAAATAAAATAACAAAAGTCTTTTAATTACATGGCGATCCTGCCAGCTTTGGTGTGCTTCTAAAACAGCGAGCACCCAAAGGATCCAGGCTTCTAAAAGGAGTGCTTAAGTCCTAAAAGCACCCTTACTAGAAGAAGGAGTGCTAAAATTGTTTTTCTTAAGCACCCTCAACATTTACCACCTGGCATGAAAGAAGGTCCACAACCTCTAACAATAGAGGAGTATAGAAGTAGGCAGAAAAAGCCTCCTCTGCCCAACGAAAAAGAGGCAAAAACACAAACCCCGAGGAAAAACCGCCGAGGTGGCGTTGTACAAAAACTTAAAAGAGAAAAGGCAATATTACTTAGGATCATTAACTCTACACCACCACCGTCTTGGGAAGAATCCTCTAAAATGTGGGGGGAAAAATTGACGAAATCAACTTCATGATATCCCAGGAATTAAAAAGGCGAGCAAAATAAGTCATTTATTAAAAATCAAAAAAAAAAAAAAATATTTTTTAAGAATAGTAAATATAAACATAGCTTAAAACGAAGTGCGTTCAAACCGCACTCGCAGGGCCTATAAGCGACTTATCGCTCGAGGCAAAACTTGAAAAAAAAATATTTAAAAAAAAAAAAGGGAATATGTATACAAAATTATTTTTTTTAAATATTAAACTTAAAAGACATTTTTCTATACATTTTTAATTAATTTTATAAGGGAATTTTTCTTTGAAATAATATGCCATTTAGATAATTTTACTCTTATATTTTATCGAAACTTAAATTTAATAAAAATATATTTAATGTAAATTTCAAACTTAAAATTTATTTTTAATTTTTAATTTCATAAGGGAGGTTTTTTTTAGTAATTACGGGAATATACAAAATTATTTTTTTTAAATATTAAACTTAAAAGACATTTTTCTATACATTTTTAATTAATTTTATAAGGGAATTTTTCTTTGAAATAATATGCCATTTAGATAATTTTACTCTTATATTTTATCGAAACTTAAATTTAATAAAAATATATTTAATGTAAGTTTCAAACTTAAAATTTATTTTTAATTTTTAATTTCATAAGGGAGGTTTTTTTTTAGTAATTACGTTAATAAGGTAGAAATTTTTAATGTGTAAATCTGAAACAAAATTTGACAGGCCCAAGGCCAATGTCATAAATGAAGTTGAAGTAGTTGAGGAAAAAACAAATTTGTTAACCATAGAAATATATCTTTTAATAATAACACTAATCATAATAATTAATTTTTTAATTCGCATTTACAATATGCACAGTAGAAGACTCAAGAAAAAATATGTTAGCAGAGCAGATAATATAGATAAAATATAATGACTTAGACACAATTTAAATGGAATGGAAAGATATATTGAATAAGGTTAGGTTAATTAAAGATCACTTCGATCGTTCTTATAAGTGCCTGAATGTTGAAAGACCAACTAAGGAAGAGACCATTCAACATCACTTCCAAATCCTACTTAATAGACTTGAGGAAATAAGAATTATATTTAATGTAAACTATAATCGGTTGACACTTAGTCACAAAATTGCAGCAGAAGGATTCTTTTTGGATTTAAAAACCAAAGTTTTAAAAATAGCCGCTTTAAAAAATATACAGATTAAACTACCTGAGACTCTACACGAAACAGTAAATTTGACAACAGACAATAAAACAGATACTAAAATGACACAAACATTGGTAGAATTCCTAAATACAGCTTCAAAGCTGATTACGGAATTTGATGGAAAATCCGAAAATTTGCAGTCATTCATAGACTCCTTACAATTAGTTAATTTAATAAAGGGTCAACACGAATCTTCTGCAATATCGCTAATTAAAACAAAGCTTAAGGGAAATGCTAGAAATCTCATAAGTGAAGAATCTACAATAGAAGAAATTATCACTAAGCTCAAAGTAACCGTTAAAGGTGAATCAGTGCATGTTTTGTCAGCTAAACTGATGAGCATAAAACAAAACAATAAAACACCAACTGCATACTGTACTGAAATAGAAAATCTCACAAAGTCACTTGAAACGGCATATATTTCTGATGGTTTATCTTGTGAACTAGCTAACAAATACTCTACACAAGTTGCAGTAAAAGCTATTACAAAAAACTGTTCTAATGAAAAAGTAAAACTTATCATGGAAGCAGGCCAATACAATGATATGAATGAAGCCGTGAGTAAATTTGTAAGCAGTTGCACTGAAGCAACAGGGCAACAGAACTCCGTATTATATTTCGGTCAAAGACCCACTTATTATCGTGGAAATAACAGAAGATTTCGTGGGAGAAACAATTATCCCCGAAATAATAACAATATTAATAATAACAACGGAAATAACAACAATAACAATTACAATAATAGAAACAGACAAAGACCTGACAATAATCGTGGTAATAGACACTACGTACGAGCAATGGACTCAAATGAAAATGGTTCGGAAAACTCCGACCATCCCCTAAGATCAGAACAGTAAATAATAAAGTGTATAACTTGAACCTCAACTTATGTAATTTCATTCAGATTAATATAAATAATAGTAACACAGCAGTAACACTACTAGTTGATACAGGTGCCGACATTTCACTCATAAAATCTAAACATTTTGATCTAAAGAAAATAAATACTAACAAAATCACAACATTAAGTGGAATAGGACAAGGTGAAATTAAATCTATAGGTATTATATTTTTTGATTTAAAATTTAAAAATTATCTAATACCACACAATTTTCAAGTAGTAGACAATAATTTCCCAATACCAAGCGATGGAATCATTGGTATGGATTTTATTAAGAAATATAATTGTATATAAGATTTTAATCAGGATTATGACTACCTAGTCCTACGACCATTCAATATACCACAGCCTATAGAAATACCAATTACTAACAACAGCGATAATCTTATATTGCCGCCAAGATCAGAAGTAATACGTAAAGTAAATTTTATTAATTGCGATAATGAAATACTAATACCAAATCAAGAACTTGAACCTGGAGTCTTTATCGCGAACACATTGGTAAAATCTAATAAAGCATACATTCGTATTCTAAATACAAATAACACTATCACATCAGTTAATAAAAGTAAAATAAAAACCGAAAATCTTTCTGAATATGAAATAGTCGAACAAAATCCGACCAAAAATACACATAGAAATTCAGAAATATTAAAACTTTTACAGAAAAATTTTCCAGAACAATTTAAAAATACATTAACGGAACTTTGCACATCATACAGCGATATTTTCGGTTTAGAAACAGAAATAATAACAATTAATAATTTCTATGAACAAAAGTTGAGAGTAAGAGATTCACAACCGGTGTACATTAAGAATTACCGGATACCACATACACACAAAGAAGAGATAGATAGACAGGTGAAAAAATTAATAGACGACAGAATAGTGGAACCATCAAATTCTGAGTACAACAGTCCAATTCTGCTGGTACCGAAGAAATCACTTCCAAGTTCAGAAACAAAAAGATGGAGACTGGTAGTGGATTATAGACAACTAAATAAGAAATTGATAGCAGATAAATTTCCGTTACCTAGAATAGATGACATTTTAGACCAACTCGGTAGAGCCAAATATTTTTCATGTCTAGATTTAATGTCCGGTTTTCACCAAATTGGACTAGAAAAAAACTCTAGAGATCTAACTTCATTTACAACAGCAAATGGATCTTATAGATTTACTAGATTGCCCTATGGTTTAAAAATAGCGCCCAATTCTTTTCAAAGAATGATGACACTCGCTTTTACTGGTTTGCGACCAGAACAAGCATTTCTTTATATGGATGACTTAATTGTTTTAGGATGTTCGGAAAAGCATATGCTTTCTAATTTAACAAATGTGTTTGAATTATGTCGAAAACGCAATCTTAAGTTACATCCCGAAAAATGTTCATTTTTCATGAGGGAAGTAACATACCTAGGACATAAATGCACTGATAAAGGAATACTGCCTGACGATAGTAAATATTCGGTAATCGAGAATTATCCACAACCAAAAGATGCGGATAGTGCAAGAAGATTTGTAGCATTTTGCAACTACTATCGCAGATTTATCAAAAATTTTTCAGAGTATTCTAGACATCTTACAAGATTGTCCAAAAAGGGTGTGCAGTTCGAATGGACTAAAGATTGTGATTCAGCATTTAAATATCTTAAAAAAGCATTAATGAGTCCAACATTACTTCAATATCCAGATTTCACAAAAGAGTTTTGTATAACAACAGATGCAAGCAAACATGCTTGTGGAGCTGTACTAACTCAAGAACATGAGGGAAAACATCTACCAATAGCATACGCATCCAAAATATTTACAAAAGGCGAGAGTAACAAATCAACAATTGAACAAGAATTAACCGCTATACACTGGGCCATCACACATTTTAGACCATATATTTATGGTAAACATTTTCTTGTCCGCACTGATCACAGACCTCTGTCATACCTCTTTTCCATGAAAAATCCAAGCTCAAAACTAACTAGAATGAGACTGGACTTGGAAGAATATGATTTCACTGTAGAATATCTTAGGGGAAAAGATAATTATGTGGCCGACGCTTTGTCGCGCATTACAATAAATGATTTAAAAGAAATAAATAATAAAAACAACAATGTATACAAAGTAACAACTCGAGCAATGACAAACAATGCACTCAAAAAGAAATATCCAATTACACCAAATAAACGGCATTTAAATAATGAAAATGAGAAGCCCAATGTATTTGAACCAATTATTAATTCTGACGTCAGAAAATTTTGTAAGCTAAAGATTACACCACAAAAAGTTTATATTAAACGTGGCAAATCTATAATAGCATGTATAAATATAGATGAATTGTTTACTAACGGGAAATTTGACTTAGGACAATTTTTTCCTAGGCTCGAAGAAGTGGCCGGTAAATTAAATATTCATAAAGTACAAGTGGCACCAAGTGAGAAAATTTTCGAATTTATCTCTATTAATGAATTTAAAGAAATGGGCAATAAATTATTAAAATTATTAAAAGTAGCGCTACTTAATGAGGTGATCCACGTAACAAATGCCAAATTAATAACAGAGATAATGAAACGATACCACGATGACCCCGCAGAGGGAGGACATTCCGGTGTTTCAAGAACTCTAAATAAAATAAAAAGATACTACTATTGGAAAAATATGACTCGAGATATAACAAAATACGTTAAAATGTGCCAAAAATGCCAAACGGCTAAAATAACAAAACATACAAAAATACCACTGACATTGACAAATACACCAAATAATCCTTTTGATACGGTAATTGTGGATACTATAGGTCCACTACCAAAATCATATTTCGGAAATGAATATACCGTCACCATAATATGTGACATGACAAAATATCTTGTAACGGTACCTATACAAGATAAAAGCGCAAAATCCATTGCGAAAGCAATATTTGAAAATTTTATTCTTACCTATGGTCCAATGAAGACGTTCATTTCAGACATGGGTACAGAATACAAAAACTCAATACTAACTGAATTGTGTAACCTTTTGAATATTGAAAAAATAACATCAACAGCTTACCATCACCAGACTCTAGGAACTGTGGAAAGAAGTCACAGAACTTTTAACGAATATGTTAGATCATACATATCCGTTGACAAAACCGATTGGGATGAATGACTTAAGTATTTCACGTACTGTTTTAACACTACGCCATCTTCCGTTCATGACTATTGTCCTTATGAGTTAGTTTTTGGTAGACTTCCAAATGGGTTTCAACAGTTCAATAGTATTCAAGAAATAACACCATTATATAATATAGAAAATTATGCTAAGGAAGTTAAATTTAGGTTAGAAATAGCACATAAGAGAGCGCGCGCTATGATAGATAGGTCTAAACTTAAACAAAAATTAAATTATGATAGGTCATTATTAGAAGTAGATTTCAGAGTAGGAGACTTAGTTTTAATTAAAAATGAAGTAGGGCACAAATTAGATAATAGGTATAAAGGTCCTTATGAAATTAAAAATATAGATTTAAGAAATAATGTAACCATAGTTGATAAGAAAAATAATAAAGAACATATAGTACATAAGAATGACTTAAATCTTACCATAATGAATAAAATATTAAATTCACCTAATTATAATAAATGTTATTGGTATTCAAGTAACAAATTGTTTCCACATAATTAAGTATAATACATAATTGTTAAAGAATGTCCATAAAACTTTCAGTCATATGAACATTCTTCCGTAAAAGGGAGGTGTAGCGTGTCTTTTATATTGGCATTGCTTACACACATAATTTAAGTATACGTTACATGCAATGAACCAGGCGCATCCCTGTAGTCAACGTAGAGCAATATATCTCTATGTCACCACTCTGTTCTGTAGCGACAATTGCACCAAATAAAATGTCGACAAGTTTGCTTTGTTGGGCGAGTAGAGTTATGTTACAGACAACAGTTATAGTGCATTTCTAGGGACATTGTCAACGAAGTCGTCAATAGTTTGTTTTTGTTTTATGCTGAGCAGTCAATAGGTACAGAATTTTTTAACAGTTATTTCCATAGAAACTACCTAGTCAGTACCTTGTCAGTAGTACCAACGTCAGTAGTAGATTTCCAATGACACGCACATGTTAAATGTCTATTGTAAATAACATTGCTTGGGGTAAAATAAGTCACTAGTACTGGTGACTGTGTCAATAGTGAAACAGAACTGATTCACTAATGGCATTTCCTGCAGGGATGTTTAATGTAATACGAATAAGCCACTTGAGTGTTGTGCGCTGTGTGTGTGTGTGTATGAATACAATACTAGCAGTACACACGGTCGTCAATAGTAATACTATCACCACTCTTGCTATTGGACAAGTGTCTGCGAGATTGTAAGAAAATGCTAAGCAAACCGCTATACCTTCCACTGTAATGAAAATGCTGAATAAGCATTTATTGTGTATAAAACTCGACACAATTATTAAAGAAAATCAATTCTGATACCAAGTACAAAACAGTGCGTACTAGCCGCATTGAATAAAGAATTCAATTATTAAACAAAATAAAATAACAAAAGTCTTTTAATTACAGTATGTACAGAAAAATTTACAATTATAAGACACCAGCAGAATGTAATGCATTTTCTGGCCCGCTACGGCCTTCGTCAGCATTCTTTGTGTCACACTGAATAGTGATACTTTATAAATTGAATGTATTTAACTGAACTATTTTTAACAAATAGAAACTGGGAATTATCTCCTTTCGTATGTTACTTTATATTATATTCAACATTTTTTTATTTTTCGAATTTATTCTATGAGTTACATTTCAGTTATGTATTTTATAAAGCTTTTTTGTAATAGTTCTATTCCTTAAATTTTTAGGAATGACTTTTATACACCACCAGACTATTATATTGTATTTTCTTGTTACATTTTACCTTAGCTATCCTTTGGATAGCATTGAAGTATATAGTATATACAGAAAAATTTACAATTATTAGACACCAGCAGAATGTAATGCATTTTCTGGCCCGATACGGCCATCGCCAGCATTTTTTGTGTCACACTGGATAGTGATACTTTATAAATTGAATGTATTTAACTCAACTATTTTTAACAAATAGAAACTGGGAATTATCTCCTTTCGTAGGTTACTTTATATTATATTCAACATTTTTTTATTTTTCGAATTTATTCCATGAGTTACATTTCAGTTATGTATTTTATAAAGCTTTTTTGTAATAGTTCTATTCCTTAAATTTTTAGGAATGACTTTTATACACCACCAGACTATTATTTGTATTTTCTTGTTACATTTTACCTTAGCTATCCTTTGGATAGCATTGAAGTATATAGTATATACAGAAAAATTTACAATTATTAGACACCAGCAGAATGTAATGCATTTTCTGGCCCGATACGGCCATCGCCAGCATTTTTTGTGTCACACTGGATAGTGATACTTTATAAATTGAATGTATTTAACTCAACTATTTTTAACAAATAGAAACTGGGAATTATCTCCTTTCGTAGGTTACTTTATATTATATTCAACATTTTTTTATTTTTCGAATTTATTCCATGAGTTACATTTCAGTTATGTATTTTATAAAGCTTTTTTGTAATAGTTCTATTCCTTAAATTTTTAGGAATGACTTTTATACACCACCAGACTATTATTTGTATTTTCTTGTTACATTTTACCTTAGCTATCCTTTGGATAGCATTGAAGTATATAGTATATACAGAAAAATTTACAATTATTAGACACCAGCAGAATGTAATGCATTTTCTGGCCCGATACGGCCATCGCCAGCATTTTTTGTGTCACACTGGATAGTGATACTTTATAAATTGAATGTATTTAACTCAACTATTTTTAACAAATAGAAACTGGGAATTATCTCCTTTCGTAGGTTACATTATATTATATTCAACATTTTTTTATTTTTCGAATTTATTCTATGAGTTACATTTCAGTTATGTATTTTATAAAACTTTTTTGTAATAGTTCTATTCCTTAAATTTTTAGGAATGACTTTTATACACCACCAGACTATTATTTTGTATTTTCTTGTTACATTTTACCTTAGCTATCCTTTGGATAGCATTGAAGTATATAGTATATACAGAAAAATTTACAATTATTAGACACCAGCAGAATGTAATGCATTTTCTGGCCCGATACGGCCATCGCCAGCATTTTTTGTGTCACACTGGATAGTGATACTTTATTAATTGAATGTATTTAACTCAACTATTTTTAACAAATAGAAACTGGGAATTATCTCCTTTCGTAGGTTACATTATATTATATTCAACATTTTTTTATTTTTCGAATTTATTCCATGAGTTACATTTCAGTTATGTATTTTATAAAGCTTTTTTGTAATAGTTCTATTCCTTAAATTTTTAAGAATGACTTTTATACACCACCAGACTATTATATTGTATTTTCTTGTTACATTTTACCTTAGCTATCCTTTGGATAGCAATGAAGTATATAGTATGTACAGAAAAATTTACAATTATTAGACACCAGCAGAATGTAATGCATTTTCTGGCCCGATACGGCCATCGCCAGCATTTTTTGTGTCACACTGGATAGTGATACTTTATAAATTGAATGTATTTAACTCAACTATTTTTAACAAATAGAAACTGGGAATTATCTCCTTTCGTAGGTTACATTATATTATATTCAACATTTTTTTATTTTTCGAATTTATTCCATGAGTTACATTTCAGTTATGTATTTTATAAAGCTTTTTTGTAATAGTTCTATTCCTTAAATTTTTAGGAATGACTTTTATACACCACCAGACTATTATATTGTATTTTCTTGTTACATTTTACCTTAGCTATCCTTTGGATAGCAATGAAGTATATAGTATGTACAGAAAAATTTACAATTATTAGACACCAGCAGAATGTAATGCATTTTCTGGCCCGATACGGCCATCGCCAGCATTTTTTGTGTCACACTGGATAGTGATACTTTATAAATTGAATGTATTTAACTCAACTATTTTTAACAAATAGAAACTGGGAATTATCTCCTTTCGTAGGTTACATTATATTATATTCAACATTTTTTTATTTTTCGAATTTATTCCATGAGTTACATTTCAGTTATGTATTTTATAAAGCTTTTTTGTAATAGTTCTATTCCTTAAATTTTTAGGAATGACTTTTATACACCACCAGACTATTATATTGTATTTTCTTGTTACATTTTACCTTAGCTATCCTTTGGATAGCATTGAAGTATATAGTATGTACAGAAAAATTTACAATTATTAAACACCAGCAGAATGTAATGCATTTTCTGGCCCGATACGGCCATCGCCAGCATTTTTTGTGTCACACTGGATAGTGATACTTTATAAATTGAATGTATTTAACTCAACTATTTTTAACAAATAGAAACTGGGAATTATCTCCTTTCGTAGGTTACTTTATATTATACTAGCTTAACCCGGTGCGCTTCGCTACACTGCTTAAACCACTTCTTCAGTTGAGAGATATTTAATATATGCATCCTATGGAAGGTTTTCCCCCCTGCGCCTTCCCGCTTTATTTTTATTTTCAAAAGTGTAGTATACCATAGGAGTGACTTCTACTAAGTTTGAACATTCTTACTATAACAGTTCTTAAGATATGTGATATTAAACATTGGCGTCCTATGGGGGGTAACATTTCCCCGCTGCTATTTTATTTCAATTTTGGGGTTCAGAAGATCATACTACAAAAAGTTTAATAAAAAGAGTGTAGCGGCTCTAAATTATATTTCTATCTATGAGGGGTACTGCTCCTCCTCTGTCCATTTCTATATTGAAATTTAAAGTTTGCCATAATAGTAGCTTTAACCACGTTTGAAGACTCTCCCTTTAATAGTTCTTGAGTTGAGAGATATTTAATATATGCATCCTATGGAAGGTATTTCCCCCCTGCGCCTTCCCGCTTTATTTTTATTTTCAAAAGTGTAGTATACCATAAGTGTGACTTCTACAAAGTTTGAACATTCTAACTTTAATAGTTTTTAAGATATCCGATATTAAACATTGGCGTCCTATGGGGGGTAACACTTCCCCCGCTGCTATTGTGTTTAAATTTTGGGGCTCAGAACATCCTACTACCAAAAGTTCAACAAATTGCTTGCAGCGGCTCTTATTAATATTGCTATCTATGAGGGGTACTGCTCCTCCTCTGTCTACCCCGCCCATTTTTATATTGAAATTTATAGTTTACCATAGTAGTAGCTGTAACCATGTTTGAAGACTCTCCCTTTAATAGTTCTTCAGTTGAGCGATATTTAATTTATGCATCCTATGGAAGGTATTTCCCCCCTGCGCCTTCCAGCTTTATTTTTATTTTCAAAAGTGAAGTATACCATAAGAGTGACTTCCACAAAGTTTGAACATTCTCACTATAACAGTTCTTAAGATATGCGATATTAAACATTGGCGTCCTATGGTGGGTACCACTACCCCCGCCGCTATTTTGTTTTAATTTTGGGGCTCAGAAGATCCTACTACCAAAAGTTCAACAAAATGCGTGCAGTGGCTCTTATTAATATTTCTATATATGAGGGGTACTGCTCCTCCCCCGTCTACCCCGCCCATTTGTATATTGAAATTTATAGTTTACTATAATAATAGCTTTAACCACTTTTGAAGACTCTCCCTTTAATAATTCTTCAGTTGAGCGATATTTAATATATGCATCCTATGGGAGGTATTTCCCCCCTGCGCCTACCCGCTTTATTGTTATTTTCAAAAGTGTTGTATACCATAAGAGTGACTTCTAGAAAGTTTGAACATTCTCACTATTACAGTTCTTTAGATATGCGATGTTAAACATTGGCGTCCTATGGGGGATTCCACTTCCCCCGCTGCTATTTTATTTTAATTTTGGGGCTCAGAAGATCTTACTATTAAAAGTTCTGCATAATGCGTGCAGCGGATCTTAATATATGCGATAATTAATATTGGCATCCTATGGGGGATACCAATTCCCCTGCCCCTATCGAAAAAATAAGTAGCCTATTTTATTTTTAGGGCTCACGTGATGTATCTGTAAAAATTTCAGGAAAATCGGTTCAGTAGTTTAGGAGTCTATAAGCCAACAAACAAACAAACAAACAAACAAACAAACAAACAAACATACAAACATTTTTCATTTTTATATATATAGATTCAACATTTTTTTATTTTTCGAATTTATTCCATGAGTTACATTTCAGTTATGTATTTTATAAAGCTTTTTTGTAATAGTTCTATTCCTTAAATTTTTAGGAATGACTTTTATACACCACCAGACTATTATATTGTATTTTCTTGTTACATTTTACCTTAGCTATCCTTTGGATAGCATTGAAGTATATAGTATGTTCAGAAAAATTTACAATTATTAAACACCAGCAGAATGTAATGCATTTTCTGGCCCGATACGGCCATCGCCAGCATTTTTTGTGTCACACTGGATAGTGATACTTTATAAATTGAATGTATTTAACTCAACTATTTTTAACAAATAGAAACTGGGAATTATCTCCTTTCGTAGGTTACATTATATTATATTCAACATTTTTTTATTTTTCGAATTTATTCTATGAGTTACATTTCAGTTATGTATTTTATAAAACTTTTTTGTAATAGTTCTATTCCTTAAATTTTTAGGAATGACTTTTATACACCACCAGACTATTATTTTGTATTTTCTTGTTACATTTTACCTTAGCTATCCTTTGGATAGCATTGAAGTATATAGTATATACAGAAAAATTTACAATTATTAGACACCAGCAGAATGTAATGCATTTTCTGGCCCGATACGGCCATCGCCAGCATTTTTTGTGTCACACTGGATAGTGATACTTTATAAATTGAATGTATTTAACTCAACTATTTTTAACAAATAGAAACTGGGAATTATCTCCTTTCGTAGGTTACATTATATTATATTCAACATTTTTTTATTTTTCGAATTTATTCTATGAGTTACATTTCAGTTATGTATTTTATAAAACTTTTTTGTAATAGTTCTATTCCTTAAATTTTTAGGAATGACTTTTATACACCACCAGACTATTATTTTGTATTTTCTTGTTACATTTTACCTAAGCTATCCTTTGGATAGCATTGAAGTATATAGTATATACAGAAAAATTTACAATTATTAGACACCAGCAGAATGTAATGCATTTTCTGGCCCGATACGGCCATCGCCAGCATTTTTTGTGTCACACTGGATAGTGATACTTTATAAATTGAATGTATTTAACTCAACTATTTTTAACAAATAGAAACTGGGAATTATCTCCTTTCGTAGGTTACATTATATTATATTCAACATTTTTTTATTTTTCGAATTTATTCTATGAGTTACATTTCAGTTATGTATTTTATAAAACTTTTTTGTAATAGTTCTATTCCTTAAATTTTTAGGAATGACTTTTATACACCACCAGACTATTATTTTGTATTTTCTTGTTACATTTTACCTTAGCTATCCTTTGGATAGCATTGAAGTATATAGTATATACAGAAAAATTTACAATTATTAGACACCAGCAGAATGTAATGCATTTTCTGGCCCGATACGGCCATCGCCAGCATTTTTTGTGTCACACTGGATAGTGATACTTTATAAATTGAATGTATTTAACTCAACTATTTTTAACAAATAGAAACTGGGAATTATCTCCTTTCGTAGGTTACTTTATATTATATTCAACATTTTTTTATTTTTCGAATTTATTCCATGAGTTACATTTCAGTTATGTATTTTATAAAGCTTTTTTGTAATAGTTCTATTCCTTAAATTTTTAGGAATGACTTTTATACACCACCAGACTATTATATTGTATTTTCTTGTTACATTTTACCTTAGCTATCCTTTGGATAGCATTGAAGTATATAGTATGTACAGAAAAATTTACAATTATTAAACACCAGCAGAATGTAATGCATTTTCTGGCCCGATACGGCCATCGCCAGCATTTTTTGTGTCACACTGGATAGTGATACTTTATAAATTGAATGTATTTAACTCAACTATTTTTAACAAATAGAAACTGGGAATTATCTCCTTTCGTAGGTTACATTATATTATATTCAACATTTTTTTATTTTTCGAATTTATTCTATGAGTTACATTTCAGTTATGTATTTTATAAAACTTTTTTGTAATAGTTCTATTCCTTAAATTTTTAGGAATGACTTTTATACACCACCAGACTATTATTTTGTATTTTCTTGTTACATTTTACCTTAGCTATTCTTTGGATAGCATTGAAGTATATAGTATATACAGAAAAATTTACAATTATTAGACACCAGCAGAATGTAATGCATTTTCTGGCCCGATACGGCCATCGCCAGCATTTTTTGTGTCACACTGGATAGTGATACTTTATAAATTGAATGTATTTAACTCAACTATTTTTAACAAATAGAAACTGGGAATTATCTCCTTTCGTAGGTTACATTATATTATATTCAACATTTTTTTATTTTTCGAATTTATTCTATGAGTTACATTTCAGTTATGTATTTTATAAAACTTTTTTGTAATAGTTCTATTCCTTAAATTTTTAGGAATGACTTTTATACACCACCAGACTATTATTTTGTATTTTCTTGTTACATTTTACCTTAGCTATCCTTTGGATAGCATTGAAGTATATAGTATGTACAGAAAAATTTACAATTATTAGACACCAGCAGAATGTAATGCATTTTCTGGCCCGATACGGCCATCGCCAGCATTTTTTGTGTCACACTGGATAGTGATACTTTATAAATTGAATGTATTTAACTCAACTATTTTTAACAAATAGAAACTGGGAATTATCTCCTTTCGTAGGTTACTTTATATTATATTCAACATTTTTTTATTTTTCGAATTTATTCCATGAGTTACATTTCAGTTATGTATTTTATAAAGCTTTTTTGTAATAGTTCTATTCCTTAAATTTTTAGGAATGACTTTTATACACCACCAGACTATTATATTGTATTTTCTTGTTACATTTTACCTTAGCTATCCTTTGGATAGCATTGAAGTATATAGTATGTACAGAAAAATTTACAATTATTAAACACCAGCAGAATGTAATGCATTTTCTGGCCCGCTACGGCCTTCGTCAGCATTCTTTGTGTCACACTGGATAGTGAAACTTTATAAATTGAATGTATTTAACTCAACTATTTTTAACAAATAGAAACTGGGAATTATCTCCTTTCGTAGGTTACTTTATATTATATTCAACATTTTTTATTTTTCGAATTTATTCTATGAGTTACATTTCAGTTATGTATTTTATAAAGCTTTTTTGTAATAGTTCTATTCCTTAAATTTTTAGGAATGACTTTTATACACCACCAGACTATTATATTGTATTTTCTTGTTACATTTTACCTTAGCTATCCTTTGGATAGCAATGAAGTATATAGTATGTACAGAAAAATTTACAATTATTAGACACCAGCAGAATGTAATGCATTTTCTGGCCCGCTACGGCCTTCGTCAGCATTCTTTGTGTCACACTGGATAGTGATACTTTATAAATTGAATGTATTTAACTCAACTATTTTTAACAAATTGAAACTGGGAATTATCTCCTTTCGTAGGTTACCATATATTATATTCAACATTTTTTTATTTTTCGAATTTATTCTATGAGTTACATTTCAGTTATGTATTTTATAAAGCTTTTTTGTAATAGTTCTATTCCTTAAATTTTTAGGAATGACTTTTATACACCACCAGACTATTATATTGTATTTTCTTGTTACATTTTACCTTAGCTATCCTTTGGATAGCAATGAAGTATATAGTATGTACAGAAAAATTTACAATTATTAGACACCAGCAGAATGTAATGCATTTTCTGGCCCGCTACGGCCTTCGTCAGCATTCTTTGTGTCACACTGGATAGTGATACTTTATAAATTGAATGTATTTAACTCAACTATTTTTAACAAATTGAAACTGGGAATTATCTCCTTTCGTAGGTTACCATATATTATATTCAACATTTTTTTATTTTTCGAATTTATTCTATGAGTTACATTTCAGTTATGTATTTTATAAAGCTTTTTTGTAATAGTTCTATTCCTTAAATTTTTAGGAATGACTTTTATACACCACCAGACTATTATATTGTATTTTCTTGTTACATTTTACCTTAGCTATCCTTTGGATAGCAATGAAGTATATAGTATGTACAGAAAAATTTACAATTATTAGACACCAGCAGAATGTAATGCATTTTCTGGCCCGCTACGGCCTTCGTCAGCATTCTTTGTGTCACACTGGATAGTGATACTTTATAAATTGAATGTATTTAACTCAACTATTTTTAACAAATTGAAACTGGGAATTATCTCCTTTCGTAGGTTACCATATATTATATTCAACATTTTTTTATTTTTCGAATTTATTCTATGAGTTACATTTCAGTTATGTATTTTATAAAGCTTTTTTGTAATAGTTCTATTCCTTAAATTTTTAGGAATGACTTTTATACACCACCAGACTATTATATTGTATTTTCTTGTTACATTTTACCTTAGCTATCCTTTGGATAGCAATGAAGTATATAGTATGTACAGAAAAATTTACAATTATTAGACACCAGCAGAATGTAATGCATTTTCTGGCCCGCTACGGCCTTCGTCAGCATTCTTTGTGTCACACTGGATAGTGATACTTTATAAATTGAATGTATTTAACTCAACTATTTTTAACAAATTGAAACTGGGAATTATCTCCTTTCGTAGGTTACCATATATTATATTCAACATTTTTTTATTTTTCGAATTTATTCTATGAGTTACATTTCAGTTATGTATTTTATAAAGCTTTTTTGTAATAGTTCTATTCCTTAAATTTTTAGGAATGACTTTTATACACCACCAGACTATTATATTGTATTTTCTTGTTACATTTTACCTTAGCTATCCTTTGGATAGCAATGAAGTATATAGTATGTACAGAAAAATTTACAATTATTAGACACCAGCAGAATGTAATGCATTTTCTGGCCCGCTACGGCCTTCGTCAGCATTCTTTGTGTCACACTGGATAGTGATACTTTATAAATTGAATGTATTTAACTCAACTATTTTTAACAAATTGAAACTGGGAATTATCTCCTTTCGTAGGTTACCATATATTATATTCAACATTTTTTTATTTTTCGAATTTATTCTATGAGTTACATTTCAGTTATGTATTTTATAAAGCTTTTTTGTAATAGTTCTATTCCTTAAATTTTTAGGAATGACTTTTATACACCACCAGACTATTATATTGTATTTTCTTGTTACATTTTACCTTAGCTATCCTTTGGATAGCAATGAAGTATATAGTATGTACAGAAAAATTTACAATTATTAGACACCAGCAGAATGTAATGCATTTTCTGGCCCGCTACGGCCTTCGTCAGCATTCTTTGTGTCACACTGGATAGTGATACTTTATAAATTGAATGTATTTAACTCAACTATTTTTAACAAATTGAAACTGGGAATTATCTCCTTTCGTAGGTTACCATATATTATATTCAACATTTTTTTATTTTTCGAATTTATTCTATGAGTTACATTTCAGTTATGTATTTTATAAAGCTTTTTTGTAATAGTTCTATTCCTTAAATTTTTAGGAATGACTTTTATACACCACCAGACTATTATATTGTATTTTCTTGTTACATTTTACCTTAGCTATCCTTTGGATAGCAATGAAGTATATAGTATGTACAGAAAAATTTACAATTATTAGACACCAGCAGAATGTAATGCATTTTCTGGCCCGCTACGGCCTTCGTCAGCATTCTTTGTGTCACACTGGATAGTGATACTTTATAAATTGAATGTATTTAACTCAACTATTTTTAACAAATTGAAACTGGGAATTATCTCCTTTCGTAGGTTACCATATATTATATTCAACATTTTTTTATTTTTCGAATTTATTCTATGAGTTACATTTCAGTTATGTATTTTATAAAGCTTTTTTGTAATAGTTCTATTCCTTATCTTTTAGGAATGACTTTTATACACCACCAGACTATTATATTGTATTTTCTTGTTACATTTTACCTTAGCTATCCTTTGGATAGCAATGAAGTATATAGTATGTACAGAAAAATTTACAATTATTAGACACCAGCAGAATGTAATGCATTTTCTGGCCCGCTACGGCCTTCGTCAGCATTCTTTGTGTCACACTGGATAGTGATACTTTATAAATTGAATGTATTTAACTCAACTATTTTTAACAAATAGAAACTGGGAATTATCTCCTTTCGTAGGTTACTTTATATTATATTCAACATTTTTTTATTTTTCGAATTTTTTCTATGAGTTACATTTCAGTTATGTATTTTATAAAGGTTTTTTGTAATAGTTCTATTCCTTAAATTTTTAGGAATGACTTTTATACACCACCAGACTATTATATTGTATTTTCTTGTTACATTTTACCTTAGCTATCCTTTGGATAGCAATGAAGTATATAGTATGTACAGAAAAATTTACAATTATTAGACACCAGCAGAATGTAATGCATTTTCTGGCCCGCTACGGCCTTCGTCAGCATTCTTTGTGTCACACTGGATAGTGA
The DNA here is from genome assembly GCA_963931875.1 of Pollenia griseotomentosa. Taxonomy (NCBI): domain Eukaryota; kingdom Metazoa; phylum Arthropoda; class Insecta; order Diptera; family Polleniidae; genus Pollenia; species Pollenia griseotomentosa. Next base: position 158,861,280 of record OZ007560.1, read on the forward strand.
TACTTTATAAATTGAATGTATTTAAATCAACTATTTTTAACAAATAGAAACTGGGAATTATCTCCTTTCGTAGGTTACCATATATTATATTCAACATTTTTTTATTTTTCGAATTTATTCTATGAGTTACATTTCAGTTATGTATTTTATAAAGCTTTTTTGTAATAGTTCTATTCCTTAAATTTTTAGGAATGACTTTTATACACCACCAGACTATTATATTGTATTTTCTTGTTACATTTTACCTTAGCTATCCTTTGGATAGCAATGAAGTATATAGTATGTACAGAAAAATTTACAATTATTAGACACCAGCAGAATGTAATGCATTTTCTGGCCCGCTACGGCCTTCGTCAGCATTCTTTGTGTCACACTGGATAGTGATACTTTATAAATTGAATGTATTTAACTCAACTATTTTTAACAAATAGAAACTGGGAATTATCTCCTTTCGTAGGTTACTTTATATTATATTCAACATTTTTTTATTTTTCGAATTTATTCTATGAGTTACATTTCAGTTATGTATTTTATAAAGCTTTTTTGTAATAGTTCTATTCCTTAAATTTTTAGGAATGACTTTTATACACCACCAGACTATTATATTGTATTTTCTTGTTACATTTTACCTTAGCTATCCTTTGGATAGCAATGAAGTATATAGTATGTACAGAAAAATTTACAATTATTAGACACCAGCAGAATGTAATGCATTTTCTGGCCCGCTACGGCCTTCGTCAGCATTCTTTGTGTCACACTGGATAGTGATTCTTTATAAATTGAATGTATTTAACTCAACTATTTTTAACAAATAGAAACTGGGAATTATCTCCTTTCGTAGGTTACTTTATATTATATTCAACATTTTTTTATTTTTCGAATTTATTCTATGAGTTACATTTCAGTTATGTATTTTATAAAGCTTTTTTGTAATAGTTATATTCCTTAAATTTTTAGGAATGACTTTTATACACCACCAGACTATTATATTGTATTTTCTTGTTACATTTTACCTTAGCTATCCTTTGGATAGCAATGAAGTATATAGTATGTACAGAAAAATTTACAATTATTAGACACCAGCAGAATGTAATGCATTTTCTGGCCCGCTACGGTTTTCGTCAGCATTCGTTGTGTCACACTGGATAGTGATACTTTATAAATTGAATGTATTTAACTCAACTATTTTTAACAAATAGAAACTGGGAATTATCTCCTTTCGTAGGTTACTTTATATTATATTCAACATTTTTTTTATTTTTCGAATTTATTCTATGAGTTACATTTCAGTAATGTATTTTATAAAGCTTTTTTGTAATAGTTTTATTCCTTAAATTTTTAGGAATGACTTTTATACACCACCAGACTATTATATTGTATTTTCTTGTTACATTTTACCTTAGCTATCCTTTGGATAGCAATGAAGTATATAGTATGTACAGAAAAATTTACAATTATTAGACACCAGCAGAATGCAGTGCATTTTCTGGCCCGCTACGGCCTTCGTCAGCATTCTTTGTGTCACACTGGATAGTGATACTTTATAAATTGAATGTATTAAACTCAACTATTTTTAACAAATAGAAACTGGGAATTATCTCCTTTCGTAGGTTACTTTATATTATATTCAACATTTTTTTATTTTTCGAATTTATTCTATGAGTTACATTTCAGTTATGTATTTTATAAAGCTTTTTTGTAATAGTTATATTCCTTAAATTTTTAGGAATGACTTTTATACACCACCAGACTATTATATTGTATTTTCTTGTTACATTTTACCTTAGCTATCCTTTGGATAGCAATGAAGTATATAGTATGTACAGAAAAATTTACAATTATTAGACACCAGCAGAATGTAATGCATTTTCTGGCCCGCTACGGCCCGCTACGGCCTTCGTCAGCATTCTTTGTGTCACACTGGATAGTGATACTTTATAAATTGAATGTATTTAACTCAACTATTTTTAACAAATAGAAACTGGGAATTATCTCCTTTCGTAGGTTACTTTATATTATATTCAACATTTTTTTATTTTTCGAATTTATTCTATGAGTTACATTTCGGTTATGTATTTTATAAAGCTTTTTTGTAATAGTTATATTCCTTAAATTTTTAGGAATGACTTTTATACACCACCAGACTATTATATTGTATTTTCTTGTTACATTTTACCTTAGCTATCCTTTGGATAGCAATGAAGTATATAGTATGTACAGAAAAATTTACAATTATTAGACACCAGCAGAATGTAATGCATTTTCTGGCCCGCTACGGCCCGCTACGGCCTTCGTCAGCATTCTTTGTGTCACACTGGATAGTGATACTTTATAAATTGAATGTATTTAACTCAACTATTTTTAACAAATAGAAACTGGGAATTATCTCCTTTCGTAGGTTACTTTATATTATATTCAACATTTTTTTATTTTTCGAATTTATTCTATGAGTTACATTTCGGTTATGTATTTTATAAAGCTTTTTTGTAATAGTTATATTCCTTAAATTTTTAGGAATGACTTTTATACACCACCAGACTATTATATTGTATTTTCTTGTTACATTTTACCTTAGCTATCCTTTGGATAGCAATGAAGTATATAGTATGTACAGAAAAATTTACAATTATTAGACACCAGCAGAATGTAATGCATTTTCTGGCCCGCTACGGTCCGCTACGGCCTTCGTCAGCATTCTTTGTGTCACACTGGATAGTGATACTTTATAAATTGAATGTATTTAACTCAACTATTTTTAACAAATAGAAACTGGGAATTATCTCCTTTCGTAGGTTACTTTATATTATATTCAACATTTTTTTATTTTTCGAATTTATTCTATGAGTTACATTTCGGTTATGTATTTTATAAAGCTTTTTTGTAATAGTTATATTCCTTAAATTTTTAGGAATGACTTTTATACACCACCAGACTATTATATTGTATTTTCTTGTTACATTTTACCTTAGCTATCCTTTGGATAGCAATGAAGTATATAGTATGTACAGAAAAATTTACAATTATTAGACACCAGCAGAATGTAATGCATTTTCTGGCCCGCTACGGCCTTCGTCAGCATTCTTTGTGTCACACTGGATAGTGAAACTTTATAAATTGAATGTATTTAACTCAACTATTTTTAACAAATAGAAACTGGGAATTATCTCCTTTCGTAGGTTACTTTATATTATATTCAACATTTTTTATTTTTCGAATTTATTCTATGAGTTACATTTCAGTTATGTATTTTATAAAGCTTTTTTGTAATAGTTCTATTCCTTAAATTTTTAGGAATGACTTTTATACACCACCAGACTATTATATTGTATTTTCTTGTTACATTTTACCTTAGCTATCCTTTGGATAGCAATGAAGTATATAGTATGTACAGAAAAATTTACAATTATTAGACACCAGCAGAATGTAATGCATTTTCTGGCCCGCTACGGCCCGCTACGGCCTTCGTCAGCATTCTTTGTGTCACACTGGATAGTGATACTTTATAAATTGAATGTATTTAACTCAACTATTTTTAACAAATAGAAACTGGGAATTATCTCCTTTCGTAGGTTACTTTATATTATATTCAACATTTTTTTATTTTTCGAATTTATTATATGAGTTACATTTCAGTTATGTATTTAATAAAGCTTTTTTGTAATAGTTCTATTCCTTGAATTTTTAGGAATGACTTTTATACACCACCAGACTATTATATTGTATTTTATTGTTACATTTTACCTTAGCTATCCTTTGGATAGCAATGAAGTATATAGTATGTACAGAAAAATTTACAATTATTAGACACCAGCAGAATGTAATGCATTTTCTGGCTCGCTACGGCCTTCGTCAGCATTCTTTGTGTCACACTGGATAGTGATACTTTATAAATTGAATGTTTTTAACTCAACTATTTTTAACAAATAGAAACTCAGAATTATCTCCTTTCGTAGGTTACTTTATATTATATTCAACATTTTTTTATTTTTCGAATTTATTCTATGAGTTACATTTCAGTTATGTATTTTATAAAGCTTTTTTGTAATAGTTCTATTCCTTAAATTTTTAGGAATGACTTTTATACACCACCAGACTATTATATAGTATTTTCTTGTTACATTTTACCTTAGCTATCCTTTGGATAGCAATGAAGTATATAGTATGTACAGAAAAATTTACAATTATTAGACACCAGCAGAATGTAATACATTTTCTGGCCCGCTACGGCCTTCGTCAGCATTCTTTGTGTCACACTGGATAGTGATACTTTATAAATTGAATGTATTTAACTCAACTATTTTTAACAAATAGAAACTGGGAATTATCTCCTTTCGTAGGTTACTTTATATTATATTCAATATTTTTTTATTTTTCGAATTTATTCTATGAGTTACATTTCAGTTATGTATTTTATAAAGCTTTTTTGTAATAGTTCTATTCCTTAAATTTTTAGGAATGACTTTTATACACCACCAGACTATTATATTGTATTTTCTTGTTACATTTTACCTTAGCTATCCTTTGGATAGCAATGAAGTATATAGTATGTACAGAAAAATTTACAATTATTAGACACCAGCAGAATGTAATGCATTTTCTGGCCCGCTACGGCCCGCTACGGCCTTCGTCAGCATTCTTTGTGTCACACTGGATAGTGATACTTTATAAATTGAATGTATTTAACTCAACTATTTTTAACAAATAGAAACTGGGAATTATCTCCTTTCGTAGGTTACTTTATATTATATTCAACATTTTTTTATTTTTCGAATTTATTCTATGAGTTACATTTCGGTTATGTATTTTATAAAGCTTTTTTGTAATAGTTATATTCCTTAAATTTTTAGGAATGACTTTTATACACCACCAGACTATTATATTGTATTTTCTTGTTACATTTTACCTTAGCTATCCTTTGGATAGCAATGAAGTATATAGTATGTACAGAAAAATTTACAATTATTAGACACCAGCAGAATGTAATGCATTTTCTGGCCCGCTACGGCCCGCTACGGCCTTCGTCAGCATTCTTTGTGTCACACTGGATAGTGATACTTTATAAATTGAATGTATTTAACTCAACTATTTTTAACAAATAGAAACTGGGAATTATCTCCTTTCGTAGGTTACTTTATATTATATTCAACATTTTTTTATTTTTCGAATTTATTCTATGAGTTACATTTCGGTTATGTATTTTATAAAGCTTTTTTGTAATAGTTATATTCCTTAAATTTTTAGGAATGACTTTTATACACCACCAGACTATTATATTGTATTTTCTTGTTACATTTTACCTTAGCTATCCTTTGGATAGCAATGAAGTATATAGTATGTACAGAAAAATTTACAATTATTAGACACCAGCAGAATGTAATGCATTTTCTGGCCCGCTACGGCCCGCTACGGCCTTCGTCAGCATTCTTTGTGTCACACTGGATAGTGATACTTTATAAATTGAATGTATTTAACTCAACTATTTTTAACAAATAGAAACTGGGAATTATCTCCTTTCGTAGGTTACTTTATATTATATTCAACATTTTTTTATTTTTCGAATTTATTCTATGAGTTACATTTCGGTTATGTATTTTATAAAGCTTTTTTGTAATAGTTATATTCCTTAAATTTTTAGGAATGACTTTTATACACCACCAGACTATTATATTGTATTTTCTTGTTACATTTTACCTTAGCTATCCTTTGGATAGCAATGAAGTATATAGTATGTACAGAAAAATTTACAATTATTAGACACCAGCAGAATGTAATGCATTTTCTGGCCCGCTACGGCCTTCGTCAGCATTCTTTGTGTCACACTGGATAGTGAAACTTTATAAATTGAATGTATTTAACTCAACTATTTTTAACAAATAGAAACTGGGAATTATCTCCTTTCGTAGGTTACTTTATATTATATTCAACATTTTTTATTTTTCGAATTTATTCTATGAGTTACATTTCAGTTATGTATTTTATAAAGCTTTTTTGTAATAGTTCTATTCCTTAAATTTTTAGGAATGACTTTTATACACCACCAGACTATTATATTGTATTTTCTTGTTACATTTTACCTTAGCTATCCTTTGGATAGCAATGAAGTATATAGTATGTACAGAAAAATTTACAATTATTAGACACCAGCAGAATGTAATGCATTTTCTGGCCCGCTACGGCCCGCTACGGCCTTCGTCAGCATTCTTTGTGTCACACTGGATAGTGATACTTTATAAATTGAATGTATTTAACTCAACTATTTTTAACAAATAGAAACTGGGAATTATCTCCTTTCGTAGGTTACTTTATATTATATTCAACATTTTTTTATTTTTCGAATTTATTATATGAGTTACATTTCAGTTATGTATTTAATAAAGCTTTTTTGTAATAGTTCTATTCCTTGAATTTTTAGGAATGACTTTTATACACCACCAGACTATTATATTGTATTTTATTGTTACATTTTACCTTAGCTATCCTTTGGATAGCAATGAAGTATATAGTATGTACAGAAAAATTTACAATTATTAGACACCAGCAGAATGTAATGCATTTTCTGGCCCGCTACGGCCTTCGTCAGCATTCTTTGTGTCACACTGGATAGTGATACTTTATAAATTGAATGTTTTTAACTCAACTATTTTTAACAAATAGAAACTGGGAATTATCTCCTTTCGTAGGTTACTTTATATTATATTCAACATTTTTTTATTTTTCGAATTTATTCTATGAGTTACATTTCAGTTATGTATTTTATAAAGCTTTTTTGTAATAGTTCTATTCCTTAAATTTTTAGGAATGACTTTTATACACCACCAGACTATTATATAGTATTTTCTTGTTACATTTTACCTTAGCTATCCTTTGGATAGCAATGAAGTATATAGTATGTACAGAAAAATTTACAATTATTAGACACCAGCAGAATGTAATACATTTTCTGGCCCGCTACGGCCTTCGTCAGCATTCTTTGTGTCACACTGGATAGTGATACTTTATAAATTGAATGTATTTAACTCAACTATTTTTAACAAATAGAAACTGGGAATTATCTCCTTTCGTAGGTTACTTTATATTATATTCAATATTTTTTTATTTTTCGAATTTATTCTATGAGTTACATTTCAGTTATGTATTTTATAAAGCTTTTTTGTAATAGTTCTATTCCTTAAATTTTTAGGAATGACTTTTATACACCACCAGACTATTATATTGTATTTTCTTGTTACATTTTACCTTAGCTATCCTTTGGATAGCAATGAAGTATATAGTATGTACAGAAAAATTTACAATTATTAGACACCAGCAGAATGTAATGCATTTTCTGGCCCGCTACGGCCTTCGTCAGCATTCTTTGTGTCACACTGGATAGTGATACTTTATAAATTGAATGTATTTAACTCAACTATTTTTAACAAATAGAAACTGGGAATTATCTCCTTTCGTAGGTTACTTGGCCCGCTACGGCCTTCGTCAGCATTCTTTGTGTCACACTGGATAGTGATACTTTATAAATTGAATGTATTTAACTCAACTATTTTTAACAAATAGAAACTGGGAATTATCTCCTTTCGTAGGTTACTTTATATTATATTCAACATTTTTTTATTTTTCGAATTTATTCTATGAGTTACATTTCAGTTATGTATTTTATAAAGCTTTTTTGTAATAGTTCTATTCATAAATTTTTAGGAATGACTTTTATACACCACCAGACTATTATATTGTATTTTCTTGTTACATTTTACCTTAGCTATCCTTTGGATAGCAATGAAGTATATAGTATGTACAGAAAAATTTACAATTATTAGACACCAGCAGAATGTAATGCATTTTCTGGCCCGCTACGGCCTTCGTCAGCATTCTTTGTGTCACACTGGATAGTGATACTTTATAAATTGAATGTATTTAACTCAACTATTTTTAACAAATAGAAACTGGGAATTATCTCCTTTCGTAGGTTACTTTATATTATATTCAACATTTTTTTATTTTTCGAATTTATTCTATGAGTTACATTTCAGTTATGTATTTTATAAAGCTTTTTTGTAATAGTTCTATTCCTTAAATTTTTAGGAATGACTTTTATACACCACCAGACTATTATATTGTATTTTCTTGTTACATTTTACCTTAGCTATCCTTTGGATAGCAATGAAGTATATAGTATGTACAGAAAAATTTACAATTATTAGACACCAGCAGAATGTAATGCATTTTCTGGCCCGCTACGGCCTTCGTCGGCATTCTTTGTGTCACACTGGATAGTGATACTTTATAAATTGAATGTATTTAACTCAACTATTTTTAACAAATAGAAACTGGGAATTATCTCCTTTCCTAGGTTACTTTATATTATATTCAACATTTTTTTATTTTTCGAATTTATTCTATGAGTTACATTTCAGTTATGTATTTTATAAAGCTTTTTTGTAATAGTTCTATTCCTTAAATTTTTAGGAATGACTTTTATACACCACCAGACTATTATATTGTATTTTCTTGTTACATTTTACCTTAGCTATCCTTTGGATAGCAATGAAGTATATAGTATGTACAGACAAATTTACAATTATTAGACACCAGCAGAATGTAATGCATTTTCTGGCCCGCTACGGCCTTCGTCAGCATTCTTTGTGTCACACTGGATAGTGATACTTTATAAATTGAATGTATTTAACTCAACTATTTTTAACAAATAGAAACTGGGAATTATCTCCTTTCGTAGGTTACTTTATATTATATTCAACATTTTTTTATTTTTCGAATTTATTCTATGAGTTACATTTCAGTTATGTATTTTATAAAGCTTTTTTGTAATAGTTCTATTCCTTAAATTTTTAGGAATGACTTTTATACACCACCAGACTATTATATTGTATTTTCTTGTTACATTTTACCTTAGCTATCCTTTGGATAGCAATGAAGTATATAGTATGTACAGAAAAATTTACAATTATTAGACACCAGCAGAGTGTAATGCATTTTCTGGCCCGCTACGGCCTTCGTCAGCATTCTTTGTGTCACACTGGATAGTGATACTTTATAAATTGAATGTATTTAACTCAACTATTTTTAACAAATAGAAACTGGGAATTATCTCCTTTCGTAGGTTACTTTATATTATATTCAACATTTTTTTATTTTTCGAATTTATTCTATGAGTTACATTTCAGTTATGTATTTTATAAAGCTTTTTTGTAATAGTTCTATTCCTTAAATTTTTAGGAATGACTTTTATACACCACCAGACTATTATATTGTATTTTCTTGTTACATTTTACCTTAGCTATCCTTTGGATAGCAATGAAGTATATAGTATGTACAGAAAAATTTACAATTATTAGACACCAGCAGAATGTAATGCATTTTCTGGCCCGCTACGGCCTTCGTCAGCATTCTTTGTGTCACACTGGATAGTGATACTTTATAAATTGAATGTATTTAACTCAACTATTTTTAACAAATAGAAACTGGGAATTATCTCCTTTCGTAGGTTACTTTATATTATATTCAACATTTTTTTATTTTTCGAATTTATTATATGAGTTACATTTCAGTTATGTATTTAATAAAGCTTTTTTGTAATAGTTATATTCCTTGAATTTTTAGGAATGACTTTTATACACCACCAGACTATTATATTGTATTTTATTGTTACATTTTACCTTACGCTGGGTCTCCACGTTGCAATATTTATTGCTAAGTGCAAGCAAAAACGTCGGCAGAACAATGACAGAACAATGGAGCAATAATTGCTGAATTTATTGCTGGAGAACACTTGAAATTGCTTTGCCATAAATTTGCAATTTTCACCGCGAGTAGTCGTATAAAGTTTTGTGGCTGTACATATTTATAACAAATGTTTTATGTTGTGTTTTGAAGTGGTTGTGAAATTTTCTTTTTTAAATTAATAAAATAATTAATTGTAATTGTCGTAGCTGTGTTTTGTATTACTTTTTTTGTTTATTTGCGTTAAAAAAAAGTTGAATTGTTCTATTGAAAAATAAAAATATACAAAAAAATAAATTCGTCGTTTGCTTTTGTTGATCTTGACGTTTATTAAAAAATATAATATATAATAATATATTTATTGATTGCTTTTTTAATAAATAAACACACAAACAAAAAACAGCCGTACAGAGAAATGAAATGTCAGATAAATTACAACTGATTTGACAGCATATTGCTAAGCAATAATTGCTCAAGCAATAAGAAGAGCAATCATTGCGCAATGGATTGCCACTCATGGCAATATGCGGTCTATACGTCGCAAATTTTATGGAGCAATGAAATTTGACGTTTGCCGCAATAAATATTGCTACGTGAAGACCCGGGGTTAGCTATCCTTTGGATAGCAATGAAGTATATAGTATGTACAGAAAAATTTACAATTATTAGACACCAGCAGAATGTAATGCATTTTCTGGCCCGCTACGGCCTTCGTCAGCATTCTTTGTGTCACACTGGATAGTGATACTTTATAAATTGAATGTATTTAACTCAACTATTTTTAACAAATAGAAACTGGGAATTATCTCCTTTCGTAGGTTACTTTATATTATATTCAACATTTTTTTATTTTTCGAATTTATTCTATGAGTTACATTTCAGTTATGTATTTTATAAAGCTTTTTTGTAATAGTTCTATTCCTTAAATTTTTAGGAATGACTTTTATACACCACCAGACTATTATATTGTATTTTCTTGTTACATTTTACCTTAGCTATCCTTTGGATAGCAATGAAGTATATAGTATGTACAGAAAAATTTACAATTATTAGACACCAGCAGAATGTAATGCATTTTCTGGCCCGCTACGGCCTTCGTCAGCATTCTTTGTGTCACACTGGATAGTGATACTTTATAAATTGAATGTATTTAACTCAACTATTTTTAACAAATAGAAACTGGGAATTATCTCCTTTCGTAGGTTACTTTATATTATATTCAACATTTTTTTATTTTTCGAATTTATTCGATGAGTTACATTTCAGTTATGTATTTTATAAAGCTTTTTTGTAATAGTTCTATTCCTTAAATTTTTAGGAATGACTTTTATACACCACCAGACTATTATATTGTATTTTCTTGTTACATTTTACTTTAGCTATCCTTTGGATAGCAATGAAGTATATAGTATGTACAGACAAATTTACAATTATTAGACACCAGCAGAATGTAATGCATTTTCTGGCCCGCTACGGCCTTCGTCAGCATTCTTTGTGTCACACTGGATAGTGATACTTTATAAATTGAATGTATTTAACTCAACTATTTTTAACAAATAGAAACTGGGAATTATCTCCTTTCGTAGGTTACTTTATATTATATTCAACATTTTTTTATTTTTCGAATTTATTCTATGAGTTACATTTCAGTTATGTATTTTATAAAGCTTTTTTGTAATAGTTCTATTCCTTAAATTTTTAGGAATGATTTTTATACACCACCAGACTATTATATTGTATTTTCTTGTTACATTTTACCTTAGCTATCCTTTGGATAGCAATGAAGTATATAGTATGTACAGAAAAATTTACAATTATTAGACACCAGCAGAATGTAATGCATTTTCTGGCCCGCTACGGCCTTCGTCAGCATTCTTTGTGTCACACTGGATAGTGATACTTTATAAATTGAATGTATTTAACTCAACTATTTTTAACAAATAGAAACTGGGAATTATCTCCTTTCGTAGGTTACTTTATATTATATTCAACATTTTTTTATTTTTCGAATTTATTCTATGAGTTACATTTCAGTTATGTATTTTATAAAGCTTTTTTGTAATAGTTCTATTCCTTAAATTTTTAGGAATGACTTTTATACACCACCAGACTATTATATTGTATTTTCTTGTTACATTTTACCTTAGCTATCCTTTGGATAGCAATGAAGTATATAGTATGTACAGAAAAATTTACAATTATTAGACACCAGCAGAATGTAATGCATTTTCTGGCCCGCTACGGCCTTCGTCAGCATTCTTTGTGTCACACTGGATAGTGATACTTTATAAATTGAATGTATTTAACTCAACTATTTTTAACAAATAGAAACTGGGAATTATCTCCTTTCGTAGGTTACTTTATATTATATTCAACATTTTTTTATTTTTCGAATTTATTCTATGAGTTACATTTCAGTTATGTATTTTATAAAGCTTTTTTGTAATAGTTCTATTCCTTAAATTTTTAGGAATGACTTTTATACACCACCAGACTATTATATTGTATTTTCTTGTTACATTTTACCTAGCTATCCTTTGGATAGCAATGAAGTATATAGTATGTACAGACAAATTTACAATTATTAGACACCAGCAGAATGTAATGCATTTTCTGGCCCGCTACGGCCTTCGTCAGCATTCTTTGTGTCACACTGGATAGTGATACTTTATAAATTGAATGTATTTAACTCAACTATTTTTAACAAATAGAAACTGGGAATTATCTCCTTTCGTAGGTTACTTTATATTATATTCAACATTTTTTTATTTTTCGAATTTATTCTATGAGTTACATTTCAGTTATGTATTTTATAAAGCTTTTTTGTAATAGTTCTATTCCTTAAATTTTTAGGAATGACTTTTATACACCACCAGACTATTATATTGTATTTTCTTGTTACATTTTACCTTAGCTATCCTTTGGATAGCAATGAAGTATATAGTATGTACAGAAAAATTTACAATTATTAGACACCAGCAGAATGTAATGCATTTTCTGGCCCGCTACGGCCTTCGTCAGCATTCTTTGTGTCACACTGGATAGTGATACTTTATAAATTGAATGTATTTAACTCAACTATTTTTAACAAATAGAAACTGGGAATTATCTCCTTTCGTAGGTTACTTTATATTATATTCAACATTTTTTTATTTTTCGAATTTATTCTATGAGTTACATTTCAGTTATGTATTTTATAAAGCTTTTTTGTAATAGTTCTATTCCTTAAATTTTTAGGAATGACTTTTATACACCACCAGACTATTATATTGTATTTTCTTGTTACATTTTACCTTAGCTATCCTTTGGATAGCAATGAAGTATATAGTATGTACAGAAAAATTTACAATTATTAGACACCAGCAGAATGTAATGCATTTTCTGGCCCGCTACGGCCTTCGTCAGCATTCTTTGTGTCACACTGGATAGTGATACTTTATAAATTGAATGTATTTAACTCAACTATTTTTAACAAATAGAAACTGGGAATTATCTCCTTTCGTAGGTTACTTTATATTATATTCAACATTTTTTTATTTTTCGAATTTATTCTATGAGTTACATTTCAGTTATGTATTTTATAAAGCTTTTTTGTAATAGTTCTATTCCTTAAATTTTTAGGAATGACTTTTATACACCACCAGACTATTATATTGTATTTTCTTGTTACATTTTACCTTAGCTATCCTTTGGATAGCAATGAAGTATATAGTATGTACAGACAAATTTACAATTATTAGACACCAGCAGAATGTAATGCATTTTCTGGCCCGCTACGGCCTTCGTCAGCATTCTTTGTGTCACACTGGATAGTGATACTTTATAAATTGAATGTATTTAACTCAACTATTTTTAACAAATAGAAACTGGGAATTATCTTCTTTCGTAGGTTACTTTATATTATATTCAACATTTTTTTATTTTTCGAATTTATTCTATGAGTTACATTTCAGTTATGTATTTTATAAAGCTTTTTTGTAATAGTTCTATTCCTTAAATTTTTAGGAATGACTTTTATACACCACCAGACTATTATATTGTATTTTCTTGTTACATTTTACCTTAGCTATCCTTTGGATAGCAATGAAGTATATAGTATGTACAGAAAAATTTACAATTATTAGACACCAGCAGAATGTAATGCATTTTCTGGCCCGCTACGGCCTTCATCAGCATTCTTTGTGTCACACTGGATAGTGATACTTTATAAATTGAATGTATTTAACTCAACTATTTTTAACAAATAGAAACTGGGAATTATCTCCTTTCGTAGGTTACTTTATATTATATTCAACATTTTTTTATTTTTCGAATTTATTCTATGAGTTACATTTCAGTTATGTATTTTATAAAGCTTTTTTGTAATAGTTCTATTCCTTAAATTTTTAGGAATGACTTTTATACACCACCAGACTATTATATTGTATTTTCTTGTTACATTTTACCTTAGCTATCCTTTGGATAGCAATGAAGTATATAGTATGTACAGAAAAATTTACAATTATTAGACACCAGCAGAATGTAATGCATTTTCTGGCCCGCTACGGCCCGCTACGGCCTTCGTCAGCATTCTTTGTGTCACACTGGATAGTGATACTTTATAAATTTAATGTATTTAACTCAACTATTTTTAACAAATAGAAACTGGGAATTATCTGCTTTCGTAGGTTACTTTATATTATATTCAACATTTTTTTATTTTTCGAATTTATTATATGAGTTACATTTCAGTTATGTATTTAATAAAGCTTTTTTGTAATAGTTCTATTCCTTGAATTTTTAGGAATGACTTTTATACACCACCAGACTATTATATTGTATTTTATTGTTACATTTTACCTTAGCTATCCTTTGGATAGCAATGAAGTATATAGTACGTACAGAAAAATTTACAATTATTAGACACCAGCAGAATGTAATGCATTTTCTGGCCCGCTACGGCCTTCGTCAGCATTCTTTGTGTCACACTGGATAGTGATACTTTATAAATTGAATGTATTTAACTCAACTATTTTTAACAAATAGAAACCGGGAATTATCTCCTTTCGTAGGTTACTTTATATTATATTCAACATTTTTTTATTTTTCGAATTTATTCTATGAGTTACATTTCAGTTATGTATTTTATAAAGCTTTTTTGTAATAGTTATATTCCTTAAATTTTTAGGAATGACTTTTATACACCACCAGACTATTATATTGTATTTTCTTGTTACATTTTACCTTAGCTATCCTTTGGATAGCAATGAAGAATAAAGTATGTACAGAAAAATTTTCAATTATTAGACACCAGCAGAATGTAATGCATTTTCTGGCCCGCTACGGCCTTCGTCAGCATTCTTTGTGTCACACTGGATAGTGATACTTTATAAATTGAATGTATTTAACTCAACTATTTTTAACAAATAGAAACTGGGAATTATCTCATTTCGTAGGTTATTTTATATTAAATTCAACAGCTTTTTATTTTTCGAATTTATTCTATGAGTTACATTTCAGGTATGTATTTTATGAAGCATTTTTGTAATAGTTCTATTCCTTAAATTTTTAGGAATGACTTTTATACACCACCAGACTATTATATTGTATTTTCTTGTTACATTTTACCTTAGCTATCCTTTGGATAGCAATGAAGTATATAGTATGTACAGAAAAATTTACAATTACTAGACACCAGCAGAATGTAATGCATTTTCTGGCCCGCTACGGCCTTTGTCAGCATTCTTTGTGTCACACTGGATAGTGATACTTTATAAATTGAATGTATTTAACTCAACTATTTTTAACAAATAGAAACTGGGAATTATCTCCTTTCGTAGGTTACTTTATATTATATTCAACATTTTTTTATTTTTCGAATTTATTCTAGAGTTACATTTCAGTTATGTATTTTATAAAGTTTTTTTGTAATAGTTCTATTCCTTAAATTTTTAGGAATGACTTTTATACACCACCAGACTATTATATTGTATTTTCTTGTTACATTTTACCTTAGCTATCCTTTGGATAGTAGAGTTGGGTAGTTCATGAACGAACTAGTTCAATTGAACTAGTCAGTCAGATGAACGTTGAACTGTCATTCAGTCTGACAGTTCCTTTTAGTTCAACAGTTCACTTTTCGTCACTTTGTCTTTTGCGTCAGCAGTCTTTTGAGAGGGTTCATGTAGTTCAATTCATTTAGTTCAATTCATTTAGTTCACAGGTTCATTTACTTCAGTTGCTTGTCCACTTGATTTCTTATTCTTTACCGCACTGATTGAAAAGAAACAACAATAGTATTAGTGTCTCTATGTTTAACATTATATTGTTTCATAAATTTTTCATATTATTCGAATGTGTATTCTATGTCAAATACATTCCTCAAAAGCTTTTATACTTTAATAGTCTCATTCCTTCATTATTTCACAGGAATATTTTCTAAGCACTATCAGAATTTTTGTTTTGTATAAAAAATAACACAAAAATAAACAACAACAGAATAAGAAATCAAAACAAGCAACTGAAGTAAATGAACCTTTAAACTACATACATGAACTGACTTAAATGAACTGACTGACGAAATATACAGCTGGCTCAAAAGACTGACTGACTAAAAGTGAACTACTGAACTGGAAGAACGAACTAGTTCACTTTTTTAAAATGAACTCTATTGACAAGTCACCCAAATGAACGATTAAGCCCAAGACTATTGGATAGCAATGAAGTATATAGTATGTACAGAAAAATTTACAATTATTAGACACCAGCAGAATGTAATGCATTTTCTGGCCCGCTACGGCCTTCGTCAGCATTCTTTGTGTCACACTGGATAGTGATACTTTATAAATTGAATGTATTTAACTCAACTATTTTTAACAAATAGAAACCGGGAATTATCTCCTTTCGTAGGTTACTTTATATTATATTCAACATTTTTTTATTTTTCGAATTTATTCTATGAGTTACATTTCAGTTATGTATTTTATAAAGCTTTTTTGTAATAGTTATATTCCTTAAATTTTTAGGAATGACTTTTATACACCACCAGACTATTATATTGTATTTTCTTGTTACATTTTACCTTAGCTATCCTTTGGATAGCAATGAAGAATAAAGTATGTACAGAAAAATTTTCAATTATTAGACACCAGCAGAATGTAATGCATTTTCTGGCCCGCTACGGCCTTCGTCAGCATTCTTTGTGTCACACTGGATAGTGATACTTTATAAATTGAATGTATTTAACTCAACTATTTTTAACAAATAGAAACTGGGAATTATCTCATTTCGTAGGTTATTTTATATTAAATTCAACAGCTTTTTATTTTTCGAATTTATTCTATGAGTTACATTTCAGGTATGTATTTTATGAAGCATTTTTGTAATAGTTCTATTCCTTAAATTTTTAGGAATGACTTTTATACACCACCAGACTATTATATTGTATTTTCTTGTTACATTTTACCTTAGCTATCCTTTGGATAGCAATGAAGTATATAGTATGTACAGAAAAATTTACAATTACTAGACACCAGCAGAATGTAATGCATTTTCTGGCCCGCTACGGCCTTTGTCAGCATTCTTTGTGTCACACTGGATAGTGATACTTTATAAATTGAATGTATTTAACTCAACTATTTTTAACAAATAGAAACTGGGAATTATCTCCTTTCGTAGGTTACTTTATATTATATTCAACATTTTTTTATTTTTCGAATTTATTCTATGAGTTACATTTCAGTTATGTATTTTATAAAGCTTTTTTGTAATAGTTTTATTCCTTAAATTTTTAGGAATGACTTTTATACACCACCAGACTATTATATTGTATTTTCTTGTTACATTTTACCTTAGCTATCCTTTGGATAGCAATGAAGTATATAGTATGTACAGAAAAATTTACAATTATTAGACACCAGGAGAATGTCATGCATTTTTTGGCCCGCTACGGCCTTCGTCAGCATTCTTTGTGTCACACTGGATAGTGATACTTTATAAATTGAATGTATTTAACTCAACTATTTTTAACAAATAGAATCTGGGAATTATCTCCTTTCGTAGGTTACTTTATATTATATTCAACATTTTTTTATTTTTCGAATTTATTCTATGAGTTACATTTCAGTTATGTATTTTATAAAGCTTTTTTGTAATAGTTATATATTCCTTAAATTTTTAGGAATGACTTTTATACACCACCAGACTATTTTATTGTATTTTCTTGTTACATTTTACCTTAGCTATCCTTTGGATAGCAATGAAGTATATATTATGTACAGAAAAATTTACAATTATTAGACACCAGCAGAATGTAATGCATTTTCTGGCCCGCTACGGCCTTTGTCAGCATTCTTTGTGTCACACTGGATAGTGATACTTTATAAATTGAATGTATTTAACTCAACTATTTTTAACAAATAGAAACTGGGAATTATCTCCTTTCGTAGGTTACTTTATATTTTATTCAACATTTTTTTATTTTTCGAATTTATTCTATGAGTTACATTTCAGTTATGTATTTTATAAAGCTTTTTTGTAATAGTTCTATTCCTTAAATTTTTAGGAATGACTTTTATACACCACCAGACTATTATATTGTATTTTCTTGTTACATTTTACCTTAGCTATCCTTTGGATAGCAATGAAGTATATAGTATTAGAGTTGTGTCGTTCCGGAACGACCTAGTTCCATTGAACGATTCCCTAAAAGGAACGGTGCGAACTTTTTCAACAGTTCCGTTTTTATCGTTCCTCGTTCCGCAATTGCAATCCGTTGAATCATCACATGTTTTTCTGTAGGTTTATTTTTTGTGTGTTGATTAGTGTTGCCGACTTTTGTGTATTTAGATCGTGACACATAAAAAATTTCTTATTAAATCAATTAATGATGTGATTCAAAGCAATATACCGGATTAAAACAGTTGTTATTTTTTACAAACATTAAAGAAATTATATAATTATTATTAATGTAGTCGTTACGCCACAACATGACAACAAACAATAACAAATATATGTTTATTAACGTTTTTACGAACGACAAAGAAGTTTTATCGTTCCTCGTTCATTCATTGTTCAAAGTAAAAAACAGGAACGATGAACGAAAGGAACGACCTAGTTCCTTTGATCTAACGGATCGGTCGGAACGATTCCACAAAAGGAACGATTTGGCCCAACTCTATATAGTATGTACAGAAAAATTTACAATTATTAGACACCAGCAGAATGTAATGCATTTTCTGGCCCGCTACGGCCTTTGTCAGCATTCTTTGTGTCACACTGGATAGTGATACTTTATAAATTGAATGTATTTAACTCAACTATTTTTAACAAATAGAAACTGGGAATTATCTCCTTTCGTAGGTTACTTTATATTATATTCAACATTTTTTTATTTTTCGAATTTATTCTATGAGTTACATTTCAGTTATGTATTTTATAAAACTTTTTTGTAATAGTTCTATTCCTTAAATTTTTAGGAATGACTTTTATACACCACCAGACTATTATATTGTATTTTCTTGTTACATTTTACCTTAGCTATCCTTTGGATAGCAATGAAGTATATAGTATGTACAGAAAAATTTACAATTATTAGACACCAGCAGAATGTAATGCATTTTCTGGCCCGCTACGGCCTTCGTCAGCATTCTTTGTGTCACACTGGATAGTGATACTTTATAAATTGAATGTATTTAACTCAACTATTTTTAACAAATAGAAACTGGGAATTATCTCCTTTCGTAGGTTACTTTATATTATATTCAACATTTTTTTATTTTTCGAATTTATTCTATGAGTTACATTTCAGTTATGTATTTTATAAAGCTTTTTTGTAATAGTTCTATTCCTTAAATTTTTAGGAATGACTTTTATACACCACCAGACTATTATATTGTATTTTCTTGTTACATTTTACCTTAGCTATCCTTTGGATAGCAATGAAGTATATAGTATGTACAGAAAAATTTACAATTATTAGACACCAGCAGAATGTAATGCATTTTCTGGCCCGCTACGGCCTTCGTCAGCATTCTTTGTGTCACACTGGATAGTGATACTTTATAAATTGAATGTATTTAACTCAACTATTTTTAACAAATAGAAACTGGGAATTATCTCCTTTCGTAGGTTACTTTATATTATATTCAACATTTTTTTATTTTTCGAATTTATTCTATGAGTTACATTGCAGTTATGTATTTTATAAAGCTTTTTGTAATAGTTCTATTCCTTAAATTTTTAGGAATGACTTTTATACACCACCAGACTATTATATTGTATTTTCTTGTTACATTTTACCTTAGCTATCCTTTTGATAGCAATGAAGTATATAGTATGTACAGAAAAATTTACAATTATTAGACACCAGCAGAATGTAATGCATTTTCTGGCCCGCTACGGCCTTCGTCAGCATTCTTTGTGTCACACTGGATAGTGATACTTTATAAATTGAATGTATTTAACTCAACTATTTTTAACAAATAGAAACTGGGAATTATCTCCTTTCGTAGGTTACTTTATATTATATTCAACATTTTTTTATTTTTCGAATTTATTCTATGAGTTACATTTCAGTTATGTATTTTATAAAGCTTTTTGTAATAGTTCTATTCCTTAAATTTTTAGGAATGACTTTTATACACCACCAGACTATTATATTGTATTTTCTTGTTACATTTTACCTTAGCTATCCTTTGGATAGCAATGAAGTATATAGTATGTACAGAAAAATTTACAATTATTAGACACCAGCAGAATGTAATGCATTTTCTGGCCCGCTACGGCCTTCGTCAGCATTCTTTGTGTCACACTGGATAGTGATACTTTATAAATTGAATGTATTTAACTCAACTATTTTTAACAAATAGAAACTGGGAATTATCTCCTTTCGTAGGTTACTTTATATTATATTCAACATTTTTTTATTTTTCGAATTTATTCTATGAGTTACATTTCAGTTATGTATTTTATAAAGCTTTTTTGTAATAGTTCTATTCCTTAAATTTTTAGGAATGACTTTTATACACCACCAGACTATTATATTGTATTTTCTTGTTACATTTTACCTTAGCTATCCTTTGGATAGCAATGAAGTATATAGTATGTACAGAAAAATTTACAATTATTAGACACCAGCAGAATGTAATGCATTTTCTGGCCCGCTACGGCCTTCGTCAGCATTCTTTGTGTCACACTGGATAGTGATACTTTATAAATTGAATGTATTTAACTCAACTATTTTTAACAAATAGAAACTGGGAATTATCTCCTTTCGTAGGTTACTTTATATTATATTCAACATTTTTTTATTTTTCGAATTTATTCTATGAGTTACATTGCAGTTATGTATTTTATAAAGCTTTTTGTAATAGTTCTATTCCTTAAATTTTTAGGAATGACTTTTATACACCACCAGACTATTATATTGTATTTTCTTGTTACATTTTACCTTAGCTATCCTTTTGATAGCAATGAAGTATATAGTATGTACAGAAAAATTTACAATTATTAGACACCAGCAGAATGTAATGCATTTTCTGGCCCGCTACGGCCTTCGTCAGCATTCTTTGTGTCACACTGGATAGTGATACTTTATAAATTGAATGTATTTAACTCAACTATTTTTAACAAATAGAAACTGGGAATTATCTCCTTTCGTAGGTTACTTTATATTATATTCAACATTTTTTTATTTTTCGAATTTATTCTATGAGTTACATTTCAGTTATGTATTTTATAAAGCTTTTTGTAATAGTTCTATTCCTTAAATTTTTAGGAATGACTTTTATACACCACCAGACTATTATATTGTATTTTCTTGTTACATTTTACCTTAGCTATCCTTTTGATAGCAATGAAGTATATAGTATGTACAGAAAAATTTACAATTATTAGACACCAGCAGAATGTAATGCATTTTCTGGCCCGCTACGTCCTTCGTCAGCATTCTTTGTGTCACACTGGATAGTGATACTTTATAAATTGAATGTATTTAACTCAACTATTTTTAACAAATAGAAACTGGGAATTATCTCCTTTCGTAGGTTACTTTATATTATATTCAACATTTTTTTATTTTTCGAATTTATTCTATGAGTTACATTTCAGTTATGTATTTTATAAAACTTTTTTGTAATAGTTCTATTCCTTAAATTTTTAGGAATGACTTTTATACACCACCAGACTATTATATTGTATTTTCTTGTTACATTTTACCTTAGCTATCCTTTGGATAGCATTGAAGTATATAGTATGTACAGAAAAATTTACAATTATTAGACACCAGCAGAATGTAATGCATTTTCTGGCCCGCTACGGCCTTCGTCAGCATTCTTTGTGTCACACTGGATAGTGATACTTTATAAATTGAATGTATTTAACTCAACTATTTTTAACAAATAGAAACTGGGAATTATCTCCTTTCGTAGGTTACTTTATATTATATTCAACATTTTTTTATTTTTCGAATTTATTCTATGAGTTACATTTCAGTTATGTATTTTATAAAGCTTTTTTGTAATAGTTCTATTCCTTAAATTTTTAGGAATGACTTTTATACACCACCAGACTATTATATTGTATTTTCTTGTTATATTTTACCTTAGCTATCCTTTGGATAGCAATGAAGTATATAGTATGTACAGAAAAATTTACAATTATTAGACACCAGCAGAATGTAATGCATTTTCTGGCCCGCTACGGCCTTCGTCAGCATTCTTTGTGTCACACTGGATAGTGATACTTTATAAATTGAATGTATTTAACTCAACTATTTTTAACAAATAGAAACTGGGAATTATCTCCTTTCGTAGGTTACTTTATATTATATTCAACATTTTTTTATTTTTCGAATTTATTCTATGAGTTACATTTCAGTTATGTATTTTATAAAGCTTTTTTGTAATAGTTCTATTCCTTAAATTTTTAGGAATGACTTTTATACACCACCAGACTATTATATTGTATTTTCTTGTTACATTTTACCTTAGCTATCCTTTGGATAGCAATGAAGTATATAGTATGTACAGAAAAATTTACAATTATTAGACACCAGCAGAATGTAATGCATTTTCTGGCCCGCTACGGCCTTCGTCAGCATTCTTTGTGTCACACTGGATAGTGATACTTTATAAATTGAATGTATTTAACTCAACTATTTTTAACAAATAGAAACTGGGAATTATCTCCTTTCGTAGGTTACTTTATATTATATTCAACATTTTTTTATTTTTCGAATTTATTCTATGAGTTACATTTCAGTTATGTATTTTATAAAGCTTTTTTGTAATAGTTCTATTCCTTAAATTTTTAGGAATGACTTTTATACACCACCAGACAGACTATTATATTGTATTTTCTTGTTATATTTTACCTTAGCTATCCTTTGGATAGCAATGAAGTATATAGTATGTACAGAAAAATTTACAATTATTAGACACCAGCAGAATGTAATGCATTTTCTGGCCCGCTACGGCCTTCGTCAGCATTCTTTGTGTCACACTGGATAGTGATACTTTATAAATTGAATGTATTTAACTCAACTATTTTTAACAAATAGAAACTGGGAATTATCTCCTTTCGTAGGTTACTTTATATTATATTCAACATTTTTTTATTTTTCGAATTTATTCTATGAGTTACATTTCAGTTATGTATTTTATAAAGCTTTTTTGTAATAGTTCTATTCCTTAAATTTTTAGGAATGACTTTTATACACCACCAGACTATTATATTGTATTTTCTTGTTACATTTTACCTTAGCTATCCTTTGGATAGCAATGAAGTATATAGTATGTACAGAAAAATTTACAATTATTAGACACCGGCAGAATTTAATGCATTTTCTGGCCCGCTACGGCCTTCGTCAGCATTCTTTGTGCCACACTGGATAGTGATACTTTATAAATTGAATGTGTTTAACTCAACTATTTTTAACAAATAGAAACTGGGAATTATCTCCTTTCGTAGGTTACTTTATATTATACTAGCTGGACCCGGTCCGCTTTGCTGGCCCTTAGTAAAGATTTAAAATTTTATAAAATATGAACGTATTTAATTGATTTTCAAAACATTAAAAAAAATAATAATAAATGTTTTACTTGCCAGCAAATGCTATTAGATTCTTCATGTTTGTTTAAAATTATTGGATACCCTAACCGCGTATTTGAAAAATATTTATGGAAGTGGAAATAGACTTTGGTAAACTAAAATTAACATAAATGTTTGGAATAAAACTGGCTATTAAACCATATTAATTTTGTTTTTTCATTTTGGTGATTTTAGCGTATTTAAGTGAATTACCGCTGAATTGATAAATGTATATTGATAAAGATTTAGTGACATACCATGCATCTAAATTTTAAAACATTATGTTTAGCGATTACGACGAAAATTACAAAAATATAAAAACGTGGTGCCATCTATCGGATAAATATGAAACTCCACAGAAACACTCCTCATACCTCATACATCAAACACACAAATGTTGGTCAAAGTCGGTGCAGTAGTTTTTGAGTTTAGCGATTACAAACAAACACGTCTCTTTTATATATATAGATGCATCTAAATTTTAAAACATTATTTTACCGATTAGACGAAAATGACAAAAATATAAAAACGTGGTGCCATCTATCGGATAATTACGAAACTCCACAGAAACACTCCTCATACCTCATACATCAAACACACAAATGTTGGTCAAAGTCGGTGCAGTAGTTTTTGAGTTTAGCGATTACAAACAAACACGTCTCTTTTATATATATAGATTCAACATTTTTTTATTTTTCGAATTTATTCTATGAGTTACATTTCAGTTATGTATTTTATAAAGCTTTTTTGTAATAGTTCTATTCCTTAAATTTTTAGGAATGACTTTTATACACCACCAGACTATTATATTGTATTTTCTTGTTACATTTTACCTTAGCTATCCTTTGGATAGCAATGAAGTATATAGTATGTACAGAAAAATTTACAATTATTAGACACCAGCAGAATGTAATGCATTTTCTGGCCCGCTACGGCCTTCGTCAGCATTCTTTGTGTCACACTGGATAGTGATACTTTATAAATTGAATGTATTTAACTCAACTATTTTTAACAAATAGAAACTGGGAATTATCTCCTTTCGTAGGTTACTTTATATTATATTAAACATTTTTTTATTTTTCGAATTTATTCTATGAGTTACATTTCAGTTATGTATTTTATAAAGCTTTTTTGTAATAGTTCTATTCCTTAAATTTTTAGGAATGACTTTTATACACCACCAGACTATTATATTGTATTTTCTTGTTACATTTTACCTTAGCTATCCTTTGGATAGCAATGAAGTATATAGTATGTAGAGAAAAATTTAGAATTATTAGACACCAGCAGAATGTAATGCATTTTCTGGCCCGCTACGGCCTTCGTCAGCATTCTTTGTGTCACACTGGATAGTGATACTTTATAAATTGAATGTATTTAACTCAACTATTTTTAACAAATAGAAACTGGGAATTATCTCCTTTCGTAGGTTACTTTATATTATATTCAACATTTTTTTATTTTTCGAATTTATTCTATGAGTTACATTTCAGTTATGTATTTTATAAAGCTTTTTTGTAATAGTTCTATTCCTTAAATTTTTAGGAATGACTTTTATACACCACCAGACTATTATATTGTATTTTCTTGTTATATTTTACCTTAGCTATCCTTTGGATAGCAATGAAGTATATAGTATGTACAGAAAAATTTACAATTATTAGACACCAGCAGAATGTAATGCATTTTCTGGCCCGCTACGGCCTTCGTCAGCATTCTTTGTGTCACACTGGATAGTGATACTTTATAAATTGAATGTATTTAACTCAACTATTTTTAACAAATAGAAACTGGGAATTATCTCCTTTCGTAGGTTACTTTATATTATATTCAACATTTTTTTATTTTTCGAATTTATTCTATGAGTTACATTTCAGTTATGTATTTTATAAAGCTTTTTTGTAATAGTTCTATTCCTTAAATTTTTAGGAATGACTTTTATACACCACCAGACTATTATATTGTATTTTCTTGTTATATTTTACCTTAGCTATCCTTTGGATAGCAATGAAGTATATAGTATGTACAGAAAAATTTACAATTATTAGACACCAGCAGAATGTAATGCATTTTCTGGCCCGCTACGGCCTTCGTCAGCATTCTTTGTGTCACACTGGATAGTGATACTTTATAAATTGAATGTATTTAACTCAACTATTTTTAACAAATAGAAACTGGGAATTATCTCCTTTCGTAGGTTACTTTATATTATATTCAACATTTTTTTATTTTTCGAATTTATTCTATGAGTTACATTTCAGTTATGTATTTTATAAAGCTTTTTTGTAATAGTTCTATTCCTTAAATTTTTAGGAATGACTTTTATACACCACCAGACTATTATATTGTATTTTCTTGTTACATTTTACCTTAGCTATCCTTTGGATAGCAATGAAGTATATAGTATGTACAGAAAAATTTACAATTATTAGACACCAGCAGAATGTAATGCATTTTCTGGCCCGCTACGGCCTTCGTCAGCATTCTTTGTGTCACACTGGATAGTGATACTTTATAAATTGAATGTATTTAACTCAACTATTTTTAACAAATAGAAACTGGGAATTATCTCCTTTCGTAGGTTACTTTATATTATATTCAACATTTTTTTATTTTTCGAATTTATTCTATGAGTTACATTTCAGTTATGTATTTTATAAAGCTTTTTGTAATAGTTCTATTCCTTAAATTTTTAGGAATGACTTTTATACACCACCAGACAGACTATTATATTGTATTTTCTTGTTATATTTTACCTTAGCTATCCTTTGGATAGCAATGAAGTATATAGTATGTACAGAAAAATTTACAATTATTAGACACCAGCAGAATGTAATGCATTTTCTGGCCCGCTACGGCCTTCGTCAGCATTCTTTGTGTCACACTGGATAGTGATACTTTATAAATTGAATGTATTTAACTCAACTATTTTTAACAAATAGAAACTGGGAATTATCTCCTTTCGTAGGTTACTTTATATTATATTCAACATTTTTTTATTTTTCGAATTTATTCTATGAGTTACATTTCAGTTATGTATTTTATAAAGCTTTTTTGTAATAGTTCTATTCCTTAAATTTTTAGGAATGACTTTTATACACCACCAGACTATTATATTGTATTTTCTTGTTATATTTTACCTTAGCTATCCTTTGGATAGCAATGAAGTATATAGTATGTACAGAAAAATTTACAATTATTAGACACCAGCAGAATGTAATGCATTTTCTGGCCCGCTACGGCCTTCGTCAGCATTCTTTGTGTCACACTGGATAGTGATACTTTATAAATTGAATGTATTTAACTCAACTATTTTTAACAAATAGAAACTGGGAATTATCTCCTTTCGTAGGTTACTTTATATTATATTCAACATTTTTTTATTTTTCGAATTTATTCTATGAGTTACATTTCAGTTATGTATTTTATAAAGCTTTTTTGTAATAGTTCTATTCCTTAAATTTTTAGGAATGACTTTTATACACCACCAGACTATTATATTGTATTTTCTTGTTACATTTTACCTTAGCTATCCTTTGGATAGCAATGAAGTATATAGTATGTACAGAAAAATTTACAATTATTAGACACCGGCAGAATTTAATGCATTTTCTGGCCCGCTACGGCCTTCGTCAGCATTCTTTGTGCCACACTGGATAGTGATACTTTATAAATTGAATGTATTTAACTCAACTATTTTTAACAAATAGAAACTGGGAATTATCTCCTTTCGTAGGTTACTTTATATTATACTAGCTGGACCCGGTCCGCTTTGCTGGCCCTTAGTAAAGATTTAAAATTTTATAAAATATGAACGTATTTAATTGATTTTCAAAACATTAAAAAAAATAATAATAAATGTTTTACTTGCCAGCAAATGCTATTAGATTCTTCATGTTTGTTTAAAATTATTGGATACCCTAACCGCGTATTTGAAAAATATTTATGGAAGTGGAAATAGACTTTGGTAAACTAAAATTAACATAAATGTTTGGAATAAAACTGGCTATTAAACCATATTAATTTTGTTTTTTCATTTTGGTGATTTTAGCGTATTTAAGTGAATTACCGCTGAATTGATAAATGTATATTGATAAAGATTTAGTGACATACCATGCATCTAAATTTTAAAACATTATGTTTAGCGATTACGACGAAAATTACAAAAATATAAAAACGTGGTGCCATCTATCGGATAAATATGAAACTCCACAGAAACACTCCTCATACCTCATACATCAAACACACAAATGTTGGTCAAAGTCGGTGCAGTAGTTTTTGAGTTTAGCGATTACAAACAAACACGTCTCTTTTATATATATAGATGCATCTAAATTTTAAAACATTATTTTACCGATTAGACGAAAATGACAAAAATATAAAAACGTGGTGCCATCTATCGGATAATTACGAAACTCCACAGAAACACTCCTCATACCTCATACATCAAACACACAAATGTTGGTCAAAGTCGGTGCAGTAGTTTTTGAGTTTAGCGATTACAAACAAACACGTCTCTTTTATATATATAGATAGATAGATAGATAGATAGATGCATCTAAATTTTAAAACATTATGTTTAGCGATTACGACGAAAATGACAAAAATATAAAAACGTGGTGCAATCTATCGGATAAATACGAAACTCCACAGAAACACTCCTCATACCTTATACATTAAACACACAAATTTTGGTCAAAGTCGGTGCAGTAGTTTTTGAGTTTAGCGATTACAAACAAACACGTCTCTTTTATATATATAGATAGATAGATAGATAGATGCATCTAAATTTTAAAACATTATGTTTTGCGATTAGACGAAAATGACAAAAATATAAAAACGTGGTGCCATCTATCGGATAAATACGAAACTCCACAGAAACACTCCTCATACCTCATACATCAAACACACAAATGTTGGTCAAAGTCGGTGCAGTAGTTTTTGAGTTTAGCGATTACAAACAAACACGTCTCTTTTATATATATAGATTCAACATTTTTTTATTTTTCGAATTTATTCTATGAGTTACATTTCAGTTATGTATTTTATAAAGCTTTTTTGTAATAGTTCTATTCCTTAAATTTTTAGGAATGACTTTTATACACCACCAGACTATTATATTGTATTTTCTTGTTACATTTTACCTTAGCTATCCTTTGGATAGCAATGAAGTATATAGTATGTACAGAAAAATTTACAATTATTAGACACCAGCAGAATGTAATGCATTTTCTGGCCCGCTACGGCCTTCGTCAGCATTCTTTGTGTCACACTGGATAGTGATACTTTATAAATTGAATGTATTTAACTCAACTATTTTTAACAAATAGAAACTGGGAATTATCTCCTTTCGTAGGTTACTTTATATTATATTCAACATTTTTTTATTTTTCGAATTTATTCTATGAGTTACATTTCAGTTATGTATTTTATAAAGCTTTTTTGTAATAGTTCTATTCCTTAAATTTTTAGGAATGACTTTTATACACCACCAGACTATTATATTGTATTTTCTTGTTACATTTTACCTTAGCTATCCTTTGGATAGCAATGAAGTATATAGTATGTACAGAAAAATTTACAAGTATTAGACACCAGCAGAATGTAATGCATTTTCTGGCCCGCTACGGCCTTCGTCAGCATTCTTTGTGTCACACTGGATAGTGATACTTTATAAATTGAATGTATTTTACTCAACTATTTTTAACAAATAGAAACTGGGAATTATCTCCTTTCGTAGGTTACTTTATATTATATTCAACATTTTTTTATTTTTCGAATTTATTCTATGAGTTACATTTCAGTTATGTATTTAAAAAACTTTTTTGTAATAGTTCTATTCCTTAAATTTTTAGGAATGACTTTTATACACCACCAGACTATTATATTGTATTTTCTTGTTACATTTTACCTTAGCTATCCTTTGGATAGCAATGAAGTATATAGTATGTACAGAAAAATTTACAATTATTAGACACCAGCAGAATGTAATGCATTTTCTGGCCCGCTACGGCCTTCGTCAGCATTCTTTGTGTCACACTGGATAGTGATACTTTATAAATTGAATGTATTTAACTCAACTAGTTTTAACAAATAGAAACTGGGAATTATCTCCTTTCGTAGGTTACTTTATATTATATTCAACATTTTTTTATTTTTCGAATTTATTCTATGAGTTACATTTCAGTTATGTATTTTATAAAGCTTTTTTGTAATAGTTCTATTCCTTAAATTTTTAGGAATGACTTCTATACACCACCAGACTATTATATTGTATTTTCTTGTTACATTTTACCTTAGCTATCCTTTGGATAGCAATGAAGTATATAGTATGTACAGAAAAATTTACAATTATTAGACACCGGCAGAATTTAATGCATTTTCTGGCCCGCTACGGCCTTCGTCAGCATTCTTTGTGCCACACTGGATAGTGATACTTTATAAATTAAATGTATTTAACTCAGCTGTTTTTAACAAATAGAAACTGGGAATTATCTCCCAAGAAAATACAATATAATAGTCTGGTGGTGTATAAAAGTCATTCCTAAAAATTTAAGGAATAGAACTAATACAAAAAAGCTTTAAAAAATACATAACTGAAATGTAACTCATAGAATAAATTCGAAAAATAAAAAAATTTAATTTAATGCATTTTCTGGCCCGCTACGGCCTTCGTCAGCATTCTTTGTGTCACACTGGATAGTGATACTTTATAAATTGAATGTATTTAACTCAACTATTTTTAACAAATAGAAACTGGGAATTATCTCCTTTCGTAGGTTACTTTATATTATATTCAACATTTTTTTTTTTTTTCGAATTTATTCTATGAGTTACATTTCAGTTATGTATTTTATAAAGCTTTTTTGTAATAGTTATATACCTTAAATTTTTAGGAATGACTTTTATACACCACCAGACTATTATATTGTATTTTCTTGTTACATTTTACCTTAGCTATCCTTTGGATAGCAATGAAGTATATAGTATGTACAGAAAAATTTACAATTATTAGACACCAGCAGAATGTAATGCATTTTCTGGCCCGCTACGGCCTTCGTCAGCATTCTTTGTGTCACACTGGATAGTGATACTTTATAAATTGAATGTATTTAACTCAACTATTTTTAACAAATAGAAACTGGGAATTATCTCCTTTCGTAGGTTACTTTATATTATATTCAACATTTTTTATTTTTCGAATTTATTCTATGAGTTACATTTCAGTTATGTATTTTATAAAGCTTTTTGTAATAGTTCTATTCCTTAAATTTTTAGGAATGACTTTTATACACCACCAGACTATTATGTTGTATTTTCTTGTTACATTTTACCTTAGCTATCCTTTTGATAGCAATGAAGTATATAGTATGTACAGAAAAATTTACAATTATTAGACACCAGCAGAATGTAATGCATTTTCTGGCCCGCTACGTCCTTTGTCAGCATTCTTTGTGTCACACTGGATAGTGATACTTTATAAATTGAATGTATTTAACTCAACTATTTTTAACAAATAGAAACTGGGAATTATCTCCTTTCGTAGGTTATTTTATATTATATTCAACATTTTTTTATTTTTCGAATTTATTCTATGAGTTACATTTCAGTTATGTATTTTATAAAACTTTTTTGTAATAGTTCTATTCCTTAAATTTTTAGGAATGACTTTTATACACCACCAGACTATTATATTGTATTTTCTTGTTACATTTTACCTTAGCTATCCTTTGGATAGCAATGAAGTATATAGTATGTACAGAAAAATTTACAATTATTAGACACCAGCAGAATGTAATGCATTTTCTGGCCCGCTACGGCCTTCGTCAGCATTCTTTGTGTCACACTGGATAGTGATACTTTATAAATTGAATGTATTTAACTCAACTATTTTTAACAAATAGAAACTGGGAATTATCTCCTTTCGTAGGTTACTTTATATTATATTCAAAATTTTTTTTATTTTTCGAATTTATTCTATGAGTTACATTTCAGTTATGTATTTTATAAAGCTTTTTTGTAATAGTTCTATTCCTTAAATTTTTAGGAATGACTTTTATACACCACCAGACTATTATATTGTATTTTCTTGTTACATTTTACCTTAGCTATCCTTTGGATAGCAATGAAGTATATAGTATGTACAGAAAAATTTACAATTATTAGACACCGGCAGAATGTAATGCATTTTCTGGCCCGCTACGGCCTTCGTCAGCATTCTTTGTGCCACACTGGATAGTGATACTTTATAAATTGAATGTATTTAACTCAACTATTTTTAACAAATAGAAACTGGGAATTATCTCCTTTCGTAGGTTACTTTATATTATATTCAACATTTTTTTATTTTTCGAATTTATTCTATGAGTTACATTTCAGTTATGTATTTTATAAAGCTTTTTTGTAATAGTTCTATTCCTTAAATTTTTAGGAATGACTTTTATACACCACCAGACTATTATATTGTATTTACTTGTTACATTTTACCTTAGCTATCCTTTGGATAGCAATGAAGTATATAGTATGTACAGAAAAATTTACAATTATTAGACACCAGCAGAATGTAATGCATTTTCTGGCCCGCTACGGCCTTCGTCAGCATTCTTTGTGTCACACTGGATAGTGATACTTTATAAATTGAATGTATTTAACTCAACTATTTTTAACAAATAGAAACTGGGAATTATCTCCTTTCGTAGGTTACTTTATATTATATTCAACATTTTTTTATTTTTCGAATTTTGTATTTTCTTGTTACATTTTACCTTAGCTATCCTTTGGATAGCAATGAAGTATATAGTATGTACAGAAAAATTTACAATTATTAGACACCAGCAGAATGTAATGCATTTTCTGGCCCGCTACGGCCTTCGTCAGCATTCTTTGTGTCACACTGGATAGTGATACTTTATAAATTGAATGTATTTAACTCAACTATTTTTAACAAATAGAAACTGGGAATTATCTCCCAAGAAAATACACTATAATAGTCTGGTGGTGTATAAAAGTCATTCCTAAAATTTTAAGGAATAGAACTATTACAAAAAAGCTTTATAAAATACATAACTGAAATGTAACTCATAGAATAAATTCAAATAATAAAAAAATGTTGAACATAATATAAAGTAACCTACGAAAGGAAATAATTCCCAGTTTCTATTTGTTAAAAATAGTTGAGTTAAATACATTCAATTTATAAAGTATTACTATCCAGTGTGACACAAAGAATGCTGGCGAAGGCTGTAGCGGGCCAGAAAATGCATTACATTCTGCCGGTGTCTAATAATTGTAAATTTTTCTGTACATACTATATACTTCATTGCTATCCAAAGGATAGCTAAGGTAAAATGTAACAAGAAAATACAATATAATAGTCTGGTGGTGTATAAAAGTCATTCCTAAAAATTTAAGGAATAGAACTATTACAAAAAAGCTTTACAAAATACATAACTGAAATGTAACTCATAGAATAAATTCGAAAAATAAAAAAATTTTGAATATAATATAAAGTAACCTACGAAAGGAGATAAGTCCCAGTTTCTATTTGTTAAAAATAGTTGAGTTAAATACATTCAATTTATAAAGTATCACTATCCAGTGTGACACAAAGAATGCTGCGAAGGCCGTAGCGGGCCAGAAAATGCATTACATTCTGCTGGTGTCTAATAATTGTAAATTTTTCTGTACATACTATATACTTCATTGCTATCCAAAGGATAGCTAAGGTAAAATGTAACAAGAAAATACAATATAATAGTCTGGTGGTGTATAAAAGTCATTCCTAAAAATTTAAGGAATAGAACTATTACAAAAAAGCTTTATAAAATACATAACTGAAATGTAACTCATAGAATAAATTCGAAAAATAAAAAAATGTTGAATATAATATAAAGTAACCTACGAAAGGAGATAATTCCCAGTTTCTATTTGTTAAAAATAGTTGAGTTAAATACATTCAATTTATAAAGTATCACTATCCAGTGTGACACAAAGAATGCTGACGAAGGCCGTAGCGGGCCAGAAAATGCATTACATTCTGCTGGTGTCTAATAATTGTAAATTTTTCTGTACATACTATATACTTCATTGCTATCCAAAGGATAGCTAAGGTAAAATGTAACAAGAAAATACAATATAATAGTCTGGTGGTGTATAAAAGTCATTCCTAAAAATTTAAGGAATAGAACTATTACAAAAAAGCTTTATAAAATACATAACTGAAATGTAACTCATAGAATAAATTCGAAAAATAAAAAAATGTTGAATATAATATAAAGTAACCTACGAAAGGAGATAATTCCCAGTTTCTATTTGTTAAAAATAGTTGAGTTAAATACATTCAATTTATAAAGTATCACTATCCAGTGTGACACAAAGCATGCTGACGAAGGCCGTAGCGGGCCAGAAAATGCATTACATTCTGCTGGTGTCTAATAATTGTAAATTTTTCTGTACATACTATATACTTCATTGCTATCCAAAGGGTAGCTAAGGTAAAATGTAACAAGAAAATACAATATAATAGTCTGGTGGTGTATAAAAGTCATTCCTAAAA
This sequence comes from Pollenia griseotomentosa, assembly GCA_963931875.1. Classification (NCBI taxonomy): domain Eukaryota; kingdom Metazoa; phylum Arthropoda; class Insecta; order Diptera; family Polleniidae; genus Pollenia; species Pollenia griseotomentosa. The sequence continues at coordinate 158,895,634 of OZ007560.1, forward strand.
ATTTAAGGAATAGAACTATTACAAAAAAGCTTTATAAAATACATAACTGAAATGTAACTCATAGAATAAATTCGAAAAATAAAAAAATGTTGAATATAATATAAAGTAACCTACGAAAGGAGATAATTCCCAGTTTCTATTTGTTAAAAATAGTTGAGTTAAAAACATTCAATTTATAAAGTATTACTATCCAGTGTGACACAAAGAATGCTGACAAAAACCATAGCGGGCCAGAAAATGCATTACATTCTGCTGGTGTCTAATAATTGTAAATTTTTCTGTACATACTATATACTTCATTGCTATCCAAAGGATAGCTAAGGTAAAATGTAACAAGAAAATACAATATAATAGTCTGGTGGTGTATAAAAGTCATTCCTAAAAATTTAAGGAATAGAACTATTACAAAAAAGTATTATAAAATACATAACTGAAATGTAACTCATAGAATAAATTCGAAAAAAAAAAAAATGTTGAATATAATATAAAGTAACCTACGAAAGGAGATAATTCCCAGTTTCTATTTGTTAAAAATAGTTGAGTTAAATACATTCAATTTATAAAGTATCACTATCCAGTGTGAGACAAAGAATGCTGACGAAGGCCGTAGCGGGCCAGAAAATGCATTACATTCTGCTGGTGTCTAATAATTGTAAATTTTTCTGTACATACTATATACTTCATTGCTATCCAAAGGATAGCTAAGGTAAAATGTAACAAGAAAATACAATATAATAGTCTGGTGGTGTATAAAAGTCATTCCTAAAAATTTAAGGAATAGAACTATTACAAAAAAGCTTTATAAAATACATAACTGAAATGTAGCTCATAGAATAAATTCGAAAAATAAAAAAATGTTGAATATAATATAAAGTAACCTACGAAAGGAGATAATTCCCAGTTTCTATTTGTTAAAAATAGTTGAGTTAAATACGTTCAATTTATAAAGTATCACTATCCAGTGAGACACAAAGAATGCTGACGAAGGCCGTAGCGGGCCAGAAAATGCATTACATTCTGCTGGTGTCTAATAATTGTAAATTTTTCTGTACATACTATATGCTTCATTGCTATCCAAAGGATAGCTAAGGTAAAATGTAACAAGAAAATACAATATAATAGTCTGGTGGTGTATAAAAGTCATTCCTAAAAATTTAAGGAATAGAACTATTACAAAAAAGCTTTATAAAATACATAACTGAAATGTAACTCATAGAATAAATTCGAAAAATAAAAAAATGTTGAATATAATTTAAAGTAACCTACGAAAGGAGATAATTCCCAGTTTCTATTTGTTAAAAATAGTTGAGTTAAATACATTCAATTTATAAAGTATCACTATCCAGTGTGAATGCTGACGAAGGCCGTAGCGGGCCAGAAAATGCATTACATTCTGCTGGTGTCTAATAATTGTAAATTTTTCTGTACATACTATATACTTCATTGCTATCCAAAGGATAGCTAAGGTAAAATGTAACAAGAAAATACAATATAATAGTCTGGTGGTGTATAAAAGTCATTCCTAAAAATTTAAGGAATAGAACTATTACAAAAAAGCTTTATAAAATACATAACTGAAATGTAACTCATAGAATAAATTCGAAAAATAAAAAAATGTTGAATATAATTTAAAGTAACCTACGAAAAGAGATAATTCCCAGTTTCTATTTGTTAAAAATAGTTGAGTTAAATACATTCAATTTATAAAGTATCACTATCCAGTGTGAATGCTGACGAAGGCCGTAGCGGGCCAGAAAATGCATTACATTCTGCTGGTGTCTAATAATTGTAAATTTTTCTGTACATACTATATACTTCATTGCTATCCAAAGGATAGCTAAGGTAAAATGTAACAAGAAAATACAATATAATAGTCTGGTGGTGTATAAAAGCCATTCCTAAAAATTTAAGGAATAGAACTATTACAAAAAAGCTTTATAAAATACATAACTGAAATGTAACTCATAGAATAAATTCGAAAAATAAAAAAATGTTGAATATAATATAAAGTAACCTACGAAAGGAGATAATTCCCAGTTTCTATTTGTTAAAAATAGTTGAGTTAAAAACATTCAATTTATAAAGTAAAACTATCCAGTGTGACACAAAGAATGCTGACGAAGGCCGTAGCGGGCCAGAAAATGCATTACATTCTGCTGGTGTCTAATAATTGTAAATTTTTCTGTACATACTATATACTTCATTGCTATCCAAAGGATAGCTAAGGTAAAATGTAACAATAAAATACAATATAATAGTCTGGTGGTGTATAAAAGTCATTCCTAAAAATTTAAGGAATAGAACTATTACAAAAAAGCTTTATAAAATACATAACTGAAATGTAACTCATAGAATAAATTCGAAAAATAAAAAAATGTTGAATATAATATAAAGTAACCTACGAAAGGAGATAATTCCCAGTTTCTATTTGTTAAAAATAGTTGAGTTAAATACATTCAATTTATAAAGTATCACTATCCAGTGTGACACAAAGAATGCTGACGAAGGCCGTAGCGGGCCAGAAAATGCATTACATTCTGCTGGTGTCTAATAATTGTAAATTTTTCTGTACATACTATATACTTCATTGCTATCCAAAGGATAGCTAAGGTAAAATGTAACAAGAAAATACAATATAATAGTCTGGTGGTGTATAAAAGTCATTCCTAAAAATTTAAGGAATAGAACTATTACAAAAAAGCTTTATAAAATACATAACTGAAATGTAACTCATAGAATAAATTCGAAAAATAAAAAAATGTTGAATATAATATAAAGTAACCTACGAAAGGAGATAATTCCCAGTTTCTATTTGTTAAAAATAGTTGAGTTAAATACATTCAATTTATAAAGTATCACTATCCAGTGTGACACAAAGCATGCTGACGAAGGCCGTAGCGGGCCAGAAAATGCATTACATTCTGCTGGTGTCTAATAATTGTAAATTTTTCTGTACATACTATATACTTCATTGCTATCCAAAGGATAGCTAAGGTAAAATGTAACAAGAAAATACAATATAATAGTCTGGTGGTGTATAAAAGTCATTCCTAAAAATTTAAGGAATATAACTATTACAAAAAAGCTTTATAAAATACATAACTGAAATGTAACTCATAGAATAAATTCGAAAAATAAAAAAATGTTGAATATAATATAAAGTAACCTACGAAAGGAGATAATTCCCAGTTTCTATTTGTTAAAAATAGTTGAGTTAAATACATTCAATTTATAAAGTATCACTATCCAGTGTGACACAAAGCATGCTGACGAAGGCCGTAGCGGGCCAGAAAATGCATTACATTCTGCTGGTGTCTAATAATTGCTAATTTTTCTGTACATACTATATACTTCATTGCTATCCAAAGGGTAGCTAAGGTAAAATGTAACAAGAAAATACAATATAATAGTCTGGTGGTGTATAAAAGTCATTCCTAAAAATTTAAGGAATAGAACTATTACAAAAAAGCTTTATAAAATACATAACTGAAATGTAACTCATAGAATAAATTCGAAAAATAAAAAATGTTGAATATAATATAAAGTAACCTACGAAAGGAGATAATTCCCAGTTTCTATTTGTTAAAAATAGTTGAGTTAAATACATTCAATTTATAAAGTATCACTATCCAGTGTGACACAAAGAATGCTGACGAAGGCCGTAGCGGGCCAGAAAATGCATTACATTCTGCTGGTGTCTAATAATTGTAAATTTTTCTGTACATACTATATATAGTTCATTGCTATCCAAAGGATATCTAAGGTAAAATGTAACAAGAAAATACAATATAATAGTCTGGTGGTGTATAAAAGTCATTCCTAAAAATTTAAGGAATAGAACTATTACAAAAAAGCTTTATAAAATACATAACTGAAATGTAACTCATAGAATAAATTCGAAAAATAAAAAATGTTGAATATAATATAAAGTAACCTACGAAAGGAGATAATTCCCAGTTTCTATTTGTTAAAAATAGTTGAGTTAAATACATTCAATTTATAAAGTATCACTATCCAGTGTGACACAAAGCATGCTGACGAAGGCCGTAGCGGGCCAGAAAATGCATTACATTCTGCTGGTGTCTAATAATTGTAAATTTTTCTGTACATACTTTATACTTCATTGCTATCCAAAGGATAGCTAAGGTAAAATGTAACAAGAAAATACAATATAATAGTCTGGTGGTGTATAAAAGTCATTCCTAAAAGTTTAAGGAATAGAACTATTACAAAAAAGCTTTATAAAATACATAACTGAAATGTAACTCATAGAATAAATTCGAAAAATAAAAAAATGTTGAATATAATATAAAGTAACCTACGAAAGGAGATAATTCCCAGTTTCTATTTGTTAAAAATAGCTGAGTTAAATACATTCAATTTATAAAGTATCACTATCCAGTGTGACACAAAGAATGCTGACGAAGGCCGTAGGGGGCCAGAAAATGCATTACATTCTGCTGGTGTCTAATAATTGTAAATTTTTCTGTACATACTATATACTTCATTGCTATCCAAAGGATAGCTAAGGTAAAATGTAACAAGAAAATACAATATAATAGTCTGGTGGTGTATAAAAGTCATTCCTAAAAATTTAAGGAATAGAACTATTACAAAAAAGCTTTATAAAATACATAACTGAAATGTAACTCATAGAATAAATTCGAAAAATAAAAAAATGTTGAATATAATATAAAGTAACCTACGAAAGGAGATAATTCCCAGTTTCTATTTGTTAAAAATAGTTGAGTTAAATACATTCAATTTATAAAGTATCACTATCCAGTGTGACACAAAGCATGCTGACGAAGGCCGTAGCGGGCCAGAAAATGCATTACATTCTGCTGGTGTCTAATAATTGTAAATTTTTCTGTACATACTATATACTTCATTGCTATCCAAAGGATAGCTAAGGTAAAATGTAACAAGAAAATACAATATAATAGTCTGGTGGTGTATAAAAGTCATTCCTAAAAATTTAAGGAATAGAACTATTACAAAAAAGCTTTATAAAATACATAACTGAAATGCAACTCATAGAATAAATTCGAAAAATAAAAAAATGTTTAATATAATATAAAGTAACCTACGAAAGGAGATAATTCCCAGTTTCTATTTGTTTAAGGAATACAACTATTACAAAAAAGCTTTATAAAATACATTACTGAAATGTAACTCATAGAATAAATTCGAAAAATAAAAAAATGTTGAATATAATATAAAGTAACCTACGAAAGGAGATAATTCCCAGTTTCTATTTGTTAAAAATAGTTGAGATAAATACATTCAATTTATAAAGTATCACTATCCAGTGTAACACAAAGAATGCTGACGAAGGCCGTAGCGGGCCAGAAAATGCATTACATTCTGCTGGTGTCTAATAATTGTAAATTTTTCTGTACATACTATATACTTCATTGCTATCCAAAGGATAGCTAAGGTAAAATGTAACAAGAAAATACAATATAATAGTCTGGTGGTGTATAAAAGTCATTCCTAAAAATTTAAGGAATAGAACTATTACAAAAAAGCTTTATAAAATACATAACTGAAATGTAACTCATAGAATAAATTCGAAAAATAAAAAAATGTTGAATATAATATAAAGTAACCTACGAAAGAAGAAAATTCCCAGTTTCTATTTGTTAAAAATAGTTGAGTTAAATACATTCAATTTATAAAGTATCACTATCCAGTGTGACACAAAGAATGCTGACGAAGGCCGTAGCGGGCCAGAAAATGCATTACATTCTGCTGGTGTCTAATAATTGTAAATTTTTCTGTACATACTATATACTTCATTGCTATCCAAAGGATAGCTAAGGTAAAATGTAACAAGAAAATACAATATATTAGTCTGGTGGTGTATAAAAGTCATTCCTAAAAATTTAAGAAATAGAACTATTACAAAAAAGTATTATAAAATACATAACTGAAATGTAACTCATAGAATAAATTCGAAAAAAAAATGTTGAATATAATATAAAGTAACCTACGAAAGGAGATAATTCCCAGTTTCTATTTGTTAAAAATAGTTGAGTTAAATACATTCAATTTATAAAGTATCACTATCCAGTGTGACACAAAGAATGCTGACGAAGGCCGTAGCGGGCTAGAAAATGCATTACATTCTGCTGGTGTCTAATAATTGTAAATTTTTCTGTACATACTATATACTTCATTGCTATCCAAAGGATAGCTAAGGTAAAATGTAACAAGAAAATACAATATAATAGTCTGGTGGTGTATAAAAGTCATTCCTAAAAATTTAAGGAATAGAACTATTACAAAAAAGCTTTATAAAATACATAACTGAAATGTAACTCATAGAATAAATTCGAAAAATACAAAAAATGTTGAATATAATATAAAGTAACCTACGAAAGGAGATAATTCCCAGTTTCTATTTGTTAAAAATAGTTGAGTTAAATACATTCAATTTATAAAGTATAACTTTCCAGTGTGACACAAAGAATGCTGACGAAGGCCGTAGCGGGCCAGAAAATGCATTACATTCTGCTGGTGTCAAATAATTGTAAATTTTTCTGTACATACTATATACTTCATTGCTATCCAAAGGATAGCTAAGGTAAAATGTAACAAGAAAATACAATATAATAGTCTGGTGGTGTATAAAAGTCATTCCTTAAAATTTAAGGAATAGAACTATTACAAAAAAGCTTTATAAAATACATAACTGAAATGTAACTCATAGAATAAATTCGAAAAATAAAAAAATGTTGAATATAATATAAAGTAACCTACGAAAGGAGATAATTCCCAGTTTCTATTTGTTAAAAATAGTTGAGTTAAATACATTCAATTTATAAAGTATAACTTTCCAGTGTGACACAAAGAATGCTGACGAAGGCCGTAGCGGGCCAGAAAATGCATTACATTCTGCTGGTGTCTAATAATTGTAAATTTTTCTGTACATACTATATACTTCATTGCTATCCAAAGGATAGCTAAGGTAAAATGTAACAAGAAAATACAATATAATAGTCTGGTGGTGTATAAAAGTCATTCCTAAAAATTTAAGGAATAGAACTATTACAAAAAAGCTTTATCAAATACATAACTGAAATGTAACTCATAGAATAAATTCGAAAAATAAAAAAATGTTGAATATAATATAAAGTAACCTACGAAAGGAGATAATTCCCAGTTTCTATTTGCTAAAAATAGTTGAGTTAAATACATTCAATTTATAAAGTATCACTATCCAGTGTGACACAAAGAATGCTAACGAAGGCCGTAGCGGGCCAGAAAATGCATTACATTCTGCTGGTGTCTAATAATTGTAAATTTTTCTGTACATACTACATATATACTTCATTGCTATCCAAAGGATAGCTAAGGTAAAATGTAACAAGAAAATACAATATAATAGTCTGGTGGTGTATAAAAGTCATTCCTAAAAATTTAAGGAATAGAACTATTACAAAAAAGCTTTATAAAATACATAACTGAAATGTAGCTCATAGAATAAATTCGAAAAATAAAAAAATGTTGAATATAATATAAAGTAACCTACGAAAGGAGATAATTCCCAGTTTCTATTTGTTAAAAATAGTTGAGTTAAATACATTCAATTTATAAAGTATCACTATCCAGTGAGACACAAAGAATGCTGACGAAGGCCGTAGCGGGCCAGAAAATGCATTACATTCTGCTGGTGTCTAATAATTGTAAATTTTTCTGTACATACTATATACTTCATTGCTATCCAAAGGATAGCTAAGGTAAAATGTAACAAGAAAATACAATATAATAGTCTGGTGGTGTATAAAAGTCATTCCTAAAAATTTAAGGAATAGAACTGTTACAAAAAAGCTTTATAAAATACATAACTGAAATGTAACTCATAGAATAAATTCGAAAAATAAAAAAATGTTGAATATAATTTAAAGTAACCTCGAAAGGAGATAATTCCCAGTTTCTATTTGTTAAAAATAGTTGAGTTAAATACATTCAATTTATAAAGTATCACTATCCAGTGTGAATGCTGACGAAGGCCGTAGCGGGCCAGAAAATGCATTACATTCTGCTGGTGTCTAATAATTGTAAATTTTTCTGTACATACTATATACTTCATTGCTATCCAAAGGATAGCTAAGGTAAAATGTAACAAGAAAATACAATATAATAGTCTGGTGGTGTATAAAAGTCATTCCTAAAAATTTAAGGAATAGAACTATTACAAAAAAGCTTTATAAAATACATAACTGAAATGTAACTCATAGAATAAATTCGAAAAATAAAAAAATGTTGAATATAATATAAAGTAACCTACGAAAGGAGATAATTCCCAGTTTCTATTTGCTAAAAATAGTTGAGTTAAAAACATTCAATTTATAAAGTATCACTATCCAGTGTGAATGCTGACGAAGGCCGTAGCGGGCCAGAAAATGCATTACATTCTGCTGGTGTCTAATAATTGTAAATTTTTCTGTACATACTATATACTTCATTGCTATCCAAAGGATAGCTAAGGTAAAATGTAACAAGAAAATACAATATAATAGTCTGGTGGTGTATAAAAGTCATTCCTAAAAATTTAAGGAATAGAACTATTACAAAAAAGCTTTATAAAATACATAACTGAAATGTAACTCATAGAATAAATTCGAAAAATAAAAAAATGTTGAATATAATTTAAAGTAACCTACGAAAGGAGATAATTCCCAGTTTCTATTTGTTAAAAATAGTTGAGTTAAATACATTCAATTTATAAAGTATCACTATCCAGTGTGAATGATGACGAAGGCCGTAGCGGGCCAGAAAATGCATTACATTCTGCTGGTGTCTAATAATTGTAAATTTTTCTGTACATACTATATACTTCATTGCTATCCAAAGGATAGCTAAGGTAAAATGTAACAAGAAAATACAATATAATAGTCTGGTGGTGTATAAAAGACATTCCTAAAAATTTAAGGAATAGAACTATTACAAAAAAGCTTTATAAAATACATAACTGAAATGTAGCTCATAGAATAAATTCGAAAAATAAAAAAATGTTGAATATAATATAAAGTAACCTACGAAAGGAGATAATTCCCAGTTTCTATTTGTTAAAAATAGTTGAGTTAAATACATTCAATTTATAAAGTATCACTATCCAGTGTGAATGATGACGAAGGCCGTAGCGGGCCAGAAAATGCATTACATTCTGCTGGTGTCTAATAATTGTAAATTTTTCTGTACATACTATATACTTCATTGCTATCCAAAGGATAGCTAAGGTAAAATGTAACAAGAAAATACAATATAATAGTCTGGTGGTGTATAAAAGTCATTCCTAAAAATTTAAGGAATAGAACTATTACAAAAAAGCTTTATAAAATACATAACTGAAATGTAGCTCATAGAATAAATTCGAAAAATAAAAAAATGTTGAATATAATATAAAGTAACCTACGAAAGGAGATAATTCCCAGTTTCTATTTGTTAAAAATAGTTGAGTTAAATACATTCAATTTATAAAGTATCACTATCCAGTGAGACACAAAGAATGCTGACGAAGGCCGTAGCGGGCCAGAAAATGCATTACATTCTGCTGGTGTCTAATAATTGTAAATTTTTCTGTACATACTATATACTTCATTGCTATCCAAAGGATAGCTAAGGTAAAATGTAACAAGAAAATACAATATAATAGTCTGGTGGTGTATAAAAGTCATTCCTAAAAATTTAAGGAATAGAACTATTACAAAAAAGCTTTATAAAATACATAACTGAAATGTAACTCATAGAATAAATTCGAAAAATAAAAAAATGTTGAATATAATTTAAAGTAACCTACGAAAGGAGATAATTCCCAGTTTCTATTTGTTAAAAATAGTTGAGTTAAATACATTCAATTTATAAAGTATCACTATCCAGTGTGAATGCTGACGAAGGCCGTAGCGGGCCAGAAAATGCATTACATTCTGCTGGTGTCTAATAATTGTAAATTTTTCTGTACATACTATATACTTCATTGCTATCCAAAGGATAGCTAAGGTAAAATGTAACAAGAAAATACAATATAATAGTCTGGTGGTGTATAAAAGTCATTCCTAAAAATTTAAGGAATATAACTATTACAAAAAAGCTTTATAAAATACATAACTGAAATGTAACTCATAGAATAAATTCGAAAAATAAAAAAATGTTGAATATAATTTAAAGTAACCTACGAAAGGAGATAATTCCCAGTTTCTATTTGTTAAAAATAGTTGAGTTAAATACATTCAATTTATAAAGTATCACTATCCAGTGTGAATGCTGACGAAGGCCGTAGCGGGCCAGAAAATGCATTACATTCTGCTGGTGTCTAATAATTGTAAATTTTTCTGTACATACTATATACTTCATTGCTATCAAAAGGATAGCTAAGGTAAAATGTAACAAGAAAATACAATATAATAGTCTGGTGGTGTATAAAAGTCATTCCTAAAAATTTAAGGAATAGAACTATTACAAAAAAGCTTTATAAAATACATAACTGAAATGTAACTCATAGAATAAATTCGAAAAATAAAAAAATGTTGAATATAATATAAAGTAACCTACGAAAGGAGATAATTCCCAGTTTCTATTTGTTAAAAATAGTTGAGTTAAAAACATTCAATATATAAAGTATCACTATCCAGTGTGAATGCTGACGAAGGCCGTAGCGGGCCAGAAAATGCATTACATTCTGCTGGTGTCTAATAATTGTAAATTTTTCTGTACATACTATATACTTCATTGCTATCCAAAGGATAGCTAAGGTAAAATGTAACAAGAAAATACAATATAATAGTCTGGTGGTGTATAAAAGTCATTCCTAAAAATTTAAGGAATAGAACTATTACAAAAAAGCTTTATAAAATACATAACTGAAATGTAACTCATAGAATAAATTCGAAAAATAAAAAAATGTTGAATATAATATAAAGTAACCTACGAAAGGAGATAATTCCCAGTTTCTATTTGTTAAAAATAGTTGAGTTAAAAACATTCAATTTATAAAGTATCACTATCCAGTATGACACAAAGAATGCTGACGAAGGCCGTAGCGGGCCAGAAAATGCATTACATTCTGCTGGTGTCTAATAATTGCTAATTTTTCTGTACATACTATATACTTCATTGCTATCCAAAGGGTAGCTAAGGTAAAATGTAACAAGAAAATACAATATAATAGTCTGGTGGTGTATAAAAGTCATTCCTAAAAATTTAAGGAATAGAACTATTACAAAAAAGCTTTATAAAATACATAACTGAAATGTAACTCATAGAATAAATTCGAAAAATAAAAAAATGTTGAATATAATATAAAGTAACCTACGAAAGGAGATAATTCCCAGTTTCTATTTGTTAAAAATAGTTGAGTTAAAAACATTCAATTTATAAAGTATCACTATCCAGTGTGACACAAAGAATGCTGACGAAGGCCGTAGCGGGCCAGAAAATGCAATACATTCTGCTGGTGTCTAATAATTTAAATTTTTCTGTACATACTATATACTTCATTGCTATCCAAAGGATAGCTAAGGTAAAATGTAACAATAAAATACAATATAATAGTCTGGTGGTGTATAAAAGTCATTCCTAAAAATTTAAGGAATAGAACTATTACGAAAAAGCTTTATAAAATACATAACTGAAATGTAACTCATAGAATAAATTCGAAAAATAAAAAAATGTTGAATATAATATAAAGTAACCTACGAAAGGAGATAATTCCCAGTTTCTATTTGTTAAAAATAGTTGAGTTAAATACATTCAATTTATAAAGTATCACTATCCAGTGTGACACAAAGAATGCTGACGAAGGCCGTAGCGGGCCAGAAAATGCATTACATTCTGCTGGTGTCTAATAATTCTAAATTTTTCTCTACATACTATATACTTCATTGCTATCCAAAGGATAGCTAAGGTAAAATGTAACAAGAAAATACAATATAATAGTCTGGTGGTGTATAAAAGTCATTCCTAAAAATTTAAGGAATAGAACTATTACAAAAAAGCTTTATAAAATACATAACTGAAATGTAACTCATAGAATAAATTCGAAAAATAAAAAAATGTTGAATATAATATAAAGTAACCTACGAAAGGAGATAATTCCCAGTTTCTATTTGTTAAAAAAAGTTGAGTTAAAAACATTCAATTTATAAAGTATCACTATCCAGTGTGACACAAAGAATGCTGACGAAGGCCGTAGCGGGCCAGAAAATGCATTACATTCTGCTGGTGTCTAATAATTGTAAATTTTTCTGTACATACTATATACTTCATTGCTATCCAAAGGATAGCTAAGGTAAAATGTAACAAGAAAATACAATATAATAGTCTGGTGGTGTATAAAAGTCATTCCTAAAAATTTAAGGAATAGAACTATTACAAAAAAACGTTATATAATAAATAACTGAAATGTAACTCATAGCATAAATTAGAAAAATAAAAAAATGTTGAATATAATATAAAGTAACCTACGAAAGGAGATAATTCCCAGTTTCTATTTGTTAAAAATAGTTGAGTTAAAAACATTCAATTTATAAAGTATCACTATCCAGTGTGACACAAAGAATGCTGACGAAGGCCGTAGCGGGCCAGAAAATGCATTACATTCTGCTGGTGTCTAATAATTGTAAATTTTTCTGTACATACTATATACTTCATTGCTATCCAAAGGATAGCTAAGGTAAAATGTAACAATAAAATACAATATAATAGTCTGGTGGTGTATAAAAGTCATTCCTAAAAATTTAAGGAATAGAACTATTACAAAAAAGCTTTATAAAATACATAACTGAAATGTAACTCATAGAATAAATTCGAAAAATAAAAAAATGTTGAATATAATATAAAGTAACCTACGAAAGGAGATAATTCCCAGTTTCTATTTGTTAAAAATAGTTGAGTTAAATACATTCAATTTATAAAGTATCACTATCCAGTGTGACACAAAGAATGCTGACGAAGGCCGTAGCGGGCCAGAAAATGCATTACATTCTGCTGGTATCTAATAATTGTAAATTTTTTTGTACATACTATATACTTCATTGCTATCCAAAGGATAGCTAAGGTAAAATGTAACAAGAAAATACAATATAATAGTCTGGTGGTGTATAAAAGTCATTCCTAAAAATTTAAGGAATAGAACTATTACAAAAAAGCTTTATAAAATACATAACTGAAATGTAACTCATAGAATAAATTCGAAAAATAAAAAAATGTTGAATATAATATAAAGTAACCTACGAAAGGAGATAATTCCCAGTTTCTATTTGTTAAAAATAGTTGAGTTAAATACATTCAATTTATAAAGTATCACTATCCAGTGTGACACAAAGAATGCTGACGAAGGCCGTAGCGGGCCAGAAAATGCATTACATTCTGCTGGTGTGTAATAATTGTAAATTTTTCTGTACATACTATATACTTCATTGCTATCCAAAGGATAGCTAAGGTAAAATGTAACAAGAAAATACAATATAATAGTCTGGTGGTGTATAAAAGTCATTCCTAAAAATTTAAGGAATAGAACTATTACAAAAAAGCTTTATAAAATACATAACTGAAATGTAACTCATAGAATAAATTCGAAAAATAAAAAAATGTTGAATATAATATAAAGTAACTGTAACGATTTTTGAATTGATTAAAAGTTTGAAAAAAGTAAATGGTAATCATTATTAAAAATCCCCTTCTACCATCACTGATAGTACCAATATAGTTACTTCTGTCATTATTTTAGTTTTAAATACCCGGTTACTTTAGCGTTTAGTATACCCATCTTTAAATAATGCTGCTTCCCCCATTTCCTTTTTGACAAAAGACTTCAAAGGTGAAAAGTCGAAATTAATACTAATAAGGAAAAAAAAAACTTAAAACTTAATTTCTTACACAGTAAACTTTATATTTCTGTATTCATCAAGTACTATACGTTGTTAATTCTGCATTTGTTATATGCATATGTAGAATAGAAAAGGTGGGTAAGTTGTGAACAGAAAGCGTTTGAAAATTATCACCACAATCTGACAACTATTTTTTTTAGACCACGAGGCACTTAATAGACTATCTTTACACCCGGACTAAAACATAATCCGGAATTCTCAGTCACCTTTAGGGACACCATTTATATTCGGTTGAAATTCAATATATATAATTTTAATATTATGTATTAAAACACATATATATTTTATCTCCACAATTTGTACATTTTTATAAATTGGTTTTTTCCCATACTTATATGAAAAAAAAAAGAAAGAGCTTATATGCTGCACAAAGGAAGTAAGAGTAAGAGTTATAAAATTATTACCTCTTAAAATTTAAAATTATTTACATTAATTTCCATATTACGTTTCTTTCTGAATAACATTGTTTAACTCTGGCCTAAAGATACTTTTACTATGCAATATCTAATCGTAATCTATTAAAACTCATTCATAACTTCATTTCTTTTAATGACCTTCAAAATATTAATTCTCATTTAATTTCATTCAACATTTTCCATTTATTTCGTTCATTATTTTACTTTTGATATTCTCTTATTTTTGTAATATTTATGAAAATATATATTTATCGCATTCTGGCATATTGATTGCTAATTGCTGATAAAAATATAAGTATTAATCACATATTGCATTTCATTAAAGTTCTTTAATTTCTTTTATTAGTATATTCTTGTGCATTATTTCAAGTAGGTCATCTTGAAAAAAAAAAACAATAATTTAGAAATAATAAATATTAAAAAGAAAATAATTATAAGAAAAAAAAATATATAGATAAAATATTGATGATTGCTAAAAATTTGTCTAGCAAAAGTAAAAAGGTATGAGAAAAGTGTTAATTCTTTGTTTAGTGAAAAACTAAGTTTGCATCCAACAACAATAATTGTACCCATAAATACATGAAACCAGAACTCCAGTTGCAGTCCAAAAAGGCCTTTTTACGACAGCATCACCGGATTAAATAATTCCTAACAAAGCCGTAAGTGCATTTAATTGTTCCATATACATTAATTTATTTTATATTTAAGTCTTGTTGTTGCATAACAAAGAATTTAAAAAATTTTAATTTGATCACGGCGAATTCAAGTCCGAAACCTTCTCATATTTGTTTTTGCTTTTTCTACCTTTTTTTTTTACATTGAGTTCAATGAATACCTAAGTTTCTTTTTTTTATTTTCTTATTTACTTTAAATAAATTGTAAATGCACCCCTAACCCTAAGCTTACGAGTTTATGTTCAAAAAAATTTATTGTAACAACAAATATACTAATGCTGTTACCATCCTAATTAATATATATATTAATTATTAAATTACTACTTTTTTATGAATTATTACTAAATTAACATGAATTTCTAGAGTAAATAAAAATTGAGGAATGTTAAAATTGATATCATGCAGTTAATCTTATTTTAAAGGTTTTAATATAAGGGGCAATTTATTTAAACTGTGAGCACTGAATTGCCATAGGTGTTGACAATATGGGGTGGGAAAAGTGTGCTCCTAGGTTCAATGTCATCTTTTGAACCCTTTTCAAGTTAGCGCTCACTTGCACATAACAATGTATAATAAAATTTGCTGGCACAGAAGGAAATATGGAGGCATGAAGTAAGTTTTTTTTTCTTATGTTGCGTCTATAAGTGAACCCTGGATTGAAAGAACCCAGCCAGACTGATGATAGCCGGAAGACCAAACCACCATGCCTCTCACATCCAGATCACTTACACAATAGTTTCTTTAATTTTTCCTAGAACGCGCAACAAAGAATGGCGCCCAACGATTTGGCAAATCTGGTCATGTGAACGCTAAGTTGTTTTATATTTTCTGTTTTGCATATAAGATCTGAAAAATTACGCTGATCTAAGCTGCTAAGAGCAAATATCGAAGTCTCAGCTTTAAAACATCGATTATTGTTTAGAACTGTAAGCGCAATATTTCCCTTACCTCGCTTCACTATGCAAGCCATCCAAATTTCGCATAACCATCATTGCGTGATGAATTTTTAGAATTTTAGACCATATTTGATAGGCAAAAAAAAAAGTAAAAATGTTAAATACTGTAGCAAAATTCAAATATTCTTTAAAAAAAATATAATAATTTTCTTTGTGAAATGTCCTAGATTCAATAGTGTTTTAGATTTAGATGTATTTCATCCATCGAAAATTTTCAAGCGAAATATGTGAATGGCTTATGAAAATAGAAAAGTATTTTATAATTCATATTATAAATGGTTTTGTTGCTATAAACGGTAGTCAGAATTTTGTTTATCGAATAATAAACTTCGCACGTTTTGTTACAATCCAAACCTTTGACCATTGTCTGCATTAGATATTAGTTTTGACATTCCTCTGTTTTGACATTTAAATCCATATTAAAAAAAAAAAAAATACATATTATTTACTAATTTTTATTTCTATACAAATATATGCCTACCTTATTTTTTTCATATTTGTTCAATGTTAAAAGTATGCTAACTCGATTAACAAAACAAAATAACAAATCACCAAATAAAGCAAACTCTAGACCGTCTTCTGTTCGCGGTCGCGGTAAAACTCCCATTAAGAATCCCCCTTGTGACTTAAATAACACTCCTTTTCAACCAAGGACAAGTTTAGCCAGAACACCACCAAAAGTTTCAGGTTCAGTAGAAGAAGATCAGTTTAATATCATTGAGACTGCCTCTCTAAGTCAGTCACTATTAGACGCTCCTGATCGCAATCTTCTAGAACTTTCATATACTGATTTAAGATTTGAATCTGACTCCGCTCTTGAATCCCTTGATTGTAATTATCGCGGCGAAATGAACTCCAAGGGGACTGAACAGCAGACGAATTTAGCTCCGTCTTGTGCTGCAAACTTTCCACATCAAGGACCACCAACAATACAACAAACTGTAGGGCATTCCTCTCAGCAACTTCAAAGTAACCCCCCACTATATAACAAGCGCACCATCGGACATCAGTCAAATTATTGATATGTTACAGGGCATAATTATCCCAAGTCAGGATGAGTTTAGACGTGAAATTACTTCTATTAAGGGTACTATAGACACAATGTGCCTTAATTCAAACCCCCATATACTAAACTCTGAACACAGAAATGTTCCATCTGATATTCTAAATAACAGCATGAATAATTCAAATAACTACATAGCTAATTTACCTGTTCATTTTAAGGAATGGAAGGTTATATTCGACGGTGTAGGAAGTGTTTCAGACTTTTTATTTAAACTTGACACACTCTGCATTCGAAACAAATGCTCTCATCAGCAATTAATGGATAATTTTCATATTTTCCTCACTGGAAGGGCTGAAACTTGGTACTGGTTCTTCATAAAACAAAACCCTTCTGCCAGTTACCCTTTTTTGAAATTTTCTATAACTAAAGAATTTGGTACACTCGAGAAAGATCATGACATTGTCATAAAAATTTCATTAAAGAAACAAAGTCCCAGGGAATCCTATGATGAGTTTCATTCTTCAATTGTTGCGATGAATTCTCGATTGGGAAACCCCATGTCTGATATTCAATTGATTGATATCTTAAAGAAAAATCTCAATCCAGGTATGAAATATATCTTGTTCAACTCTAACCATACCAATTTAGAGGACTTTCGTGAAGCTGCTCGTAAAGCCGAAAAACTCTTATTTGAAAACAAACAGCAATTTCCCTTAGTACCAAGTCAACGTCACGTAAATGAAATTGAAGCAGTAGGCGGCCCCGAAGATATTGATAGTGACCCACAAATTGAGGCTTTGCAATTAAAACGTAGATCGGACTATTCTCGAATTCTTTGTTGGAATTGCTCATCTTTCGGACATTCCTATATATACTGCCCAGAAGAAACCCGGAATTTATTCTGCTTTAAATGCGGTCAAAGAGGTTTTACTACTCCTAAATGTCCAAACAGACATACGGAAAATGGCAAACCGAGCGAGTTTACGAACGGGGAATCTCGTTCGGTGAAATAAATCCCGAAATTAATTCCACAGTTGCAAAAATTAAATTGGTATCCAAGCGAATTTTAAAGTGTAGACAACGTTTTAAAATTCGAAAACAATTTCGAAAAATTATTGAGTCCGCTTGTTTGTGTAATAATAATGATGATAGGCCTTATGCTAGTATTAAAATATTTAATGAAACTGTCCACGGTTTACTAGACTCCGGCGCTAGTGTGTCCGTTTTGGGCAATAATAGTTTAGAATTTCTCAACCGGAACTCAGTCCGAGTGAAACCATTTCGTTATACAATATTAACAGCCGATGGTTCTCGTCAGGCTATTGTAGGATATTGTACTCTACCGGTTACATATAAGGGCGTATGTAGGGATGTTGATTTTTACATAGTGCCTTCGTTAAAGCAGTCCGCTTACCTCGGTGTAAATTTTTGGAAAACATTTGCTTTGGCACCTCATATTATACCTTGCGTTAGCGAAATAATAGCTGCAGATGATAATAATTTTCACATATTGACCCCTGATCAACAATTGGAACTTAATAAAGTCGTTCTAAAGTTTCCATCTTTTTCCAAATTAGGTCTCGGATGTACTCCATTATTAGAGCATCATATAGACACGGGAAATGCCACACCCATTAAGTCAAAACACTTTCCACTATCACCTCCGCGTCAGGCAGAAGCATACGCCGAGTTAAACAGACTTTTAAGTTTAAATGTTATAGAAGAATCAAATTCCCCATGGTGTAGTCCAGTAGTCTTGGTGCGTAAACCTGGTAATAAAATACGTCTTTGTTTAGATTCTCGTAAATTAAATGCCGTTACCAAAAAAGACTCTTACCCATTACCCCATATAAGCGGTCTGTTATCTCGTTTAAAGGACACGCACTTTATAAGTGGTATAGACTTGAAAGACGCATTCTTTCAAATAAAGCTTTCAGAGGATTCAAAGGAGAAAACAGCATTCGCAGTCCCGGGTAAACCCCTGTTTCAATACCGTGTAATGCCCTTCGGCCTCTGCAATGGGCCGCAAACGATGAGTCGACTTATGGATAAAGTCATACCATCCAGGCTGAGAGAAAACGTTTTTATATATCTAGATGACCTATTAGTGTGTAGTAACGATTTTGAAACTCACCTAAATATGTTAAACGAAGTTGCATTATGTATTCAGAAAGCCAATCTCACTATAAATATTGAAAAAAGTAAATTCTGTCAAAAGGAAATAAAATATCTAGGCTATATAATTGGCCAGGGCTGCCTTAAGGTAAATGAAGAGAAGGTAAGCGCAATTAGGGATTTCCCAATACCTAGAACACCCAGGCAAATTCGACGCTTTATAGGAATGTGCAATTGGTACAGATGTTTCATCAGAAACTTTGCTGAATTATCTGGTCCGCTAACAGACTGCTTAAAAAAGTGTGTTAAGCCATTTAAACTATCTACAGAATCACTAGCTTCGTTTGAAAATTTAAAGAAAGCACTCTCAACTGCACCGGTTCTTGCACAGCCTGATTTTTCACGCGAATTTGTTATTCAGTGTGATGCTTCTAAAATTGGAATAGGAGGTGTTTTGTATCAAAAAGATGACAATGGGCAGGAACACCCAATCGCCTTTGTGTCACAAAAATTAAATAAATGCCAGAAAAACTATACCGTGACCGAATTAGAGTGTTTGGCAGCAGTTGTTTGTATTAAGAAGTTTAGACCCTATATTGAAGGCCTTCCTTTTACGGTTATAACTGATCATTCAAGTCTACGTTGGCTTATGAGCCAGAAGGACCTTAATGGCAGATTAGCTAGATGGAGCCTGAAACTACAGGGATTTGATTTTAAGATAGAGCATCGCAAAGGGTCTTTAAATGTGGTGCCTGACGCACTATCGCGATTCGATGTTGATTCTTTGGATATGCCCCAAAATTTGTTTGACATAGATCTGGAAAGTCCTGAGTTTCACTCGGAGGAATACAAGGCTTTACTGGAAACAGTTTCCACAAATTGTAGTTCTTTGCCGGATATCGTTGTTAAGGATAAATTGATATATAGGCGCGTGAAATTTAGAGAAGGTGTGGATAACGAGGAAAATTCCCTTTGGAGGCTTTGGTTACCCAAACGCTTACAAACGTATGTTACTGAAAAATATCATAAGATAGACTCTTGTCATGGTGGTTTTGCAAAAACACTTTGGCGTGTACGTCAAAAATTCTTTTGGCCATCAATGGCAAAGGATATAAAATTGTTTGTAGACAATTGTGACGAATGTAAAGCTATCAAGTCGCCAAACATTACTCTAAGACCGTTGATGGGTAATGCTTTTATAACTTCTAGACCAATTCAAAGAATTTTTTGCGATTTTATCGGTCCGTATCCGCGGTCAAAAAACCAAAATACTATTCTTTTCATAGTCCTGGATCACCTGACAAAGTTTTTATTTTTAAAACCAATGCGTGCGGCTACTTCAGTCAATATAATTAATTATTTCCAAAATGATTTCTTCCCAACTTACGGTGTACCACAGTTTATCCATAGTGATAATGGAAAGCAGTTTGTGTCAAAGGATTTTCATGACCTTTTGTTAAAATACGGTGTTTGCCATATAAAAACTGGTCTATATTCCCCTCAGGCAAATGCCTCTGAACGTTGTAATAGAGAAATTGTGACTAAAATTCGTCATTTTTTAAAAAATGATGTTAATCACAGACAATGGGATCGTCAAATACCGACCATTTTATCCGTTATCCGAAGCGATTACCACACATCAATAGGGTGTTCACCATATTATGCCTTGTTTGGCCAAAACATGATACAGCACGCATCTACCTATAATATATTACAAAAATTAAGATGTTTACGTGATGATAATATAAATTTTCAGGAAAATTCAGATAAGTTAAATAGAATACGGGACAAAATTTTGCAGAGAATTGAATTGAATCACCAAAAATCAGCCAAACATTACAATTTACGTGCTCGAAATATTAACTTTGAGCCAGGTCAAGTCATTTTTAGAAGAAACTTTGCAAAAAGCGACGCCTTAAAGGCAATAAATTCAAAATTCTTACCAAGATTTATTAAATGCAAAGTCAAAAGAAAACTAGGGAATTGTCTTTATGAAGTAGAGGATATGAAAAGTAAGGTGATCGGAAAATATCACGGCTCAGACCTTCGCTCATAAATGCCCGGCTTCGTAGGTCGTGCCACACGTTTGAACGCTAAGTCATAGTACACTCAAAATCTTCCTGTTCGCTATTCAGATCCCTTAAAAGCGAAGCAGGTTTGTAACGATTTTTGAATTGATTAAAAGTTTGAAAAAAGTAAATGGTAATCATTATTAAAAATCCCCTTCTACCATCACTGATAGTACCAATATAGTTACTTCTGTCATTATTTTAGTTTTAAATACCCGGTTACTTTAGCGTTTAGTATACCCATCTTTAAATAATGCTGCTTCCCCCATTTCCTTTTTGACAAAAGACTTCAAAGGTGAAAAGTCGAAATTAATACTAATAAGGAAAAAAAAAACTTAAAACTTAATTTCTTACACAGTAAACTTTATATTTCTGTATTCATCAAGTACTATACGTTGTTAATTCTGCATTTGTTATATGCATATGTAGAATAGAAAAGGTGGGTAAGTTGTGAACAGAAAGCGTTTGAAAATTATCACCACAATCTGACAACTATTTTTTTTAGACCACGAGGCACTTAATAGACTATCTTTACACCCGGACTAAAACATAATCCGGAATTCTCAGTCACCTTTAGGGACACCATTTATATTCGGTTGAAATTCAATATATATAATTTTAATATTATGTATTAAAACACATATATATTTTATCTCCACAATTTGTACATTTTTATAAATTGGTTTTTTCCCATACTTATATGAAAAAAAAAGAAAGAGCTTATATGCTGCACAAAGGAAGTAAGAGTAAGAGTTATAAAATTATTACCTCTTAAAATTTAAAATTATTTACATTAATTTCCATATTACGTTTCTTTCTGAATAACATTGTTTAACTCTGGCCTAAAGATACTTTTACTATGCAATATCTAATCGTAATCTATTAAAACTCATTCATAACTTCATTTCTTTTAATGACCTTCAAAATATTAATTCTCATTTAATTTCATTCATAATTTTGCTATGTACATACATTTTCCATTTATTTCGTTCATTATTTTACTTTTGATATTCTCTTATTTTTGTAATATTTATGAAAATATATATTTATCGCATTCTGGCATATTGATTGCTAATTGCTGATAAAAATATAAGTATTAATCACATATTGCATTTCATTAAAGTTCTTTAATTTCTTTTATTAGTATATTCTTGTGCATTATTTCAAGTAGATCATCTTGAAAAAAAAAAAACAATAATTTAGAAATAATAAATATTAAAAAGAAAATATTATAAGAAAAAAAAATATATAGATAAAATATTGATGATTGCTAAAAATTTGTCTAGCAAAAGTAAAAAGGTATGAGAAAAGTGTTAATTCTTTGTTTAGTGAAAAACTAAGTTTGCATCCAACAACAATAATTGTACCCATAAATACATGAAACCAGAACTCCAGTTGCAGTCCAAAAAGGCCTTTTTACGACAGCATCACCGGATTAAATAATTCCTAACAAAGCCGTAAGTGCATTTAATTGTTCCATATACATTAATTTATTTTATATTTAAGTCTTGTTGTTGCATAACAAAGAATTTAAAAAATTTTAATTTGATCACGGCGAATTCAAGTCCGAAACCTTCTCATATTTGTTTTTGCTTTTTCTACCTTTTTTTTTTACATTGAGTTCAATGAATACCTAAGTTTCTTTTTTTTATTTTCTTATTTACTTTAAATAAATTGTAAATGCACCCCTAACCCTAAGCTTACGAGTTTATGTTCAAAAAAATTTATTGTAACAACAAATATACTAATGCTGTTACCATCCTAATTAATATATATATTAATTATTAAATTACTACTTTTTTATGAATTATTACTAAATTAACATGAATTTCTAGAGTAAATAAAAATTGAGGAATGTTAAAATTGATATCATGCAGTTAATCTTATTTTAAAGGTTTTAATATAAGGGGCAATTTATTTAAACTGTGAGCACTGAATTGCCATAGGTGTTGACAATATGGGGTGGGAAAAGTGTGCTCCTAGGTTCAATGTCATCTTTTGAACCCTTTTCAAGTTAGCGCTCACTTGCACATAACAATGTATAATAAAATTTGCTGGCACAGAAGGAAATATGGAGGCATGAAGTAAGTTTTTTTTTCTTATGTTGCGTCTATAAGTGAACCCTGGATTGAAAGAACCCAGCCAGACTGATGATAGCCGGAAGACCAAACCACCATGCCTCTCACATCCAGATCACTTACACAATAGTTTCTTTAATTTTTCCTAGAACGCGCAACATAACCTACGAAAGGAGATAATTCCCAGTTTCTATTTGTTAAAAATAGCTGAGTTAAATACATTCAATTTATAAAGTATCACTATCCAGTGTGACACAAAGAATGCTGACGAAGGCCGTAGCGGGCCAGAAAATGCATTACATTCTGCTGGTGTCTAATAATTGTAAATTTTTCTGTACATACTATATACTTCATTGCTATCCAAAGGATAGCTAAGGAAAAATATAACAAGAAAATACAATATAATAGTCTGGTGGTGTATAAAAGTCATTCCTAAAAATTTAGGGAATAGAACTATTACAAAAAAGCTTTATAAAATACATAACTGAAATGTAACTCATAGAATAAATTCGAAAAATAAAAAAATGTTGAATATAATATAAAGTAACCTACGAAAGGAAATAATTCCCAGTTTCTATTTGTTAAACATAGTTGAGTTAAATACATTCAATTTATAAAGTATCACTATCCAGTGTGACACAAAGAATGCTGACGAAGGCCGTAGCGGGCCAGAAAATGCATTACATTCTGCTGGTGTCTAATAATTGTAAATTTTTCTGTACATACTATATACTTCATTGCTATCCAAAGGATAGCTAAGGTAAAATGTAACAAGAAAATACAATATAATAGTCTGGTGGTGTATAAAAGTCATTCCTAAAAATTTAAGGAATAGAACTATTACAAAAAAGCTTTATAAAATACATAACTGAAATGTAACTCATAGAATAATTTCGAAAAATAAAAATAATGTTGAATATAATATAAAGTAACCTACGAAAGGAGATAATTCCCAGTTTCTATTTGTTCAAAATAGTTGAGTTAAATACATTCAATTTATAAAGTATCACTATCCAGTGTGACACAAAGAATGCTGACGAAGGCCGTAGCGGGCCAGAAAATGCATTACATTCTGCTGGTGTCTAATAATTGTAAATTTTTCTGTACATACTATATACTTCATTGCTATCCAAAGGATAGCTAAGGAAAAATATAACAAGAAAATACAATATAATAGTCTGGTGGTGTATAAAAGTCATTCCTAAAAATTTAGGGAATAGAACTATTACAAAAAAGCTTTATAAAATACATAACTGAAATGTAACTCATAGAATAAATTCGAAAAATAAAAAAATGTTGAATATAATATAAAGTAACCTACGAAAGGAGATAATTCCCAGTTTCTATTTGTTAAAAATAGTTGAGTTAAATACATTCAATTTATGAAGTATCACTATCCAGTGTGACACAAAGAATGCTGACGAAGGCCGTAGCGGGCCAGAAAATGCATTACATTCTGCTGGTGTCTAATAATTGTAAATTTTTCTGTACATACTATATACTTCATTGCTATCCAAAGGATAGCTAAGGTAAAATGTAACAAGAAAATACAATATAATAGTCTGGTGGTGTATAAAAGTCATTCCTAAAAATTTAAGGAATAGAAGCTTTATAAAATACATAACTGAAATGTAACTCATAGAATAAATTCGAAAAATAAAAAAATGTTGAATATAATATAAAGTAACCTACGAAAGGAGATAATTCCCAGTTTCTATTTGTTAAAAATAGTTGAGTTAAATACATTCAATTTATAAAGTATCACTATCCAGTGTGACACAAAGAATGCTGACGAAGGCCGTAGCGGGCCAGAAAATGCATTACATTCTGCTCCTAAAAATTTAGGGAATAGAACTATTACAAAAAAGCTTTATAAAATACATAACTGAAATGTAACTCATAGAATAAATTCGAAAAATAAAAAAATGTTGAATATAATATAAAGTAACCTACGAAAGGAGATAATTCCCAGTTTCTATTTGTTAAAAATAGTTGAGTTAAATACATTCAATTTGTAAAGTATAACTATCCAGTGTGACACAAAGAATGCTGACGAAGGCCGTAGCGGGCCAGAAAATGCATTACATTCTGCTGGTGTGTATAATTGTAAATTTTTCTGTACATACTATATACTTCATTGCTATCCAAAGGATAGCTAAGGAAAAATATAACAAGAAAATACAATATAATAGTCTGGTGGTGTATAAAAGTCATTCCTAAAATTTAGGGAATAGAACTATTACAAAAAAGCTTTATAAAATACATAACTGAAATGTAACTCATAGAATAAATTCGAAAAATAAAAAAATGTTGAATATAATATAAAGTAACCTACGAAAGGAGATAATTCCCAGTTTCTATTTGTTAAAAATAGTTGAGTTAAATACATTCAATTTATAAAGTATCACTATCCAGTGTGACACAAAGAATGCTGACGAAGGCCGTAGCGGGCCAGAAAATGCATTACATTCTGCTGGTGCCTAATAATTGTAAATTTTTCTGTTCATTTCTGTAAATACAATATAATAGTCTGGTGGTGTATAAAAGTCATTCCTAAAAATTTAGGGAATAGAACTATTACAAAAAAGCTTTATAAAATACATAACTGAAATGTAACTCATAGAATAATTTCGAAAAATAAAAATAATGTTGAATACAATATAAAGTAACCTACGAAAGGAGATAATTCCCAGTTTCTATTTGTTAAAAATAGTTGAGTTAAATACATTCAATTTATAAAGTATCACTATCCAGTGTGACACAAAGAATGCTGACGAAGGCCCTAGCGGGCCAGAAAATGCATTACATTCTACTGGTGTCTAATAATTGTAAATTTTTCTGTACATACTATATACTTCATTGCTATCCAAAGGATAGCTAAGGAAAAATATAACAAGAAAATACAATATAATAGTCTGGTGGTGTATAAAAGTCATTCCTAAAAATTTTGGGAATAGAACTATTACAAAAAAGCTTTATAAAATACATAACTGAAATGTAACTCATAGAATAAATTCGAAAAATAAAAAAATGTTGAATATAATATAAAGTAAAGTAAGTAAATAATTCCCAGTTTCTATTTGTTAAAAATAGTTGAGTTAAATACATTCAATTTATAAAGTATCACTATCCAGTGTGACACAAAGAATGCTGACGAAGGCTGTAGCGGGCCAGAAAATGCATTACATTCTGCTGGTGCCTAATAATTGTAAATTTTTCTGTACATACTATATACTTCATTGCTATCCAAAGGATAGCTAAGGTAAAATGTAACAAGAAAATACAATATAATAGTCTGGTGGTGTATAAAAGTCATTCCTAAAAATTTAAGGTATAGAACTATTACAAAAAAGCTTTATAAAATACATAACTGAAATGTAACTCATAGAATAAATTCGAAAAATAAAAAAAATGTTGAATATAATATAAAGTAACCTACGAAAGGAGATAATTCCCAGTTTCTATTTGTTAAAAATAGTTGAGTTAAATACATTCAATTTATAAAGTATCACTATCCAGTGTGACACAAAGAATGCTGACGAAGGCCGTAGCGGGCCAGAAAATGCATTACATTCTGCTGGTGTCTAATAATTGTAAATTTTTCTGTACATACTATATACTTCATTGCTATCCAAAGGATAGCTAAGGAAAAATATCACAAGAAAATACAATATAATAGTCTGGTGGTGTATAAAAGTCATTCCTAAAAATTTAGGGAATAGAACTATTCCAAAAAAGCTTTATAAAATACATAACTGAAATGTAACTCATAGAATAAATTCGAAAAATAAAAAAATGTTGAATATAATATAAAGTAACCTACGAAAGGAGATAATTCCCAGTTTCTATTTGTTAAAAATAATTGAGTTAAATACATTCAATTTATGAAGTATCACTATCCAGTGTGACACAAAGAATGCTGACGAAGGCCGTAGCGGGCCAGAAAATGCATTACATTCTGCTGGTGTCTAATAATTGTAAATTTTTCTGTACATACTATATACTTCGTTGCTATCCAAAGGATAGCTAAGGTAAAATGTAACAAGAAAATACAATATAATAGTCTGGTGGTGTATAAAAGTCATTCCTAAAAATTTAAGGAATAGAAGCTTTATAAAATACATAACTGAAATGTAACTCATAGAATAAATTCGAAAAATAAAAAAATGTTGAATATAATATAAAGTAACCTACGAAAGGAGATAATTCCCAGTTTCTATTTGTTAAAAATAGTTGAGTTAAATACATTCAATTTATAAAGTATCACTATCCAGTGTGACACAAAGAATGCTGACGAAGGCCGTAGCGGGCCAGAAAATGCATTACATTCTGCTGGTGTCTAATAATTGTAAATTTTTCTGTACATACTATATACTTCATTGCTATCCAAAAGATAGCTTAGGAAAAATATAACAAGAAAATACAATATAATAGTCTGGTGGTGTATAAAAGTCATTCCTAAAATTTAGGGAATAGAACTATTACAAAAAAGCTTTATAAAATACATAACTGAAATGTAACTCATAGAATAAATTCGAAAAATAAAAAAATGTTGAATATAATATAAAGTAACCTACGAAAGGAGATAATTCCCAGTTTCTATTTGTTAAAAATAGTTGAGTTAAATACATTCAATTTATAAAGTATCACTATCCAGTGTGACACAAAGAATGCTGACGAAGGCCGTAGCGGGCCAGAAAATGCATTACATTCTGCTGGTGTCTAATAATTGTAAATTTTTCTGTACATACTATATACTTCGTTGCTATCCAAAGGATAGCTAAGGTAAAATGTAACAAGAAAATACAATATAATAGTCTGGTGGTGTATAAAAGTCATTCCTAAAAATTTAAGGAATAGAAGCTTTATAAAATACATAACTGAAATGTAACTCATAGAATAAATTCGAAAAATAAAAAAATGTTGAATATAATATAAAGTAACCTACGAAAGGAGATAATTCCCAGTTTCTATTTGTTAAAAATAGTTGAGTTAAATACATTCAATTTATAAAGTATCACTATCCAGTGTGACACAAAGAATGCTGACGAAGGCCCTAGCGGGCCAGAAAATGCATTACATTCTACTGGTGTCTAATAATTGTAAATTTTTCTGTACATACTATATACTTCATTGCTATCCAAAGGATAGCTAAGGAAAAATATAACAAGAAAATACAATATAATAGTCTGGTGGTGTATAAAAGTCATTCCTAAAAATTTTGGGAATAGAACTATTACAAAAAAGCTTTATAAAATACATAACTGAAATGTAACTCATAGAATAAATTCGAAAAATAAGAAAATGTTGAATATAATATAAAGTAAAGTAAGTAAATAATTCCCAGTTTCTATTTGTTAAAAATAGTTGAGTTAAATACATTCAATTTATGAAGTATCACTATCCAGTGTGACACAAAGAATGCTGACGAAGGCCGTAGCGGGCCAGAAAATGCATTACATTCTGCTGGTGCCTAATAATTGTAAATTTTTCTGTACATACTATATACTTCATTGCTATCCAAAGGATAGCTAAGGTAAAATGTAACAAGAAAATACAATATAATAGTCTGGTGGTGTATAAAAGTCATTCCTAAAAATTTAAGGTATAGAACTATTACAAAAAAGCTTTATAAAATACATAACTGAAATGTAACTCATAGAATAAATTCGAAAAATAAAAAAATGTTGAATGTAATATAAAGTAACCTACGAAAGGAGATAATTCCCAGTTTCTATTTGTTAAAAATAGTTGAGTTAAATACATTCAATTTATAAAGTATCACTATTCAGTGTGACACAAAGAATGCTGACGAAGGCCGTAGCGGGCCAGAAAATGCATTACATTCTGCTGGTGTCTAATAATTGCAAATTCTTCTGTACATACTTTATACTTCATTGCTATCCAAAGGATAGCTAAAGTAAAATTTAACAAGAAAATACAATATAATAGTCTGGTGGTGTATAAAAGTCATTCCTAAAAATTTAAGTTATAGAACTATTACAAAAAAGCTTTATAAAATACATAACTGAAATGTAACTCATAGAATAAATTCGAAAAATAAAAAAATGTTGAATGTAATATAAAGTAACCTACGAAAGGAGATAATTCCCAGTTTCTATTTGTTAAAAATAGTTGAGTTAAATACATTCAATTTATAAAGTATCACTATCCAGTGTGACACAAAGAATGCTGACGAAGGCCGTAGCGGGCCAGAAAATGCATTACATTCTGCTGGTGTCTAATAATTGCAAATTCTTCTGTACATACTATATACTTCATTGCTATCCAAAGGATAGCTAAAGTAAAATTTAACAAGAAAATACAATATAATAGTCTGGTGGTGTATAAAAGTCATTCCTAAAAATTTAAGTTATAGAACTATTACAAAAAAGCTTTATAAAATACATAACTGAAATGTAACTCATAGAATAAATTCGAAAAATAAGAAAATGTTGAATATAATATAAAGTAAAGTAAGTAAATAATTCCCAGTTTCTATTTGTTAAAAATAGTTGAGTTAAATACATTCAATTTATGAAGTATCACTATCCAGTGTGACACAAAGAATGCTGACGAAGGCCGTAGCGGGCCAGAAAATGCATTACATTCTGCTGGTGCCTAATAATTGTAAATTTTTCTGTACATACTATATACTTCATTGCTATCCAAAGGATAGCTAAGGTAAAATGTAACAAGAAAATACAATATAATAGTCTGGTGGTGTATAAAAGTCATTCCTAAAAATTTAAGGTATAGAACTATTACAAAAAAGCTTTATAAAATACATAACTGAAATGTAACTCATAGAATAAATTCGAAAAATAAAAAAAATGTTGAATATAATATAAAGTAACCTACGAAAGGAGATAATTCCCAGTTTCTATTTGTTAAAAATAGTTGAGTTAAATACATTCAATTTATAAAGTATCACTATCCAGTGTGACACAAAGAATGCTGACGAAGGCCGTAGCGGGCCAGAAAATGCATTACATTCTGCTGGTGTCTAATAATTGCAAATTCTTCTGTACATACTTTATACTTCATTGCTATCCAAAGGATAGCTAAAGTAAAATTTAACAAGAAAATACAATATAATAGTCTGGTGGTGTATAAAAGTCATTCCTAAAAATTTAAGTTATAGAACTATTACAAAAAAGCTTTATAAAATACATAACTGAAATGTAACTCATAGAATAAATTCGAAAAATAAAAAAATGTTGAATGTAATATAAAGTAACCTACGAAAGGAGATAATTCCCAGTTTCTATTTGTTAAAAATAGTTGAGTTAAATACATTCAATTTATAAAGTATCACTATCCAGTGTGACACAAAGAATGCTGACGAAGGCCGTATCGGGCCAGAAAATGCATTACATTCTGCTGGTGTCTAATAATTGTAAATTTTTCTGTACATACTATATACTTCATTGCTATCCAAAGGATAGCTAAGGTAAAATGTAACAAGAAAATACAATATAATAGTCTGGTGGTGTATAAAAGTCATTCCTAAAAATTTAAGGAATAGAACTATTACAAAAAAGCTTTATAAAATACATAACTGAAATGTAACTCATAGAATAAATTCGAAAAATAAAAAAATGTTGAATATAATATAAAGTAACCTACGAAAGGAGATAATTCCCAGTTTCTATTTGTTAAAAATAGTTGGGTTAAATACATTCAATTTATAAAGTATCACTATCCAGTGCGACACAAAGAATGCTGACGAAGGCCGTAGCGGGCCAGAAAATGCATTACATTCTGCTGGTGTCTAATAATTGTAAATTTTTCTGTACATACTATATACTTCATTGCTATCCAAAGGATAGATAAGGTAAAATGTAACAAGAAAATACAATATAATAGTCTGGTGGTGTATAAAAGTCATTCCTAAAAATTTAAGGAATAGAACTATTTCAAAAAACTTTATAAAATACATAACTGAAATGGTACTCATAGAATAAATTCGAAAAATAAAAAAATGTTGAATATAATATAAAGTAACCTACGAAAGGAGATAATTCCCAGTTTCAATTCAATTTATAAAGTATCACTATCCAGTGTGACACAAAGAATGCTGACGAAGGCCCTAGCGGGCCAGAAAATGCATTACATTCTGCTGGTGTCTAATAATTGTAAATTTTTCTGTACATACTATATACTTCATTGCTATCCAAAGGATAGCTAAGGTAAAATGTAACAAGAAAATACAATATAATAGTCTGGTGGTGTATAAAAGTCATTCCTAAAAATTTAAGGAATAGAACTATTACAAAAAAGCTTTATAAAATACATAACTGAAATGTAACTCATAGAATAATTTCGAAAAATAAAAAAAATGTTGAATATAATATAAAGTAACCTACGAAAGGAGATAATTCCCAGTTTCTATTTGTTAAAAATAGTTGAGTTAAATACATTCAATTTATAAAGTATCACTATCCAGTGTGACACAAAGAATGCTGACGAAGGACGTAGCGGGCCAGAAAATGCATTACATTCTGCTGGTGCCTAATAATTGTAAATTTTTCTGTACATACTATATACTTCATTGCTATCCAAAGGATAGCTAAGGAAAAATATAACAAGAAAATACAATATAATAGTCTGGTGGTGTATAAAAGTCATTCCTAAAAATTTAAGGTATAGAACTATTACAAAAAAGCTTTATAAAATACATAACTGAAATGTAACTCATAGAATAAATTCGAAAAATAAAAAAAATGTTGAATATAATATAAAGTAACCTACGAAAGGAGATAATTCGCAGTTTCTATTTGTTAAAAATAGTTGAGTTAAATACATTCAATTTATAAAGTATCACTATCCAGTGTGACACAAAGAATGCTGACGAAGGCCGTAGCGGGCCAGAAAATGCATTACATTCTGCTGGTGTCTAATAATTGTAAATTTTTCTGTACATACTATATACTTCATTGCTATCCAAAGGATAGCTAAGGAAAAATATAACAAGAAAATACAATATAATAGTCTGGTGGTGTATAAAAGTCATTCCTAAAAATTTAGGGAATAGAACTATTACAAAAAAGCTTTATAAAATACATAACTGATATGTAACTCATAGAATAAATTCCAAAAATAAAAAAATGTTGAATATAATATAAAGTAACCTACGAAAGGAAATAATTCCCAGTTTCTATTTGTTAAAAATAGTTGAGTTAAATACATTCAATTTATAAAGTATCACTATCCAGTGTGACACAAAGAATGCTGACGAAGGCCGTAGCGGGCCAGAAAATGCATTACATTCTGCTGGTGTCTAATAATTGTAAATTTTTCTGTACATACTATATACTTCATTGCTATCCAAAGGATAGCTAAGGTAAAATGTAACAAGAAAATACAATATAATAGTCTGGTGGTGCATAAAAGTCATTCCTAAAAATTTAAGGAATAGAACTATTACAAAAAAGCTTTATAAAATACATAACTGAAATGTAACTCATAGAATAATTTCGAAAAATAAAAATAATGTTGAATATAATATAAAGTAACCTACGAAAGGAGATAATTCCCAGTTTCTATTTGTTCAAAATAGTTGAGTTAAATACATTCAATTTATAAAGTATCACTATCCAGTGTGACACAAAGAATGCTGACGAAGGCCGTAGCGGGCCAGAAAATGCATTACATTCTGCTGGTGTCTAATAATTGTAAATTTTTCTGTACATACTATATACTTCATTGCTATCCAAAGGATAGCTAAGGTAAAATGTAACAAGAAAATACAATATAATAGTCTGGTGGTGTATAAAAGTCATTCCTAAAAATTTAAGGTATAGAACTATTACAAAAAAGCTTTATAAAATACATAACTGAAATGTAACTCATAGAATAAATTCGAAAAATAAAAAAATGTTGAATATAATATAAAGTAACCTACGAAAGGAGATAATTCCCAGTTTCTATTTGTTAAAAATAGTTGAGTTAAATACATTCAATTTATAAAGTATCACTATCCAGTGTGACACAAAGAATGCTGACGAAGGCCGTAGCGGGCCAGAAAATGCATTACATTCTGCTGGTGTCTAATAATTGTAAATTTTTCTGTACATACTATATACTTCATTGCTATCCAAAGGATAGCTAAGGTAAAATGTAACAAGAAAATACAATATAATAGTCTGGTGGTGTATAAAAGTCATTCCTAAAAATTTAAGGAATAGAAGCTTTATAAAATACATAACTGAAATGTAACTCATAGAATAAATTCGAAAAATAAAAAAATGTTGAATATAATATAAAGTAACCTACGAAAGGAGATAATTCCCAGTTTCTATTTGTTAAAAATAGTTGAGTTAAATACATTCAATTTATAAAGTATCACTATCCAGTGTGACACAAAGAATGCTGACGAAGGCCGTAGCGGGCCAGAAAATGCATTACATTCTGCTCCTAAAAATTTAGGGAATAGAACTATTACAAAAAAGCTTTATAAAATACATAACTGAAATGTAACTCATAGAATAAATTCGAAAAATAAAAAAATGTTGAATATAATATAAAGTAACCTACGAAAGGAGATAATTCCCAGTTTCTATTTGTTAAAAATAGTTGAGTTAAATACATTCAATTTATAAAGTATCACTATCCAGTGAGACACAAAGAATGCTGACGAAGGCCGTAGCGGGCCAGAAAATGCATTACATTCTGCTGGTGTCTAATAATTGTAAATTTTTCTGTACATACTATATACTTCATTGCTATCCAAAGGATAGCTAAGGTAAAATGTAACAAGAAAATACAATATAATAGTCTGGTGGTGTATAAAAGTCATTCCTAAAAATTTAAGGAATAGAACTGTTACAAAAAAGCTTTATAAAATACATAACTGAAATGTAACTCATAGAATAAATTCGAAAAATAAAAAAATGTTGAATATAATTTAAAGTAACCTCGAAAGGAGATAATTCCCAGTTTCTATTTGTTAAAAATAGTTGAGTTAAATACATTCAATTTATAAAGTATCACTATCCAGTGTGAATGCTGACGAAGGCCGTAGCGGGCCAGAAAATGCATTACATTCTGCTGGTGTCTAATAATTGTCAATTTTTCTGTACATACTATATACTTCATTGCTATCCAAAGGATAGCTAAGGTAAAATGTAACAAGAAAATACAATATAATAGTCTGGTGGTGTATAAAAGTCATTCCTAAAAATTTAAGGAATAGAACTATTACAAAAAAGCTTTATAAAATACATAACTGAAATGTAACTCATAGAATAAATTCGAAAAATAAAAAAATGTTGAATATAATATAAAGTAACCTACGAAAGGAGATAATTCCCAGTTTCTATTTGCTAAAAATAGTTGAGTTAAAAACATTCAATTTATAAAGTATCACTATCCAGTGTGAATGCTGACGAAGGCCGTAGCGGGCCAGAAAATGCATTACATTCTGCTGGTGTCTAATAATTGTAAATTTTTCTGTACATACTATATACTTCATTGCTATCCAAAGGATAGCTAAGGTAAAATGTAACAAGAAAATACAATATAATAGTCTGGTGGTGTATAAAAGTCATTCCTAAAAATTTAAGGAATAGAACTATTACAAAAAAGCTTTATAAAATACATAACTGAAATGTAACTCATAGAATAAATTCGAAAAATAAAAAAATGTTGAATATAATATAAAGTAACCTACGAAAGGAGATAATTCCCAGTTTCTATTTGTTAAAAATAGTTGGGTTAAATACATTCAATTTATAAAGTATCACTATCCAGTGCGACACAAAGAATGCTGACGAAGGCCGTAGCGGGCCAGAAAATGCATTACATTCTGCTGGTGTCTAATAATTGTAAATTTTTCTGTACATACTATATACTTCATTGCTATCCAAAGGATAGATAAGGTAAAATGTAACAAGAAAATACAATATAATAGTCTGGTGGTGTATAAAAGTCATTCCTAAAAATTTAAGGAATAGAACTATTTCAAAAAACTTTATAAAATACATAACTGAAATGGTACTCATAGAATAAATTCGAAAAATAAAAAAATGTTGAATATAATATAAAGTAACCTACGAAAGGAGATAATTCCCAGTTTCAATTCAATTTATAAAGTATCACTATCCAGTGTGACACAAAGAATGCTGACGAAGGCCCTAGCGGGCCAGAAAATGCATTACATTCTGCTGGTGTCTAATAATTGTAAATTTTTCTGTACATACTATATACTTCATTGCTATCCAAAGGATAGCTAAGGTAAAATGTAACAAGAAAATACAATATAATAGTCTGGTGGTGTATAAAAGTCATTCCTAAAAATTTAAGGAATAGAACTATTACAAAAAAGCTTTATAAAATACATAACTGAAATGTAACTCATAGAATAATTTCGAAAAATAAAAAAAATGTTGAATATAATATAAAGTAACCTACGAAAGGAGATAATTCCCAGTTTCTATTTGTTAAAAATAGTTGAGTTAAATACATTTATTTATAAAGTATCACTATCCAGTGTGACACAAAGAATGCTGACGAAGGACGTAGCGGGCCAGAAAATGCATTACATTCTGCTGGTGCCTAATAATTGTAAATTTTTCTGTACATACTATATACTTCATTGCTATCCAAAGGATAGCTAAGGAAAAATATAACAAGAAAATACAATATAATAGTCTGGTGGTGTATAAAAGTCATTCCTAAAAATTTAAGGTATAGAACTATTACAAAAAAGCTTTATAAAATACATAACTGAAATGTAACTCATAGAATAAATTCGAAAAATAAAAAAAATGTTGAATATAATATAAAGTAACCTACGAAAGGAGATAATTCCCAGTTTCTATTTGTTAAAAATAGTTGAGTTAAATACATTCAATTTATAAAGTATCACTATCCAGTGTGACACAAAGAATGCTGACGAAGGCCGTAGCGGGCCAGAAAATGCATTACATTCTGCTGGTGTCTAATAATTGTAAATTTTTCTGTACATACTATATACTTCATTGCTATCCAAAGGATAGCTAAGGAAAAATTTAACAAGAAAATACAATATAATAGTCTGGTGGTGTATAAAAGTCATTCCTAAAAATTTAGGGAATAGAACTATTACAAAAAAGCTTTATAAAATACATAACTGATATGTAACTCATAGAATAAATTCCAAAAATAAAAAAATGTTGAATATAATATAAAGTAACCTACGAAAGGAAATAATTCCCAGTTTCTATTTGTTAAAAATAGTTGAGTTAAATACATTCAATTTATAAAGTATCACTATCCAGTGTGACACAAAGAATGCTGACGAAGGCCGTAGCGGGCCAGAAAATGCATTACATTCTGCTGGTGTCTAATAATTGTAAATTTTTCTGTACATACTATATACTTCATTGCTATCCAAAGGATAGCTAAGGTAAAATGTAACAAGAAAATACAATATAATAGTCTGGTGGTGCATAAAAGTCATTCCTAAAAATTTAAGGAATAGAACTATTACAAAAAAGCTTTATAAAATACATAACTGAAATGTAACTCATAGAATAATTTCGAAAAATAAAAATAATGTTGAATATAATATAAAGTAACCTACGAAAGGAGATAATTCCCAGTTTCTATTTGTTCAAAATAGTTGAGTTAAATACATTCAATTTATAAAGTATCACTATCCAGTGTGACACAAAGAATGCTGACGAAGGCCGTAGCGGGCCAGAAAATGCATTACATTCTGCTGGTGTCTAATAATTGTAAATTTTTCTGTACATACTATATACTTCATTGCTATCCAAAGGATAGCTAAGGTAAAATGTAACAAGAAAATACAATATAATAGTCTGGTGGTGTATAAAAGTCATTCCTAAAAATTTAAGGTATAGAACTATTACAAAAAAGCTTTATAAAATACATAACTGAAATGTAACTCATAGAATAAATTCGAAAAATAAAAAAATGTTGAATATAATATAAAGTAACCTACGAAAGGAGATAATTCCCAGTTTCTATTTGTTAAAAATAGTTGAGTTAAATACATTCAATTTATAAAGTATCACTATCCAGTGTGACACAAAGAATGCTGACGAAGGCCGTAGCGGGCCAGAAAATGCATTACATTCTGCTGGTGTCTAATAATTGTAAATTTTTCTGTACATACTATATACTTCATTGCTATCCAAAGGATAGCTAAGGTAAAATGTAACAAGAAAATACAATATAATAGTCTGGTGGTGTATAAAAGTCATTCCTAAAAATTTAAGGAATAGAAGCTTTATAAAATACATAACTGAAATGTAACTCATAGAATAAATTCGAAAAATAAAAAAATGTTGAATATAATATAAAGTAACCTACGAAAGGAGATAATTCCCAGTTTCTATTTGTTAAAAATAGTTGAGTTAAATACATTCAATTTATAAAGTATCACTATCCAGTGTGACACAAAGAATGCTGACGAAGGCCGTAGCGGGCCAGAAAATGCATTACATTCTGCTCCTAAAAATTTAGGGAATAGAACTATTACAAAAAAGCTTTATAAAATACATAACTGAAATGTAACTCATAGAATAAATTCGAAAAATAAAAAAATGTTGAATATAATATAAAGTAACCTACGAAAGGAGATAATTCCCAGTTTCTATTTGTTAAAAATAGTTGAGTTAAATACATTCAATTTATAAAGTATCACTATCCAGTGTGACACAAAGAATGCTGACGAAGGCCGTAGCGGGCCAGAAAATGCATTACATTCTGCTGGTGTGTAATAATTGTAAATTTTTCTGTACATACTATATACTTCATTGCTATCCAAAGGATAGCTAAGGAAAAATATAACAAGAAAATACAATATAATAGTCTGGTGGTGTATAAAAGTCATTCCTAAAATTTAGGGAATAGAACTATTACAAAAAAGCTTTATAAAATACATAACTGAAATGTAACTCATAGAATAAATTCGAAAAATAAAAAAATGTTGAATATAATATAAAGTAACCTACGAAAGGAGATAATTCCCAGTTTCTATTTGTTAAAAATAGTTGAGTTAAATACATTCAATTTATAAAGTATCACTATCCAGTGTGACACAAAGAATGCTGACGAAGGCCGTAGCGGGCCAGAAAATGCATTACATTCTGCTGGTGCCTAATAATTGTAAATTTTTCTGTTCATTTCTGTAAATACAATATAATAGTCTGGTGGTGTATAAAAGTCATTCCTAAAAATTTAGGGAATAGAACTATTACAAAAAAGCTTTATAAAATACATAACTGAAATGTAACTCATAGAATAAATTCGAAAAATAAAAAAATGTTGAATGTAATATAAAGTAACCTACGAAAGGAGATAATTCCCAGTTTCTATTTGTCAAAAATAGTTGAGTTAAATACATTCAATTTATAAAGTATCACTATCCAGTGTGACACAAAGAATGCTGACGAAGGCCGTAGCGGGCCAGAAAATGCATTACATTCTGCTGGTGTCTAATAATTGTAAATTTTTCTGTACATACTATATACTTCATTGCTATCCAAAGGATAGCTAAGGAAAAATATAACAAGAAAATACAATATAATAGTCTGGTGGTGTATAAAAGTCATTCCTAAAAATTTAGGGAATATAACTATTACAAAAAAGCTTTATAAAATACATAACTGAAATGTAACTCATAGAATAATTTCGAAAAATAAAAATAATGTTGAATATAATATAAAGTAACCTACGAAAGGAGATAATTCCCAGTTTCTATTTGTTAAAAATAGTTGAGTTAAATACATTCAATTTATAAAGTATCACTATCCAGTGTGACACAAAGAATGCTGACGAAGGCCCTAGCGGGCCAGAAAATGCATTACATTCTACTGGTGTCTAATAATTGTAAATTTTTCTGTACATACTATATACTTCATTGCTATCCAAAGGATAGCTAAGGAAAAATATAACAAGAAAATACAATATAATAGTCTGGTGGTGTATAAAAGTCATTCCTAAAAATTTTGGGAATAGAACTATTACAAAAAAGCTTTATAAAATACATAACTGAAATGTAACTCATAGAATAAATTCGAAAAATAAAAAAATGTTAAATATAATATAAAGTAAAGTAAGTAAATAATTCCCAGTTTCTATTTGTTAAAAATAGTTGAGTTAAATACATTCAATTTATAAAGTATCACTATCCAGTGTGACACAAAGAATGCTGACGAAGGCCGTAGCGGGCCAGAAAATGCATTACATTCTGCTGGTGCCTAATAATTGTAAATTTTTCTGTACATACTATATACTTCATTGCTATCCAAAGGATAGCTAAGGTAAAATGTAACAAGAAAATACAATATAATAGTCTGGTGGTGTATAAAAGTCATTCCTAAAAATTTAAGGTATAGAACTATTACAAAAAAGCTTTATAAAATACATAACTGAAATGTAACTCATAGAATAAATTCGAAAAATAAAAAAAATGTTGAATATAATATAAAGTAACCTACGAAAGGAGATAATTCCCAGTTTCTATTTGTTAAAAATAGTTGAGTTAAATACATTCAATTTATAAAGTATCACTATCCAGTGTGACACAAAGAATGCTGACGAAGGCCGTAGCGGGCCAGAAAATGCATTACATTCTGCTGGTGTCTAATAATTGTAAATTTTTCTGTACATACTATATACTTCATTGCTATCCAAAGGATAGCTAAGGAAAAATATAACAAGAAAATACAATATAATAGTCTGGTGGTGTATAAAAGTCATTCCTAAAAATTTAGGGAAAAGAACTATTCCAAAAAAGCTTTATAAAATACATAACTGAAATGTAACTCATAGAATAAATTCGAAAAATAAAAAAATGTTGAATATAATATAAAGTAACCTACGAAAGGAGATAATTCCCAGTTTCTATTTGTTAAAAATAGTTGAGTTAAATACATTCAATTTATAAAGTATCACTATCCAGTGTGACACAAAGAATGCTGACGAAGGCCGTAGCGGGCCAGAAAATGCATTACATTCTGCTGGTGTCTAATAATTGTAAATTTTTCTGTACATACTATATACTTCATTGCTATCCAAAAGATAGCTAAGGAAAAATATAACAAGAAAATACAATATAATAGTCTGGTGGTGTATAAAAGTCATTCCTAAAATTTAGGGAATAGAACTATTACAAAAAAGCTTTATAAAATACATAACTGAAATGTAACTCATAGAATAAATTCGAAAAATAAAAAAATGTTGAATATAATATAAAGTAACCTACGAAAGGAGATAATTCCCAGTTTCTATTTGTTAAAAATAGTTGAGTTAAATACATTCAATTTATAAAGTATCACTATCCAGTGTGACACAAAGAATGCTGACGAAGGCCGTAGCGGGCCAGAAAATGCATTACATTCTGCTGGTGTCTAATAATTGTAAATTTTTCTGTACATACTATATACTTCATTGCTATCCAAAGGATAGCTAAGGTAAAATGTAACAAGAAAATACAATATAATAGTCTGGTGGTGTATAAAAGTCATTCCTAAAAATTTAAGGAATAGAAGCTTTATAAAATACATAACTGAAATGTAACTCATAGAATACATTCGAAAAATAAAAAAATGTTGAATATAATATAAAGTAACCTACGAAAGGAGATAATTCCCAGTTTCTATTTGTTAAAAATAGTTGAGTTAAATACATTCAATTTATAAAGTATCACTATCCAGTGTGACACAAAGAATGCTGACGAAGGCCGTAGCGGGCCAGAAAATGCATTACATTCTGCTGGTGTCTAATAATTGTAAATTTTTCTGTACATACTATATACTTCATTGCTATCCAAAGGATAGCTAAGGTAAAATGTAACAAGAAAATACAATATAATAGTCTGGTGGTGTATAAAAGTCATTCCTAAAAATTTAAGGAATAGAAGCTTTATAAAATACATAACTGAAATGTAACTCATAGAATAAATTCGAAAAATAAAAAAATGTTGAATATAATATAAAGTAACCTACGAAAGGAGATAATTCCCAGTTTCTATTTGTTAAAAATAGTTGAGTTAAATACATTCAATTTATAAAGTATCACTATCCAGTGTGACACAAAGAATGCTGACGAAGGCCGTAGCGGGCCAGAAAATGCATTACATTCTGCTGGTGTCTAATAATTGTAAATTTTTCTGTACATACTATATACTTCATTGCTATCCAAAGGATAGCTAAGGTAAAATGTAACAAGAAAATACAATATAATAGTCTGGCGGTGTATAAAAGTCATTCCTAAA
The DNA here is from genome assembly GCA_963931875.1 of Pollenia griseotomentosa. NCBI lineage: Eukaryota > Metazoa > Arthropoda > Insecta > Diptera > Polleniidae > Pollenia > Pollenia griseotomentosa. The sequence continues at coordinate 158,937,075 of OZ007560.1, forward strand.
AATTTAAGGAATAGAAGCTTTATAAAATACATAACTGAAATGTAACTCATAGAATAAATTCGAAAAATAAAAAAATGTTGAATATAATATAAAGTAACCTACGAAAGGAGATAATTCCCAGTTTCTATTTGTTAAAAATAGTTGAGTTAAATACATTCAATTTATAAAGTATCACTATCCAGTGTGACACAAAGAATGCTGACGAAGGCCGTAGCGGGCCAGAAAATGCATTACATTCTGCTGGTGTCTAATAATTGTAAATTTTTCTGTACATACTATATACTTCATTGCTATCCAAAGGATAGCTAAGGTAAAATGTAACAAGAAAATACAATATAATAGTCTGGTGGTGTATAAAAGTCATTCCTAAAAATTTAAGGAATAGAAGCTTTATAAAATACATAACTGAAATGTAACTCATAGAATAAATTCGAAAAATAAAAAAATGTTGAATATAATATAAAGTAACCTACGAAAGGAGATAATTCCCAGTTTCTATTTGTTAAAAATAGTTGAGTTAAATACATTCAATTTATAAAGTATCACTATCCAGTGTGACACAAAGAATGCTGACGAAGGCCGTAGCGGGCCAGAAAATGCATTACATTCTGCTGGTGTCTAATAATTGTAAATTTTTCTGTACATACTATATACTTCATTGCTATCCAAAGGATAGCTAAGGTAAAATGTAACAAGAAAATACAATATAATAGTCTGGTGGTGTATAAAAGTCATTCCTAAAAATTTAAGGAATAGAAGCTTTATAAAATACGTAACTGAAATGTAACTCATAGAATAAATTCGAAAAATAAAAAAATGTTGAATATAATATAAAGTAACCTACGAAAGGAGATAATTCCCAGTTTCTATTTGTTAAAAATAGTTGAGTTAAATACATTCAATTTATAAAGTATCACTATCCAGTGTGACACAAAGAATGCTGACGAAGGCCGTAGCGGGCCAGAAAATGCATTACATTCTGCTGGTGTCTAATAATTGTAAATTTTTCTGTACATACTATATACTTCATTGCTATCCAAAGGATAGCTAAGGTAAAATGTAACAAGAAAATACAATATAATAGTCTGGTGGTGTATAAAAGTCATTCCTAAAAATTTAAGGAATAGAAGCTTTATAAAATACATAACTGAAATGTAACTCATAGAATAAATTCGAAAAATAAAAAAATGTTGAATATAATATAAAGTAACCTACGAAAGGAGATAATTCCCAGTTTCTATTTGTTAAAAATAGTTGAGTTAAATACATTCAATTTATAAAGTATCACTATCCAGTGTGACACAAAGAATGCTGACGAAGGCCGTAGCGGGCCAGAAAATGCATTACATTCTGCTGGTGTCTAATAATTGTAAATTTTTCTGTACATACTATATACTTCATTGCTATCCAAAGGATAGCTAAGGTAAAATGTAACAAGAAAATACAATATAATAGTCTGGTGGTGTATAAAAGTCATTCCTAAAAATTTAAGGAATAGAAGCTTTATAAAATACATAACTGAAATGTAACTCATAGAATAAATTCGAAAAATAAAAAAATGTTGAATATAATATAAAGTAACCTACGAAGGAGATAATTCCCAGTTTCTATTTGTTAAAAATAGTTGAGTTAAATACATTCAATTTATAAAGTATCACTATCCAGTGTGACACAAAGAATGCTGACGAAGGCCGTAGCGGGCCAGAAAATGCATTACATTCTGCTGGTGTCTAATAATTGTAAATTTTTCTGTACATACTATATACTTCATTGCTATCCAAAAGATAGCTAAGGAAAAATATAACAAGAAAATACAATATAATAGTCTGGTGGTGTATAAAAGTCATTCCTAAAATTTAGGGAATAGAACTATTACAAAAAAGCTTTATAAAATACATAACTGAAATGTAACTCATAGAATAAATTCGAAAAATAAAAAAATGTTGAATATAATATAAAGTAACCTACGAAAGGAGATAATTCCCAGTTTCTATTTGTTAAAAATAGTTGAGTTAAATACATTCAATTTATAAAGTATCACTATCCAGTGTGACACAAAGAATGCTGACGAAGGCCGTAGCGGGCCAGAAAATGCATTACATTCTGCTGGTGTCTAATAATTGTAAATTTTTCTGTACATACTATATACTTCATTGCTATCCAAAGGATAGCTAAGGTAAAATGTAACAAGAAAATACAATATAATAGTCTGGTGGTGTATAAAAGTCATTCCTAAAAATTTAAGGAATAGAAGCTTTATAAAATACATAACTGAAATGTAACTCATAGAATAAATTCGAAAAATAAAAAAATGTTGAATATAATATAAAGTAACCTACGAAAGGAGATAATTCCCAGTTTCTATTTGTTAAAAATAGTTGAGTTAAATACATTCAATTTATAAAGTATCACTATCCAGTGTGACACAAAGAATGCTGACGAAGGCCGTAGCGGGCCAGAAAATGCATTACATTCTGCTGGTGTCTAATAATTGTAAATTTTTCTGTACATACTATATACTTCATTGCTATCCAAAGGATAGCTAAGGTAAAATGTAACAAGAAAATACAATATAATAGTCTGGTGGTGTATAAAAGTCATTCCTAAAAATTTAAGGAATAGAAGCTTTATAAAATACATAACTGAAATGTAACTCATAGAATAAATTCGAAAAATAAAAAAATGTTGAATATAATATAAAGTAACCTACGAAAGGAGATAATTCCCAGTTTCTATTTGTTAAAAATAGTTGAGTTAAATACATTCAATTTATAAAGTATCACTATCCAGTGTGACACAAAGAATGCTGACGAAGGCCGTAGCGGGCCAGAAAATGCATTACATTCTGCTGGTGTCTAATAATTGTAAATTTTTCTGTACATACTATATACTTCATTGCTATCCAAAAGATAGCTAAGGAAAAATATAACAAGAAAATACAATATAATAGTCTGGTGGTGTATAAAAGTCATTCCTAAAATTTAGGGAATAGAACTATTACAAAAAAGCTTTATAAAATACATAACTGAAATGTAACTCATAGAATAAATTCGAAAAATAAAAAAATGTTGAATATAATATAAAGTAACCTACGAAAGGAGATAATTCCCAGTTTCTATTTGTTAAAAATAGTTGAGTTAAATACATTCAATTTATAAAGTATCACTATCCAGTGTGACACAAAGAATGCTGACGAAGGCCGTAGCGGGCCAGAAAATGCATTACATTCTGCTGGTGTCTAATAATTGTAAATTTTTCTGTACATACTATATACTTCATTGCTATCCAAAAGATAGCTAAGGAAAAATATAACAAGAAAATACAATATAAAAGTCTGGTGGTGTATAAAAGTCATTCCTAAAATTTAGGGAATAGAACTATTACAAAAAAGCTTTATAAAATACATAACTGAAATGTAACTCATAGAATAAATTCGAAAAATAAAAAAATGTTGAATATAATATAAAGTAACCTACGAAAGGAGATAATTCCCAGTTTCTATTTGTTAAAAATAGTTGAGTTAAATACATTCAATTTATAAAGTATCACTATCCAGTGTGACACAAAGAATGCTGACGAAGGCCGTAGCGGGCCAGAAAATGCATTACATTCTGCTGGTGTCTAATAATTGTAAATTTTTCTGTACATACTATATACTTCATTGCTATCCAAAGGATAGCTAAGGTAAAATGTAACAAGAAAATACAATATAATAGTCTGGTGGTGTATAAAAGTCATTCCTAAAAATTTAAGGAATAGAAGCTTTATAAAATACATAACTGAAATGTAACTCATAGAATACATTCGAAAAATAAAAAAATGTTGAATATAATATAAAGTAACCTACGAAAGGAGATAATTCCCAGTTTCTATTTGTTAAAAATAGTTGAGTTAAATACATTCAATTTATAAAGTATCACTATCCAGTGTGACACAAAGAATGCTGACGAAGGCCGTAGCGGGCCAGAAAATGCATTACATTCTGCTGGTGTCTAATAATTGTAAATTTTTCTGTACATACTATATACTTCATTGCTATCCAAAGGATAGCTAAGGTAAAATGTAACAAGAAAATACAATATAATAGTCTGGTGGTGTATAAAAGTCATTCCTAAAAATTTAAGGAATAGAAGCTTTATAAAATACATAACTGAAATGTAACTCATAGAATAAATTCGAAAAATAAAAAAATGTTGAATATAATATAAAGTAACCTACGAAAGGAGATAATTCCCAGTTTCTATTTGTTAAAAATAGTTGAGTTAAATACATTCAATTTATAAAGTATCACTATCCAGTGTGACACAAAGAATGCTGACGAAGGCCGTAGCGGGCCAGAAAATGCATTACATTCTGCTGGTGTCTAATAATTGTAAATTTTTCTGTACATACTATATACTTCATTGCTATCCAAAGGATAGCTAAGGTAAAATGTAACAAGAAAATACAATATAATAGTCTGGCGGTGTATAAAAGTCATTCCTAAAAATTTAAGGAATAGAAGCTTTATAAAATACATAACTGAAATGTAACTCATAGAATAAATTCGAAAAATAAAAAAATGTTGAATATAATATAAAGTAACCTACGAAAGGAGATAATTCCCAGTTTCTATTTGTTAAAAATAGTTGAGTTAAATACATTCAATTTATAAAGTATCACTATCCAGTGTGACACAAAGAATGCTGACGAAGGCCGTAGCGGGCCAGAAAATGCATTACATTCTGCTGGTGTCTAATAATTGTAAATTTTTCTGTACATACTATATACTTCATTGCTATCCAAAGGATAGCTAAGGTAAAATGTAACAAGAAAATACAATATAATAGTCTGGTGGTGTATAAAAGTCATTCCTAAAAATTTAAGGAATAGAAGCTTTATAAAATACATAACTGAAATGTAACTCATAGAATAAATTCGAAAAATAAAAAAATGTTGAATATAATATAAAGTAACCTACGAAAGGAGATAATTCCCAGTTTCTATTTGTTAAAAATAGTTGAGTTAAATACATTCAATTTATAAAGTATCACTATCCAGTGTGACACAAAGAATGCTGACGAAGGCCGTAGCGGGCCAGAAAATGCATTACATTCTGCTGGTGTCTAATAATTGTAAATTTTTCTGTACATACTATATACTTCATTGCTATCCAAAGGATAGCTAAGGTAAAATGTAACAAGAAAATACAATATAATAGTCTGGTGGTGTATAAAAGTCATTCCTAAAAATTTAAGGAATAGAAGCTTTATAAAATACGTAACTGAAATGTAACTCATAGAATAAATTCGAAAAATAAAAAAATGTTGAATATAATATAAAGTAACCTACGAAAGGAGATAATTCCCAGTTTCTATTTGTTAAAAATAGTTGAGTTAAATACATTCAATTTATAAAGTATCACTATCCAGTGTGACACAAAGAATGCTGACGAAGGCCGTAGCGGGCCAGAAAATGCATTACATTCTGCTGGTGTCTAATAATTGTAAATTTTTCTGTACATACTATATACTTCATTGCTATCCAAAGGATAGCTAAGGTAAAATGTAACAAGAAAATACAATATAATAGTCTGGTGGTGTATAAAAGTCATTCCTAAAAATTTAGGGAATAGAACTATTACAAAAAAGCTTTATAAAATACATAACTGAAATGTAACTCATAGAATAAATTCGAAAAATAAAAAAATGTTGAATATAATATAAAGTAACCTACGAAAGGAGATAATTCCCAGTTTCTATTTGTTAAAAATAGTTGAGTTAAATACATTCAATTTATAAAGTATCACTATCCAGTGTGACACAAAGAATGCTGACGAAGGCCGTAGCGGGCCAGAAAATGCATTACATTCTGCTGGTGTCTAATAATTGTAAATTTTTCTGTACATACTATATACTTCATTGCTATCCAAAGGATAGCTAAGGTAAAATGTAACAAGAAAATACAATATAATAGTCTGGTGGTGTATAAAAGTCATTCCTAAAAATTTAAGGAATAGAAGCTTTATAAAATACATAACTGAAATGTAACTCATAGAATAAATTCGAAAAATAAAAAAATGTTGAATATAATATAAAGTAACCTACGAAAGGAGATAATTCCCAGTTTCTATTTGTTAAAAATAGTTGAGTTAAATACATTCAATTTATAAAGTATCACTATCCAGTGTGACACAAAGAATGCTGACGAAGGCCGTAGCGGGCCAGAAAATGCATTACATTCTGCTGGTGTCTAATAATTGTAAATTTTTCTGTACATACTATATACTTCATTGCTATCCAAAAGATAGCTAAGGAAAAATATAACAAGAAAATACAATATAATAGTCTGGTGGTGTATAAAAGTCATTCCTAAAATTTAGGGAATAGAACTATTACAAAAAAGCTTTATAAAATACATAACTGAAATGTAACTCATAGAATAAATTCGAAAAATAAAAAAATGTTGAATATAATATAAAGTAACCTACGAAAGGAGATAATTCCCAGTTTCTATTTGTTAAAAATAGTTGAGTTAAATACATTCAATTTATAAAGTATCACTATCCAGTGTGACACAAAGAATGCTGACGAAGGCCGTAGCGGGCCAGAAAATGCATTACATTCTGCTGGTGTCTAATAATTGTAAATTTTTCTGTACATACTATATACTTCATTGCTATCCAAAGGATAGCTAAGGTAAAATGTAACAAGAAAATACAATATAATAGTCTGGTGGTGTATAAAAGTCATTCCTAAAAATTTAAGGAATAGAAGCTTTATAAAATACATAACTGAAATGTAACTCATAGAATAAATTCGAAAAATAAAAAAATGTTGAATATAATATAAAGTAACCTACGAAAGGAGATAATTCCCAGTTTCTATTTGTTAAAAATAGGTGAGTTAAATACATTCAATTTATAAAGTATCACTATCCAGTGTGACACAAAGAATGCTGACGAAGGCCCTAGCGGGCCAGAAAATGCATTACATTCTACTGGTGTCTAATAATTGTAAATTTTTCTGTACATACTATATACTTCATTGCTATCCAAAGGATAGCTAAGGAAAAATATAACAAGAAAATACAATATAATAGTCTGGTGGTGAATAAAAGTCATTCCTAAAAATTTTGGGAATAGAACTATTACAAAAAAGCTTTATAAAATACATAACTGAAATGTAACTCATAGAATAAATTCGAAAAATAAAAAAATGTTGAATATAATATAAAGTAAAGTAAGTAAATAATTCCCAGTTTCTATTTGTTAAAAATAGTTGAGTTAAATACATTCAATTTATAAAGTATCACTATCCAGTGTGACACAAAGAATGCTGACGAAGGCCGTAGCGGGCCAGAAAATGCATTACATTCTGCTGGTGTCTAATAATTGTAAATTTTTCTGTACATACTATATACTTCATTGCTATCCAAAGGATAGCTAAGGTAAAATGTAACAAGAAAATACAATATAATAGTCTGGTGGTGTATAAAAGTCATTCCTAAAAATTTAAGGAATAGAAGCTTTATAAAATACGTAACTGAAATGTAACTCATAGAATAAATTCGAAAAATAAAAAAATGTTGAATATAATATAAAGTAACCTACGAAAGGAGATAATTCCCAGTTTCTATTTGTTAAAAATAGTTGAGTTAAATACATTCAATTTATAAAGTATCACTATCCAGTGTGACACAAAGAATGCTGACGAAGGCCGTAGCGGGCCAGAAAATGCATTACATTCTGCTGGTGTCTAATAATTGTAAATTTTTCTGTACATACTATATACTTCATTGCTATCCAAAGGATAGCTAAGGTAAAATGTAACAAGAAAATACAATATAATAGTCTGGTGGTGTATAAAAGTCATTCCTAAAAATTTAGGGAATAGAACTATTACAAAAAAGCTTTATAAAATACATAACTGAAATGTAACTCATAGAATAAATTCGAAAAATAAAAAAATGTTGAATATAATATAAAGTAACCTACGAAAGGAGATAATTCCCAGTTTCTATTTGTTAAAAATAGTTGAGTTAAATACATTCAATTTATAAAGTATCACTATCCAGTGTGACACAAAGAATGCTGACGAAGGCCGTAGCGGGCCAGAAAATGCATTACATTCTGCTGGTGTCTAATAATTGTAAATTTTTCTGTACATACTATATACTTCATTGCTATCCAAAGGATAGCTAAGGTAAAATGTAACAAGAAAATACAATATAATAGTCTGGTGGTGTATAAAAGTCATTCCTAAAAATTTAAGGAATAGAAGCTTTATAAAATACATAACTGAAATGTAACTCATAGAATAAATTCGAAAAATAAAAAAATGTTGAATATAATATAAAGTAACCTACGAAAGGAGATAATTCCCAGTTTCTATTTGTTAAAAATAGTTGAGTTAAATACATTCAATTTATAAAGTATCACTATCCAGTGTGACACAAAGAATGCTGACGAAGGCCGTAGCGGGCCAGAAAATGCATTACATTCTGCTGGTGTCTAATAATTGTAAATTTTTCTGTACATACTATATACTTCATTGCTATCCAAAAGATAGCTAAGGAAAAATATAACAAGAAAATACAATATAATAGTCTGGTGGTGTATAAAAGTCATTCCTAAAATTTAGGGAATAGAACTATTACAAAAAAGCTTTATAAAATACATAACTGAAATGTAACTCATAGAATAAATTCGAAAAATAAAAAAATGTTGAATATAATATAAAGTAACCTACGAAAGGAGATAATTCCCAGTTTCTATTTGTTAAAAATAGTTGAGTTAAATACATTCAATTTATAAAGTATCACTATCCAGTGTGACACAAAGAATGCTGACGAAGGCCGTAGCGGGCCAGAAAATGCATTACATTCTGCTGGTGTCTAATAATTGTAAATTTTTCTGTACATACTATATACTTCATTGCTATCCAAAGGATAGCTAAGGTAAAATGTAACAAGAAAATACAATATAATAGTCTGGTGGTGTATAAAAGTCATTCCTAAAAATTTAAGGAATAGAAGCTTTATAAAATACATAACTGAAATGTAACTCATAGAATAAATTCGAAAAATAAAAAAATGTTGAATATAATATAAAGTAACCTACGAAAGGAGATAATTCCCAGTTTCTATTTGTTAAAAATAGGTGAGTTAAATACATTCAATTTATAAAGTATCACTATCCAGTGTGACACAAAGAATGCTGACGAAGGCCCTAGCGGGCCAGAAAATGCATTACATTCTACTGGTGTCTAATAATTGTAAATTTTTCTGTACATACTATATACTTCATTGCTATCCAAAGGATAGCTAAGGAAAAATATAACAAGAAAATACAATATAATAGTCTGGTGGTGAATAAAAGTCATTCCTAAAAATTTTGGGAATAGAACTATTACAAAAAAGCTTTATAAAATACATAACTGAAATGTAACTCATAGAATAAATTCGAAAAATAAAAAAATGTTGAATATAATATAAAGTAAAGTAAGTAAATAATTCCCAGTTTCTATTTGTTAAAAATAGTTGAGTTAAATACATTCAATTTATAAAGTATCACTATCCAGTGTGACACAAAGAATGCTGACGAAGGCCGTAGCGGGCCAGAAAATGCATTACATTCTGCTGGTGCCTAATAATTGTAAATTTTTCTGTACATACTATATACTTCATTGCTATCCAAAGGATAGCTAAGGTAAAATGTAACAAGAAAATACAATATAATAGTCTGGTGGTGTATAAAAGTCATTCCTAAAAATTTAAGGTATAGAACTATTACAAAAAAGCTTTATAAAATACATAACTGAAATGTAACTCATAGAATAAATTCGAAAAATAAAAAAAATGTTGAATATAATATAAAGTAACCTACGAAAGGAGATAATTCCCAGTTTCTATTTGTTAAAAATAGTTGAGTTAAATACATTCAATTTATAAAGTATCACTATCCAGTGTGACACAAAGAATGCTGACGAAGGCCGTAGTGGGCCAGAAAATGCATTACATTCTGCTGGTGTCTAATAATTGTAAATTTTTCTGTACATACTATATACTTCATTGCTATCCAAGAACAAGAAAATACAATATAATAGTCTGGTGGTGTATAAAAGTCATTCCTAAAAATTTAGGGAATAGAACTATTCCAAAAAAGCTTTATAAAATACATAACTGAAATGTAACTCATAGAATAAATTCGAAAAATAAAAAAATGTTGAATATAATATAAAGTAACCTACGAAAGGAGATAATTCCCAGTTTCTATTTGTTAAAAATAATTGAGTTAAATACATTCTATTTATGAAGTATCACTATCCAGTGTGACACAAAGAATGCTGACGAAGGCCGTAGCGGGCCAGAAAATGCATTACATTCTGCTGGTGTCTAATAATTGTAAATTTTTCTGTACATACTATATACTTCATTGCTATCCAAAGGATAGCTAAGGTAAAATGTAACAAGAAAATACAATATAATAGTCTGGTGGTGTATAAAAGTCATTCCTAAAAATTTAAGGAATAGAAGCTTTATAAAATACATAACTGAAATGTAACTCATAGAATAAATTCGAAAAATAAAAAAATGTTGAATATAATATAAAGTAACCTACGAAAGGAGATAATTCCCAGTTTCTATTTGTTAAAAATAGTTGAGTTAAATACATTCAATTTATAAAGTATCACTATCCAGTGTGACACAAAGAATGCTGACGAAGGCCGTAGCGGGCCAGAAAATGCATTACATTCTGCTGGTGTCTAATAATTGTAAATTTTTCTGTACATACTATATACTTCATTGCTATCCAAAAGATAGCTAAGGAAAAATATAACAAGAAAATACAATATAATAGTCTGGTGGTGTATAAAAGTCATTCCTAAAATTTAGGGAATAGAACTATTACAAAAAAGCTTTATAAAATACATAACTGAAATGTAACTCATAGAATAAATTCGAAAAATAAAAAAATGTTGAATATAATATAAAGTAACCTACGAAAGGAGATAATTCCCAGTTTCTATTTGTTAAAAATAGTTGAGTTAAATACATTCAATTTATAAAGTATCACTATCCAGTGTGACACAAAGAATGCTGACGAAGGCCGTAGCGGGCCAGAAAATGCATTACATTCTGCTGGTGCCTAATAATTGTAAATTTTTCTGTACATTTCTGTAAATACAATATAATAGTCTGGTGGTGTATAAAAGTCATTCCTAAAAATTTAGGGAATAGAACTATTACAAAAAAGCTTTATAAAATACATAACTGAAATGTAACTCATAGAATAAATTCGAAAAATAAAAAAATGTTGAATGTAATATAAAGTAACCTACGAAAGGAGATAATTCCCAGTTTCTATTTGTTAAAAATAGTTGAGTTAAATACATTCAATTTATAAAGTATCACTATCCAGTGTGACACAAAGAATGCTGACGAAGGCCGTAGCGGGCCAGAAAATGCATTACATTCTGCTGGTGTCTAATAATTGTAAATTTTTCTGTACATACTATATACTTCATTGCTATCCAAAGGATAGCTAAGGAAAAATATAACAAGAAAATACAATATAATAGTCTGGTGGTGTATAAAAGTCATTCCTAAAAATTTAGGGAATAGAACTATTACAAAAAAGCTTTATAAAATACATAACTGAAATGCAACTCATAGAATAAATTCGAAAAATAAAAAAATGTTGAATATAATATAAAGTAACCTACGAAAGGAGATAATTCCCAGTTTCTATTTGTTAAAAATAGTTGAGTTAAATACATTCAATTTAAAAAGTATCACTATCCAGTGTGACACAAAGAATGCTGACGAAGGCCGTAGCGGGCCAGAAAATGCATTACATTCTGCTGGTGTCTAATAATTGTAAATTTTTCTGTACATACTATATACTTCATTGCTATCCAAAGGATAGCTAAGGAAAAATATAACAAGAAAATACAATATAATAGTCTGGTGGTGTATAAAAGTCATTCCTAAAAATTTAGGGAATAGAAGTATTACAAAAAAGCTTTATAAAATACATAACTGAAATGTAACTCATAGAATAAATTCGAAAAATAAAAAAATGTTGAATATAATATAAAGTAACCTACGAAAGGAGATAATTCCCAGTTTCTATTTGTTAAAAATAGTTGAGTTAAATACATTCAATTTATAAAGTATCACTATCCAGTGTGACACAAAGAATGCTGACGAAGGCCGTAGCGGGCCAGAAAATGCATTACATTCTGCTGGTGTCTAATAATTGTAAATTTTTCTGTACATACTATATACTTCATTGCTATCCAAAGGATAGCTAAGGAAAAATATAACAAGAAAATACAATATAATAGTCTGGTGGTGTATAAAAGTCATTCCTAAAAATTTAAGGAATAGAAGCTTTATAAAATACATAACTGAAATGTAACTCATAGAATAAATTCGAAAAATAAAAAAATGTTGAATATAATATAAAGTAACCTACGAAAGGAAATAATTCCCAGTTTCTATTTGTTAAAAATAGTTGAGTTAAATACATTCAATTTACAAAGTATCACTATCCAGTGTGACACAAAGAATGCTGGCGAAGGCCGTAGCGGGCCAGAAAATGCATTACATTCTGCCGGTGTCTAATAATTATAAATTTTTCTGTACATACTATATACTTCATTGCTATCCAAGGGATAGCTAAGGTAAAATGTAACAAGAAAATACAATATAATAGTCTGGTGGTGTATAAAAGTCATTCCTAAAAATTTAAGGAATAGAAGCTTTATAAAATACATAACTGAAATGTAACTTATAGAATAAATTCGAAAAATAAAAAAATGTTGAATATAATATAAAGTAACCTACGAAAGGAGATAATTCCCAGTTTCTATTTGTTAAAAATAGTTGAGTTAAATACATTCAATTTATAAAGTATCACTATCCAGTGTGACACAAAGAATGCTGACGAAGGCCGTAGCGGGCCAGAAAATGCATTACATACTGCTGGTGTCTAATAATTGTAAATTTTTCTGTACATACTATATACTTCATTGCTATCCAAAGGATAGCTAAGGTAAAATGTAACAAGAAAATACAATACAATAGTCTGGTGGTGTATAAAAGTCATTCCTAAAAATTTAAGGAATAGAAGCTTTATAAAATACATAACTGAAATGTAACTCATAGAATTAATTCGAAAAATAAAAAAATGTTGAATATAATATAAAGTAACCTACGAAAGGAGATAATTCCCAGTTTCTATTTGTTAAAAATAGTTGAGTTAAATACATTCAATTTATAAAGTATCACTATCCAGTGTGACACAAAGAATGCTGACGAAGGCCGTAGCGGGCCAGAAAATGCATTACATTCTGCTGGTGTCTAATAATTGTAAATTTTTCTGTACATACTATATACTTCATTGCTATCCAAAGGATAGCTAAGGTAAAATGTAACAAGAAAATACAATACAATAGTCTGGTTGTGTATAAAAGTCATTCCTAAAAATTTAAGGAATAGAAGCTTTATAAAATACATAACTGAAATGTAACTCATAGAATTAATTCGAAAAATAAAAAAATGTTGAATATAATATAAAGTAACCTACGAAAGGAGATAATTCCCAGTTTCTATTTGTTAAAAATAGTTGAGTTAAATACATTCAATTTATAAAGTATCACTATCCAGTGTGACACAAAGAATGCTGACGAAGGCCGTAGCGGGCCAGAAAATGCATTATATTCTGCTGGTGTCTAATAATTGTAAATTTTTCTGTACATACTATATACTTCATTGCTATCCAAAGGGTAGCTAAGGTAAAATGTAACAAGAAAATACAATACAATAGTCTGGTGGTGTATAAAAGTCATTCCTAAAAATTTAAGGAATAGAAGCTTTATAAAATACATAACTAAAATGTAACTCATAGAATTAGTTCGAAAAATAAAAAAATGTTGAATATAATATAAAGTAACCTACGAAAGGAGATAATTCCCAGTTTCTATTTGTTAAAAATAGTTGAGTTAAATACATTCAATTTATAAAGTATCACTATCCAGTGTGACACAAAGAATGCTGACGAAGGCCGTAGCGGGCCAGAAAATGCATTACATTCTGCTGGTGTCTAATAATTGTAAATTTTTCTGTACATACTATATACTGTAAAGAACCTCCGGTTACTCCGGGTTTGAAGCTGGGGTACGACTCAGTCGCGTCCAGGGTCCGTTACATAAATTTTGTTTACGGGAAAGAAAACACTTATTTAAACTTTACTGGGTTTGCTTCTTTATTTATTGTTTTTTTCCTCTTTAACACACTTTCGATGGTTTGTTTCTGTTCACACCAAGATTTCCAGGGAAGCTCCTGCCGCCTCGTAGAGCGCTTGTTGTAATCAGAGCCAGTGCCCTACCACTCCTGCCCTCTAACTCCTACCCTTCGTTCAACTTGGATGTAAATCCAAGACTACTCTAGGACCCTCTGATTTCTGGGTGTAACCTCAGAAATGCCTACCGCTTAGCCCTTACTCAGTGCTCTAGCCTCCTTCCAGACTGGATGTAAATCCTAGCCCAGATACGTCCGATGTAAATCCTCCTCACTTTACTGGTTGTAAAACCAGTACCTGTTCTTTACTATCACGGAATTGGTGTTACCAATCCCCTACTTCATTAATAGCACTGTGTATTTTTCCCACTTTAATTTTTTTAAGAAAAACTTATTCTTACCGGCTCTGTTACAACGTCTCACTTTGCAGTCCAAAAAAAACCCAGCCCATATTATTTTTATACTCCTCCTTTTATACTCGCGCATAAGTACACAAATGTTGTTTTGAAGCTGCTACATTTTTACTTTGGTTTGAACCGCTAGCGGTAAACTCTCATCACACTGCCTGCTGTATTGCATCTGCCTTCATTATCTCCCGCTCTTTGACTTCTCTTCTCTGCTGACAACTCTCTGTCAACACTTCTCTGCTAACGCCTCTCTGTCGCTTCTCCTCTGCTGACGCCACTCTGTTGACTACTCGTTTAACCCTGCTAGTCAGTATGACCCTCCACCTACCCCTGACTTAGTTCCACCTCCTGTACCCCATCGACCTCCGGATTATCTGTAACGAAAAATAAACCAAGCTGGCGGATGTACATCCGCCCCCAGTGCATGGATGTAAATCCATTGCCCCCCAGTAAAACAAACAACAGCCTCTTATTACTTTGCGTGACCAAACTTTTATTGTGTGCCACAATTAGCTATAATTTTGATCCTCACACTTCCCCCTTTCTTACAGGAAGCGTGCGCACCGTCACCCTACCGGTTGCCGTTATTTTAATTCGGTATGACACCTCACCGACGTCTCGCCGAAAACACACCTTCCTCCCTTTCTTCACCGCTTCCTGAATTTCCACCTCTATTTCAGCCGGAATCCCCTGGGCGGGTTGCCCAACCTCGGGGTGTGCCTCCTCTCTGACAATCTCGTCCTGGAGTACCTTGTGGATGATCTCCTCCAAACTTCCCAAACTAATTTCCCGCAGCGAGAGTACATCCTCGTCTACACCGCTGAGCCGCAGGTCCTCTTCCTCTACACTAAGCGCGTCTCTTTCACCTGCCCGCGGCGGACTCACACACCCGTCCATTATTGCCAGCCGCTTTGGGGACACCGGAAACTCGACCAGTGGATCCGGGTCTTCTGCCTCCTCGTCAGTTTCCTCCACTGTCCAGGTTATACCGATTTGCGCGATGTACTGACGATACTTACGCCGCCGGAGTATACACCTGTCCAGGCTCGCCTCCACCCAGATCCGCGGCCCCTGATCCGACTGCGAACGCTCAGTTGCTTGTGAACTGGACAACTGCTCCTCGGGCTCCCACCACTCCCCTTCGGCCTCTGTTAATAAACTACCACCCGAAGCCTGGGACGCCGAAAGCTCTTCCTGGGTTGCGTCGTCATCAGATATTACAATGACGTCTCCGTTCCGCAGTGGCTCTTCTTGCCCTGGATTCATTTATACCTCTCCCCGTACCACATTTTGCTATCGCCTACACAACTAACACGTCACTGGATCACGGGATAATGCATCTGCTACTACGTTTAATTTACCTCTGCGATACTGCACATCAAAACTATATTGCTGAAGCTCCAACGCCCACCTTGCAATACGACCTGAGGGACTTTCTATAGAGTTTAGCCACTTAAGGGCGAGATGATCCGTCACCACGGTGAAGCGGTAACCTTCTAAGTAAGGTCTTAGCTTCCTTACCGCCCACACAATCGCGAGACATTCCTTCTCCGTTGCCGAGTAATTCATCTCCGCTGGGTTGAGACGGCGACTGGCGTATGAAATAACTTTTTCCTTCCCCTCGACCTCCTGGGTCAGTACTGCTCCTAAGCCATAATCACATGCATCGGTTTGTAGGGTAAACTTCCTGGTAAAGTCCGGGCATGCCAGTACCGGCGCTTCCGTTAACTGTTTCTTCAAAACCTCGAATGCGGCCTGCTGCTCTTGGTTTCATCGGAAGTGTTTTCCCTTCTTGAGCATGGCGGTTAGCGGGTGAACAATCTGGGCAAACCCTGGCACAAATCTTCTATACCACGAGGCTATACCTAGACATCTTCGTAATTCTCTAACGTTTCTTGGGGGTTGTAGCTCTTGAATCGCTGCTATTTTTTCAGGGTCAGTGTTAATGCCGTTTTCGTTAACCACATGGCCTAAGTACTTTATCTCCTTTTGGAAAAACTTGCACTTCTCTCTATTTATTACCAGCCGGGCCTGCCGTAGCCTTCTAAACACCTCCTTTAAGTTCGTCATGTGCTCCTCTAGAGATCCACCTAGCACCACTATGTCATCCAGGTAGGCAAATGCGTGCGGCTCCATTTCAGCGCCAATTACTCGGTCTAACGTTCTCTGAAAAGTTGCTGGTGCTGATGTTAAACCGAACGGCATAACCTTCCACTGAAACAAGCCTTTCCCTGCTACCGTAAACGCGGTGTACTCTTTGCTATCCTCGGCCATTGGTATTTGCCAGTAACCGTTCTTCAGGTCTATACTGCTTATGTACTTGGCGTTCTGAAGGCGATCCAGAATGGCGTTTATCCGCGGTAACGGATACGCATCGGCTACGGATTTGGCATTGAGTTGCCTGTAATCTATGCACAACCTCAGGGTGCCATTCTTCTTTGGGGCCATGACTATGGGTGCACTGTAGGGGCTCTTAGAAGGTTCTATGCACCCATTCCTGAGTAGCTCATCTACTTCTTCATTTATTTTCCGTTGCATCTCGGGATTTCGCTGCGTATACCTTTGCCGGACCGGTCTGTCATCTTTTAATATTATCTTGTGTTCAGCTAGAGTTGTGGGACCTCTCACCTCGTTAAACTTATTTAGCTCCTCTTGCAGAAACGCATTAATTACTTCCTCCTCGCTTCGTTTTATATGGCCTGCCGGCGCCACGGCCGTCATTACCTGATGCGAACTGGGTTTAAACTGTACCCTTTGGTCACCACACTGCATCTCAAACCCCACCGCTCTTAAAAAATCCAACCCCAGTAACACATCATCGAGCATACGAGGCATCACTCCAACCTCCATATCGCATTCTCTACCGCCTAGTCTCACCCTTACTCGTATCACCTCCCTCACTTCCACTGTTGACCCATTTGCCAGGCTGATTTGGCTATCTATGGGTATCACTTCACCATACCCTCTTATCTTCTCCGCCACCTGCTCACTCACATAACTGCTGGACGCCCCCGTATCGATAGTAGCCTCCTCGTGCTGGCCACCAATTTGTATTGCAGCTAATAACCTCGTTTCTGTCTGCCTAAAAACATTTACTGGGGCAAGGTTTGATTGTTGAGGGCCGCTGCCAACCCTTGCTATTGGTGCGGTCCATTGGCGTTTCCCGCAGCTCTACGACAGCAGTCCCTGGTTCTGACTCCTCTTCTTCCACACTGCCAGCAAAACAGTACACTCTCGTTCTGACAAAACCGATACCCATGCCCTTCCTGGCCGCATCTTCGACAAGCTGTTGTTGGATCAATGGCTGCTTCTTCCGTGGGTACTAACTGGCGCGTTCTGTCCTCTCGGCGCTGGTTTTGGCGGCTGTCCTGGTGGTTAGAGCGTACCTCCGGGTGGTTGCTTCGAATCACCTCAAAGTCTTCGGCCAATTGGATCAGCTCGGCCAGGGATTTGAAATCTTTCCTTCGGATGTACAGTTGATAGTCCACCAGACAATTTCTAAAAATCCTGTCGACTTGCTGCTCCCGCGTGTAACCTGCATGTCGCATCATGTTCTGCAGCACAATCACGTAATCTTTGAAAGATTCCCGGGGTTTCTGTTGTCTCCGGCGTATCTCGTCGTCCAGACTTTCAAAATAACGGGGCGGGAGAAAAAATTGTAAAAAGTCGTCCTTAAAGCTTCCCCACGTTCGCCACTGACGGTTGTTATTTCGGAACCACATAAGCGCCGCGTCCTTAAGCAACTCCGGCATTGTACGTGGCAACATATTCTTGTCTAGCCTATAGACATCTGCAAGCTCTTCCACTCGCTCAACAAACGATATTGGATCTTTTCCACCCTCATAGCGGAACGACCACTTCCTTACGATATCCACCATAGCTGGGTATGGTAAATGTGTTGGTGTTTCCACATTTGGGGTACTGTATGGTGTCGGGCCCAACGGACTGCCTGTGGCTGCCTGTTGTCCCGCCCTTGACGTATACGGTATGGTTGGTAACTCCAGTTGTGTGGCCATACCTGGGCCGGTCGGTGTAGGACAACGCCCGTGCTTGTTCTCCAGCTCTTCTAACCTGGAAAGAACGTTTTCTTTGTGTTCGCCAGATACAAAAATTGTCAGCCGTTTTCTCATCTCGTCTACAGTGCCGCCTGTCTCCACCTCGAACTCTTCTAAATATTGGACAAGTTCATCCTTCCGGAGTGTGTAAACCCACGACGTACGCACCATGATAATATATCTCTCACTTGTTTCCTGTTGTTAAATCGGGTCCCTGCTCGGGCGCCAATGTAAAGAACCTCCGGTTACTCCGGGTTTGAAGCTGGGGTACGACTCAGTCGCGTCCAGGGTCCGTTACATAAATTTTGTTTACGGGAAAGAAAACACTTATTTAAACTTTACTGGGTTTGCTTCTTTATTTATTGTTTTTTTCCTCTTTAACACACTTTCGATGGTTTGTTTCTGTTCACACCAAGATTTCCAGGGAAGCTCCTGCCGCCTCGTAGAGCGCTTGTTGTAATCAGAGCCAGTGCCCTACCACTCCTGCCCTCTAACTCCTACCCTTCGTTCAACTTGGATGTAAATCCAAGACTACTCTAGGACCCTCTGATTTCTGGGTGTAACCTCAGAAATGCCTACCGCTTAGCCCTTACTCAGTGCTCTAGCCTCCTTCCAGACTGGATGTAAATCCTAGCCCAGATACGTCGGATGTAAATCCTCCTCACTTTACTGGTTGTAAAAACCAGTACCTGTTCTTTACTATCACGGAATTGGTGTTACCAATCCCCTACTTCATTAATAGCACTGTGTATTTTTCCCACTTTAATTTTTTTAAGAAAAACTTATTCTTACCGGCTCTGTTACAACGTCTCACTTTGCAGTCCAAAAAAAACCCAGCCCATATTATTTTTATACTCCTCCTTTTATACTCGCGCATAAGTACACAAATGTTGTTTTGAAGCTGCTACATTTCTACTTTGGTTTGAACCGCTAGCGGTAAACTCTCATCACACTGCCTGCTGTATTGCATCTGCCTTCATTATCTCCCGCTCTTTGACTTCTCTTCTCTGCTGACAACTCTCTGTCAACACTTCTCTGCTAACGCCTCTCTGTCGCTTCTCCTCTGCTGACGCCACTCTGTTGACTACTCGTTTAACCCTGCTAGTCAGTATGACCCTCCACCTACCCCTGACTTAGTTCCACCTCCTGTACCCCATCGACCTCCGGATTATCTGTAACGAAAAATAAACCAAGCTGGCGGATGTACATCCGCCCCCAGTGCATGGATGTAAATCCATTGCCCCCCAGTAAAACAAACAACAGCCTCTTATTACTTTGCGTGACCAAACTTTTATTGTGTGCCACAATTAGCTATAATTTTGATCCTCACAATACTTCATTGCTATCCAAAGGATAGCTAAGGTAAAATGTAACAAGAAAATACAATACAATAGTCTGGTGGTGTATAAAAGTCATTCCTAAAAATTTAAGGAATAGAAGCTTTATAAAATACATAACTGAAATGTAACTCATAGAATTAATTCGAAAAATAAAAAAATGTTGAATATAATATAAAGTAACCTACGAAAGGAGATAATTCCCAGTTTCTATTTGTTAAAAATAGTTGAGTTAAATACATTCAATTTATAAAGTATCACTATCCAGTGTGACACAAAGAATGCTGACGAAGGCCGCAGCGGGCCAGAAAATGCATTACATTCTGCTGGTGTCTAATAATTGTAAATTTTTCTGTACATACTATCATTGCTATCTAAAGGATAGCTAAGGTAAAATGTAACAAGAAAATACAATATAATAGTCTGGTGGTGTATAAAAGTCATTCCTAAAAATTTAAGGAATAGAACTATTACAAAAAAGCTTTATAAAATACATAACTGAAATGTAACTCATAGAATAAATTCGAAAAATAAAAAAATGTTGAATATAATATAAAGTAACCTACGAAAGGAGATAATTCCCAGTATCTATTTGTTAAAAATAGTTGAGTTAAATACATTCAATTTATAAAGTATCACTATCCAGTGTGACACAAAGAATGCTGACGAAGGCCGTAGCGGGCCAGAAAATGCATTACATTCTGCTGGTATCTAATAATTCTAAATTTTTCTGTACATACTATATACTTCATTGCTATCCAAAGGATAGCTAAGGTAAAATGTAACAAGAAAATACAATATAATAGTCTGGTGGTGTATAAAAGTCATTCCTAAAAATTTAAAGAATAGAACTATTACAAAAAAGCTTTATAAAATACATAACTGAAATGTAACTCATAGAATAAATTCGAAAAATAAAAAAATGTTGAATATAATATAAAGTAACCTACGAAAGGAGATAATTCCCAGTTTCTATTTGTTAAAAATAGTTGAGTTAAATACATTAAATACATTGACGAAGGCCGTAGCGGGCCAGAAAATGCATTACATTCTGCTGGTGTCTAATAATTGTAAATTTTTCTGTACATACTATATACTTCATTGCTATCCAAAGGATAGCTAAGGTAAAATGTAACAAGAAAATACAATATAATAGTCTGGTGGTGTATAAAAGTCATTCCTAAAAATTTAAAGAATAGAACTATTACAAAAAAGCTTTATAAAATACATAACTGAAATGTAACTCATAGAATAAATTCGAAAAATAAAAAAATGTTGAATATAATATAAAGTAACCTACGAAAGGAGATAATTCCCAGTTTCTATTTGTTAAAAATAGTTGAGTTAAATACATTCAATTTATAAAGTATCACTATCCAGTGTGACACAAAGAATGCTGACGAAGGCCGTAGCGGGCCAGAAAATGCATTACATTCTGCTGGTGTCTAATAATTGTAAATTTTTCTGTACATACTATATACTTCATTGCTATCCAAAGGATAGCTAAGGTAAAATGTAACAAGAAAATACAATATAATAGTCTGGTGGTGTATAAAAGTCATTCCTAAAAATTTAAAGAATAGAACTATTACAAAAAAGCTTTATAAAATACATAACTGAAATGTAACTCATAGAATAAATTCGAAAAATAAAAAAATGTTGAATATAATATAAAGTAACCTACGAAAGGAGATAATTCCCAGTTTCTATTTGTTAAAAATAGTTGAGTTAAATACATTCAATTTATAAAGTATCACTATCCAGTGTGACACAAAGAATGCTGACGAAGGCCGTAGCGGGCCAGAAAATGCATTACATTCTGCTGGTGTCTAATAATTGTAAATTTTTCTGTACATACTATATACTTCATTGCTATCCAAAGGATAGCTAAGGTAAAATGTAACAAGAAAATACAATATAATAGTCTGGTGGTGTATAAAAGTCATTCCTAAAAATTTAAAGAATAGAACTATTACAAAAAAGCTTTATAAAATACATAACTGAAATGTAACTCATAGAATAAATTCAAAAATAAAAAAATGTTGAATATAATATAAAGTAACCTACGAAAGGAGATAATTCCCAGTTTCTATTTGTTAAAAATAGTTGAGTTAAATACATTCAATTTATAAAGTATCACTATCCAGTGTGACACAAAGAATGCTGACGAAGGCCGTAGCGGGCCAGAAAATGCATTACATTCTGCTGGTGTCTAATAATTGTAAATTTTTCTGTACATACTATATACTTCATTGCTATCCAAAGGATAGCTAAGGTAAAATGTAACAAGAAAATACAATATAATAGTCTGGTGGTGTATAAAAGTCATTCCTAAAAATTTAAAGAATAGAACTATTACAAAAAAGCTTTATAAAATACATAACTGAAATGTAACTCATAGAATAAATTCGAAAAATAAGAAAATGTTGAATATAATATAAAGTAACCTACGAAAGGAGATAATTCCCAGTTTCTATTTGTTAAAAATAGTTGAGTTAAATACATTCAATTTATAAAGTATCACTATCCAGTGTGACACAAAGAATGCTGACGAAGGCCGTAGCGGGCCAGAAAATGCATTACATTCTGCTGGTGTCTAATAATTGTAAATTTTTCTGTACATACTATATACTTCATTGCTATCCAAAGGATAGCTAAGGTAAAATGTAACAAGAAAATACAATATAATAGTCTGGTGGTGTATAAAAGTCATTCCTAAAAATTTAAAGAATAGAACTATTACAAAAAAGCTTTATAAAATACATAACTGAAATGTAACTCATAGAATAAATTCGAAAAATAAAAAAATGTTGAATATAATATAAAGTAACCTACGAAAGGAGATAATTCCCAGTTTCTATTTGTTAAAAATAGTTGAGTTAAATACATTCAATTTATAAAGTATCACTATCCAGTGTGACACAAAGAATGCTGACGAAGGCCGTAGCGGGCCAGAAAATGCATTACATTCTGCTGGTGTCTAATAATTGTAAATTTTTCTGTACATACTATATACTTCATTGCTATCCAAAGGATAGCTAACGTAAAATGTAACAAGAAAATACAATATAATAGTCTGGTGGTGTATAAAAGTCATTCCTAAAAATTTAAGGAATAGAACTATTACAAAAAAGCTTTATAAAAAACATAACTGAAATGTAACTCATAGAATAAATTCGAAAAATAAAAAAATGTTGAATATGATATAAAGTAACCTACGAAAGGAGATAATTCCCAGTTTCTATTTAATTGGTTACTATAACCAAATAAAAATATACATAAATAACGATAACGGTTACAAATAAAAGGAACTAAAGGAATTTTTCACGTAACTTTTACAAAAAATAATAATTTGTTGTAATTATTTTTAGTCCCTGAGTTATTTTTCAACGTAAAAATAAGAGGTCAAACTTTTAAAAAGAAAGTTTTATTAAGCACTCATAAATAAAAACTAAATTGAGGAATAAAAGATCAGTAAAACTCTTAAAACGAAAATTTTATTCAGCCATCAAAAAATAAAACTCATTTCAGGAGTTTGATTTTAACCGACATTTAATTAAACTCATTTTTTGTACATTGACACCTGAAGCTTTTCGCTGGTTAGATCACTACAATTTGTAAAACAGTGTTATCTAATCAGCTTGCACTGCAATTAAACTAATTGCCATTAAAAAAAAGAAGAAAAACAAAATGAGTGTTATTTTAGACGTAACAATAAAAATCCTTAAAAGAGTTTTATTTGTTGACGGCGAAGTGAGTTTTATATTATGCCGAATATTTTATGACTGCGAAATAAACTCTCTTTTTAAAGTTCATCCGAACTTTTATTTTTTTGTTGAAAATGATTTTTAACTGTGAAGTTGAGATCGTTTTTCTAAACCACCATAGTTTCTTAAAAAGAACTTTAGGGCGAACCTACTGGTATATGACAGTACAGGTCTCCGTTGACTCTAATATGGAAGGTTTTTAAGCTAAAATTTTATGGATAACTCTTATTTACGGACCCTGCAATTTACTTTTAAGTACAAAATATTCATATATTTTTTTAATTAACTAAAATTTATTTTTATTGATTTTTTTAAAGCATTAGATAATGGTTAATTGTTTTGCTTTGTTATTTTTGTCATAAAAACTATGTTTTATTGTGTTTAAAATAGTAATTTTAACTTGCCCATTTTTTTTAATTTAATTTCCGATTTGTTTTTGAAAATAACTCGATTTCTTACCAAAACCATCTGGCACCCCCGGTTGAGATCGTATACAAGTTTTTATAAACTCTCTTATTTTCATCAACTCGCCAACAATATTTTAATATTCAACAGATAACCACAGATATTGTAGAAATACTTATGGTGATAACAGATATTTGTAAGCAAAAAAAAAAAAATGTTATGACATACTCAATCCAAAGCCATAAGCAACTGTTTTTGTTATTTTTATATGGTGAGTTTTGTTGATATGGTGATTGGGCAAAAGCAAACCCATACAATATCAGTAACACTCATTCTCTCATTTATATCAGTTGTAACAGATAAATATCTGGTGTATCTGTTTCGGCAATACAGAATTTATTGCTAATTTTCTAGTGATGACACTAATAGCCTTTTCACTCTTGTCAACATTTAACATTTAACATCAATTTGCGAAGATGTTGGAATTTTCCCATACGAAATACATAGGGCTAAAAATCAAAATTTTTCAACATCTTTACAGAATGTTACTATCTCATTTTGTTCCCTTTTACATTTTTCGATTCTTTCAGTGTTATCACCAGAAAAGTGGCAATAAATTCTATTATTATTGTGGCATCACTGACAAAATGGAAGTTGCTTTGAAAGCAGCTTTACCATTTCTCAAGTTTTTCCTTTTTTGCAAGCCTTATTTTGCTTAATTTTGCTAAAATTATTCAACAAAATGAATGAGAAATACATTTTGGTGTTATTTTTTAAAATGTTGGCACTTTTGTAGAAAAAAAGTATTTAAAAAAAATAAAAGTTTTTTTTCAGAAATTGTGACATTTTTTATTGATGGTAGATGTTTCAAGTGTGAACGCGTATTTCACATTTTCAACATCTTCCATGCGTTCCTCCGAAATGTATGCAAGTGTACAACAAAGGGTATCAAAGAATCGAAAAATGTAAAAGGGAACAAAATGAGATAGTAACATTCTGTAAAGATGTTGAAAAATTTTGATTTTTAGCGCTATGTATTTCTTATGGAAAAATTCCAACATCTTCGCAAACTGATGTTAAATGTTGACAAGTGTGAAAAGGCTATTAATCAACTCAGCCATAAACGCTTTAACCATCGAAGTGTTAAATTAAAATATATTGAGTCTACGTGTTTGTTTCTCTATTTAAGTATCATATCATGTACATACATGTGTATGTATGTATGGTTGAAATAATTACCCAGTTGGCCATGTGTTCGAGACAACGTCGACGACGCGTACAAGACCCATAGTAAATCGCTGACGACATGTTGGCGACAGCCAGAGCAAATCGTCGACGACTTTTTCGAACAAAGGGCACCAAAATCGTACACGACAATTTGAACGACACCATCATGCACATTGTCGTTAACGACCATATGGGTGACAATGTGGTGAAAGTTGTCATTGGCGACTACATAAACGACTTTTTTCTCATATCGTCGTTGATGTTCTATAACCTTAATAGTGTCGTTGATGACAGTATTGCAGATACTATCCACAATTTAGTCGCCGATAGGTTAATGACAATACGCTTTTTCAGTAGTGTTTTGTATAGAAATTGATAGATATGTATCTGTTGCATTTTGACAAAACATCTTAAGTCAAATTTTAGAAGTTGAAAGAACTATTTTTATTCAAACAAAAAAAATATTGACAACTAGTCCCATGTTTATGAGACATTTTCATAAATTATTTAGGACAAGATGAGCGACAATTTCATGCATATTGTCGCCAATGCGTTTTGAAACACGACATATTGCATGCAATGGTCGCTTACGTTATCCTCAATAAAGCCTTGTTGAAGACAAATTTAAGAAAATGTCTCATATAAAGTCGTAAATACGATTTATACACGACAAAATACATGTTTTATTACTTAAGTTGTCTTCATCAATTTTATATGGGCGACAAATTTTAGAATGTCCTGAGGACATCGTTGACGACATTTGCATCTATGACCATTTGGCCAACTGGGTATACATATATGTACAGCGTTACCGTTGTGATACTAAAGTATCAATTTGACCCTTTTTTTACGGTCTTGATACCTTTCATGACCCTTTTTCTTATTTATACTTTTGTATCATTTTCACCTATTTTGTGATACTTTTTGACCCTTTTTGGGAAATGGCACTCACATTTTGTTTTTTGTCAACACTGAACAGTAGTGCTAAACAAATGTTTTAGAAATAAGAAATATTAATTAAAATTTAATAACAAGATATAGAAAGTAAAAAGTAGTTAGTATTTCTAAAAAGTTTGTCTTAAACGATTTTTACGACTTCTAAATTAGATTTTTGATGGTAAAGTACAATTTCCCTAAAAGCAAACAT
The DNA here is from genome assembly GCA_963931875.1 of Pollenia griseotomentosa. NCBI lineage: Eukaryota > Metazoa > Arthropoda > Insecta > Diptera > Polleniidae > Pollenia > Pollenia griseotomentosa. The sequence goes on from OZ007560.1 coordinate 158,963,706, forward strand.
AACTCATATACATATTTGTTATTTTTTATGGTGATTTCTGTTAAAAAAAAGTGACATTTTATTTAAAAAAATGCAATTTGGTGTTCGTTTCTTATAATTGTGTTGCTCTCTTAAAGAGCATTTCTAAAAAATTCCACCTTAATAATGGCGTAAGGTATTAAACTTTTCGCACTTTTTTGAATCGACAGTGTTGAGAGTGTCCTGTAAAAAAGATGACTTCAGTTTATCTATGGGGCCACTTTGAATATGGCGACGGTTGCCTCAACGAGAAACAAAGCAACGCTAAAATTTCAAAATTTGGAACAGGTTGCAAAAATAGCGCCATAAAATTGATTAAAAGTCCCTAAAACTAACAGGAATGAAAACATTAAAAAATAGCTAAATTAGCGGAAATTCCCAAATATTTGGTAACAGCGGTATGATAGTAAAGTCTAATATTTCTTTAAAATCGTTAAAACATACAGGAATAAATCGCTTCAATCGCGAACATGGAACAATTCGAGAACGATTGCAATTTAAAACAAGTAGATGGGTAATGGGGATCTTGGACTGTGCCCGGTTCCGGTAATGTGAAAAGGAATGTGGAGAGGAATGACTTATCCAAGTTCCGAACCATTTCCGGCAGATGTGCTGATGAAGTGGGCAGTGATTTTTCACATATAGATGGCGCTGATGATATTTACCGATTTTTTTCTCTTACAGATGGCGCGTATGTGGTGATATTACTTTAATTATCAAAGTTCCGAACCACTATATTCATTTTTTTAACGATTATTTTATATATAGATGGAGCTGATGAAATTTATGAGAGCTCTGATGAAGTTTTGTTTTCCTATATAAAGATGGCGCTGATGACATTTATTCATTATATTCTTTTTGTGCATATATAGACGGCGCGTATGAGGTGATATTACTTTATTTATCCAAGTTCCTGGCCAGTTGAAATTTATATTTTTTTTATATTAACAGCGATTCTAAGCAGTTCAATTTTATCAAAACTATCGAAACCAAAATCGACAAAATAGAAAATAAAAAGTTTGCGATTCTTTTAAAAAAGTTTTTAGAATTAACAAAATTTAAATTTAGTTTATTTTTTCTTTGTATTAAGAAATATTGTATTCCCTTTATGGCATTATGTTATTCTTATTTGCAGTTTGTTTTCTTTCATAATAGGTCTGTCTGCGTACTTTTCCAGTAGCAAATACTCAGTAAATTTTTTTGGGAGAGTAAGACCAATTTTACTCTATCGGCTGAAAATATCTCAAAAAGTACGCAGACAGAATCCAGTGAAATCTTGCAAGAAAACAGCTGATCGGTGTGTAGGCAATTGAAATGACAAAGCAAAATTTAGCAAAATACCGACTTTTGGGAATTTAAAAACCGGGAAACAAAAATACCCAAATAATGGGATTTACCGAATGAAATCAAAAAGTTAGCGTCGAATTTAGGAATTTAAAAGGGGAAGTATAAATATTTAATATTTTTAACAAAAATACAAAAAATAGTTTAAAAAAAATTACAAAAGAACAAAATGAGCGATGCGTGCAAAAAATCGTTCGTTCCGTTCCCGAGATTTCTGGGTTCGATTTTTTGCAGAATATATACAGTTTGGCTGAGTTCCAAAACATCAATATACTTTGCAGCACAAGTCAAAAATGTATATTCAAGTTTAATAATGCACAGCTTTTGTATTATGTTCTCATTAAATACTTTTTTGGTGCACATTGGGACAAATAGAATTGTAATAACCTACACGGTTGTAGCATGCATTTAAAAAAGATAGTTGCTTTGCAACCGACGTTTTGGAACTCAGCCTTTATAACGTGCAAAAGCTTGTGTTCCAAGGGATAAATCAGTAAAGCTTTGTACTGACCATTTTGGATGCACCCAAATATCTCGGGAACTAACCGAACGATTTTTTGCACGCATTGCTTATTTTGTTCCTAAATGTGTATTTTTTTTATTTGTGCTAACTATTTTTTGTATTTTTATTAAAAATATTAGTTATTTTTACTTCCCCATTTTAAATTCCCAAATTCGACGCTAACTTTTTTTTACTTTTGGAAATCCCCCTAAATTCGACGCTAACTTTTTGTTGTTATTCTGCAAAAGACCATAATTTGGGTATTTTGTTTTCCCGGTTTTTATATTCCCAAATTCGACGCTATTTTGTCGACGCTATCTTGGCACACGTAATAAAAACAGCTGTTCAAACTAGTTGCAAAATCTTGCAAGAGGAAATTTCTCCAGTAACATTTTGTAAGTTCTCTAACTTCCAACTGTCAAAAAATTCTCTTTTTGGCTCTCTCGCTGCAAGAGATTTGGAGTACACAGACAACACTTTGTAATATTTTGCAACATTTTTCACAAAATGATGCAAAATATGTGAACGCAGACAGACCTAATTAAACGTCTCCTAAGAAGATTTAAAAAGAATTTGTATTTTGTAATAAAATGCTGACGATGTGTCTGGATGTTTGTTTAATTACATTTACATTGAGCATGTTAGAATTTATAATTTGTTTATAAAACAAAACATTGATTGCATTTTTTTTGTCGTTCTTAAAAGGCTTAGTGGTGTATACTTCTGAAAACTAGGTTTATTTACATTTGAATATAAGCAGATTTCCAATTAAATTAAGAAAAGATTATTTTTATCATTAGTCAGTACACCGCAACATTTCTCAGAGTGGCGATATATTTTTCAGCATTAAGAAAAAAATAACGTTTTTAATAAAAAACAAAATTTTTTATAAAGTTTAAAATCAATAAAAATAAAAAATAAAACTTTTTTGAAAGTTCAAAAGAAAAGAAAAAAATTCTTTTTAAATTTTAATTTAAAAAATTTGTTAATACAGAAAGTGCTAAATAAAAACTTAATAATGGGTCCTGTATATTGCTTAATTTGCTCTTTGAAGCTCAGCTGTCCAAAAATGCTTAAGGTACATATGGAATTGCATAGAAATACTTTTAAATGTTTTGATGCTAACGATTATGAAGTATGTTCGATATGCAATACGTCTATTTTCAAAAAAATGCTTAAGGTGCACATTAACCTCCACTGTCCCATCTGCAAGAAACTCTTCATGAGTTCAAGAAAACTCATAGAACATAAAGAAACTCACGCTACCATCCAATCACCTCCTCTTCAAAGTGCTAATTTTAAACATTGTAATGAATGCAATGAATCAATACCGACTACATCATTCAATGCGCATATGAGAACAAATCGCCATATAAAAAATTGCCAAACAGTTAATATTAATAAAACATTAACTGTAAGAAGTAGTCATTTTAATGGAAGAATTGAAACCTATAGATTGGTGGATGTAAACGAAGAAATTCTGTTTCCGGAGGAGTTCTTTAGAAATGCTAAGAAAATTATAATTGAAGAATTAAAAAAGTGCAGCATTAAACACACTACATTTAAATTTAACATGGAGTTGTTATGTGAATATATGAAATTGGTAAATGATGAAATTCAATTAGCATCAATTGTGCATATTTCTAAAATGATGTTAATAACGCTTGCTGAGGATATCATTAAGTCATATGACAAACATGCAGATGAAATATCCACTAAAATGAGTGAATTTCAGGAAAGGGACAGTGGATGGACACTTACTAAAATAAATTATGTAGAAGTGAATGTTAACAAGGTCAGCATTATAATAGGATCCTAATTTATACCATTGCCCAAGAGCATAAGCAATATTTAAGGAGCATGCATAAATGTGGAAAATAAAGATGTTTTCTGTTTAAAATGGTGTTTAATTGCAGCACTTTGTAGTGACTTAAGCAACAAACAAAGAAAAAACTGCAATTCATATAGCATCAACATCTATAGTAATACAATTGCTCTGGGCGATTTGGAACTTAATTTTAAGGGATTAGAGTTTCCTATGCCTTCGAAGACAATAAAAAAGTTTGAAAAACAAAACGAGATAAGTTTTAATGTATTTGGATATAATGGTGAGACAATCGTTGGACCATATTATATAACGATTGAAGAAAAAGAAATACATATCAATTTATTGCTTTTGCATTCCGGAGAAAGGTGTTCTCATAAATGATATTTCCAAGTAAGTTTTACTTTACATTTATAAATATATGTATACTAGCTGGACCCGGTCCGCTTTGCTGGCCCTTAGTAAAGATTTAAAATTTTATAAAATATGAACGTATTTAATTGATTTTCAAAACATTAAAAAAAAATAATAATAAATGTTCAAAGTTATTTACGGGAATACAAAATTTATCATTAATACGATTTCTGTATGACGTGCTAAATTCCCAATTTTACATATTTGATAAATACACTGAAATTTATTGTTGAGGGAAAGCTAGCTTCTATGCGCATTTCACTGGTTGCTTAGGCCAGCTCATCAGGAAACCTTTTCCTAAGATTTTAGATGTTTTACTTACCAGCAAATGCTATTAGATTCTTCATGTTTGTTTAAAATTATTGGATACCCTAACCGCGTATTTGAAAAATATTTATGGAAGTGGAAATAGACTTTGGTAAACTAAAACTAACATAAATGTTTGGAATAAAACTGGCTTTTAAACCATATTAATTTTGTTTTTTTCATTTTGGTGATTTTAGCGTATTTTAGTGAATTACCGCTGAATTGATAAATGTATATTGATAAAGATTTAGTGACATACCATGCATCTAAATTTTAAAACATTATGTTTAGCGATTACGACGAAAATGACAAAAATATAAAAACGTGGTGCCATCTATCGGATAAATACGAAACTCCACAGAAACACTCCTCATACATCAAACACACAAATGTTGGTCAAAGTCGGTGCAGTAGTTTTTGAGTTTAGCGATTACAAACAAACACGTCTCTTTTATATATATAAATAGATAGAAATTTTGTTTTTTCATTTTGGTGATTTTTAAAAACATTATGTTTAGCGATTACGACGAAAATGACAAAAATATAAAAACGTGGAGCCATCTATCGGATAAATACGAAACTCCACAGAAACACCCCTTATACATCAAACACACAAATTTTGGTCAAAGTCGGTGCAGTGTATATAGATAAATGCATCTAAAACATTATGTTTAGCGATTACGACGAAAATGACAAAAATATAAAAACGTGGAGCCATCTATCGGATAAATACGAAACTCCACAGAAACACTCCTCATACTTCAAACATCAAGCACACAAATTTTGGTCAAAGTCGGTGCAGTAGTTTTAGAGTTTAGCGATTACAAACAAACACGTCTCTTTTATATATATAGATAGATAGATAAATGCATCTAAATTTTAAAACATTATGTTTAGCGATTACGACGAAAATGACAAAAATATAAAAACGTGGAGCCATCTATCGGATAAATACGAAACTCCACAGAAACACTCCTCATACATCAAACACACAAATTACGACGAAAATGACAAAAATATAAAAACGTGGAGCCATCTATCGGATAAATACGAAACTCCACAGAAACACTCCTCATACATCAAACACACAAATGTTGGTCAAAGTCGGTGCAGTAGTTTTAGAGTTTAGCGATTACAAACAAACACGTCTCTTTTATATATATAGATAGATAGATAGATAGATAGATAAATTTTATTTTTTCATTTTGGTGATTTTAGCGTATTTTAGTGAATTACCGCTGAATTGATAAATGTATATTGATAAAGATTTAGTGACATACCATGCATCTAAATTTTAAAACATTATGTTTAGCGATTACGACGAAAATGACAAAAATATAAAAACGTGGTGCCATCTATCAGATAAATACGAAACTCCACAGAAACACTCCTCATACCTCATACATCAAACCATACCTGTTAAATTTCGATTACGATTAGTAATCAATTAGATTACTTTTTAAAAAGAATCGTAATGATTATTTCACTCTATACTTTTTAAAAAGAATCGTAATGATTATTTCACTCTATAAGAAAAAATTACTGATTACTAATTGATTACGATTACAAGCAATCAGAATATAATCAGAAGTACCGGAAATTACTAAAAAATAATCAAAAAGAATCAAAAGTAATCAAAAAGTAATCCGATTATTTTCAACGATTATTTTTGATTCTTTTTGATTACTTTCAAAAATTGCGTATTCATTCGTACAATTATTTTTATTGGAAACAGTTAAATGTTATCATAATTCAAAAATGTACTGGCAAAAACTTTTATCCATTTAAAATTGGACCATTATTTGACTGTATTTATTTATTACCAAACAAAAACTGTAATCATAATGTTCGATATTATATTTAATAACTTGATAATAAATGTAATAATATAACATATTTAAAATATTTGTATATATTTACATATATCCATATTAATTAGGTTCCCGGCTAAGAATGGATTAAAGGGCAAAGAATTAATATTATTACGCCAAAAATTGCAGAACATTTAATTATGAAATTGAAAATAATTTATCGGCTGTCCCTGATTTTTTTGATTTTAGTTTTGATGGTGAGCTAATGCGTGTATTATTTTAAAGTTTGTTTGATTTTTAGCGACCTAACTTTACAGATGATGAAATTGATACAGGTCCTTCTTCACAAGACCATACAAAACCTGACCGACGATCCGCTATAAAGCATCAATTCTTCAGCTATCTAAACGATAATTCAAGCGCTGACGGAAATAGGCAAAAATATGATTTGCTAAAGGAAGCATTTATATACTTCAATACTCCCCTATCATCTTCCGCTCCAGTGGAACGACTGTTTTCTTTTGCCGGGATCGTCAACAGTCCAAGGCGTCAAACATTGTCTGATTTTTCCTTTGAAAAATTAGTTTTAATGAAGGCCAATTGTAAAAATATGTTATTATAAGTGTCCGACTGGTTATTCGGCCAATAATCGTTGCTCGGCATTTGTTAATAAAATGTTTTTGTTTGTTTTTTTCATTATCAAAAATTGTTATAAAATTATTGTTTTTTTTTTTTTTGTTTAATATATAAGTTTTCAACATACTATTTCTTAAGCTATTTTTCTTCGGCTATTTTGAATTACGTGCTGTAGTTAATGTTGTTTATGTTATTTTTAAAATAAATATATTAAAATTTATTGATTATGAAAACTTTAAACAGGTTATCAACTGTTTCTAAAATCAAAAAGAATCAAAAAATAATCGTTAAAAATAATCGGATTACTTTTTGATTACTTTTGATTCTTTTTGATTATTTTTTAGTAATCGCCGGTACTTCTGATTATATTTTGATTACTTGTAATCGTAATCAATTAGTAATCATGCAAAACCAAAAGTAATCGTAATTGTAATCATTACTTTACCCTTATGAAAAAAGTAATCTAATAAATAATTATTACGATTACTAATCATTACTTAACAGCTATGCATCAAACACACAAATGTTGGTCAAAGTCGGTGCAGTAGTTTTTGAGTTTAGCGATTACAAACAAACACGTCTCTTTTATATATATAGATAGATAGATAGATAGATAGATAAATTTTATTTTTTCATTTTGGTGATTTTAGCGTATTTTAGTGAATTACCGCTGAATTGATAAATGTATATTGATAAAGATTTAGTGACATACCATGCATATAAATTTTAAAACATTATGTTTAGCGATTACGACGAAAATGACAAAAATATAAAAACGTGGTGCCATCTATCAGATAAATACGAAACTCCACAGACACACTCCTCATACCTCATACATCAAACACACAAATGTTGGTCAAAGTCGGTGCAGTAGTTTTTGAGTTTAGCGATTACAAACAAACACGTCTCTTTTATATATATAGATAGATAGATAGATAGATAGATAGATATAAATTTTATTTTTTCATTTTGGTGATTTTAGCGTATTTTAGTGAATTACCGCTGAATTGTATATTGATAAAGATTTAGTGACATACCATGCATCTAAATTTTAAAACATTATGTTTAGCGATTACGACGAAAATGACAAAAATATAAAAACGTGGTGCCATCTATCAGATAAATACGAAACTCCACAGAAACACTCCTCATACCTCATACATCAAACACACAAATGTTGGTCAAAGTCGGTGCAGTAGTTTTTGAGTTTAGCGATTACAAACAAACACGTCTCTTTTATATATATAGATAGATATTTTTTTTTTTAGACTAATAAGATCCAGTATTACCTCACATAAAAGCAACATTTTTGTTTGTAATACGTGTCTATACAATTTCCAAAAATCATAAAAATGTGTGTGGAAGGTAGATTTCAAAGATGCCTAATCCCGAAGATGCATATATATCGTTTGTAAACCATCAGAAGCAAGTGGATGTTCCGTTCGTGATCTATGTTGATTTTGAGTCCATTTTGGAAAAGTTAGATGATAGTGTGAGTAACAACACAACCAATATTCAAAAGCACATTCCATGTGCTTTTAGTTACCATATTAAATGTAGTTTTAAGGACATTAAATTTGATAGATATTATTTTGGGGAAAATGCATCTAAAGTCTTTGTTGACAAAATTGTCAAAGATGCAACAGATATTTACCATCAATGTCTGTCCAAAGTAGAGCAAATAGTAATGACAGTAAATGATATCGATGTTTTTAATAAATCAACAAATTGCCACATTTGTAAAAAAGTTTTATATTATGATAAAGTTAGAGGCCACTGTCATCTCACTGCTAATTTTCGAGGAGCTGCTCATAATGAGTGTAATTTATACCAGTGATCTTCCATAATATTTCTTCTTATGACATGCATCTTTTCTTTAAAGAGCTGTCAACAATAAAAAATGCGACAATAAAAGTTATTCCATTGAATAAAGAGCGCTATATTTCACTAACTGTTTATATTAAAATAGATAAAAATCGGAGATTTGAAATTAGGTTTTTAGATTGAATAAGATTTATGTCTTCTAGCTTAGATTCCTTAGTTAAAAATCTTGACATTAATGATTTTCGAACAGTTCGAGAACGGTTTTCTAATGATTATCAATTTAATCTAATCAGGGTGTATTCCCATACTCCTATATGGATTCAATGGAAAAGTTTAATGAAAATCAGCTTCCAAGTAGAGATAATTTTTTCAATATTTTAAGTAATGAGGAATGCAGTGTAGTCGATTACGAACATGCTAATAAAGTATGGAGTTATCTCAAGTGCAAGAACCTTCTTGACTATACAGAACTCTACCATAGATCGGATGTTCTTCTCTTAACTGACATTTTTGAAAACTTTAGACAAACATGTAAGAGTATTTATAATTAAGACCCTTGTCAGTACTACACTGCACCTGGTCTCTCTTGGGATGCAATGCTTAAGATAACGGATGTAACGTTAGTGCTATGTACTGATAGTGAAAAATAAATCTTTATGCAAAATGGAATACGAGGTGGATTAGTTCAATGCTCCAAAAGATATTCTAAGGCAAACCATAAGTATATGGAAAACTTTGATGAGAAAAAAGCATCAGAGTATTTGATGTATTTAGATGCCAACAATTTATATGGGTGGGCAATATCTGAATATCTACCTTATGGGGAATTTGATTTGATGAATACTAGATATTGAAAATTTTAGAGTGCAAAATATAACAGATAACTCAGAATATGGTTATATTTTAGAAGTTGATCTTGAATATCCTGACTCTTTGCATGACATTCATAAGGATATACCATTTTGTTCACAAAATAAAACTCCAGGGCAGTCTAAATTTAAAAAATTAATAGCAGATTTGACGCCTAAAGAAAATTACACCATACATTATAGAGTTTTAAAACAATGTATTACCAATGGTCTTGTTTTGAAAAAAGTTCATAGAATTTTAAAATTCAAACAGTCTCCATGGTTAAAAAAATATATTGATTTAAATACGCTGCACAGAACTAATGCAAAAAATAATTTTGAAAAAGATTTTTTTAAACTGCTTAATAATGCAGTTTATGGAAAAAGGATGGAAAGTGTTGATAAAAGAAAAGATATACGTGTTGCTACAGGATGGTAAAATAGTAATAAAAACCATTTAGGTTCACGATCATTTATCTCTAAGCCAAATTTTCTAAGTTTGACAAAGTTTAGTGATGATTTGTATGCAGTCGAGCTGAAGAAAATGGAGCCATACTACAACAAACCCATATATATTGGATTTTCGGTATTAGAATTATCCAAATGGAAGATGTATGACTTCCATTACAGATATATGATTCCAAAATTTAGAGAAAATTTGTCCTTAAATTATATGGATACCGATTCATTTATTTATTCAATTATAACAAATGACCTTTATTATGACATTCGTAGCGATGTCAGTTTCAATTTCGATACGTCCGAATATCACAAAGACAATCTTTTTAATTTACCACACCTAAACAAAATAGTATTGGGAATGATGAAAGACGAAAATAAGGGGGAAATAATGATTGAATTTGTATGTTTACGATCAAAAATGTATTCCTTGTCAACTATTAATTCAGAAGACATTAAAAAGTCTAAGGGCGTCAAAAATGTGTAATTAAAAAACTTACATTAAATGATTATAAGGAGTGTTTATTTGAGCAGAAAATAGTATCTGATGAAATGGTTGTATTTAGAACTAAAGCTCACCAATTGTATACACAAAAGTTGCATAAAGTAGTACTTAATCATACGGCTGATAAAAGAAATATTATGGAAGATAGAATAAATACTAGAGCTTGGGGTCACTTTAGAGATAGAATTGACACTCATATGGAAATTGAATAATAATAATAATAATCTTTTTGTTTATTACTATTGAGATGGCAGTGGTTAATAATAACATAAAAATAAAATGCTTTGTATTTATACATATTAAAAAAAATTTTATTATTTTATATATATATATATTCAGACATTTATTCTAATACAATAACCATTAAAATATATTCATTTATTAATTAGTTTCTTAAAAATAATGTGTATGTAACTGTATTTAAATTAATAATAATAATTATCTTTAAGAAAAAAAAGTTAAAATATAAGATTTAAAAATTAAAAAAATTGTTGTTCTTATTTCAAATAAGATTTTCTCTTTCAAGTAAAATAGAATTTTTTTAAAGCGCAAACTCCATAGTTGTAATAACTGCAATATGTGTTTTCTGGATACTTTTTATTAAGTTCCTTTAAATTTATACATCCAAAATCCTCTATATTAAAAACTTTTTGCTGAACCATTTTTTCCAACCATCGGCTTTTTTCTGTTCCTTTTACATATAATTTAGAATTTTTAAATTATCTTTTCAAAAATTACAAACACTCTTAAATGATACTACTCCTGTACTCCACTTAAGATGATGAAAATATTTTATTAACCAATATCCTTCTTTTTGCTCCTTTTGTGATAAACAAATGAAATCAAAAGGTGGTTTTATAATGAAATTGATGTATTCCTTTGAATTGAAAACAATTCCAACTTCTTTAACGATAAATTTGTTTGATTTTAATTTAAAACCTTGTAAATTAATGAAAACATGTTTACAAGACATCTTTTTTAAGATTTATAATATTTTTCGAACTTGTCCCTTTAATGGTATATATTCAATAAAACAATCGTGAATGAGAATACAATAAGCTGATGTGTTTGCTGGAACATTAGTAGCTGTTTCAAATTCAATTTTTATATCAATTGGTCCGCTGACAATAGATTCATTTTGATAACTAACATCTACTACTATTATTGGAGAATTATTTTTAAACTCTTGAGATGTGAGAAGCGGCTGGGAGTCTCGCATATAGTAGTTTTCTTGAAACCTTAGATCCATATCATATAGAATTGCATAACGTTCATTCTGAAACTTTATGTTAAGGTCATCATATGGATAAGACTCTGTATTTAAATGTACTTTTAAATTAGTCAGATCGCAGTGTATAAATTTCTTTTCATGGTGGAATGCAATCAAAACAAAACGAGGGCGTTCTTTATTCGCTGCCAGCTTAACATTCCACACATGATTAGTAGTCATATTTAGTTGTGGATTTATATGACAATCCCAACATCTTTAAATGCAATTATTGAAGTACCACTGTTTATTATTTTTATCATATTTAATTTACTAAAATCAGATAGTTGTACATGGGGAATTCCCCAAGATATACTTGAAATTGTTAGTTTAGCCTTTTCGGTAGAAACAGTTGAATATACAAGATTTTCGTCATTTTTATTACGTAATAGAATCAATTCATGTTTTGCATTCAATAATATTTTGTTATAGAGCAATTCCATATGAAAGCGATCACCTTTTGGACGACCCCTCTCCGATTTTAAAATAAATAGTCTCAATCGATTGCCCAGCAAAAAATAATGTACCTACATATTTTTTTTTTTTGGACAGGAGAAGAGCATTTAAGAGACCACCTTGTTAAAAATACATTTTAAAAATTATTTTACAGTTAAAAATACATTTATAAAGAAAAAATCTTTCTTATTTTGCTGCTTATACTTAATTACAATATTTATTAAAAATTTCAATTGTCTTGGCATCATTATAAAATTAAAGTAACTTTAAATTTAGCACGTCGGCAGACGAAGAGTACCGCTTTACATTAATTGACATATCAGAAATATTTGGTATGGAGCAATGAAACTTTTGCGTTCCAGTTATAGTTTTGACATTATTATATCTGTTTTGAATTCGTCGCTCCCTGGCATCGTGTTCTTTTTGAGTGCATAAAACTGTGTTAATGGCAATTTCCTTGCTTTGAATCCACGAAAACAAATGTTGTACATTTAAGATCTGGTCAGTATATGGCCTTTGCAAACTTGCCTTAGTCGCCATGCGTTTTAGGGTTCCCCCTAACGCATCGCATGGGCCCTTACCGTGGGACGTCGCGAAAAAGTGCCACTCGACCTTGCAGTTTTGTTCTTCTTCAATTATGCAAATATTGTAAAAATTTTTTTTATTCTTGTACTGAGAAGCCGCGCCGTCTGAGAAAAACGTTACTTTGTCGATTGCATCGAATTTTGATCTTAAGAATTCAAACAGTTTCATTTGAAATAAATAAACGGACACATAATTATGAGCTAAACTCTCCGCGACAACAACAAGGCTTACGGTCTGTAGTTCGTTATCTTCGTTTTTGAAATAAATGCAAAAAGGATGCACCGTGCACTGGTCGTTTGCCCAGTGATAAGCCTGAATTTCATCCTGAACGGGAAAAGTGTAATTCTCGGCAAAGTCGCTTATCACAATGAATTCTTTTTGGGCTAATTTCTCCTTACTTTCCTTTAGAAATTTCGATTGCATCTCGGATATGAAATGGTGCGCCTTCAGTTCATTCAACTTTAATCCGAATTCCTCGATGAATTCCGGAATCTGCTTTACCACGGTCTCAAGGGAACATCTGCCGCTGCTAATTATCCACTGTTTGAAATGCACCTCCTGAATTAACAGCTGTTCAAACTTTTCCGCCAAATATTGCTCTAGCTCGTCAATCTTCGGACAATTGTCGCATTTGGACAGATGACAATTTTCCGTGGGGTATGCGCACAACGACTTCGACAGGAGGTCCCTATATGTTTCAATTTCACCGTGAAATACTTTCAATTTCTTGCATGGAAAGAAAATTAATTTGATGTTTTGATGAAACATGCAAACGCAGACTGAATGCGTTCCGTGCCTGTCTAATGCCAGCACGCATTCTTACGGTCGTAGGATGGCAAACTTAGAAAATCCCACTTTTTCTGCTGGGTATTTCTCATTGAACTGATGGTATGCTTCGGATAGATTACATAATAATAATCTGCGCTGCTTGTGTACTTTTTCTCCATCTTCACGTGTGATAACATAGGCACGTGTACCTGGGCAGGCGCGGCTGTTGTCATCATTGCAGTAAAAATCTTGAATCAATTTTACCGTTGCTTCGCTGAGGGTCCTTGAGCCAAATTTCTTGGTGGGAGTCGCCAATATGCCCTTCTGTCGAACTAATTCTTTGCTTCTTCTCGCGATGTAAAAAGATGTTTGAAACTGTTCAGAAATCTTGCGTATAGACCATGATTGAGGCAGCACAGATAAAATGAGATATTTCTCCGGAAAAGTGGTCGCTAAATTGAATTTTCTTTTCAACTGCTCAATCATTTGTTTGCCGTCATCAACGTCATCTGCTTGACTGCATTCGTTATCAGAGCCTTCATCAAATATTGTCGCGATTGCACTCATAACCTTGCCTTTTTTCTCTTTCCTGTATGTTTCACTTCGCAACTTTCTTTTTCTAATAGGCGTTTCACCTAAAGTGGTAATAGCCTCATTCAAAGGACTCAAAGACATATTGACCATCGGAATGTCTGCCTCACTATCAGATGAAACATTTTGTTCACTTGTCATTTCACTCTCGGATTGTGGCTGCATTTGTTTCAATGCATTTGCTTGTTGAGACAAATCGATTTTACACTTGGGGCAAATGAATTCTGCTTCTTCACCGTATTGTATATTTAATTCATTCATGTATCGCTTCGAAACACCAGTTAATTTTAATACTTTTATCTTTTTCGAACGATGTCCACTCTTGTTAAACGGATTGCAGCAAAATTTATTCATTTTACTTTAAATTGTCTTTACAGCTTCACTCTTTACTTTACAAAAAAAAACACTTTAACACTTTCACGTTTAGTATTCAACTGAAATTTGACTCAGAGTGTGTGAAGTATTTATATTTATTTTTTGGTAAAAAATAGGTAAAAAAATAAGCGGTATTTGCTTTTCTTTAATAGGAAAATTTGCGTGAACTACTGGTCATAAAATGTTTTTTAAAGAGGGACTTAATTGGTTACTGCCAATAAGCCGACCACAGGTCATAAACTGTTTTGCAAATTTTTTAAATTACCAGGTAATAAATATTTCGCCATATTTATGGAAAATCCGTGTTTATGACTTGTTTCTGCACGTGTCATTTTAGGCGAAATATTCATTACCTGGTAATTTAAAAAATTTACAAAACATTTTATGACCTGTAGCCTCAGTCGGGTTTGGTGTGCCATTACATGCCACTGCTGCTATTATCCATGGATTTATGGCCGATCTTGTGAAGGCAGGCAGACCATATTCACTACACACTCAACTTGGGGCTCTTAAAAAAAAAATTGATTTTTTCTTCATAAATGTATTTTTAACTGTAAAATAATTTTTAAAATGTATTTTTAACAAGGTGGTCTCTTAAATGCTCTTCTCCTGTCCAAACAAGGAGTCGGGGCCCATTTTTTTATTGCTGATTCTTAAAGCTAAAATTATGAGGAATCCAAAAAAAAAAAAAATTAGCCGGAAAATTTAGGAGCTTCTGTGGAAAATCGGAAAATTAAATTTTCATGGGAAAATTTAAAGGTAAATTTCTAAGAAAAATTAGAAAAATTTTATTTTTCAATTAAAGCCTGATTCAATACCTTTTTAACGAGCTATCACTCGTTGCGATCGCTTTAGTAGTTTTTTTTTAAACAACTTTCAATGAGGTCCCTTATGAAGAATTCTTCAATTTTGTCACATGACAGTGGTGTACACTAGCGTGGCCGTTAGTTGTATGGAGAACTTTTTTTTTTGATTTCTTATACTCTCCCCCTCCAAATCGGTTCAGTTTTATGTAAAAAAAATACAAAAAAATTTC
Source organism: Pollenia griseotomentosa (assembly GCA_963931875.1). Taxonomy (NCBI): domain Eukaryota; kingdom Metazoa; phylum Arthropoda; class Insecta; order Diptera; family Polleniidae; genus Pollenia; species Pollenia griseotomentosa. Next base: position 158,979,276 of record OZ007560.1, read on the forward strand.
GTAGCGATAAGTTGTGTTTTAGGGAGGGCGTCCGCCCCTCAAAGTTTGCCATCAAGCCATTTATTCAAATGTAATTTGTTTGCGTATGACTATCTTCTAAAAACAACATTTTACAAGAATATGATATATGGCAATATTTTAGCTCTTCTAGTCGACAACATAAGCCTCTAAGAAAGTTTTTTGCTAAAATCAATATTTTAGAAAATAATTAAGAAAATAAAAACAAAATACCAAACATTTTATATACGTTTTATATATATAAAAGGGGGATTTAATGTCAAGTGACACAATTTTGAAATCGATGTCTTCCGATTTGGATGAAATTTACACCAAGGTTAGTCCTATTAGATAGTAGCTTACACACAAATTTTCAACAGGATCGGTCAAAATGTTTCAGAGGTAGAGGGGGTCAAAATTTGCCATACAGGTGTTCTTTCTCATCCATGTAATTTATTACCTATTGGTGTTAGCAAAATTTGTCCCAAGTAGCTTAGATAGCTATTTAACATAGATGGGCATTTTTCAGTACCAGTACTTTTTCAGTATTTTCTTTTTTTACTGATTACTGAAAAAAAAATCAGTATTCAGTAAATTTTACTGGTTATTGAAAAAAAAATTAGTATGCAGTAAAAAGTACTGATTACTGAAAAAAAAAAAATCAGTATTCAGTAAAAAGTACTGATTACTGAAAAAAAAATCAGTATTCAGTAAAAAGTACTGATTACTGAAAAAAAAAATCAGTATTCAGTAAAAAGTACTAATTACTGAAAAAAAAATCAGTAATCAGTAAATTTTACTGATTTGTGTAAAAAAATGCAGTAATCAGTAAATGATTGATAGTAGATACTGTCTGCCTTAAAAATATTACATACACATTGTATGAAAAGTGGCGTGTTTTCACTTTTTTAAATTATTTAAAAAGGAAATGTGTTATTGGGTAAAAAAATTTATTAACATTAATTAGTATTGTGGTTATTTTGTTGAACTATTTATGGTTTTTAATCCAAATTTTTAATATTTTTAATTAGGCTTAAGTTCATTAAAGTTAATTTTCATTAAATTATTTTTATGAAGAAAGGTGTTTTACAACATGAAAATTAATTAAAATTGTTATTGATAATCTTTCATTTTTTGACCGTGGCCGGGATTCGAACCGCGGCCGGCAGGTTACCATGACATGTTTCGATCGCAACCACTCGATCTTCTCAAATGGATTTGCCGTTTTACACTCGCAGCCATCGAAGGCTGCTGACGTCAATAGTCAAACATCAATCCTTAAACCAAATTGTATTTTAACCTTTGGTAGATCGAAGTTTGCTTTTTTGAATGATTATCTATTTTAATTGATTTTACATGTTCTTCCTTACTTCTGTTTTTTCGTACTTTTGTCAAGAATTTTTCTTGAAGTCCAATTTATTAACATAGTTAAAACAACAAGTTATTTTAACTTACAATGAAAAAAAAAATTAGAATACATGCTGTGCTATATGCTGTTCGCTTTTCTAAGCACAAGCATTTCAAAATTTTTGTCGCTAAGTTTTTGTCTTCTAGAGCGATTCACAATCCCAGCAAAAGAAAACAGTCGTTCTACAGGTGCTGATGAGGGAAGTGGGGTATTGTATTTTATAAAAACGTTTTTTATTGCATTGTGCTTATGCAGGCAATTTGTTGTTGTATCCCGTTCGGCCAAGTATAAAATTGTTTCCTCGAGATAATTCCCCACATCGCTTAAATTGGACTGTACATCATCATTTGGTTAAGAAAATTGGATAATCAAATATACATATTAATATAAATATCAAAGGAAAATAAGGTGCAAAAGTTAACATCACCTTCTTCTCCAAAATCTAAAAATGAATTTTCCGGCGTTTGAGGCACAATACGGGTTTCAGTATCCGGTATCCTCTCTAAATTATTTGCATCAAGCCAATGGCAGGTGTAACCAAAAAATGATTTTTTCCCACTGGACCACACATCAGCAGTCACACAGACGTATTCAACTTTTTCTAAATTAATTATAATGTCTTTTATAAATTTGTTTTGCGTTTCTAAAAGCAACCTTGTTATTGTACGTCTGCTTGGAATTTTTTTGCCGGGAAATAAGTTTTTGAAACTCTTGTCATCAATCATGGACAATGGAGAGGCAGTAGAGCATATAAAATTCAAAATGTCCTCAACAAAGGAGCCTTTGCGACCTCTGATCCTCCTGTTCTCCTCCTTTCTTGCTTTTAAATCTCCAAGTTTTTGGGGATGTTCTTTTTTTAAATGTTTAATAAAATTGGAGCTCACACGCAAAGACCCTTTAATTTTTTTGTTGCAAACTTGGCAAACAGCAATTAAGCCACCCATTTTCCGTTGGTGAGGAGTTTTGTCCATCTTATTAATATTGAAAATCAATAAATTACAAGTGAGAGTGCTATATTCGGCTATACCGAATCATAATATTTACACCCTTCACCAATTTTGTTATAAATAAAGCTGAAACTGGGGTTGAACTTGGAACCTCTTGTTTACTGAACAACCCCTTAGACCGTTCAGCTATATAAGGTTTAATTTGTTAGTTAAAAATTTTGAAATTTTTAAACATAAACGATGTAGATTCCGCGATATTAAATAAAAACAAATTAATACATATGTAGTTATAAAAATATGAAATTAAATTAAAGAAAAATAAAGACTAATTTTTCACAACACCGGTTTTTATTTAAATATTAGATATAGTTGGATAGATTATTAAATCATTTTATGGTGAAGGTTATAAAATATGCTTATATTTTTTATAACCATTTCAACAATTTTAAAAAACTCATCACTAAAAATAATTGCATTAACACCATTGAGTTCATCTGTTTTTAACAAATCATTTGAGGTTTCACTAAAAAATTTTGAAAATCTTGGAAGATCTTCTTCACACAAAAAATCCGGATCTCTGACCGAGTCGTCACTATCAAAATCGGAAATATCGCTCATTTTTTTAATATTTTTTCACAACAAATTATTTATTAAAAATTCCAAATATCTGCTACGCAAGAATTTCGGTACCGTTATAACATGAAACTTTTTTTATTAGTTGCAATCAGGGTTGATAAGGTTGGTACAATTGTGCTTTTTTTGGTACAATTCAAAACTAAAAAGTACGCTGGTACAAATGAATTTTAAATACCTTTGGTTTTTGTTGTATTAAATTTTTGTTTTTAATAATAAAATAAAAAAAAATTTATAAAAAAAATGATTTAGTACTATTGGGGCCGAAAAAGTACGATTTTAAAAGTTTTCTCATTTATCATCCCTGGTTGCAATTTTTACAATTGATAATGTTATTAATAGCACCGGGTGGTTAACTTATGTATCAATATTAATTTACAAATTTTATACAAAAAAATTAAAAAAATATTAAATTTAAATTAACATTAATGCAAAGTCTCCACATGATTTGCGTGGCATACTGGTTAGTGTTTAAGCCGCTAATCCTTAGGATCAGTGGTTCGAATCCGGCTTTGGTAGACGAGATATTTTTTTTAAACATTTTAAAAAATAAAAAAATAAACTTTTTTTTTCAAAGTGAAAACACGCCACTATTCTTTTTTTTTTTTTTTTTTTTTTTTTTTTTATTTATTTATTAAGTCTATGGATTACATCCTTACAGACTATACAATGTGGCATAAAAAAAAAAATGTTTACATATGTAGAATAATAAAAAAATATATACAGTTTTTTGTTTTAAGTGTTTAAATAAATTATTATGTTTCGTTTTACAATTGTAGAGGTTAATGAGAAATCAATTAATTTATACAAGTCATTAAAATCTTTTCCAACTCTCCGCCATGGATCAGCATTTGCTTCATTGCTGCGAAAAAATGGTAATGCTATGGGGCCAAAGTAACGAGTAGGTCTTTGAGGGATATTGAAAGTAATATTTTCCAAAAGAAACTCTGATGAAATATCGCCATTAATTATATTTAACATAAAGGATACATTTAGCATAATTCTTCGGCTTTTTAAAGTTGGTAGTTTAATTAGACTAAGTCTACTTGCATATGATGGTAGATTTACAGACGGATTCCATTGTAAGCCTCGCAGACAAAACAGAAGAAATTGTTTTTGAACAGATTAGATATGGTTACTATGTACGTTGTATTGCGGGTCCCAAATTACGGATCCATATTCAAGGATCGGTCTTACAAGTGAAGTATACAGCTGTTTTGTAATATCGGGATCGGTAAACTCCTTTGCCCATCGTTTGATAAAGGCAAGAACCCCTCTGGCTTTATTGACGGTCATATGAATATGTGGAACAAAACTCAGTTTTGGATCGAGTAAAACTCCAAGATCGAGAAAAACATCAACTAGATCCAGTTTATGCTCTCCTAAAACGTAATGATCATTAACGCAGTTCCTCCTATAGAATCGCATATATTTGCACTTTTTTAGATTAAGATCCATAAGATTAGCTTTACACCACTGATAAAAATTATCCAGATCGTTTTGAAGAAAAATATGTTCGTATGGGTTTTTATAGCTAAAGAAGATTTTGACATCATCAGCGTACATTAAAATGTTACAATATTTTATTATTGTTGGAAGATCATTAATAAACAAGCTAAAAAGAATAGGTCCAAGATGGCTTCCTTGAGGTACTCCAGATATAACATGTATGATCTTAGAAGATTTATTTTTAAATCGGACAGTCTGTGTTCGATCACACAGGTATGTTTTGATCCAATTAAGGCTGTTAGAATTTAGACCAAGTGAGTCCAGTTTACAGAGAAGAAGGTTATGATTTACTTTATCAAAAGCTTTACTGAAGTCGGTGTAGACCGCATCCGTTTGTTGTCCCTTAACAAATCCTCGATTAACAAGTGTTGTAAGATTCAAAAGGTTAGTAGTTGTTGAGCAACCTTTACGAAAGCCATGCTGAAAAGGTGATAATGTAGATTTTACTTGATGACAGAAAAAATCTGTTACAATTTTTTCGAAAACTTTTGGAATAGCACTAAGTTTGGCAATGCCCCTATAATTTATCACATTCGACTTAGATCCAGATTTAAATAATGGTATTATATACGATTTTCTCCAAAGCTTAGGAAAATAACCGTAAATGTAATCGAATTGTAATTTCCCCCGCTCGGAAATTAAATAAATCACCGTCTTGATCAACCACTCGCAGAGTAATGGAGTTTATCTCTCGACAGTTGATTGGCAAATAAATGAGATTCCTAGGAATCTCATCTATTTTGTAGCCAGGTGGGACATTAAGAGCAAGGAGTTATTCATGTATGTGTTGACAGCTATATTACTCTCAATTCGTAAAAGATTTACTTTAAAAATATTAACTGGAAGATCTGAGTAATGCTCTTTATTAGGTAATAGAATATTTTCTTTAAATCCCAAAAGCTTCCCAATTGTATTTTTCTTATTAAGGTATATTGAATCATTAGAGTTTTTTATTTTAACTTGCATCGTATTATTATTAGCTTCAATGTTAATTTTATTTTGGGGACTATATCGTTCATATTGTTCTTTAATATTTATAATCAACTATGTCGTTTAGTTCATAAGATCCAATCGGAATTTCAATTACTTCTTCGCCAATATGAAACATATTATTATATACATCAACATTTGGAATACTATTATATGAATGAAAATCTGTAAGTGCACACTCATATTTCCCGTCCAACTCAATTGGAGGAAAATAGTTAGCTGTTAATTCTGTTGAGTCAGAGCTTAACGTTAGAGTTATTGACATTTCGAGTGTTGAATTGTAAATAAAGTAAAAAACGAAGTATTCTTTATTTAAAAATAATTTATTTATATTTATTATTTTTTTTTCTTATTTAATAATAATACATTAACTCTTAGATACTATTATTATTATATCTACTCTTACAAACTACAATATATCAATCTTATTTATCCAAGAATTATGTTGATTTGAAAATCCCAACCATTTTACATATGCCATGTCCCCTTTAGTTCAAAGTATGTGTTATGAATTGAATTAATCTCGATTAGTAGGACTCAGTTCAAACACATGAATTTGAACTGTACCAATCTTTTTCTTGTGATAATCTTAAATCACTTGTTACTTAAAGACAGCCGTCAATAATAAAACACAATTGTTATTATGATTATCAAAAAACGACTAACTTACTTTATTTTTTACTTTCTTTTATATACAAGTAATTAATGGTAAAAATGCTTAGATTAATAAAAACAAACAAAAAGATAAAATTGCTTAACTTAACATAAAATCAATGACCTAATTTATAAATAGTGTAACTGAACATTATTAGTAAACAAATAATATGGACAATGGTTAATGAACTTAAAAATGCTGTGTATGCAGTTGACGGAATTAAACAGAAATTCAATATTGGGTAATAAATTGGTATGAATGTGTGTTCTTAACAGTAAGCAGAAAATAAACAAATGAGTAAATGTATGAATGTATGTTCTTAACATTAAGTAAGTAAATAAATGGATAAGTGTATGGATGTATGTTCTTAACATTCTCCCCCGTGTTGAACAGTCGTTCAACAAGTAAAAATAGGATGAAAAGAAATGTTGAATTAAACAAGGCGGATAAAATAAGTACAATGGTAAAATAAAAGGTATGAAATACATTCTAGGTAAGTTATATATCTATAGTAAATTTAGTTTGTTGTTGAGACATCGGTAGAGGTATTGTTGCTTGTGGTCGAGGCATCGGTATAGGTGTTGTTGCTTGTGGTCGAGGCATCGGTATAGGTGTTGTTGAAAGCTTAATATCCTCGGTTATTAGTTCATTTGTTTTTGATTTCTTGAATATTATTAGTGATATTATTAGCGTGATGAGACTCAAGGAAAAGGCTAGGTAGCGAATGGTATAAGAATGCCTTTGATGAGTACTTAACTTGTTAGGGAGTTTCATGATGTCGTGATCTTTTAGCGCCATTTGTACTGTTTCAATATGTCTTAAATTTTCTGAATATAAAATCTCAAACTTATTAGGCCTTGGTTGGTTGCTGTCTGCAAGATGAGGGTGAGGAATTACAGATGATAAGTTTAAACCTGGGCAAAAGCTTGTGTATGATGAATTTACTGTACTTGATATCGTTTGTCGACCATTTATAGTGGCAAAGTTGTGTTTTAGGATACATTCTGGACCCAGAGTGAGTAGTCCTGATCCTTTAACCAAGATAGGGATAATTTCTCTGTCACACACTGCGGTGGCCTATGAAGATGATGGACTTGCATAAATCCATTGATTCTTGCTGTTTAATGGTATCCATCCTTGATCAGTTTTTTCAATGTTGCATGTTGGCGAAGTTTTATTGTTAAATAGCTGTATTTCACATGCGCATATCTCTGATCCGTAGTTATAACGGATTTGAATGTTGGCACACAGAAATATGTTTTGATTTACTATTTCGTAAGTCTACAATTGTGAGGTGGAGAGAAGAATAAATTGCTTTCGGTAAGCGTTGATACCTAAAACGTTGGTGCATGGTTTAATAGCTACCATGGTTTTGTTTACTATATTAGGAACAGGGATAAGATGGATTAGTTTAAACTCTTCATATTCAATCAACGGTAATGTTTTTTAAAAATAGCATGTTGACGTGAGAGTCCACCCTTAACCTTCATCAGCTTAAGTAATTGGAGTAGCTCATCTTCTTCTGCGAATGGCAGCCTTAGTGACGAAGGCAGGTGACTTTTTATCTGGCTGATTTCATTTTTTAATTGTTGAGGAGCGAGAAGAAGTGGGCTGATTCTTTCGTGCTGACTGTCGATTAGTGTATCAAGGATTGATGATTGTAAAGGGTGTTTTTTTAAGCCCGATAGAAGGTAGTGATTGGTTCGGAATTTTGGTCAATGGGAAGAAGAGCTAATCGGTGAATTGGGCGTTTAAATAGTCCTTTGGATGTTTTGACTTCCACGACCCTAACTATTCCATCATCACCAGGAAATAATTGAGCAACTCTGGCAATTGGCCATTCCATTTGAGTGCCTCGGTAGGCTAGCTGGTAGCGAGCTAGTCTATCAGCGCCGAGGTTGCGGGTTCGATTCCCGCCAGAGACTCTGGTTTCTTTCCTGCAGACAAGCATAGAGCTTCGCGGGATTAGCTTAGGAAATTAAAAAAAAAAAAAAAATGACGGGCACGTTGTCCTCTTTTATGATTACCATATCTCCCACCTTAAGGTTGGTGCCTTGTTTATTCCATTTATGGCGTTGCTGTAATTCAGTCAAGTATTCCGAAGACCATCGCTTCCAAAATTCTTGTTTGAGATGAGATAATAGCTTCCAATGTGACAGACTCGAAGCTTTGCTTGAGGATGTGGCTCTACTGTCTTTTTGTGAAGTAAGGGCTTCGCCTATTAGAAAATGACCAGGGGTCAATGCATTAAGATCGTTCGGATCATTAGATGTTGGAGTCAACGGGCGAGAATTAAGTATTGCCTCGATTTCTATTACGATTGTCTCTAGTTCCTCTTGTGTTAGGGATGCTGTTGAAATGCTGCGAAACAGAAGGTATTTTGCTGATTTTACAGCCGCTTCCCAAAGTCCTCCGAAATGTGGTGATCTTGGTGGAATAAAGTGGAAATGTATTCCAATTTTACTGGCAGTGGAGATAATCCTTTCCTGACCCTTTTCAGAATAAATAGTCTCAGCTAACTCTGATAGCTGGTTCTTAGCGCCTACAAAATTGGTGGCGTTATCTGAATACATGTTTTGACAGCGACCGCGGCGACTAATGAATCGTTTTAATGCACCAATGAATGCCTCAGTTGTTAAATCGGAAACCAATTCAAGATGGAGGGCCTTTGTTGCAAAACAGCAGAATACAGCTATATATGCCTTTGTCTGTTTTTTACCTCGGACCCGGTAATGTATCCAGAATGGGCCGCAGTAGTCAACTCCAGTATTAATGAAAGGCCGTACTGGAGTGACTCGAGTTTGAGGTAGGTTGCCCATGAGTTGTTGACATAATTGGGGTTGTGCCTTGACGCATCTTATGCATTTCTGAACTGTAGATCGTGCCATTATTTTTCCTTTTATCGGCCAAAATCGTTGCCGTATTAAATACAATAGAGTTTGTGGTCCGCAGTGCTTATTTTCTTCATGAACCATGATAAAAAGTAGTTTTATGAGAGGGTCATTATACGGGACTAGCATAGGATGTTTTGCATCGTATGGTAATGTGGAGGCGTGGAGTCGTCCTCCAACTCTGATAATCTTTTCCTTATCGAGAAAAGGTGTTAGACTGATAATTGAGCTTTTTCTATCGATTTCAGCACTCCTCTCAAGCATTTTGATTTCCGATGAAAAGTCTGCTCTTTGAATGGTTTTAATGATTATGAATAACGAGTTATCTAACTCGATTGGACTCAAAGCCTTGTGTGTTGGGCGATCTGTTTTTTTAATCCTTAGATTTTTAATGAATCGAATAACGTAACGTAGGATTCTTTGTAGTTTCCTGAAGGAATTTCCATGTTGAATTTTGTAAATAAACTCCTCGGAACAGACGATATTGATTGTAATTGGATTTGCCTTCTTCCGCTCTACATCGCAACTTGTTAGTCGAGAAACATTAGATGGCCACATTTCTTCCCTTCCGCGCAGAAACAATGGCCCGTAAAACCATAAATTACATGTACGAAGTTTGTCTGCTGGTAGACCTCTTGATAGAATGTCGGCGGGATTGTCCTTTGATAGAACATGGCGCCACTGATCAGTTAAAGTTAGTGATTGAATAGTGGATATCCGATTAGCTACAAAGGTATGATACAAGCTTGATTGTGTGTTTATCCAAGATAAAACAATCTCAGAATCGGTCCATAAATAAATTGGTTGATTTCTAGTATGAAGATCAGTCTGAATTCTTTTGGACAGTTGAGCTGCTATGACTGCGGCACAGAGCTCAAGGCGCGGAAGAGTATGTTGCTTCAATGGAGCAACCCTGGTTTTGGCACAAAGTAAATGTACAATTATTCGGCCATCTCGCAGAGTCGCACGAAGGTATGCAGCTGCACCAAATGCCCTTTCGGAGGCATCCGCAAATATGTGTAGTTGAGTACTTGTTGGAAGTTCTCCCTTGAAGATATGTTGCACAATCTCCATGTTGTTTAGATTGTTAAGGTCAACTCTGAATGAAATTGTTGAGATTTTCTAGAAGTGGATCATCCCAATCTATTTTTTGTTGCCACAAATGTTGAATGAATATTTTTGCTCTAACAGCAACAGGTGCTAATAGTCCAAGAGGATCGAACACCCTTGCTAGATCAGATGTAGTAGTACGTTTTGTGATTGTCTGGGTAGAATTTAGTTTTGCCTTGACTCGAAGATGATCGGATTTAGGGTGCCAAGAGACACCTAGTGTTTTTACTACGTCACCGTTGCTGTTGTTGAAATCAAGGTTTACCTCTTGGTCACCTACTGGAATTCTTTTGAGTAGCTGTGGGTGGTTTGCACACCACTTTTTTAACTGGAATCCATGACGATTTAAGATTGTTATAAGCTCATCCTGTATTTTAATGGCGGTGTTTAAGCTGTCTGCACCTCCTACACCATCGTCTACGTAAAAGTTGTCCTTTAAAAATTGGGAACCGTATGGGTAATTAGTAGCATTTTCCTCCGCAATCCTTTGCAAACATCTTGTTGCGAGGTATGGTGCTGCCCGTGTTCCATATGTTACTGTGTTGAGTTTGAAGTAATTTATAGGCAGCCTTGGATCCTCTCTCCAAATAACTAATTGGTATTTATGGTCATTTGAGTTGATTAATATTTGTCGATACATTTTTTCTATATCAGTTGTAAAGACAAATCTTTTAAGTCGAAACCGAAGCAAAATTGAAAATAATTCACTTTGAATCGTTGGGCCAATATGCATCAAGTCGTTCAGTGAGTAGCCGGATGAGGTTTTTGTTGATGCATCGAACACAACTCTTAATTTTGTTGTGGTGCTATCTGGTTTCATGACACAGTGGTGTGGGATAAAGTATTTAGAATTTTCCAAGGCTTCAATGTTGATTTTTTGCATATGTCCCAGCTGCTCATATTCCCTCATGAATTGTGTGTACTGAGATTGTACTTGTTTATCCTTTGAGAGTCGTCTTTCCAGTGCTATAAACCTGTTGAAAGCTATTGTGTGTGAATCTCCTAATGCGCTTGGATTTTCTCGAAAACGAATATTGACAACAAAGCGTCCATCTGGATTTATGCATACATGCTGGTTAAAATGTCGCTCACACTCTTTATCTGAAGGTGAGAGCAATTTTTCGGTGCATTGAACTTCGTCTAGTTTCCAGAGTTGTTCTATACTTTCTTCCAATGAGGTTGTACTATTAAATACTGCACATGTGAACGTATTTTGCTTAGAAGGACCTGGATAATTTGTCATTGATCCACCTATAATCCAACCAAGAGCTGTATTTTGAAGTATAGGTAAACTGCTTCCAAGTTGTATTGTTCCGCTTTCGATGAGCTTATAGAAGAATTCTGCGCCAAGCAAGATATCTATGTTTTCTTGCTTATAAAATTGTGGATCTGCCAATGGAATATTGCCTGGAATATTCCACGTAGATATGTCAATTTGTTGATCTGGTTGAGAATTTTGAACTTGGTTGAGAATTTTGAATTCGTTGACATCATACCTACATTCACCCGATAATTTGATTTTTTTTGAAGTTTGCCGATGCCATCAATGCAAAGTGAGGCTTCTGATGGGGAAATCCTTAATTTTTGGGTAAGGCGTTTTGAAACGAGATTTACTTGTGACCCTGAGTCAAGTATAGCCTTAAATTCGCCTGAAGCGCCATTTAGAGCAGTAATGATTACCTTGGCCGTTGCCAATAATACATAACCCTGGCGCCTCCCAGCAGCGCTTGTAGCAGCTGATGTGACTGTTCAACGCGGGGGAGAATGTTAAGAACATACATCCATACACTTATCCATTTATTTACTTACTTAATGTTAAGAACATACATTCATACATTTACTCATTTGTTTATTTTCTGCTTACTGTTAAGAACACACATTCATACCAATTTATTACCCAATATTTAATTTCTGTTTAATTCCGTCAACTGCATACACAGCATTTTTAAGTTCATTAACCATTGCCCATAATATTTGTTTACTAATAAAGTTCAGTTACACTATTTATAAATTAGATCATTGATTTTATGTTAAGTTAAGCAATTTTATCTTTTTGTTTGTTTTTATTAATCTAAGCATTTTTACCATTAATTACTTGTATATAAAAGAAAGTAATAAATAAAATAAGTTAGTCGTTTTTGATAATCATAATAACAATTGTGTTTTATTATTGACGGCTGTCTTTAAGTAACAAGTGCTTAAAGATTATCACAAGAAAAAGATTGGTACAGTTCAAATTCATGTGTTTGAACTGAGTCCTACTAATCGAGATTAATTCAATTCATAACATTTGGCTGAAAATATTTCCACATAGGTATTTGTTAGTGTGTTCAATTTGCTGTAATAATCGTCAGTGAAATACTCATGCTCCATTCTTAATTTTGAAGCATCACCTAGCGTGCGCAACTTTGTGTCCTGGGCTTCAAATTGATCCCAAGCTTCTGTTATTTGCCCTAACCGTTCCTCGTAGTAACCTGCATTTGTTTTTCTCTCCGATGAGTCCTTTTTGTAAATGGTGGTTAAATTGTATGGGCCGATGTTGAATGTGAACCACACCTAAACGCCAATTTTTTTTCCGAATTTTATTTGACATTTCTCTATTTCAGACTTACTCAATTTGAACCATGGAGAGACACACAATCCAACAACTTGTTAAAGTTATCCAGACTTATTATGAAAATGGATGATAAATTTCGAAGAAAATCTTCTTCAGTGATGAGGCACATTTTCACCTCAGTGGATTTGTCGATAAGCAGAATTTCCGCATTTGGGCGAATAATAATCCAAGAGTGATTGTCGAAAAACCAATGCACCCACAAAGAGTGAATGTTTGGTGCGGTTTATGGGCTGGCGGCATCATCGGGCCGTATTTTTTCCAAAATGAGGCCGGTCAGGCAGTTACTGTTAATGGTGTTCGCTATCGTGAGATGATAACGAACTTTTTATGGCCCGAATTGGAAGATATGGATGTGGACGATATGTGGTTTCAGCAGGACGGTGCCACTTGCCACACAGCTAACGAAACAATGGCTCTTTTGCGCAACAAATTCAATGGCCGTGTTATCTCACGTAATGGCGATGTCAATTGGCCGCCAAGATCATGTGATTTGACACCGTTGGACTTTTTTCTTTGGGGTTATTTGAAAGAAAAGGTGTACGTCGATAAGCCAGCAACAATTCAAGAGCTAAAGGATGAGATAATTCGGCACATTAACGGCTAGAACCTCCATTATGCCTCAGGGTCATCGAAAATTTGGACCATCGGATGGAGGTGTGCCGCCGTGGTCGCGGCGCCCATTTGGCCGATATTTTGTTCCATACATAATTGAGTAATACCAATATATCATAATAAAATAAAATTACAATAATTTCCTAAATAGTTTGTGTTTTATTCAAAATCAACATCGGCCCTTGAAATTTAACCACTTTTTAGTTGCGGACAATGGACTGAATAGATTCTCCGATCTTTTTTAGTGAGTCAAACAGCTCTTCTGAGGTGCTCATGATGGATATCCTCTACAAGTAGCCTCTTACTCAATATGGTTGATTCCTTGAAGTGAGTTGTTGTTTGTTCTGAAAGTCCTTACCACTGGTGGGTGACTTTCTATGGTATCTCAAAATACCTGCTTTTTGAATTGCTGCTGTGCAAAATATATTGATGTCCTAATAAAGGATTATGAGATTATCCTTAGACTGCCAATCAGTAAAAGGATTTGTGATCGTAGGAGTAACCAAACGTTATTCTGTCCTGACGATGTATAAAATGTTCACAAAGACGTCAGGAATAGTGATCACCAATGTTTTGGTGTCCTGATGCCTTGGATTACGCCTCTGAAGGTTGTGTGCTTCTTTATTTTAGATTATTAGAAGTCCCTTACTACTGGTGGGGGAAATATCTAAACCTGGGGTCACCAAATGTTATGAATTGAATTAATCTCGATTAGTAGGACTCAGTTCAAACACATGAATTTGAACTGTACCAATCTTTTTCTTGTGATAATCTTTAAGCACTTGATTAATAAAAACAAACAAAAAGATAAAATTGCTTAACTTAACATAAAATCAATGACCTAATTTATAAATAGTGTAACTGAACTTTATTAGTAAACAAATATTATGGGCAATGGTTAATGAACTTAAAAATGCTGTGTATGCAGTTGACGGAATTAAACAGAAATTAAATATTGGATAATAAATTGGTATGAATGTGTGTTCTTAACAGTAAGCAGAAAATAAACAAATTAGTAAATGTATGATCTTAACATTAAGTAAGTAAATAAATGGATAAGTGTATGGATGTATGTTCTTAACAGTATGTATCAGGAAATCGAGTTTTTTAAAGTTCATCATCATAGAAAGCACCTTTAATGGGATTTCCTTGATAGTCATCTAATATGTATGTTGCAGGATAAGTATTTTTTACGGTTTTAATTTTAACAAGTAAGAAAGTATAGTCGGTCAAGCCCGACCATATGATACCCAGCACCACAGTACTTAAAAACACATCATGCTTATGTGTCCATATAAATATGGATTTCTCTATGTTTAAAAACTTCATTAAAATCGCCTTGAAAGTTTGTGAGAGGCAGAAATTGCACCCTACATCCCCTTGTGTTCCTATTTTTGAAAAACTGTATAGCTTATGTGTCCATATAGATATGGATCTATCCATGTTTTAAATTTCTTTAAATCGGTTTGATAGTTTCTGAGAGAAAGATTTGGCCCATTTTCAAAAGGCTTGGTCCTTGTGCCAATAAGAACCTATGACCCAAATTTTATCAAGTTATCTCCAAAGTTGCGACCTGTACTTTGCGCACAAGGTTACATGGACAGCCAGCCAGCCTGGTGGGTCTAGGACCACTATTTTAAGGCGTTACACACATCAGCACAAATGCATACTACCCTCTCCACTATTGTGGTGTGGGTATAAAAATTTCTGTAGTCACGTTGGGGGTGTAACCTTTTTCAAAAATGTGTTTATATTTGCTTATGCGTACATAATCTCCAACATTAAATATTTTTAAATGATTGTATACGGTTTTCAATAATTTAATTTCGTTGCAAGAATTAACGTCAGTTGGTGCCATTTTAATTTTTTTTTTTTTTTTTCTCAATATTATTTATTGAATCTTCATACATTTAAATATGAACTAACAATAATTAATCAAATCTTAACCTAATACTTTATTTTATGTCCTGCCAGTGCCAGACAAAAATTTTCTTCATCACGGATTCTGTTCACTTATCTAGGTGTTTGTCGCTCATCTAATTGGATAAGTGCTGCAGTGTCTCTTCTTCTTAAGCGAGTGTGGCCGCTATCATTTAAAATATTTCGTGCTAGTGGGTTTGGATGCAATTCGAGCCTTTTTAAGTATTTTACTGCATATTTCGTAATCATAGTTTTGACTAATGGAACATTGAGATCCCTGTGAATATTTGAGTTTTTTACATACCAAGGGGCAGCTGTGATTATTCGAAGAATTTTATTTTGGCGCCTTTGAATTTTTTCTATATTAGAGGCCGAGGCAGTGCCCCATAACTGAATACCATAGCACCAGATTGGCTTTAAGATGGAGTTGTAAAGAAGAAGTTTGCAGTCGAGACTAAGGACAGAGTTTCTACCAATAAGCCAATGAATTTGAATGGCTTTTAGTTTCATTTGAGTTAATTTTGCCTCTATATGGCATTTCCACGTTAATCGCCGATCCAGATGTATCCCGAGATATTTTACATGCGAATGTTGAGGAATTATTTGATTGTTGATTGTTATATGGGGGCAAGATTCCCGGCGCAAGGTGAATGTTATATGCACGCATTTTTGCTCATTGACCATTATCCTCCATTGTCTTAACCATATTTCTAGTTGAAATATATGATGCTGTAAGTAACGAGATGCTTCATAACGGTTTTCGTGGACGCTTAGAAATGCTGTATCGTCTGCAAATGTTGAAGTTTGGGTGTAGTTGCTTGTTGGCATGTCCGAAGTATAAATTAAATATAATAGAGGGCCCAGGATGCTGCCTTGTGGGACTCCAGCGCCAATGGGGTGAGGTGAACTTAAGAAATTTCCTTCTTTAATAATAAATTGACGACCGACTAAGTAGCTTTCTAGCAGCTTGTGTGTGTTTGCTGGTAAATTTTGCTTCAATTTATGTAATAAGCCTTCATGCCAGACTTTATCAAAAGCTTGCGAAACATCGATGAAGAGTGCTGAGCAATATTTTTTTTCTTCAAATGCTTTTCTTATGACATTTACTATTCGATGAGTCTGTTCGATTGTGCTGTGTTTTCTTCGAAATCCGAACTGATGGTTTGGAATACATCTATTTTCACTTAAAATCGGTGTTAATTTTGAAACCAATAATTTCTCAAACAGCTTTGACATATTTGATAATAAGCTAATAGGCCTATATGACTCAACTTTTGTATGATCTTTACCTGGCTTTGGTATCATGGTAACTAAGGAAACCTTCCATTTTTGAGGATAGTATTCAAGGCGTAAAATAGCATTAAAAATAAAAAGAATAATTTTCTTTGCTGTGCGAGGTAGCTCTAAAAGCATTTTATTACTGATTTTATCAATACCAGGTGCCTTCTTAGTGTTTAAGTCACAAATAGCCTTTTCGATTTCTCTTATCTCAAATCTGAGGGGAATAGCTGCTCTAGCAGGAACAGGTGGTAACTCGACCGCAGTATCGTGAGATATATTTGGGGTAAATACGTTTATTAAATGATTAACAAACAGATTTCCCTTTTCGTTATCATTTCTTGCCCAACTTCCGTTCAAGTTTCTTAATGGTGGCTTAGAGACAACTGGCCTATTAAGATTTTTAGCTGCACGCCATAATGAGTAGTCTGATTGCGGAGTTGCATCAAGTTCCTTAAGATATTTTTGCTGAGAATCCGTTTTCTGTGTCTGTATTAACTTTCTTAGCCTTCTTGTACACTCTTAACAAACTCTTAAGTTGAGGGGATCTGTGCAATTGCCACTCTCTTCGGGCTCTTCTTTTTTCTGAAAGGAGACGCTCAACATCTGTGGAATAAATTTTAATATTTTTCGTTTTTTTGGGGGTAATACTGGAATGTTGTACAGCTAGCTTCAGAAAACTGTCAAAATTAAGAATAGCGCGATCTACGTATTCCGGTGTACTAAGCGGAATATTTTCTGTGCAATGGGTGCTGAGATATTTTTTATATTTTAGCCAATTGATTTGTGTAGCTGGCGTCGCTAAGTAACCAGTTGGAGATACAGTTCTATTGGGGTTCATTAAAGTAACAATTGTTGGTGTGTGGTCGGAAGATAATTCTAAGGAAGCTTCAACATAAATCGTTTCTAAGGGGATGTTTTTAACCACGCCAAAATCGATGACATCTGGTATTTTTTGCTGATCAGTAGGCCAATATGTTGGTTGTCCGCTCGCTATCACATTCAAATCCATTTTAGTAATAGTATTAAATAGAACACGACCCTTTGGTGTTATAAGTCGGGACCCCCAGAAGGTATGTTTAGCGTTATAATCGCCAGCGGCCAGGAAACAGGGTCCTAATGATTTGAAATATTTATAATATTGGCCTTCTGATATTGAATATCTAGGTGGGGAGTATAACGATGAGATTACTACGTTTCTATTTAATTCTTCAACGCAAATGTTTGTTGCTTGAAGATAATCTTCACGATGATCACCCATTAGGTAGTGTTTGACTCTGGTTTTTATTAAAATGGCAGAACCTCCACAAGCTCTATCTCGAGGGTCCTTTGTATCATATAGTATATAACCATTTATTTTAAACGTATTTTTTGAAGTCAAATGAGTTTCAGAAACCATCATGACATCAATTTGTTTATTTTTAAGAAAGTATTCTAGTTCATTTTTATGTTGGCGGATGCCGTTTGCGTTCCAAAAACAAATTTTTATACAGTTCATGGCTTGTTAAGTACAGCTTGCAATAACATTGATTGCATTCTAAGAATTTCCTGCATCATATTACCCATTGTGTTCGTAAAATTATTTACTGTTTGCACTAATGTTTCCATGGTTTTTTCTAAACGACTTAAATTAGAAACTGGAGTTTCATCATTACTTGGCGAGGCACCTTGCATTGGCTCATGGTTTGATTTTAGGACGTTAGCATAAGAGGTTCTGTTATTACTAGACTGGGGGGCTTGAATTGCATTTGTGATAACTTGATTTGCAACCTGCATTTGAGGGGCATTTGTTTTCGGTCCAACCGTCTGCTTGACGATATTATATACAGGGCATCCTCTATAATTGGCAGTGTGATTACCGCCACAGTTGCTACATTTTTTTACGTTGGGGTCGGTTTTAGACTTATCGCAAGAATCTGTACCGTGTAGCTCACCACATACTACGCAAACAGGGGTAAGTAGCAGTAGTCCTTTGTATGGCCAAATTCTTGGCAGTTTAAGCACTGCACAGGTCCATTTTTTTTGTGCGGCTCCTCAATTGTGATTTTTCTGTATAGAATATATTTTAAACTATAAATGGGATGTGTTTCGTTTTTTTTTAACTTAATGTCGCCGGGCTCTAGTTCTACTCGAAATAGTGGTTGTGGATTTTTGTCTCTATTTCTAATATTTACCACGTGTTTTATCTTGAAGCCTTTTTCTTCTAAGAAAGTTTTAATTTCCTCTGGGTCTACGCATGAATCAATTCCCTTAATCACCACCTGGAGACCTTTACTGCTCTTGAGTTGGTATGTATAAAAACTTTTTTTAAGTGCCTCAAATTTGTTAATAATTTTGCGAAAATCATTTTCATGATTCACTTGAATTTTCGTTTCATTTATGCTACCTCTCTTTATTGCGGCTACATAAAACGAATTTTCACCAATCAACGAAATTAGACTCTTTATTAGATCATTTGAGTTATGCTCCCTAAGATATATCGGGGGAGGCTTGGACGATCTTATGACGTTTGGTGCTTCAGAGGATTCATCCTCCAGAATTGCAAAGCGATTTTGGGAATTTATTTTGTCAAAAGATGGCACTTTTGATGCCGAAGCAACAGCTGAAGAGGTAGGGCTGCGACCCCGCTTAAGGACTGTTATATACCTGTCCATACCAACTTGGACTTGAGGCTTTTGGCAACTTTTTACAGGGGGGTTTTCCATTGCATTAGTGTTTTGGTTCATGGTATCATTTCCCACTAAATTTATTTTTGACGTCGCGGCAATACTTGTTGGCCTGGCAACACTTGTTACCAGGTCTAGTTTTAGTTTTTTTAATGAATCACTATCCACCGTTTGTGTAAATAAAGAGGGTGAGAGGGAACGTGTACGAAAAATTGGCTTAGCCGTTAGGTAGTTAATATTGTTTTGTTTTGTTTTATTTATTTCAACATTATTTTCGTTGGCATGCACTGTCACATAAGCATTTCTATCATTTAATTTTATTGTTGTTACATTGTTTTTACTCATGCAAGAAATTGTTTTTGTTTTTCACCGTTTTACTGTGCTTTTAATGTTTTTATTATTTATTGTATTTTACAACAACGCCAAAAATAAGAAATTTAAACTAAAATGTTTGTGCACAGAATATGTATACATACACATGTATGAACATTCATACGTACATATGTATATATTTTTGCTTTATTTATCTTTATTTAATTTTTCGTTTTAATTGTTCACTTTTATGTTAAATAATTTAAATAAAAAATATCATATATTTTCTAGCGACCATTCGCTTAGTATTTATATTCCAAAATCAAATTTAATTAATAATAAATTAAAATCGTATGCGGGGTTGAAAATACACGTCCGTTTCACAACAAAGCACAAACTGAACATTGTGAGATGAATTTTTCTATTATATTTATTAATTAGATCTTTGTAAATATCAAGCTCTATTATATGAACCATTAAAACTTAATTCTTTCCACATCATTCCTTTTAGAGTTCGATTAAATCGTTCCATTCTTGAGGCTTTCATTATACTAAATGTTGAGTAGTGATTGATATTATGCTTGTGCATGAGCATTTTAAATTATTTATTGAAAAATTCATTACCATCATCAGTCTGCAAGTTTTTGGGAACTCGACCTTATTTTAAAATACTTTTCATTGCATGAGATACTTCAGTTGCTGTTTTTGCTTTAAGTGCAATGAAAAAGTATCAATGATAGTTAACAAATATCGATATTTTTTATGTGTTGTGTTAATATTGTTACGAAAGTTAAATTATCTGAGAATTATTTTTAGTCATAGTTATAAGTTATCTTGTATGTTATAGTTTTATGTCATATTAGTTACTTAAAATTGTCATGTATAATTTTCAACACAACTGTTATTTTAAAATAATTCCTATATGAATCTCCCAGTCATTTCTAGAAATGGTTTTGGAACATAATAAATAGTTTTTACGGGAAGGTTCAGGAAAAATTTTGAAATAATTATGAAATATATAAAGAGGTGACTCATGTATAGTTAGTGGAGTTTGTTTTGAGAAACGGTTCTGTTCGTAACTAAATATTGTGAACAAAATAATTAATAAAGTTTGTTAAGTTAAATAAGTTTGTGTTTTTATTCGGGTTTGCAATTAAAAGAACTCAAACGCGTTTATTAAAGGAAAAACGTAACAATTGGTGTCAGAAGTGAAATTGCAATAAAAAAAAAAACAATAACTAAAATAAATAAACAAATAAATAAAAAGGATAAAAAAAAACTATACGAACAACAATGAAATTCGATGAGCTAAAAGTTGAACAGCTCAAGAAAGATTTGGGCAAGTTTGATCTGCCTACTGCAGGAAATAAAGCTGAGCTGCAGAAAAGATTAATCGATGAATTTAAGCGAAGCAATATTGATATCGCAGCTTATGAATTTGATGAAAAAGAAGAAATAGAAGTTGCTACCCGTGCAGTAACAAGCAGCATGGATCTTAGCACAATGTTTGCTGCTATGATTCGGAAAATGGAAGAAAATTCTAGAAAAATGGAGGATAATATGGAGAGAATGGTAAAAGAACACTCGGCTGAAACTTCTAAAAAAATGGAAGAAAATTCTAGAAAACTGGAAGAAAATTCTAAAAACATAGAAAAAATGGTTAAGGAAAATTCAAGCACCATCTTAGCCGAAATTCAAGAATGACAAACGAGAAACTTCAGAAGCTTCAAGAGATTTCTACCTCAATAAATGAAATAGTGGACGAAATGGAAACAGAGTTTAACAGGAAGCTGGCTGAAGTATAAATAGAAGTTGATGAGAAATTACACTATCTGGAAGTAAAAGTTAATAGTCTTCAGTGCCAAGAGGGAAGGGTTCGAGTTGTACCAGAAGTCTCTAGTAGAATTAAAGCCCCGAGTTTTGACGGCAGTACACCATTTAATGTTTTTAAGTTCCAGTTTGACACAGTTGCCAACAAAAATGCTTGGAACAATGAAGAAAAAGCCATAGAGCTGATTCTGGTTTTAAAAGGAACTGGAATTCTAGAAATTCTAGAAAGTGTACCAGTAAGTTGCAGAAACAATTATGATGACATTATGGTAGCACTGCAACGCAAGTATGGTGGTGAACACAGAAAAGAAATATTCAGAATGGAATTACGGGGTAGAGTACAAAAAGGCAAACGAGACGCTACAGGATTTCGCACTAGAGATTGAACGTTTGGTGCAGCTTACTTATCCAGGTGAAAGTGATCCATTGCTAGATCATTTTAAGACCGAAGCATTTGTAAATGGTATGCGGGATGCTGATATGAAACTAGCGGTATGTGCATCACAGAAGCCATCATTTGCAGAAACGGTATCATTTGCCCTAGCACAAGAAACCGCAAGGATAATTTCAAGGCCGCAAGCGTATATGGAAAGAGATGTTCTAAATGAAATGAGAAGCATAAAGGAGGCAGTGATGCAAGCTTTAAGCGAGAAGCAAGGCAAAAACAAAGCGAAATGCTATACTTGCGGTAAGAGTGGCCATATTCAGCGAAACTGCAAAGCACCCAGACAACAATCAAGGTCTGCTTCGCCGCAAAGGGATAAACGAAGAGCAAGTCAGCAATCATCGCGGGGGCCACCACTAAAGCTGAGAAGAGCTAGAAGTGCAGAGGAAACTGAAGGTCCCACGATAAATTTAGTTGTGAAAACGAGTAACAGAAATATTACGACCTGTGGTTAAATAAATGGTGAAATCCGCATCTTGACTATCGACACTGGTGCAGGACATTCCATTATAGGAGCTGATTTGATAAAGGGAGCTGTTGAGCCATTAAGCGGTGTAAACTTGCGAACAGCTACGGGAGAGCCTGTCATTGTCTATGGCAAAGCAAGAGTAGAAATAAGAATGGCCGATATGATCGTTTTTGATGAATTTATTGTGGCTGAAATTATGGACGAGGTCATAATTGGAGCAGATTTTATGATTCGTCACGGCATTAGATATGGGACGACAAGTTATGAATTGGCGTGGTTTAGAAATACCCCTAAACGTTGGGAATGGAAGTGAGGCTCTCGTAAGACAGCTAGTCACTAGTGATCATAGGAAATTGTCATCCCAAAGAGACGATGGAAAACGTGGGAAGGCGAGCACAAATTCAAGACGGCTCAGTAAACATAAAAGCAAGCACTGTATGGAGTCTAAAAACACGAAACGCATCAATGAGATTTGCCTATTACATGTGGAACCTAGCAAAGACTGGTCATCGGCGCAGAAAAGTGACCCCGTATTAGTGAAAATCATGAAGGCCAAGAAAGACGGTGAAAGACTGACTCATGAAGAAGTTAGATTGGAGGGTCCACTGATGAAAGCGTATTGGGCGCAGTGGAGTAGTCTGCGGATGGTAAATGATTGCCTATACCGTACATGGGAAAGTACTGACGGCAAAACGGTTAAAACCCTTATTGTAGTACCGTCCTTTAAAGTATGCGAAGTTGTGAAAAAATTCCACGACTGTACTGGTGGTGGACATATTAGTGTAACAAAAATCATAAAGAAGTTAAAAGCAAACTACTATTGGGTCGGTTGCAAGCAAGCCGTGATTGAGTGCATAATTAAATGCCCACAGTGCGTTGAAGACTGCGGTCTAATTGGAGGAAATAGAACACTGCTCCAGCATTGCGACTTTGGTGAACTATCCGTAACAGCGAAAAATAAGGACTCCACCCAAGAGCAGAAAAGCGAATTAAGACG
The DNA here is from genome assembly GCA_963931875.1 of Pollenia griseotomentosa. Classification (NCBI taxonomy): domain Eukaryota; kingdom Metazoa; phylum Arthropoda; class Insecta; order Diptera; family Polleniidae; genus Pollenia; species Pollenia griseotomentosa. Next base: position 159,002,562 of record OZ007560.1, read on the forward strand.
AAGGCGTGTTAATTTATCAAATGACAAGATGAAAGCCAGATACGATCGAACATCAAATTCGGAAGGCTTTAAAGAAGGCCAGTTGGTTTTACCTTTTAATCCGCAACGGAAGAAAGGACTATCTCCAAAGCTGCAGACTCATTGGCATGGCCCATATAAAGTTATAAAGAAATTGAATGACGTGGTGTATCGGATCCAGAAATATAAGAGCCTAAGATCAAAAATGAAAGTGGTACATCTAGAACGACTAGCCCATTATGGAAAAGGAGAATCTGAGCCTATTCGGGACGAACAGGCTTAAGTGGAGGGCAGTGTTACGAAAGTTTAATTATCTGAGAATTATTTTTGGTCATAGTTATAAGTTATCTTGTAAGTTATAGTTTTATGTCATATTAGTTACTTAAAATTGTCATGTATAATTTTCAACACAACTGTCTTTTTTTAAATAATTCCTATATGAATCTCCCAGTCATTTCTAGAAATGGTTTTGGAACATAATAAATAGTTTTTACGGGAAGGTTTAGGAAAATTTTTTAAATAATTATGAAATATAAAAAGGGGTGACTCATGTATAGTTAATGGAGTTTGTTTTGAGAAACGGTTCTGTTCGTAACTTATAATTGTGAACAAAATAATTAATAAAGTTTGTTAAGTTAAATAAGTGTGTGTTTTTATTCGTATTTGCAATTAAAAGAACTCAAACGCGTTTATTAAAAGAAAAACGTAACAATATTGTTCGACTTGAGGTCTGTTTCATAAAATAAAAATAAAAACTCTTGTGTTGTTTTAATTTTTATTATTTATTAATTCCAATATTTCGACCAACTTTGTTGGTCATCCTCAGGGAAATAGTTATGATTTAGTAATAATGCAGTGTTGTCCGATGATATTGTTTTACTTCATCCTTTCTGACATCCCAGGTATATATTCTATCGACCTAAGTCTACCAGATGCTTGGGGTTTTTGATACCAGTTTACTTTGATTATATTACCTATTCTAATAATTAAAGAGTCTAGATATGGTAATTGATTGTCCTTTTCTTTCTCCAGTGTAAATTGTATTTGTTTGTTGAATGAGTTAAGACTTATTAATTATTATTCCAAACATCCTAGAGTCTGAAAACTTAAAACAATATCATCGGACAACACTGCATTATTACTAAATCATAACTATTTCCATGAGGATGACCAACAAAGTTGGTCGAAATATTGGAATTAATAAATAATAAAATTTAAAACAAAACAAGAGTTTTTATTTTTATTATAGTTTTATGAAACAGACCTCAAGCCGAACAATATTAACACAACACATTTAACAAGTAAAAAGGACTACATACAAACAGAACAAAAAACATTTTTTATAATATGTAGAATAGTTTCCCATTTCAACTAAATCAGCTTACCAGAGATCATCTATACCTTTCATTACAACTCTTCGACGTATAAAATTTTCGGGCTGGTTTATGAAGTTCATTTACTAAGTCTCTTTTTGTTGAATGCATTATTATTAAGTCTTCTTTACTTAAGGGAATATTGTTATCTCCTGTTCTTTATTTTTAATATCAAGCCTGTTATATAGTTTCTGATTTAAGATTTTGATTCTTCTTTCAAAATCTTTTTTAATTTTCTCTATTATTTGATAAACTTTATTAATATTCTTGTTTAATTGATCCATTATCTCCTTCTGTGTTTTTTCGATTTGAGATTGCAAAAACATTTTATTGACACCATCGTTTTCTTCTAAAGCATTCGACATATGTTTGATTCTCTTGTTTTGAAGATCAATGTTGTTATCTGCATTTTTCATAGAAATTACGCCACTTGTATCGTTAATATTATGACCAAATTTATCAACAGACAATACTTGATGTTAATTTTATAATTATTTTTATAATATCGTTGTTATGATTGTATGACCTGCAGCTTGTGAAGCTAGCAGGAGTCTTAGTCGATCTATTAACTCATTTGGATCATCCCAATATATATAGGGCCATGTCACAGAGTACAATTCCGTTCGGAATGATTCCGTTCGGAATTGAAGAAAACATATTTGTTTGTTGATGGAAAGTGTATTTTGATAGTTTTATGGCCTTTCAGATACAGACAACTCCCATACCGTTCATGAAAACAGAAATGGTTTCATTCCGAAACATTTTTTCGTCATTTTCTGAAGCACCAAAATACGGAATGAATTCCGTTTCCGAACGGAATTGTACTCTGTGACATGGCTGATAGTTTGGTTTATTTGGATTTAAATTCATTTACCCACTTCCCATATAATTTTCATTTGTTGTTTTTATTGTATCAGATGAAGTGGGAGATTGCGGTGTTTTGGTAGATGGATTTTTAGGTTTAATCAATTTTCTGATAATGTTCTTGTATTTATACGCTCTTGTACCCCTTATATGACCATCTGAGCTATAACCTATTTTATAGGCATTTTTTTTATTTAATATTTTTTTATAAATATGGGCATTTCCTGGGGTCACGAACGTACGTTCGTACGCTTTAGTGTGCAAAAAATATAGAAAACAAAACTTTTCCTAGAATTTTTTTTTGCGATTCGATAGCATTTTGGTAGCTCTATGTTTAGTGCAAAAGATGGGTTTCATCGAGTTTAAGTTTTCATAATAATAGTTGTAAACATGTGGTCACGAACGTACGCAAAATAGAAGTCAACTTTGGATGACAGTAGTGAAATGTAAAAATCTGCGTAATGGAACGGAATATTCAAAAGTGGTTAATTTATTTTGAAAGTGTATTAATGTAGGTCTCCCTCCAGCATTTACAAATTAAAATATCTCATTTGGTTTTTGTTTAATTGGCTTATGTACCGGTCGCGAACGTACGATTTTTCCATATGTTTTTTTATTATTATCACCATGCATTTTCCCATAAATATCCTTAAATTTCTTTAACAAAAAAACTTATACTCCTTTTACAACTGATTGTAATGGAGAGATTATGAAGAAAGAGTGTAAACATAACATATTTTTTGCATTTAAAATCTTTTTTTATATATAAAATTCTAACGTTACTGACTGACTGACTGACTGACTCACTGATTCATCATCGCACGCCTGAAGCTAAACACTTGAAATTTGGACCAGAGATTGGTCACACCACAAATCGATTCACTAAGACGGGATTTTTGGAAATTCGAATGCTTAGGGTTTAAAAAAGGGTGAAAACGGGAAAATTCGGTAATCTTATATATCCAAAACTAAAAGAGATACAAAAAAAATTTAATACTTATCGGTGTTCTTTAGAAAAATTAGCGGACAGGTGTCTGGTACTTTTTTGAAATTCGGCCCTTTTAGGGAGTAAACGGGTAAAACCTGAATTTTGGTACTTTTTTGACACCCCATCTAACTTTTGATCCAATAAACATAGAAACAAAGTTTATACCATATTCGAAACTTATCAAAAAAATACGAATATTGATTTGGTACTTTTTCGAAATTCGAACACTTAAGGGGTGAAAATCGTAGCTATTTTTGGTACTTTTTTTTACAAAACATTTTTCTACATTCATTGAGATATTCGTACCAAATTATGGGCTCCCACTACAATACTGAAATTTTTGAAGCTTTAATGGGGAAAACACGGGAAATTTGATATTTTTCTTTAGCTTTTTGGTTCTACAACTTGTATTTTTTAATTATCGTTAATATTGGACCCAAAAACATAAGATTCAACATGCAATGTCCTGAGGGAATAAGAATCTTTTGCGGAACTTTTTGGTACTTACGAGAATCTGTAAGAGGGATCTTTTTGGTACTTTTTTATTTTTTGACTGGTACTTTTTGAATTTTATTTGGTATTGGACCTAGAGAGATAAAATTAAACATGCAAGGTGCTGAGTGAATAAGAATCTGTAAGAGGGCTTTTTGGTACTTTTTTGTTCTTTAACTGGTACTATTTGAATTTCCGTCATTATTGGACCTAGAAACATTAAATTCAACATGTAATGTGCTGAGTGGATAAGAATCTATGATGGAACGTTTTGGTACTTTTTTGTTCTTCAACTGGTACTTTTTGAATTTCCGTTAGTATTGCACCTAGGATGAAAATCTATAAGAATGAACTTTTTGTTACTTTTTTATTCTTTGACTGGTACTTTCTAAATTTCCGTTGTTATTAGACCTAGAAAGATCAAATTAAACAGGCAAGGTCCTGAGTGAATGAGAATCTGTAAAATCGCTTTTTGGTACTTTTTTGTTCTTTAACTGGTACTTTTTGAATTTCCGTTATTATTGGAACTAGAAACATAAAATTTAATATGCAATGTAATGAGTGGATAGGAATCTATAAGAGGGAAGTTTTTGGTACTTTTTTGTTCTTTAGCTGGTGCTTTTTTAATTTCCGTTAATATTGGACCCAGAAACATAAAATTAAACATGCAAGGTCCTGAGTCGATAAGAAACTGTAAGAGGGCTTTAAGGTACTTTTTTGTTCATTAGTTGGTACTTTTTGAATTTCCGTTAGTATTGGACCTAGAAACATAAAATTCAACATGCAAGGTCGTGTGGTCCTTTTTTACAAAATATTTTTCTCCATTCATTGACATATTCGTATTTTTGGTATAGTTTCCGTCCAATACTGGGACCTAGAAACATAGAATTCAAGATGCAATGTCCTGATTCGATAAGAATCTGTAAGAGGGAAGTTTTTGGTACTTTTTTGTTCATTAACTGGTACTTTTTGAATTTCCGTTATTATTGGACCTAGAAATATAAAATTCAATATGTGTAATGAGTGGATAGGAATCTAAAAGAGGGAAGTTTTTGGTACTTTTTTGTTCTTTGGCTGGTACTTTTTTTAATTTCCGTTAATATTGGACCTAGAAACATAAAATTAAACATGCAAGGTATTGAGTGAATGAGAATCTGTAAGTGGGATTTTTGGTACTTTTTGTTCATTAACTGGTACTTTTTGAATTTCCGTTAGTATTGGACCTAGAAACATAGTATTAAACATAAAAGGTCCGGGGAGAATTTGAATCTGTAAGAGGGCTTTTTGGCATTTTTTGTTCTTTAACTGCTAATTTTTGAATTGCCGTTAATATTGTACCTAGAATCATAAAGTTCAACATGCAATGTCCTGAGTGGATAAGAATCTATAAGAGGGACCTTTTTGGTACTTTTTTATTTATTTACTGGTACTTTTTAAATTTCCGTTAGTATTGAACTTAGAAAGATAAAATTAAACATGCAAGGTCCTGAGTGAATGAGAATCTGTAAGATAGGCTTTTTAGTAAATTAGGTAGCTTACTATAAAAACAATAAACAAATAGAATATTATGATAGTTTTATAAATTTACAACCAACACTAGTGAGTACCTAGGAGGAAATATAAAATATAACTACAATCAACATCAAAATTATGATTCATTTAATTGTGGACATTTATGTCTTGAATTTTTATATAAAATAACTGAAAAAGAAATTAATAAATAAAACAATTTAAATTATTTTAAAAAGAAAAACAATGTTTTTTTATTTAATTATTTTTTAGTTTTAACTTTATTATTATTATATTGGTGTAGGTACATATTATTATTATTTTCATCATTAAAATATAATTAAAAAACTGTTAAAGTTGGCGTATATGGGGTATCTAGAATTGGCTACAAAGATATCGCCCTCCTCAAATGGATTCAATTGCAAGTTTTTCTCCCCTTCCCTGGATATAAGATACGATCCAGATGATAAATTCTTCAAATCTTCGTCAGGTAGAGTATTGAAGCGATATGGTTAAAACAATATATTCTCCTCAAGCTCAACTTTTATTGAGCTCCCATATTTTGTTTTTACTCTACTTGCATTCATAATAATGTATTTAGATGACATCACAAGATCCTTAATGTGAATTAAGAATTTTTGTAGCTCAGAGTGTTAAATTTGGTTACTAAGTTTTTCGAGGGTTCCATTTTTCACAACCAACCACGTTAGTTTCTTTTTTTCAACTGAGATTAAAACCACTTCTCTAAATTTAAAAGAGCTTTACTAAATCAATATTAATCTATTTTATTAATCAAGAAAGAGGTTATTGATATATAATTATGTGTATGAAGGAGACGAAGACATACAATCCTTCCCTTCGCTCTAAAGAAAGAAATTGGTATAAATAAATATTGAATAACACTAGCACAGAAATAAGAATCAATACAGAACGAAATACCGAATAGCATTAAGAAAATTTATATAGTTTTCTCTTTCACTCCAGTTATTAAGTGAAATGTTGTGAAATAATAATAACAACAAATTCTTCCGACATCTCACACTTAAATCCAGAAATTTAAAAACGAGAAACATTAACAAGTAGGACGCCAAGCGGATACAATTAAAAAATGCAGGATTTAAAAGAAATTTCAACAAATTTTTTGAAGACATTCGAGCTCGTTGTAATGCACGAGCACAGGGAGTGCATACTAAATTTTATATCAATGCTGGAAGAAAATGAGGAGTTCGGCGTTGCTGAGAGTGATGATGGGGAGCCACATTTTGAGAGCTGCCCTTGGTACAGTCCACTTTGCGAAGAGGGTCCAAGTACGTGCAGATGCTCAGTTTATTATTTAAGAAAATTGAATGTTATAAATTTAATATTTAACTATAATTTAATGTTAAATAAAGAATAATTATAAAAATCAAAAATTTTTCTCTCTTTTTATTTATTTATTTTCTTATTTCAGTAAATAAAATGTATTCAAATACAAATAAAATTACAAAAAAAATTAATAACAAAGAATGGTAAATAAAAAAATATTTTGCTACATTTATTATGGATGATGAAATTTAGCTTTTTGCATCATTGTATTTGAAGATTCGAAAATGTAATTGGGATTTCAATAACTTGATCTTCATAATTTGTAATGTGATTGTTTCTAGCGATATTATCGTTTTTCATTTCCATATTATACTGAGGAATGTTAGAAAAATTATCGTCTCGTAATTTACCTTCTACGTCTCTGAGACCACAGGTATCATAACTGGGTGGTGGTAGTAGTTCACTTAACGCATTCCAATTAATAGGTACAGTATTGGAACAACATCTTCTCAGTACAGCACAATTTGGTGACCAACGCAAATGTTTTGTTAAAGGTTGATCAGTGGGCCCCCAATTCCAAATTTCAACTTCGCAAAATTAACATTTTGTTTTGTCATAATCTCCACTATAAAACATGCCAGTCATAGCTAATTCTCTTTTATCTACCCATTTTAATGGCCAGCATGTAAACGTTTTTAAACGTTCATCTTCTCTATGGAAAATATCATTCATGCTATAGCGTGGCGTAAATGGAGATTGTTTTAAATGCTGATCTTCATTGCAATCGGATTCTATATCTTTAACCATTTATAATTTTTCTTTTTAATATTAAGAGCAATTATTAAAAATACTATTTGAATTTCGGCAACACTTGTATCAAGTCGACGTGTGCTTTGTATTGCTCTGTTGTAAAAGACTAATTTTGAGTGTTTTGAACGTTTTTAAAAATCAAAAGCCTGTTTAAAATATTTTCGTTGTTTACCGTCGTGCTGGTGTTATATAGTATAGTTCCTGGATATCATCTATTTGTCGCAAATTCGTATTTGTGATTTATTTTGTTGGATTCATGATTTTGTTTGTATCGGGTGTTTTTTTCAGTGGTATAGAACTTCGAATTGAAATAAAACACAAGAAAATCGTTTTAATGACCATCAATTTGGCTTTATTGGAAGGATAATTTTATGCCATTAATGTTTAAATATGATTTCAGGCATGTGGCCGCCGCGGCTGGCTCGAATAAAGCCAATTCTACAGGTCCAATTTTCAACCACTTTTTCGAGCATATGGGGCCGTATGTCGGCAATAACGCAACGAATGTTGGCTTCCAATTCCCCTAACGTTTCTGGTTTGTTGGCGTAGACGAGCGACTTCACATATCCCCAAAGAAAATAATCCAATGGTGTCAAATCACACGATCTTGGTGGCCAATTGACAGGTCCATTCCGCGAAATTATGCGCTCATCGAATGTTTCCTTCAATAAATCGATTGTGGCGTGCGCTGTGTGGCATGTAGCGCCGTCTTGTTGGAACCACAACTCATCCACATTCATGCCATCCAATTCGGGAACAAAATAGTCGGTTATCATGGCTCTATACCGGTCTCCATTAACGGTAACTGCCTCTCCAGCATTATTTCGGAAGAAGTATGGCCCAATGACTCCACCAGCCCATAGAGCACACCAAACAGTCAGTTTTTGTGGATGTAATGGCGTCTTAAGGGCCTCATGTGGATTCTCTTCACTGCAAATGCGGCAATTTTGTTTGTTGACGTAGCCATTCAACCAAAAATGAGCCTCATCACTGAACAAAATTTTGCGATGAAAATCAGCATCGAGATCAATCTCATTTTCGGCCCATACAACAAAATCACGACGCATTGCATGGTCTCGCGGCTTTAATTCTTGCACAAGCTGGATCTTGTAAGGTCGCAAGCCAAGATCTTTGCACAAAATCTTCCATAAAGTTGATGGACAAAGCTCCAATTGCTGTGCACGTTGGCGAATCGATTCATTCGGGTCCTCTTCAACACTTTGCTCTACAGCGGCAATTGTTTCTTCGGTGCGCACTGTTCGACGTCTCTGCGGATGCGTATTATCACATAGAGTTAACGTAGTGCGAAAACGATCCATGGTTAACCGAATTAATTGCTCTGATGGACGATTATGTCGACCATAAAATGGACGGAGCTTGCGGTAAACTTCGCGAACTGAACCATTATTTTCGAAATAAATTTGCACGATTTGCTAGCGTTGTTCTTTTGTCAACCTGTTCATGATGAAATGGCAAACCAAACTGAACATAAATGACATTAGAGTTGCCAGATTTGACCACAAAATGCCAGTTTTATCTCTATTCGAAAAACAAACCTGTAAAAAAAACACCCGATAATTATAAAAGTCTACACTTATTAAAAACTTAAATATACAACTGTTTTAACAGCTGATCGATTTGCTAATCAACATATACAACTGTGAACGCACGGGATCGTTATTACCGACATTACTTAGTTCCAACTGTATTGGTTTGTGTATTGGCTAATTTATTTTTCGGTGACGCCCTCTATTAACGACTAGATTACTGTTCATCCAGTCTAACCCAGTAAACAATAATATTTACAAATTATCGCTTTTAAAAAACACTAACATATATTATTTTTAACTATGGATTGTTTGAATGTTAACTGTAATATATCTGGTGATGATCGTATGATATCCTGTTGGCTGTGCTCAGGATATTATCACCTTAAATGTACAAAACTGAAGGCCCGGGATGCGGATGCGATTGCTGATCAAGCCAAGTCTCTTCAATGGTGTTGTGTTAACTGCAAAATAATAAATATGGAATTCTACAAGTTTTTTAAAAGCTATAAAAACGAATTCGACCAACTTTGTAAAGATTTTGTACTGGTTCAAAATAAATTATCTAAATTTGGTAAATTATTTACAGAATTTTCTAATTTGGAAAAATTCGAATCTACGCAAGATCGTTCATCTCCTAAGCGGAAAAAACTGCTATTAAATCATCTGCAACTGCAATAAATTCAATATCGTTAATTCAAACACCAACGACTTCGGTCGGAGGTAATAATAATGTGGTCTCTATATCATCTTCATCTTTGAATGTTCCTGCTTTAGAGCCCAATACCCCGAATTCAGGTGTTACACCACTTGTCGGAGTTAATAAAAATGTGGTCTCTATATTCTTCATCTTTGAATGTTCCTGCTCTAGAGTCCAATACCCCGAATTCAGATGTTACACCACTTGTCAATATTTACACTGGTCTCGCTAATACATTTTCCACAATGACGCAAATACCGAATAATTATGTTGCATGTAATCAAACTGTTCATTATAAACTACGAGCTGTTCCACCAAGAAAATCAGTTTTCATATCTCGGTTAGCTTGCGGTACGTCCTCGGAAGATGTAGACTACTACATAAAATCTAAACTTGGTTCGAACACGATATCTTCAATTCATCAATTTCAATTCGTACAACCACGATTAATTGCTTCATTTAAGGTTACTATTTCTGCCGATTGTTTTCCTTCTGTTTTGGATCCAAGCTTCTGGCCCGTTAACACTTTGGTTCGAGAATATATTTACAAAGAAAAACCTTTATTCAATAACGTAGCTAATTTACCTCAACGTAATATTAATGTTCCAAAAAACTAAATAATGGTACTGCCAACGTAATGGGCTTACTCTATCAAAATGTCCGTGGCCTTAGAACTAAGTTATCTAATTTATATGTTGAAAGTTTTAACATCAATCATCAGGTGCTAGTATTTACTGAAACATATCTAAATAATAATTTCCTCAGTACTGAAAGTCTTTGTAACAAATTCAACATTTTTCGCCGTGATCGTGAAACTTATGGCGGTGGAGTTCTTATTGCGGTTGCAAATAGTTTATATGCGGAACGTGTAAATATTGATTCATTTGTGGATATTGAATTATGCTAAAGCATAAAAGGTTCATAGTAACATGAAGCTATTAAACATATTGCTCAATTTTCTAATGAATTGGATACCCTTATAGTTATGGGTGACTTTAATTTACCTTCATTATCTTGGAAATTTGTCCCAAAAGATCAATATTACGTTCCGATTAAACTTAGTGACAGTTCAAAGGATTTTATCAACATGTTACAAGACATGGGTCTTTTTCAAATAAACGGAGTAATAAATGATTTTTCGAAAATTCTTGATTTAATTTTGGTAACTGATAAAGATGACTGTAATGTTAATCGCACAATCCCTGTAACTACTCCTGAAGATCGATTTCATCCTGCTATTGAGTTAATCATAAACCTCCCATTGGAACACAATTATATACAGCCTACCATACACGAAAAAGTTTTTGCATTTAAACAAACAAACTACAATGCACTAAATGAATTAATCGTAAATGTAGACTGGAATAGCATTTTGGTATTTCCTTCTGAAAAAATACACATATTGATCACATATTTAAGGTGCTTTACAATAAACTTTTTGATTTTATGGATTTATGTATTCCAAAATATAGAATGAAATCTGAATCTGGCCCACCTCGGAATAATGAGCAATTATCTCGCGCTAAAAATAATAAAAATAAATGCTAAAAAAAAAATTCAAGATATGCTGTAAGTCGAGCTGAATATACAAGAACAAATAAGTTATGCTATGCACTTTACTTGAATAAAATCCAAAATAATATAAAATATGATCCGAAATCATTCTACAATTTTATAAATTCAAAAACAAGAACAACTGGTTATCCTACAGTGATGAAATTTAATCAAAATGAATCATGTAATGCAACCTGTATAAGTGATTTGTTCGCTGATTTTTTTTCCACAACTTATTCAGATGCTACCTATGATAAAAATGGTAATTATCCGTTTCCGATAGCAGAAAATCCAGCTATATCAATTTCGTTTTTTGATACCCAAACTGTCGCAAATGGTCTAAAAAAGCTAAAATTCTCTTACAAATATGGTCCTGATAAGATCCCGAGTAATATTTTGATTATGTGTGCTGAAGCCTTATCTATCCCTTTAACGATATTGTTCAATACGTCAATTAAATTTGGGTATTTTCCGAAAATTTGGAAGGAATCTTTTATTGTTCCTTTGTTTAAGTCTGGCACTAGATCTAATATTAAAAATTACCGTGGTATTGCAAAACTTAGTATCATACCTAAATTTTTTTAAAAATTAATAACGGAAAATTTATATTACCAAATCTCGAACATAATATCTCCATATCAACACGGATTTAAAAAAGGTTTCTCTACCACTACAAACCTTCTTCAGCTCACAATTGCTATCAATCGTGGTTTTTTCGCAAGGAATCAAACAGATGTTATCTACACCGATTTCAGCAAAGCTTTTGACAAAGTCAATCATGCTCTTTTGGTTAAGAAGCTTCAAATAATGGGATTTACTGATCTTACCTTAAAGTGGATTTACTCTTATTTATCGAATAGGGTCCAAACTGTCCTTTTTAATAAAACGTTTTCTAGAAAAATAAATGTGCCATCAGGTGTACCCCAAGGCAGCCACCTTGGACCTGTATTTTTCTTGCTTTTTATAAACGATTTACCTGGAGTTATAAAGTTTTCAAATGTTCTGATGTATGCTGACGATGTTAAGATATTTTTAACTTACAACCATGTGTTAGATCACCAACGTCTACAAGATGATCTAAGTTGTTTTTATGAATGGTGTAAAGCAAACTTAATGGAGCTTTATTTAAAGAAGTGTAAACTAATGCGTTTTTCAAGAAATAATCCAGCTATAGTATATTACTTCCTAGGTGGTATTCAAGTTGATGCAGTTGAAAATTTCCTTGACCTTGGAATACTACTTGACCCTTAACTTAGCTTTAATTCGCATATTACGTTTATGATAAATAAAGCGAGAGGAACACTTGGATACATAAAACGCTGGGCAAGAGAGTTCGATGATCCGTATATTACAAAAACCTTATATATGGCACTTGTAAGGCCGATTCTTGAATATGGATCAAATATATGGGACCCCATTTACCAAACTTATTCAAATTTAATTGAATCTGTACAGAAACAATTTCTGCTCTTCTGTCTTCGCGGTTTACACTTTAAGCCACTAACCTTGCCCTCATACACATCTCGACTGGCTCTGATAAAGCTCCCTACTTTAAAATGCTGAATGTATCGTTTATTCTGAACATTATCAATGGTGATATCTTCGCTGGATTTTTAATTAATGAGATTTCATTTAATATTCCTCAACGACCATCTCGAAATTTCATACCATTAAATTCTTTAGAGCTAATTATGGTGATGCTGACCCTCTTAGAAGAATGTGTAACACTTTCAATCAATTATATAGATTTATTGATTATTCGTTGGATCCAAAGTTAATAAGTAGATTAATAATTGCTTTTCTTAATTGATAATAAAATTTGTGTAATGTAATCAAATGTTAGTTATAGTCTATTTTATTTAAGTGTAATTTTAAATGTCTAAAATGTCTGTAAGGATTAATCCATAGACAATAAATAAATAAATAAACTCCACGATATATCACAATATACTTGTTGTTGAAATAAATTGTATAATAAAAAAAAAAAAAAAAACAACAACAACCACAAAGGGAAAAATTTGAGGCAGTTGTGGTTTTTTACTCATATCTCAGCCATTTGTGGACCGATCTTGCTGGATTTCAATAGCAAACAATTTCGGACCATATGTGACATAAATGTATTACAACCTGGCCCCCATCATATATGGGGTCTTCGGAAAACCCATTTCAACGGTCATACGGACATAGTTTTCACCACCTGTGGTGAAGGGTATAAAAAGAAATTAGAAATTAAAATAACACAATCAGTAGCAGTTTTTATCCATATTTACTTTCTTTTTTATTAATTTTTTTTTAAACAATAATTTTTTGTAAAATACTGTGGTGTTTGTTTACTTACACAATACAATGTTGTTTACTTTGAAGGAATAAAGACGTGAAAACGTGCATGTCAAATTTTTCGTCAGAAATTATCAATGTTGCTCAACAATTTTCACAAATTTGAACAGAGGTTGAAACTAATAATAATAATAACAACAAAAATATTAAAAAATTTAAATATCCCTTATTTTGCATTTCTTAAAGGTGATTGACTGAATTTATTCTAAATATTTTTAAGGGTTAATGACCGAGTTTAAAGTAAAGATAAATAACTAAATTATGTCATATAAGCATTTTTGTTTTTTTTAATAAATTAAATAATTGGTTTTTCTTTTGAAACTTTCGATTTTATGTTGACATAGGCTAACAGCACTCTTACTTGTTTTTTTTTTTTATTTATTTTCAGTCAATTGCAACAATAACTATTTATCTTCTTGTTTTAATTCAATTCAAATATTCATTGGACAAAGGACAATTATAAATTAAATTTAACAAAATGTATTGTACAATACAAAAATTAATTAAATTGTTAACCAAAATTCAACAAATGCACATCTCCGATCTATGAAAAATACTAAATATGCCCTACATGAAACATGGGATCCAACTTGCCACTTTAATCGATTATTTTGGAGTCTATTTGGTGAAACTACAACACTTTAATTAGTGAAAAGGATGCAACAGTTTATAGTGAAAGCTCGGATTTTTTAATAAAATAATTACATTATATTCTTTTTATTTAAACAAAATATATGCACGTATTAAGAAGTAAAGATTAATATAAAAAATGTGGACTATTATATCGTGTCTTATGATTTTATTATGTATCAAAATTTACTGTGTACTTGGGATTTAGTTTACTAAGGCAAATTTTCCTTTCATACATGAAGTTTTGGTTTATACCAAATTAAAACACTTTTCACTCTTGAGTTTTAGTTAAGAAAACATTTTTATTTACAGAAACTTGTCTAAAGCTTGAAATTTACATTTACTTAAGTGAATTCTAAAGTCTACTCTTTAACTTAACTAGATGACCCGTGTGAATATTTCGCACCGTTAGTTGTCATTTTTGTAACATTGAACTGCATTACTATTAAGCGACCCTGTATTACCACATTTAAACAGAAACATATAATCATAATGACAACAGTATTATCATGCAGTTCTATATAAAATATAATTTTTATCAATGAAAATATTAATTTTTCGATTTCTAATTATTTTTCGTCATTATTGTTAGAAATAAGCTTTAAAATGAGATATCATTCATTAAATTTGATGCGGTGGTATGGGAGATATTTGCAACCGACAAAAAAAAGTGCTTTAGAAATAATATATATGATTCTTAGTGCTACTCAATTTTTATCTTACCATAAACTTAATAATAACTGAACTCAATTTTTACATTGCAGTCATAGTTATCTATGTATGTTTATTTGTTTTGCTTAAACAAAGCATGTAATATCACTTTTTGCCATATATCAGAAAGTTCTCACCACGAACATCTAAGCCTTATAACATAAATCGGGGTATAAACGATCCTCGCCAAAAGGTGTTCTGATTCAAGATAACTTAGACGGGAGCCATTGAAACCAATAACGGTCAGTCGGTTGGGGTGGGAATCTTGTTCTAGTTATCTTGTTGCCAAGAAAAAAAAACAACTGCTACATAAATATAGTTGTAGACTCCTAAAAATAAAACAAATAGACTGGAATTGATCTTCAATAAAAAATTGTTAAATAAACCCCGTTAAGATCAATTGAAGAACGGAAACTACAGAAAATAAATCAACCTAAACCGAATGTCTCTTCTAGCTGTTATAAGGCATAGACGAGCCTCAATACCATCCCCCTGCCAATGATCTAAGCGGCGCTAGCAGTTACTAAGATCCCAAACTTATCACACCATACGGTAAGAAAACTTTAAAATTAACTAAGTGCATCATATTCGAATTCAATTTATTCGATAAAAATTACTTTAGAACATAAGGTTCCCTTAAACTTAATTATTCAATAAACAATTACTTAAAAATAATAAACTAATTATCATTAAAAAAAAGAAGAAAACCAAAATGAGTGTTATTTTAGACGTAACAATAAAAATCCTTAAAAGAGTTTTATTTGTTGAGGGCGAAGTGAGTTTTATATTAGGCCGAATATGACTGCGAAATAAACTCTCTTTTTTAAGTTCATCCGAACTTTTATTTTTTTTGTTGAAAATGATTTTTAACTTTTAATTTTGACTCTAATATGGAAGGTTTTTAAGCTAAAATTTTATGGATTACTCTTATTTACGGACCCTGCAATTTACTTTTAAGTACAAAATATTCATATATTTTTTTAATTAACTAAAATTTATTTATAAAACGTTTATTTTTATTGATTTTTTTAAAGCATTAGATAATGGTTAATTGTTTTGCTTTGTTATTTTTGTCATAAAAACTATGTTTTATTGTGTTTAAAATAGTATTTTTTTCAATTTAATTTCCGATTTGTTTTTGAACATATCTCGATTTCTTACCAAAACCATCTGGCACCCCTGGTTGAGATCGTATACAAATTTTTATAAACTCTCTTATTTTCATCAACTCGCCAACAATATTTAAATATTCAACAGATAACCACAGATATTGTAGAAATACTTATGGTGATAACAGATATTTGTAAGCAAAAAAAAAATGTTATGACATACTCAATCCAAAGCCATAAGCAACTGTTTTTGATATTCCGTCACAATGTTTGTTTAATATGTAGGAATGTATTTCTCAATTTAAGCAACCGATTTGGTTTAAATACGTTTTTCAAGTGACTAACAAACAGATTTCCTTTTTCAATATCGTTTCTTGCCCAACTACCATTCAAGTTTCTTAATGGTGGCTTAGATATAACTGGCCTTTTTAGATTACCAGCTGCACGCCATAATGAGTAGTCAGATTGTGGAGTTGCATCAAGTTCCTTAAGATATTTTTCTAGAGAAGCCGTTTTCTGAGTCTGCAGTAACTTTCTTAGCCTTTTTGTGTACTCTTTTAATAAGTTATTAAGTTGCGGGGATCTGTACAGTTGCCACTCTCTTCGAACTCTCCTTTTTTCAGTCTAGAGCCGCTCGACATCTGAAGAATATATTTTATTATTTTTAATTTTTTTGGGGGTAACGCTGGAATGTTGCACAGCTAGTTTAAGATAACTGTCAAAGTTAACAATAGAGAGATCCACATTCTCCGGTGTACTAAGCGGAATATTTTCTGTGCAATGGGCACTGAGAAATCTTTTATATTTTAACCAATTTATTTGTGTGGCTGACGTCGCTAAGTGACATGGCGGAGATACAATTCTTTTTGGGTTCGAAATAGTAACAATTGTAGGTGTGCGGTCGGATAATAATTCTAAGGAAGCTTCAACATGAATCGTTTCTGTGGGGATGTTTTTAACCACTCCAAAATCGATGACATCTGGAATTTTTTTCTGATCAGTAGGCCAATATGTTGGCTATCCGATCGCGACCACGTTTAAACCCATTTTAGAGATAGTGTTAAACAAAACACGACTTTTTGGTGTTATAAGTCGTGACCCTCAGAAGGTATGTTAAGCGTTATAATCGCCAGCGGCCAGGAAACAGGGTCCTAATGATTTATAATATTTATAATATTGGCTTTCTGATATAGCAAATCTAGGTGGAGAGTATAAAGAAGAAATTACTAAGTTTCGATTTAGCTCTTCAACACAAATAGTCGTTGCTTGCAGATAAACTTCACAATGATCAAACATTAAGTAGTGTTTGATTCGGGCTTTTATCAAAATGGCAAAGCCTCCACAAGCTTTTAAACGTATGTCTGGAAGTCAAATGTGTTTCAGAAACCATCATGACATCAATTTGTTTATTTTTAAGAAAGTATTCTAATTCATTTTTATGTTGGCGGATGCCGTTTGCGTTTCAAAAACAAATTTTTAAACAGTTCATGGCTTGTTAAGTACAGCTTGCAAAAGCATCGATTGCATTCTTAGAATTTCCTGCATCATACTATCCATTGTGTTCGTAAAATGATTAACTGTTTGCACTAATGTTTCCATGGTTTTTTCAAGACGACTTAAATTAGAAACTGGAGTTTCTTCATTAATTGGCGAAGCACCTTGCATTGGCACATGGTTTGATTTTAGGATGTTAGCGTAGGAGGTTCTGTTATTACTAGGCTGTGGAGCCTGAATGTCATTAGTGTTTAGCTGATTTGTTACCTGAATTTGAGGGGGATTAGTTTTCGGTCCAACCGACTGCTTGACGATAGTGTATACAGGGCATCCTCTATAATTGGCAGTGTGATTACCGCCACAGTTGTTACATTTTTTAACGTTGGGGTCATTTTTAGATTTATCGCAATGAACTGTACCATATAATTCACCACATACTACGCAAACAGGGGGTAAGTAGCAGTATGCCTTAGTATGACCCTATTCCTGGCAGTTCAAACACTGAACGGGTCCATTTCTTTTGTGCGGCTCCTCTATTGTGATTTTTCTGTACAGTATATATTTTAAACTGTAAATAGGGTGCGTTTCGTGCTTAACGTCGCCGGGCTCCAACTCCACTCGAAATAGTGGTTGGGGATTTTTTCCCTATCTTTAATATTTACCACATGTTTTATTTTTAAGCCTTTTCTTCCAAGAAAGTTTTTATTTCTGCTGGGTCCACACATGAGTCAATTCCCTTAATCACAACCTGAAGGCCTTTGCTGCTCTTCAGTTGGTATGTATAAAAACTTTTTTTTAGTTCTTCAAATTTGTTAATTATTTTGCGGAAAACATTCTCATGATTTACTTGTATTTTTGTCTCGTTTATACTACCACGCTTGATTGCAGCTACGTAAAACGAATTTTCACCTATCACCGAGATCAAACTCTTTATAAGCTCATTTGAGTTTTGCTCCCTAAGATATATCGGGGGAGGCTTGGATGATTTTATCACGTTTGGTGCTTCTGAGAATTGCAAAACGATTTTGAGAATTTATTTTATCAAAAGATGGTACTTTTGAGCCCGAAGCAAGGCGAAGACATTCTCGTTCATATTGTCTTTGATGACTATATAGACGACAAAGGATTCTACTTTATCGTCAACGACTGCGTATAAGATAATGTCGATAAAGTTACAGGAGTTACAGCTTACACGACAATGTCGCGTATAAACCTAAACGAATAAATAAAAATATACAATAGCACATACATATTTTTAAAATCAAACCTTAGTCTTTGAGTTCTCAGACTTGACTGACTGATTTTCTTCACTTTGCTTTAATTGTTTTTTATTATTATCGTTATTTTACAGTTATTTTTATTTTTTATTGGGAACAGATTATTTTTGTTTGTTTAGAAGACAGCTTACAAGACAATGTCGCTAATATTGTCGTGCTTAGAAGTTGATAAAGGACACCTTACAAGACACTGTCGGTCATGTTGTTGTGCATACACTCTAATACAGGACAGCTTACAAGACACTGTCGCTCATACTGTCGTGTTACCTTACAAGAAAATGTCTATCATGTTGTCGGGGATAAGCTTTGACAAAAGACAATGTCGGTCATGTCGTCGTTTATTAACTTCTTTAAAAGACAGTGCACTAGACAATGTCGAATATTTTGTCGTCCATGACATTTTCTTCAAAATTGTCTTCCAGAAATCCTAAGTGATAGAGGACATGTCGTGCATAAATCGTTGACTACAATGTCGTCGACGGCAGTTTGGCCAACAGGGTATATAAACCGTTTCTTTAAAATATCCTAAATTGGTATCTTTGAATTAAATGAAAAATATGTTAAGATGGCTAAACTATTTTACGGCGTAAATAAAAATTTTCATGGTGGCATTTTTATTTTAGTTTTTGCAATAACTATGCGATAAAAACGGAGAAAATGTCAGAAGCAAATTACATGTACGTTTGTGACCGAATATTACAAACCTTCTGTAAAACAGCAATTTTGACAGACATGCACAATTATATGTGACTTGAAAAGATGACAAGTCAGATGTAAAAAACATGTCGTCTAAAAGCACCTTAACTCTATGTTAACATTTTTATAAAAAATGTAAAGCCATATAAGGATTTTAAAAACTTGTTCACAATGCACAGTGGTCCCAATGACAAATTTAGAGCGAAAAAACTTATCTCTTTTTTATAAGTACATATAAGAAAAAAAATTTGTACGAAGAAATGACTTGGTATGGTACGATCTTACGCCAAAAATTGACGGATTCGAATGCGTTGGTGTGGCGCTTTCCATATAAAAATAACTGGCATAAAACCTACAAAATCATTTCATAATACAAGGGAACAAGGTTTTTGTTGATTAAAAACTGAATGTTGTTTTTTATGTTATTTGGACGCTGAATCCAAATCTGCACTTAGTTTTTTTTTAACAGCTCAACTTTTCGCGATATACCGTTATGGCCAAAATTAAGGCACTTCCGCTACACATATTGGAACAACATGAAAATGGGTCACCATATATACCCAAAATTAAAAATTCGTCAGCAATATTATCTTAAGGGCGTGCTTACATTGGTTTTAAATTTGACAGTATTTTCAGAGATATCGTTGAAGCTTAAAAAAAAAAATATATAAAAATTTAAAAACAAAAAAATTTGTTTGTTAAAAATTCATAAAAAATAAAAATTCAGCGTCCCAAATAACCATAACATACGGCCTTTTTGAGTATTTGCCATCAATGTACTTCGCCAGCGCTTCTTCGCTGCTATAATGTATTATTTCTGTAAATGGCGTATTTAATATTTTTTTTATTTTTAGTGCCATTTCTGGAGAAACATCTATGGTTCTAAAACGTCTGCTTGCTTCATTAAGCCTTCTTGCAACAGCAAATGTTAACTCTTCTTGGGAACAAGTGCTAACAACAGACTTAATTTTTAACTGCTTTGATCTTTTCCCTCCCTCTAAGATCGGTCCTTTCTTCGAGTCTTCTTCCAAAAAGCTTGACGAGGCTTTACTGGGAAAGAGAAAAGATTCATCCAACCAATATATAAAGATAGACTCAAAAACATTTTTTTGTACTGTGTTCATGCATCCACTTCTTCGATAGTTTGCTAAGAAAATTTTGAGCTGATTGCTTTACTTCATGCTTATGGTCATCATCATCATCATTTTCTATACCACTTTTCATGAAAATGTAATGTATGACAGCGTTATTTTTTTCTTCTGTATTGCGATTCTCTATTCAATTTTAACATAATTTAAATTGTTAAAAATATTTTACAGCAAAGTTAACGTAAATTTCATTCAGTAACTTTTTTAAAAATAACGTTTACTGCTATGTTCTATCTTAACATCAGATATTTAAGTTATCTTAACGGCAAAATATTTTTCATTGTTTACTTTAAAATTCGTAGTTATTTTTCAAAAAAAAAAAAAAAACAAACAAAAATTTTGGCAAAAAAAGCCCTATTAACATTTTTAAAATTCACGTTATTTACATACATTTTGCAAAAATAATATTAAAAAATTTGTTTTTTGGGAATTTATAAATATCATTAAAAATAATACATTTTAGATGCAGCTTATGGAAATCACTAATAGTGTTTTGTTTTCTATACAAAAAATAAGTGGTAGACTTTCCAACCATGCTGCTGTTAGCAAATTTTTAAAATTTTTCCCCTAATTTAGCAGTTTTTACCGAATGTTTGTCATTCCTAATAGTTTTAGTGAATTCAAATAAACTTTATGGTTTGTTCGAAATATTAAACCATTTCGGCAATTTCGCTATTTTTGCCAATAAAAAAAAATTTATATTTTTCGACAATTTGTTTTTTTAAGCAATTTAGCGATTTCAAATAAATTTTACATTTTTTTCCAAGTTTGCAATTTTTCGCGAATTTTTGCCGTGTTCGCGATATAACCGATATTTTCCTGTGGTTCTTTAGAGCTTTAACGATTTTTAATAAATAGCCGCTGTTTGCAAATTTTTACGAATTTCCGCTAATTTAACAATTTTTACCGAATTTTTGCAATTCCTTATAGTTTTAGCGACTTTAAATCAATTTTATGGCTTGTTTGATATATAAAAAATTTTCGCTATTTTTGCAAATATTCCGAATTTTTACAATTTTCGCTAGACTAGCAAAACATAAATGAGGTTTTGTTAGTTTCGAAAGTACTTTAAGTCGTTCCAGTAGTAGTTTGTACAGTTAGTACTTTGCACTTGATGACAGTGTTCGTTAAATATACTAATTAATTAACAAAGATGCCACTTGATTGCAATTTTTAGCTATGTTGTTAAAATTGAGTTACTAAATTGCTGTATTGTTACCGTAAGCCATAAGCTGTGCCGGTTAAATTAACGTTAACGTTAATCGTTTAAAGTTAGAGAATTCCACTACTGTAGCCCGTTTCTGTATATCTCACATCGTAAAACTCTTCGCATGAAACGTGTGAATTGCAACAAAAATAGTGTGAAATGAAACAAAAAATGGTTTTTCTCACACAAGTGTTTCTGTATCTTTTTTGCGAGAATTATCTGTCATTTAAATAATTTTCCAGCAATTATTGGAAGGATGCGAGAAAAAGTGTTTCTATAACAATATTTTGCGAAAAGTTTCTTTCAAAAACTGTCAAAATAAGTCACATTTAAAATTGGTGGCGAGAAAAACAAAATGTAGATATTTTGAATTTAAAATATATTTATTTACTATTTTTTTTAAATAAATAAAAAAATAGAAGGAATATAAATGATAAATGCATAATTTATATGATGAAAATAAACAAAAAACAATTGTTATATTAGGTCTGTCTGCGTACACATATTTTGCATCATTTTGTGAAAAATGTTGCAAAATATTACAAAATGTTGTCTGTGTACTCCAAATCTCTTGCAGAGAGAGAGCCAAAAAGAGAATTTTTTGACAGTTGGAAGTTAGAGAACTTACAAAATGTTACTGGAGAAATTTCCTCTTGCAAGATTTTGCAACTAGTTTGAACAGCTGTTTTTATTACGTGTGCCAAGATAGCGTCGACGAAATAGCGTCGAATTTGGGAATATAAAAACCGGGAAAACAAAATACCCAAATGATGGTCTTTTGCAGAATAACAACAAAAATTAGCGTCGAATTTAGCAATTTAAGGGGATTTCCAAAAGTAAAAAAAAGTTAGCGTCGAATTTGGGAATTTAAAATGGGGAAGTAAAAATATCTAATATTTTTAATAAAAATACAAAAAATAGTTAGCACAAATAAAAAAAATACACATTTAGGAACAAAATAAGCAATGCGTGCAAAAATCGTTCGGTTAGTTCCCGAGATATTTGGGTGCATCCAAAATGGTCAGTACAAAGCTTTACTGATTTATCCCTTGGAACACAAGCTTTTGCACGGTATAAAGGCTGAGTTCCAAAACGTCGGTTGCAAAGCAACTATCTTTTTTAAATGCATGCTACAATGCAACCATGTAGGTTATTACAATTCTATTTGACCCAATGTGCACCAAAAAAGTATTTAATGAGAAAATAATGCAACCATGTAGGTTATTACAATTCTATTTGACCCAATGTGCACCAAAAAAGTATTTAATGAGAAAATAATACAAAAGCTGTGCATTATTAAACTTGAATATACGTTTTTGACTTGTGCTGCAAAGTATATTGATGTTTTGGAACTCAGCCAAACTGTATATATTCTGCAAAAAATCGAACCCAGAAATCTCGGGAACGGAACGAACGATTTTTTGCACGCATCGCTCATTTTGTTCCAAAAAGTTAATTTTTTTTTAACTATTTTTTGTATTTTGGTTAAAAATATTGAATATTTATACTTCCCCTTTTAAATTCCTAAATTCGACGCTAACTTTTTGATTTCATTTGGTAAATCCCATTATTTGGGAATTTTTGTTTCCCGGTTTTTAAATTCCCAAAAGTCGCTATTTCGTCGACGCTATCTTGGCACACGTAAATAATTTTTGTGAAATGAAAATATAAATTGAAATTTAACAATGGCAGAGGTAAGTAGTTCGAATTTACGTCCGAGATATCACCAGATGTTGATGAAGAATTTCTAAATCATAACCAGGTTTCTCGTGGAAATAGTGTGCGAGATGAAATTTGTCAAGCAATGCAAATTCTGACAGATAATAATTAAAAATTCATTTCATTATTTTTAAAGAATATTTTTAATTTTTAATTCATTTCCATTTTTTATTTTTTTATGTGTTTGTTAAGTTTATATGTACATTTGTTTGTTAGTTTTGATCGGCATTAGGTCATGAGTTAAACAAATTTTTAAATAAAAAATATAAACATATTTTTTTTTAAAAATTCTATTTATTTCATTGCCCAATATTTCGGTCAACTTTGTTGACCATCTTCAAGGGTTCTATATAAAAATACAAAAAACATTGTAATTTTTATAATAATTTGTGCAATATATTTTTGTATTTTTATATAGAACCCCTGAAGATGGTCAACAAAGTTGACCGAAATATTGGGCAATGAAATAAATAGAATTTTTAAAACCAAATATGTTTATATTTTTTATTTAAAAATTTGTTTAACTCATGACCTAATGCCGAACAAAATTAACAAACAACAAAACTAAAGGTCAACATTTTACAACTTTAAGTTTATACATTTTGTAATGGGCTTCAGTGCCATTTAGGAAATATTGTTATTTAGATTTTATTAGTCACTGTAAAGAAAAAAAATCAAATAAAATAATTCACTTGAATTCATTAAACAGAATTAATAAAAGTACTCACTCTTTTTTTAAAAGCAGAACCAAAGATTCCAATAATGCTATTTTTCTGGCATCATTTGCTTCCTTTCTCTCTGCCCATTCTTTCCTTTCTGCCCTTCCCTTCCTCTGTTCCTCTATATTAGCTTCTAATAGCTTGTAGAGTTTCTCTTCATTGGCTTCCTTCTTCTCCGCATGTCTCTCTGCATTTTCCACGTACTCTTGTAAAGACGTTTTCCTTCGCTTAGAGCATGAAGCCGTCATATCCAGATTTTCTGTAAATGCAAATGTAAAATATACATACATAAGTAAATGAAAAATAAATACCCACCTTGCGAAGAATTCGGGGGTTCAGATACGCTGAAGTTATTTGAGTTGACCTCCGTTTCACTATCCAAAACGTATTCTGGATTCACCGATCTTTTCTCGCGAAGTAGGTCATCCAATTCGCTACCGAAATGCAAACAAAATAACTAACATAATCATCAAATATATACGAATATGTATTTACCTTTGGAAAGGGCACGCTTGTCTACTTCTTCCAGTTTGCTTGTTGTTAAGCTGCGCCTTTTTATATTGTCGCTCCAACGTAAAATATCTCCCCTCCACCTGTGAGGCGTTGAAATTGTGGCCATTATCACAAAGCTTTGCAGCAATGGCCACCCACATTTGCCGTTTATTTTTAAGGTGCAGTGACTTACCCACTTTTGGACGCATCTCCTTTACCAAACTAATTAACAATTTGGTGGATGAATCCAGCCAAATTGTTTTTTGAGCGTCCATCTCACCGTTATTGTTTGGTGAAAATATTATTTCGTTGTACTCATTCATGCCCGCCATTTGGTCTGCAAGAACTTGTCTATATTCTTCGTCTGTAAGCATAAAATATATTTTCAAAAACTTAAGTTCAAGTTTCATTATACTTACCATCTTGAACCCTTTTAAACGTTCCTGGCGAGCACTTTACTTCCAAATTATTTTTCTCCGTTGTCAAGCTGTTGGAGGGCACTTTTTTGGGCATTTCATTATTTTTTTCCATTGTTAAGCTTGCACTATGTAATAAACAAGTTTTTTTAATTTCAACGCTTTTTAGAATTCACTTTTGCTTACACATATGCTAAATTTTGCTTTGTTATTTCAATTGCCTACACACCGATCAGCTGTTTTCTTGCAAAATTTCACTGGATTCTGTCTGCGTACTTTTTGAGATATTTTCAGCCGACAGAGTAAAATTGGTCTTACTCTCCCAAAAAAATTTACTGAGTATTTGCTACTGGAAAAGTACGCAGACAGACCTCTTTTGTTAGTTTAAATTTTTGTTAGCCTTTTCTTGTTTTGGTTTTAATCAGTGCTGCCAGATAAATTTGTGTCAAAATCGTCAATTTCCTGAGAAAAAAATAAAAATATCGTCTATTTTGTTTTAAAAATCGTGCAATTTAAAATCAATTTTAAACAAATTTGTTTCGACTTTTATTAAAAAATAATCAAACAAAAACATAGTTAAAGTTCATGGGTATTTAATAATTATTATTTAATAATTGAGATATAAATCTTTAATTTACCTATTCCTATAATCTTTTTCTTTTTTACCTGAAATAGACTTAGTAGAATACCTTGTAGTTTAAATTTAAAAAATCTGTTCATAAATAAACGGGTTAAAGACCCAGTAAAATCTTCGCCGTCAAAATAATATGTTACGTAATCAGAAACACATAAAAGCACTACATACAATTCTACTGAAAAACTAATGAATTTTACAAGGATTGTGCCAAAAAGAACAAATTCAAAAGTAAGTCATTTTTTTATCTTAATACATCTAGAACAAGTTGGAGTGCTATATTCGGCTGTGCCGAATCTTTGATACCCTCCACCGACAGTTCGAATGTTTAAGGAGTAATATCTGTATGATGTCTTTTTATTATTATTATCTTAAACTGTGACGATTTGTTATTAATTATGGTTTTAGGAGACTAAACTGTTTTCCGGGAGTAAGGCATATATGGGGCCTAGGGTAAATTATGTACCGATCTTCACGAAATTTTACAGTGTCATTTCTAGTTGAATAAAACGGACTTGTGCAAAATCTTATGTCATTCCGTGCATTTTTGCATCATTTATGTTAGTTTTTGTAACAAAATTATCAAGTTTTTGAAGGTGGTGGTTCCACATTTTGATTCATAGCTCTGGTCCTACTGAACCGATTTTGCTGAAATTCAATCCCAAACTGCTTAGGATAACTACAAGCAATTTGACACCTAGTTTGTTTATTTCTTTTGAGTTTTTCGAAAGTGAGCGTGTTTTCAACAGACGGACAGACAGACGGACATGGCTAAATCGACTTAGAATTACTCAAGCAGCCAGAATATATATACTTTATGGGGTCTGAGATGAATAATAAAAAAGTTTCACACGGAATGACAAACTTAGTATACCCTCTTCACAACAAATTGTGGTGGAGGGTATAAATAAGGACACGGGTCATTTGTATGTTGTAGTCTAGTCCGTTTACAACGTCACTGCATGGATGGTCCATCCCCTTACGTGCCTACTCGTGAGACCAACAATGAAGCAAGATTTTAAAAACGAAAAAAACAAGATAAGAGAAATCTCTCATCTCAAGACGATCTTCTGGCCTCTAGTCAAGAGACCTTGATCGGACTCTCCGGCAGTGTGGGTGACAGCCTAAGCACGCCACTGCCCACACGTAACCAGGCAAAACTCGCTCAACCGACCGTCAAGTCTGATGGACAACCCAGCGGGAAAATAAACAAAAAAAAAAAGAAAAGTCCAGGTGATATCCTCAGACAAAGGTTCATTCATGCAAAAAGATCGCTAAGAGTGCTGCGAACGGTACCTCACATGAATGCAATGAGGAGGATCGCATCAAACACCAGGCGGTGGTAGAAGACTACCTTAAGTTTAAGAGGGGTCCAAGCGCAATCGCTCTCAAAATTTGATTACCGAAGGCAGGTTCTGACGGTCAGAAAATACTGGGATGTCTGAAGAGACAGAACCACAGTATCCTGCTGAAAGAGTTGACTGTCATCCGGGCCTAAGATCACGAGGATAACAGCACTTGCCTTACGCTTGCCATCACGGAGGAGGGCTATATAAAGCTCGAGAAGGCAGGCCAAAAGCTTTTCCTTGGACATAGCTTAGCTCAGCAGACCTCTCAGTCGCAAGGGTCGAGATAGCGGATAGGAGAAGCTTTTTGATTCCCTCGAGATATATGGCACATGACAGAGATGCCCCTCCAGCCGAAGTACGGGTGCTCCTATCCTCTTCAGGCGCCAAAGAGGACATGATCATAGGATTTGATGCCAACGCCCGGTACACCATCTGGGGCAGTAGTGAAATCAACAATCGAGGTGAGTGTCTATTAGATTTCAAAAATACTAACAAATTAACCATCTGTAATTCTGGTTCGATACCAACATATAGATTTCCTAGTTCGGGTAATTTCAATTGTTGGGAGGAGGTACTACACATAACTCTTATGAATGATAGGTCTAATTTATCAGTTGATAGGTGGAGGGTATCGAGCAGTAGGTCCTTCTCGGATCGCAACTAGATACTTTTAGATTGGATTGAAATCCGAGACGGACGGACTGGGTAAAGTTCAACAGAATTCTCGAGTAAAGAGTGCCAATTATTCAATATTCAATTTCTGCACTCGATGGGATTGAAGAGATCTTCAATGGCCCCATGATAAGGGCGTTTGAGATCTCCTGCCCCATTACAAAGGCCAGGAGGAGCTTCCCTCCTTGGTGGAACTCGGAGCTCTCGGCTCTTACAAAAGATGCCCGTAGAAGCGAAAGGCGAAGTAGGGATTTTAACAGTGGCTATGCCAGTAATTCGTGGCATGAGTGCCGCGAAAAACAGAGGGCATATAAAAAAGCCATAGCAGTCGCAAAGAGAAGATCATGGAAGAACTTCTTTGAATCAAGCAAAAATACCAAAGAATCTGCCAGACTTAGCAGAGTTCTGGCCAAGGGACTCGTCAACACAACATATGCCAACAGAGCGGATGATAGCTGGTCGGAATCATCGGCGAAAACGCTTGACATTTTACTTAACACGCACTTCCCTGGTTGCTCGTCGGACGCAAAAATCAATCAATCTTTGAGATTGACGAATATATCATTTTTGAGAAAAGAATCCTATGGGCGATCGAAAGTTTTGCCCCATACAAATCCCCGGGACCTGATGGCATCATTTTCTAAGATGCTGCAGAACGCAAGGAAGTATGTCAATCCCTTGTTGAGGGTGGAACTGGGCGAAAATTATTTATATACCTTTCTAAAGTCCTCGAATATCTCCTAAATAAACAGATCTCCAAACATATCCCTGATAATAAATTTTTAACGGAAGTTGTTCAAAACATCCGAAGTAGTTTGGATGATAACAAGATAGCATTCTTGATTCTTCTCGACCACTCAAAGGCTTTTGACACCGTTGAACACCAGATCTTAATTATGAAACTTGCAAGAGATTTAACTTTTCAGAAACTGCAACAAAATTAGTTGCTTCATATCTAGATAGTTGCCAACAATGGCACCTTTTCTGGGCCTTTGAGTAAATTGGTTCACTTTTGCACTCGTTGTATGCTAAAGATCTTCCCTAGCAAATAAAGTTCTCGTTTATACAATGGTATGCGAACGAAATCCAACTTTATATGAGCTGTACCAGAACATCAATTCATCCTGTAGTAATAAACTTAACCACGATCTGTACATGATTTTTCAATGGGCTTCTGCAAATAGATTACGACTAAATCCAAACAAGTCAAAATGTCTCGTTATCGGTGCGAGGTCTAAAACTGACATAATCGATGACAAAATGTTAATATTGATGGTATTCGAATCGAACTAGTACATACAGTAAAAATCGTACCTTTACTTTGTCAGATAATATTAACCAAGTATGTGGCAGAGCAAATGCTATGCTTAGAAGCCTTTGGTGTAGTCAGCACTTTACTCCACTGGGGATAAAAATGATGCTAGCCAAATCTTATTTGATTCCAACACTTTTGTATTTCTTTGAAGTCTTTGCTGCTTGCAATGCCACAGACAAACGTTAGGTTGCTACAACATTTAACAACATCACGCGTTACATTTTTGACATACAGAGATTTGGTCATGTATCCAAATTTCTGCATAAAATTATAGTAACAAAAGAGCCTAAATATCTCTACAACAAGTTGACATTCACCTAATTTTTAAGAAATAATAGCATCCGCATCTTTAGATTTCGCAAGAGTGCTTCCTATAACCTTTTTTATTTATCCAAAATTTACCTGTGGAACCATCTTCCCACTGATATAGAACTCACCCGCAACGCAATAAAATTCCAAAAAATGGCTAATGACTCACTTTGCTAATAACTAGAACATGTATGACCTACATATAAGTTTGTTTTAAATTTTATGTTTAATTACACTACGTGACAGTTTTTTGACCAGATGAATTTGACACCCAATCTGTGTGCAAGTGGTAGAAATTTTATAACCTTTCACTAAAAAGAAAGATATACATACAGGCCTGTTCTGAAAATCACGTGATTTCAAATCACATGTGCTTTTAAAATCACACGTGTGATTTTGTGGTGTTCTGTAAATCACATCGTTTTTGTGTTTTTCGGTGTGATTTTCAATAGCCGAAAGCACAAGCAAACACAATAAGTTTGTTGTTTGAATTATAACTCATTTTTTAACATTTATGTTATATTTTGACAATTTGTTTTTTTTACCAATTTAGCGAACTCAAATTAGTTGAAGGGTTTGTTTAAAGTTTTGCAATTTTTTGCAAATTTTAGCCATGTTCGCGATAGAAGCGATTTGTTCCTGTAAGTTTTATGATTCTTTACAGATTTAACGATTTATAATAAATAGTAAACTTTGCTATCATGCCGCTGTTGGCAAAATTTTGCGAATTTCCGCTAATTAAGCAATTTTTACCGAATTTTTGCCATTCCTTATAGTTTTAGAGACTTGTAATAAATTTTATGGCTTGTTTGAAATATTAAAAATTTTCGCAAATTTTCGCTATTTTGCAAATTATTTTTCTTGTTTTTATCCGACATTTTGTTTTTTTAACCCATTTAGCGATTTCAAATAAATTTTAGGGTTTGTTTACAAGTTTGCAATTTTTCGCGAATTTTAGCGATGTTCGCGATAGAAGCGATTTTTTCCTGTGATTCTTTCCAGCTTTTACGATTTTTAATAAATATTGACTTTGCTTTCATGTTAGAAAATTAGCGATCTTTGACTCAACTAAAAAAACAAACCTGAAATCACAACAGAAGTCACAAAAGCAAATATCATTTTTGTTGTGTCGTCGAATTTTCTTAATTTTAAATGATTTTTTGTACATAAAATAGCTTATTGCATAAAAAATTAATAACCAACATATTGAAAATTTTATTTAAGTAATTTATAATGACGGTCATCTTACAATAGTCGCAAAAATAACAAAGTGATTTCAAAAAGTTGTTTACGTAGCTGAACGTTTTGAAATTACATAATAATATGCCCAGAACACCTTTCTTGTGATTTCAAATCACTTTCATAAAATGTGATTTTCAGAACAGGCCTGATAATCCGTTTTTGAAATACATAAAATTTTTGAAAACACAAATAACGGTTATTTTGGAATATCTCAAAAACTGTTCTACTTTTGACAATTCTGACTTTATTTTCGGATTAGCTGTCAGATTCATTTAGTCACGATTTTGTTAAAATTTTGTCACGTAGTGTTATTTTTATTTCTTTAATGTTAAATGTTTATTTAAAATCTTAAGTTAAATAATTATCTGCAAACCATGCCCTATAAAGTATATGATTCCAATGCTGTAATTAGAAGATAATGTATCGTTTTGTTTTAGAAAAGCAAACAAATACAAATCAACTGAGACGTCATTCCATTCAGTTGTCTCGCTGATTGAGTAGACCCTGAGCTTTACCCAGCGGCGAACTTTGCATACCACAACACATCTCTTCAATGAAGTTTGTTACTCTTTGTGGTCAATGAATTCTAGCTTACAAAGTGTATGGAATTTACAAATATGAATTTCGTTCATCTTTTAAAATGTGCTGATATATTCTGTATGCTTTTAAATATGCAGGTTTTTACTTTGTTCCGTTATTTTTCATTTGCTTCTTTATTTAATAGTTTTTTTTATTGCGATTTAAAAGTTTGCGGCCTGTTGTGTAATAAGGAGCAATCTAAAAATATATTGCGAGTTAAATATATATTTTTTAATTTTATAACGAAAGTCTGGTTTGATTTTCTTGAAAATAGTTACAAAATCAATAATTCTGAAATAACGCAAAAATCCAAAAAGGCTACCTGCTTACAATGTGTGCGAAGTAGTGTGCTAGGCGCCTTCCACTTGCCCACGAAGTAAGCGAGATTGTGTGTTGACTGTCTACTGCCTGCTAACAATGAATGTGAAGCAGTATTGAGCTTATATTCATTGAATGAACACTTCACTATCCCGCTTACTCTGTGTGCAAGTGGTAGGCGTTAACTCGATAAATGCGGCAATACATTTGAAAAAGTGTACTAGGTTGTAATTGAGATGGTGTGCATTACTATCTTACTCGTGTCTATCACTTCATCGCTTATGTAATCGAAAAATTCGCCCCTGGGTATAGGCTTTTAACAGTGATCAATATCTAACATCTACCATCAAAGATATAGAAAATGTTAAACACTCGTTTACATTGCTCACATCAACAAAATTGTCACCATTTTTGAAAATCAAAATTGTCACCATTTAGTCAAACACACTACGGGTGGCTACACTGGGGATAATCAAACAGTGGGCAACTGAAGTAGGACTGGGAGTTAATCCTGAGAAGACAGACCTAATACTCTTCACGAATAGATACTGAATTGATAATTGAAAAAAATAGGCTAGGGGTACTAGCCTAGAACCTAAACATCACACAAAGTGCCTAGGAATAATATTGGGAAAAACTTGGGGTCTAACCCCTGGTCCTACACATTGGGTTTATTCAGCAGTGGAAAGACCAATTTTACTCAACGGAATACTTGTGTGGTGGACGGCTTTGAATAAGATATCATACCGGAATAAGCTTGTGGGCACTAAAAGACTCACTGAGCTTAGCCCATATGTGCTCAAGTTTTTTGTTTGCAAAAACCTGGGCTTTTTTTTTATATAAGTCTAAGCGACATTAAATAGAGGTTTTAAAAAAAATAATAATAAGAAGTCTACCATTTAAGAAATATCTAACGCCCCAATTTTGGGGCGCTGAGTACCACTGTTCACCCGAATAACATCTTCTAAAAATGTTTGTAGTTGACTATACTGTATGATATTTTTAATAAATTATTATTTCGTAGTCTATTTATAGTAAAAAACATTTATTTATTTCTTATACAGATATACAAAAAAGATACAAACGTTTACGTTGTTTATTATTTCAGATTTTGGAGTGAAAAGTTTTAAAGCAGTTAGAGTGGCAGCCAATATCACATTTTCGACATTTTTTCGTAGTATTTTTATGACATTGGCACTGGATATAATGATATGACCAGCTTCATCAAGACGGACATCATCTGGTACCCTCGTTTTCCTTGAAATAGTATTGAAGGCGTAAAATTGCATTAAAAATTAAAAGAATAATTCTCCTTGCTATGCTGGGTAGCTCCAAAAGCATTTTGTTGCTGATCTTATCAAAACCAGGAGCCTTCTTGGGGTTTAACTCACAAATAGCCTTTTCGATTTCTCTTATCTCAAATCTTAGGGGAACAGCTGCTCTAGCAGCAACAGGTGGTAACTCGACCGCAATATCGTGCGATATGTTTGGGGTAAATACGTTTTTTAAATGATTAACAAACAGATTTCCTTTTTCAACATCATTTCTTGCCCAACTACCATTCAAGTCTCTTAATGGTGGTTTAGAGACAACTGGCCTTTTGAGATTTCTAGCTGCACGCCATAATGAGTAGTCTAATTGTGGGGTTGCACCAAGTTCCTTAAGATATTTTTCCAGAGAAGCCGTTTTCTGAGTCTGCAGTAACTTTCTAAGCTTTTTTGTACACTCTTTTAGTAAGTACTTAAGTAACGGGGATCTGTGCAATTGCCACTCTCTTCGAGCCCTCCTTTTTTCAGACAAGAGACGCTCGACATCTGTGGAATATATTTTAATATTTTTCGTTTTTTTGGGGGCAATACTGGAATGTTGAACAGCTAGTTTCAGAAAACTGTCAAAATTGGCAATAGAGCGATTTACATACTCCGGTGTACTAAGCGGAATATTTTCTGTGCAATGGGTGCTGAGGTATTTTCTATATTTTAACCAGTTAATTTGCGTAACTGTCGTCGCTAAGTGACCAGTCGGGGATACAATTCTATTGGGGTTCATTATAGTAATAATTGTAGGTGTATGGTCAGAAGATAATTCTAAGGAAGCTTCAACATGAATCGTTTCTATGGGGATGTTTTTAACCACGCCGAAATCGATAACATCTGGAATTTTTTGATGATCAGTAGGCCAATATGTTGGTTGTCCGCTCGCTACCACATTTAAATCCATTTTAGAAATTGTGTTAAATAAAACACAACCCTTTGGTGTTATAAGTCGTGACGTGAGAACTTTTGAATATGTAACGAAAAGAAATAAATAACTATGGTTTTTTTTCATCGCCGATCATGGTATAAGGTGCTTTATTCCTCTTTCTTTCACTAGAAATATGTTATATGGCAAAACGACGTTTGCCGGGACAGCTAGTTTTATATATTTTTTGTTTAAAAATGTATGACAAATTTTAATTTAAAATTTTTTATATTGAAATTGTATTATTTTACAAATCATTAAATTATTTCCGACGAAAAATCCAATTTTATTTATTATTACAACAAAGTATTATTACAAATTATGAAAATAAATTATTTTATTTATTATTACAATAAAGTATTATTACAAATTATGAAAATAAATCAGGCTTTGGAAGTTTGTGTGCTCCTTCCGTCTTACTTTTTGAAGTTTGTAAAATTCTTATAAAGGTCTGCAAAAATATTTTTACAAGATAAAGCAATTAAAATAATAAAATCTTTATTGTTGAGTACTGCGTAAATTATACCAAAATTTAAATATATTCTTTTTGCTTTGCGGAGAATAACGTATGTACATTAGGGCTATAACTTTTTCCCACTTTTTGCGAATAATAAAAACGGCTTAGTATTGTCGTGTAGAACATTAAAAGTTATTAATAACAAATTTGATAATTTTTTCGGATTGTTAAAAAAGTTCACGCAGGGATCGGGTTGAAGTTTGTAAACAACCATTTTATCTCACGGAAATATTAAAAAATATACACCTGATATTTGTTTATATTCCTATACGTATCACTTAAATGCTATTTTGGAATTTATCCACTGCTTTAGATTTAAAAATTTTCCTAAGGTTTACAATTCATCGCGGTTCAAAGTTTTTTTGGAAGGTTTTAGAAATTTGCTTCCCTGCGTGAGGTTTTTTCGCAAAACGACGGGAGACTGGTGTTTTCATTACAAAAATATTATTGGCGACTCCGTGGTACTATGCCAAAAATTTGGTTGTATTCTTATGTACATACATATAAGCACATGTTGATGTTGATTACTGTTTATGGAGATGTGATTTAAATACCTAAAAATCATTGATTAACATCAATTTATAAAAAGTTAAAATTTTTAACCATTACACTTGTGAAGAGCTCATAAGTACAATTAATATATAGGGTAGTAAATAGCTAGATTCCCATATTCAAAATATGGGTATAATACCGGAGTCCCATATTTAAAATATGGGACTTCGGTATTATACCACATTTATAGATAAGTCAACGAAATAAACTGCAATTGAATTACAGATGATAATCCTTCTAGGGATAAAAATATGTTGCCAAACATATATCTTATATATAAATATGGAAGCAACTTTTTTCAAGTTGATGTTTAAGTATCTTATCGTCCACGGATTTTAATGAAACTCATGTCGTTTTAAAGGTATTTTTGTGTAGATATGTACAAAATAAATTTTCGGAATTAAAGTGGTTGAAAAGCGCTTTAACTTATCTTGCAAACACACGTTCAAAGATTTACGTTCTTTTAAAATGTGTACGTTTTTGTTGAATAACGCACAGGTTCTCTCGAAAGTAAATGTCAATTGGTCAAATTTCCGCCACCGGACGATCGAGTGGACAGTTGATTAGAAAAATTAAACTACTCATTTCTTAGTTCTTTGATACGGTTTTTAACTTCAAAAAAAAAACTTAGGTTAATGTGGATATAATGCTTATAATTTGCTTTATTTTTGATTGTTCTAGTCGCTGATAGATGGAAAATATGTTAAATGTGCTTATATCGCTAAATGGACTATAACGTAAATAACGGGTCCGCCATCTAACGCTTTTTTTTCAACTATTTCATGAATGGTTACACTTAGCTCATGTCTGATTTGACAGATAATTAGTTTTATCCTTCCGCTTGAGCAACGCTGGGGAATATTGCGACATTACTTTGAAAATCATGGTAATGTTGCAGAATGTGTGCGAAAATGGCGTACGGATTTTTGAAGAAGAGAAGCACCGTCAGCTCCGTATGTTCGTTATCTTGTGAAAAAAGTGAAAGAAACTGGCTTCCTCATCGATAAACCAAAGCGTGAAAAGCCAAAAACAGTGCGTACACCCGAGAATATTGCTGCTGTGGCAGAAAGTGTGCGAAAAGCGCCATCAACATCAATTCACCGTCGTTCTCAACAATTGAACATTTCGGAGACATCATTGAGACGATTTTTGCATAAAGACCTTGGTATGACGCCATACAAAGTCCAATTGGTTCAGGAGTTGAAGCCAACTGACCATCCAATGCGTTTTCACTTCGCTAAGTGCGCCTGCGATCGACTTACAGAAGATGCCGATTTTGACAAAAAAAAAACATCTTTTTAGATGAAGCTCATTTTGATCTTGGCGGGTATGTAAACAAGCAAAATTTTCGCATTTGGGGCACAGAAAGCCCGCACGCATACATTGAAAAGCCGATGCACCCAAAACGAGTCACTGTTTGGTGCGGATTTTGGTCCAGAGGCATAATTGGGCCATTTTTCTTCGAAAATGAGCAAGGAGTGGCCGTTACAGTCAATGGCGATCATTATCGGGCCATGTTGAACGAATTTTTGTTCACAAAAATTGAAGAGGAGGATATTGGCAACATTAGGTTTTAACAGGACGGCGCCACGCAGCCGAAGCTACACTCGATGTTTTGCGCCCTGTTTTTGAAGATCGCATTATCAGCCGCAGAGCTGATGTTGTTTGGCCACCTCGGAGCTGCGATTTGACACCGTGGGACTATTAT
This sequence comes from Pollenia griseotomentosa, assembly GCA_963931875.1. Classification (NCBI taxonomy): domain Eukaryota; kingdom Metazoa; phylum Arthropoda; class Insecta; order Diptera; family Polleniidae; genus Pollenia; species Pollenia griseotomentosa. The sequence continues at coordinate 159,039,113 of OZ007560.1, forward strand.
TTGTGGGTGCCGTCAAAGATAAGTGTTATGCCGACAAGCCAGAAATACAGCTGCACACAATCGATAATGAAATTATTTTCTATTACTAACCGGAAGGATTGTACTTTCAAATAAAAAAAGAAATTTGAGAAAATATTCAGTAGTTTTTTTTTATAGCATTTTCAAAAAAAAACTTATTATGGCGCAAAAATAGAGATTAAATGGACTATATCGCTACTGTGACTAACACGGAAATGACTATAATTGAGAAGTACTGTATAAAATAATGAAAAATTTAGGAAAATATTGTAGCGTGTCTTTTATATTGACATTGCTTACACACATAATTTTAGTATACGTTACATGCAATGAACCAGGCGCATGTTTAATGTAATACGAATAAGCCACTTGAGTGTTGTGCGCTGTGTGTGTGTGTATGAATACAATACTAGCAGTACACACGGTCGTCAATAGTAATACTATCACCACTCTTGCTATTGGACAAGTGTCTGCGAGATTGTAAGAAAATGCTAAGCAAACCGCTATACCTTCCACTGTAATGAAAATGCTGAATAAGCATTTATTGTGTATAAAACTCGACACAATTATTAAAGAAAATCAATTCTGATACCAAGTACAAAACAGTGCGTACTAGCCGCATTAAATAAAGAATTCAATTTTTAAACAAAATAAAATAACAAAAGTCTTTTAATTACATGGCGATCCTGCCAGCTTTGGTGTGCTTCTAAATCAGCGAGCACCCAAAGGATCCAGGCTTCTAAAAGGAGTGCTTAAGTCCTAAAAGCACCCTTACTAGAAGAAGGAGTGCTAAAATTGTTTTTCTTAAGCACCCTCAACATTTACCACCTGGCATGAAAGAAGGTCCACAACCTCTAACAATAGAGGAGTATAGAAGTAGGCAGAAAAAGCCTCCTCTGCCCAACGAAAAAGAGGCAAAAACACAAACCCCGAGGAAAAACCGCCGAGGTGGCGTTGTACAAAAACTTAAAAGAGAAAAGGCAATATTACTTAGGATCATTAACTCTACACCACCACCGTCTTGGGAAGAATCCTCTAAAATGTGGGGGGAAAAATTGACGAAATCAACTTCATGATATCCCAGGAATTAAAAAGGCGAGCAAAATAAGTCATTTATTAAAAATCAAAAAAAAAAAAAAATATTTTTTAATAATAGTAAATATAAACATAGCTTAAAACGAAGTGCGTTCAATCCGCACTCGCAGGGCCTATAAGCGACTTATCGCTCGAGGCAAAACTTGAAAAAAAAAATATTTAAAAAAAAAAAGGGAATATACAAAATTATTTTTTTTAAATATTAAACTTAAAAGACATTTTTCTATACATTTTTAATTAATTTTATAAGGGAATTTTTCTTTGAAATAATATGCCATTTAGATAATTTTACTCTTATATTTTATCGAAACTTAAATTTAATAAAAATATATTTAATGTAAATTTCAAACTTAAAATTTATTTTTAATTTTTAATTTCATAAGGGAGGTTTTTTTTTAGTAATTACGTTAATAAGGTAGAAATTTTTAATGTGTAAATCTGAAACAAAATTTGACAGGCCCAAGGCCAATGTCATAAATGAAGTTGAAGTAGTTGAGGAAAAAACAAATTTGTTAACCATAGAAATATATCTTTTAATAATAACACTAATCATAATAATTAATTTTTTAATTCGCATTTACAATATGCACAGTAGAAGACTCAAGAAAAAATATGTTAGCAGAGCAGATAATATAGATAAAATATAATGACTTAGACACAATTTAAATGGAATGGAAAGATATATTGAATAAGGTTAGGTTAATTAAAGATCACTTCGATCGTTCTTATAAGTGCCTGAATGTTGAAAGACCAACTAAGGAAGAGACCATTCAACATCACTTCCAAATCCTACTTAATAGACTTGAGGAAATAAGAATTATATTTAATGTAAACTATAATCGGTTGACACTTAGTCACAAAATTGCAGCAGAAGGATTCTTTTTGGATTTAAAAACCAAAGTTTTAAAAATAGCCGCTTTAAAAAATATACAGATTAAACTACCTGAGACTCTACACGAAACAGTAAATTTGACAACAGACAATAAAACAGATACTAAAATGACTCAAACATTGGTAGAATTCCTAAATACAGCTTCAAAGCTGATTACGGAATTTGATGGAAAATCCGAAAATTTGCAGTCATTCATAGACTCCTTACAATTAGTTAATTTAATAAAGGGTCAACACGAATCTTCTGCAATATCGCTAATTAAAACAAAGCTTAAGGGAAATGCTAGAAATCTCATAAGTGAAGAATCTACAATAGAAGAAATTATCACTAAGCTCAAAGTAACCGTTAAAGGTGAATCAGTGCATGTTTTGTCAGCTAAACTGATGAGTAGGGCAACCAAAAATAAGCACTAAAAAAACAGTTTTAAGCTCTTAAAAAAAGCGTTTAAAAACATGAAAATAAGCTGTTAAAATAAAAAAAAAGCAATTAAAATTTATGGTTTATTTTCCACTTTATTCGTTGAATGCGTTGTTACAGTAAATTATAAATTGATGCGATAAATTTTCGAAAAGAAACCCCTGTCTATTTGAAGTCAGCACGCTTTTGTACATAGAAAAAGTTCTTTCTACGTTTACAGATGTTAAGGGAGCATATTTAAAATTGAGTATTTGCTCTGAAGTATATTTTATACGATTGAACTCGCAATGCCGCTTGCCTCCCAGTATATCCACAATATCTTTTAGTATCGAAAATCCTTCATTTTTTAATAAAACAGATTCAAATTTTTTATTCACTTTGTCGCCTATATCCCCTGGAACACCGGAAATTTTTCTTACGGTGTCCATAACTATATTCACTTGGGAAACCAATGAAAGATTTTTTGTTTCCAATTTGGTTACTACTTCGTGTAAAAACCCAAAATTTACAGAAATGAACAATATTTGGTTGCGCAAATTATTTTCATTCATTAAAGCCTGGCATATACGCACTGCTGAAGAATCTGTAGAGTTTAAATTTGAAAAAATTTCTACGAAATTATCAAAATATTTGGCATAATAATTTACAGCCATTATCCACGTCCCCCATCGAGTTATCACTGGTTGTGGAGGTAGTGGTATATCTGGTGCTGTTTCTCGTAAGATTTGAACCCTTGCAGGAGATTTAAGGAACGTTTTTTTAGCATTTTAAATAAATTTGTCTACATTTGAGTAGTATTCTCTTATATGTTCACAAACTCTGTGAACTCCATGTGCAAGACAGGTTACGTGAGTTATATGTGGGTAAAATACAGCAATGGCCTTTGCAGCTTTCACCATATATGGTGCGGCATCACTTACAAAAAGAAAAATTTTCTGTTTATCTAGGTCAAATTCTTTCATTGAATCATCAAACAAACGTGCAATAGTGGAATGATTGACTTTTTCTAATACAGCTGTTTTTATTAAAAATCTATTTTCTGAAATATTTTCATCCACATGCAGTATACCCACAACAACGTTTGCCACAAATCTGTTCGACGCATCGGTGGTATCGTCTATAGAGACCCAAATAAAATGTTTTTGTATTTCTTCCTTTATTTTGTTAACTGTAGATTCATAAACTATTTTTGTATATTTGTTTCGAAGAGACGATTCAGATGGAATATGGAATGATGTATAGTTTTGAAGATAATGTTGTACTTTTAAATGTCGAATTTTGTATAATGGTATATCTGCTGATATAAAGGCTTCACAGAGATCAATGCAAAATTTATGGGCGGCCGATGAACTTGTAGAACTTTGTAGAAAAGTTTGTTGTAAATTTTTTTTTGATTCTCTTTCTTTTAGATCTTTGTGCTTTTTTGAATCCAGGTGTTGTTTTATGTTGTAATTTTTATCAACAGATAAAGGTTTTGAGCACACGTTACACACTAAAGCTGATCCATCAGTTTTTAAATCTGGATACTGTTTGACTAGCTTGCTCAAGTAAACCGATTTGCTTTCCTTGACTTTAGGCATTTTCTAAATAATAAAACAATAAACCAATTTTAACAAAGGTTTTAATAAATTAAAAAAAATTTATACTTACATCCAAAACGCAGAGGCTATGAAGGTAATTTTATCTGTTTTTAAACTAAGACAACTTTAAAAAGTTTTAAAAATGTTATGCTTTCAACAATTCAATGAAATTTTTAAAATGTAAATTTGTTGACAGTAAAAACTTGGCTACTTTGATTTAAACGTTTTTTTTTTTCAACCAGAGTTGTAGCAGCACAAAAAGTAAGGCGATTTCATGAAATAAAATAAATGAAACAAATAAAAAAAGTTGCCACATCAAAAAAAAAAAAAAACATAACGATTTTTGCAAATATTTATTAAATAATTTTTTTTTTTCGTATGAAAAAAATAAAAAATTATCTTAAAATGATAAAATAAGTAAAAAAAAGCCGATATCGCAAAAATAACTAAAAAAAAGCCGATATTGCCAAAATAAGCAAAAAAAAGCCCTAACAAATATAGCTCATTTTCTTTGTTTTATTATGATCGGAATTTCTGTTCAATCAAAATCTTTCTATCTTGTAAACAAAAAAAAAAGCAATTGCTTATTTTTGGTTGCCCTACTGATGAGCATAAAACAAAACAATAAAACACCAACTGCATACTGTACTGAAATAGAAAATCTCACAAAGTCACTTGAAACGGCATATATATCTGATGGTTTATCTTGTGAACTAGCTAACAAATACTCTACACAAGTTGCAGTAAAAGCTATTACAAAAAACTGCTCTAATGAAAAAGTAAAACTTATCATGGAAGCAGGCCAATACAATGATATGAATGAAGCCGTGAGTAAATTTGTAAGCAGTTGCACTGAAGCAACAGGGCAACAGAACTCCGTATTATATTTCGGTCAAAGACCCACTTATTATCGTGGAAATAACAGAAGATTTCGTGGGAGAAACAATTATCCCCGAAATAATAACAATATTAATAATAACAACGGAAATAACAACAATAACAATTACAATAATAGAAACAGACAAAGACCTGACAATAATCGTGGTAATAGACACTACGTACGAGCAATGGACTCAAATGAAAATGGTTCGGAAAACTCCGACCATCCCCTAAGATCAGAACAGTAAATAATAAAGTGTATAACTTGAACCTCAACTTATGTAATTTCATTCAGATTAATATAAATAATAGTAACACAGCAGTAACACTACTAGTTGATACAGGTGCCGACATTTCACTCATAAAATCTAAACATTTTGATCTAAAGAAAATAAATACTAACAAAATCACAACATTAAGTGGAATAGGACAAGGTGAAATTAAATCTATAGGTAGTATATTTTTATACCCTTCACCGAAGGTAAGAGGGTATATATAACTTTGTCATTCCGTTTGTATGTTCCAAAATATTGATCCTACACCCTATAAAGTATATATATTCTGGGTCCTTATGAAAAGCGAAGTTGATTTAACGATGTCCGTCTGTCCGTCTGTCCGTCTGTCCGTCTGTATGTTGAAATGGGTTTTCCGAAAACCCCAGAAATGATATGGACTAGGTTGATGTATATTTATGTCACATATACTCCGTCTAAGTTTGCTATTGAAATTCAGCCAGATCGGTCCAAAAATGACGGAGATATGAGCAAAAAACCACAACTGCCTCTGATTTTGCACAAAAATCCCTTGTTGTTGTTGTAGTTTTTTATTTCTGTATATCTTGAGAACGGCAAGAGCCAAAGTTTCCAAATTAGGTACACACATTAACGTTATCAATACACAGCATCCCACGAAATGTGGGCGGGATTGAACAAGTGGGCGTGGTACCTCCCGTACAAAAAATATCAAAAATTGTATAAAAACCGGATTTTTTGGACTGTCGTATGACCTATGGTTACGCCTTATATATCAAAAGATCGGAAATTTTTAATAGAAAATATTTTCTGAGAAACTCGGGAAAATCGGTTCAGATACGAAAAAGTTATGACCAAAATTAAATTTTTTTTTTTTTAAATACACATTTTCGGAACCCATAGGTCTTTCTGAGTCCAAGTTTTGTCACCAAAGTAAATGGTAAATTTATTCCTTAAGACATCGGTATATAAATCTGTCAAATCGGTTAATAAATGGCTGAGTTATGTCCAAAGTACTGAAATCCAAAAAAATTTTATTTTTATACCCTTCACCGAAGGTAAGAGGGTATATATAACTTTGTCATTCCGTTTGTATGTTCCAAAATATTGATCCTACACCCTATAAAGTATATATATTCTGGGTCCTTATGAAAAGCGAAGTTGATTTAACGATGTCCGTCTGTCCGTCTGTATGTTGAAATGGGTTTTCCGAAAACCCCAGAAATGATATGGACTAGGTTGATGTATATTTATGTCACATATACTCCGTCTAAGTTTGCTATTGAAATTCAGCCAGATCGGTCCAAAAATGACGGAGATATGAGCAAAAAACCACAACTGCCTCTGATTTTGTACAAAAATCCCTTGTTGTTGTTGTAGTTTTTTATTTCTGTATATCTTGAGAACGGCAAGAGCCAAAGTTTCCAAATTAGGTACACACATTAACGTTATCAATACACAGCATCCCACGAAATGTGGGCGGGATTGAACAAGTGGGCGTGGTACCTCCCGTACAAAAAATATCAAAAATTGTATAAAAACCGGATTTTTTGGACTGTCGTATGACCTATGGTTACGCCTTATATATCAAAAGATCGGAAATTTTTAATAGAAAATATTTTCTGAGAAACTCGGGAAAATCGGTTCAGATACGAAAAAGTTATGACCAAAATTAAATTTTTTTTTTTTTAAATACACATTTTCGGAACCCATAGGTCTTTCTGAGTCCAAGTTTTGTCACCAAAGTAAATGGTAAATTTATTCCTTAAGACATCGGTATATAAATCTGTCAAATCGGTTAATAAATGGCTGAGTTATGTCCAAAGTACTGAAATCCAAAAAAATTTTATTTTTATACCCTTCACCGAAGGTAAGAGGGTATATATAACTTTGTCATTCCGTTTGTATGTTCCAAAATATTGATCCTACACCCTATAAAGTATATATATTCTGGGTCCTTATGAAAAGCGAAGTTGATTTAACGATGTCCGTCTGCTTCCCCCCCCCCCCCCCCCTTTGGTATTTGTTTATATATACTAGCATTATGCTCAATATAATTTTCGTTATCAGCCTTCTTTATTATTTCATCTATTTAACGAAATAATTTTAACAAATAGAAACTAGGAATTTTTGTTTCGGTTTGCTTCTTAAAAACTCGCCAAAAAAGATAAATCTACGGTATGACAACAGTGCCTATACAAAAAGAAACCAAACAAACACACATACATGGTACAATCTATTTTGGTGATTATAGGCCACCTTTGCTTTATTGTGGTGAACTAAAACATCAAAAATAATTACAACTCAACTGTGTGAACTGTAAACTGATCATATTTACTTTTAATGATATTCATAAAACGTTCCTTCATGGTCCAGTTGTCTAGGGGGTTTGTTTAGGTTAGAAACTGTGAGTCCCTGGTTCGAATCGTGTTTTTTCAAAAAGAAAAATTTTTTTTTAATTTTTTTATGTTCTGAAACGATTTAAAAAAATATTTACCAGTTTTAACTTTTTAAATTTAATTTATAATGAAGTTTTATGTATTGTATATATGTATGTTTATGTAGAAATTATTTAGGTTTTGTCTAGTTGCTCTGTATTCTGCTCGCACAATGCTGAAGGGTATATAAGATTCGGCACAGCCGAATATAGCACTCTTACTTGTTTGATTTAAAATTTAAAAATTATCTAATACCACACAATTTTCAAGTAGTAGACAATAATTTCCCAATACCAAGCGATGGAATCATTGGTATGGATTTTATTAAGAAATATAATTGTATATTAGATTTTAATCAGGATTATGACTACCTAGTCCTACGACCATTCAATATACCACAACCTATAGAAATACCAATTACTAACAACAGCGATAATCTTATATTGCCGCCAAGATCAGAAGTAATACGTAAAGTAAATTTTATTAATTGCGATAATGAAATACTAATACCAAATCAAGAACTTGAACCAGGAGTCTTTATCGCGAACACATTGGTAAAATCTAATAAAGCATACATTCGTATTCTAAATACAAATAACACTATCACATCAGTTAATAAAAGTAAAATAAAAACCGAAAATCTTTCTGAATATGAAATAGTCGAACAAAATCCGACCAAAAATACACATAGAAATTCAGAAATATTAAAACTTTTACAGAAAAATTTTCCAGAACAATTTAAAAATACATTAACGGAACTTTGCACATCATACAGCGATATTTTCGGTTTAGAATCAGAAATAATAACAATTAATAATTTCTATGAACAAAAGTTGAGAGTAAGAGATTCACAACCGGTGTACATTAAGAATTACCGGATACAACATACACACAAAGAAGAGATAGATAGACAGGTGAAAAAATTAATAGACGACAGAATAGTGGAACCATCAAATTCTGAGTACAACAGTCCAATTCTGCTGGTACCGAAGAAATCACTTCCAAGTTCAGAAACAAAAAGATGGAGACTGGTAGTGGATTATAGACAACTAAATAAGAAATTGATAGCAGATAAATTTCCGTTACCTAGAATAGATGACATTTTAGACCAACTCGGTAGAGCCAAATATTTTTCATGTCTAGATTTAATGTCCGGTTTTCACCAAATTGGACTAGAAAAAACTCTAGAGATCTAACTTCATTTACAACAGCAAATGGATCTTATAGATTTACTAGATTGCCCTATGGTTTAAAAATAGCGCCCAATTCTTTTCAAAGAATGATGACACTCGCTTTTACTGGTTTGCGACCAGAACAAGCATTTCTTTATATGGATGACTTAATTGTTTTAGGATGTTCGGAAAAGCATATGCTTTCTAATTTAACAAATGTGTTTGAATTATGTCGAAAACGCAATCTTAAGTTACACCCCGAAAAATGTTCATTTTTCATGAGGGAAGTAACATACCTAGGACATAAATGCACTGATAAAGGAATACTGCCTGACGATAGTAAATATTCGGTAATCGAGAATTATCCCCAACCAAAAGATGCGGATAGTGCAAGAAGATTTGTAGCATTTTGCAACTACTATCGCAGATTTATCAAAAATTTTTCAGAGTATTCTAGACATCTTACAAGATTGTCCAAAAAGGGTGTGCAGTTCGAATGGACTAAAGATTGTGATTCAGCATTTAAATATCTTAAAAAAGCATTAATGAGTCCAACATTACTTCAATATCCAGATTTCACAAAAGAGTTTTGTATAACAACAGATGCAAGCAAACATGCTTGTGGAGCTGTACTAACTCAAGAACATGAGGGAAAACATCTACCAATAGCATACGCATCCAAAATATTTACAAAAGGCGAGAGTAACAAATCAACAATTGAACAAGAATTAACCGCTATACACTGGGCCATCACACATTTTAGACCATATATTTATGGTAAACATTTTCTTGTCCGCACTGATCACAGACCTCTGTCATACCTCTTTTCCATGAAAAATCCAAGCTCAAAACTAACTAGAATGAGACTGGACTTGGAAGAATATGATTTCACTGTAGAATATCTTAGGGGAAAAGATAATTATGTGGCCGACGCTTTGTCGCGCATTACAATAAATGATTTAAAAGAAATAAATAATAAAAACAACAATGTATACAAAGTAACAACTCGAGCAATGACAAACAATGCACTCAAAAAGAAATATCCAATTACACCAAATAAACGGCATTTAAATAATGAAAATGAGAAGCCTAATGTATTTGAACCAATTATTAATTCTGACGTCAGAAAATTTTGTAAGCTAAAGATTACACCACAAAAAGTTTATATTAAACGTGGCAAATCTATAATAGCATGTATAAATATAGATGAATTGTTTACTAACGGGAAATTTGACTTAGGACAATTTTTCCCTAGGCTCGAAGAAGTGGCCGGTAAATTAAATATTCATAAAGTACAAGTGGCACCAAGTGAGAAAATTTTCGAATTTATCTCTATTAATGAATTTAAAGAAATGGGCAATAAATTATTAAAATTATTAAAAGTAGCGCTACTTAATGAGGTGATCCACGTAACAAATGCCAAATTAATAACAGAGATAATGAAACGATACCACGATGACCCCGCAGAGGGAGGACATTCCGGTGTTTCAAGAACTCTAAATAAAATAAAAAGATACTACTATTGGAAAAATATGACTCGAGATATAACAAAATACGTTAAAATGTGCCAAAAATGCCAAACGGCTAAAATAACAAAACATACAAAAATACCACTGACATTGACAAATACACCAAATAAACCTTTTGATACGGTAATTGTGGATACTATAGGTCCACTACCAAAATCATATTTCGGAAATGAATATGCCGTCACCATAATATGTGACATGACAAAATATCTTGTAACGGTACCTATACAAGATAAAAGCTCAAAATCCATTGCGAACGTCGCTATGTAACCAGAGGGAGATTCAATTCTATTGGTGTTTGTTATAGTAACAATTGAAGGTGTGTGATCAGAGGATAATTCTAAGGAAGCTTCAACGTAAATCGTTTCTATGAGGATGTTTTTAACCACGCCAAAATCGATGACATCTAGAATTTTTTGCGGATCAGTAGGCCAATATGTTGGTTGGCAGCTCGCGACAACATTTAAATTCATTTTAGAGATTGTATTAAACAAAACACGACCCTTTGGTGTTATTAGTCGTGACGCCCAGAAGGTATGTTTAGCGTTATAATCGCCAGCTGCCAGGAAACAGGGCCCTAATGACTTATAATATTTGTAATATTGGTTTTCTGATATTGCAAATCTAGGTGGTGAGTATAAGGATGAAATACTATGTTTCGATTTAGCTCTTCAACACAAATGTTCGTTGCTTGGAGATAACCTTCACGATGATCACACATTGGGTAGTGTTTAATTCGGTTTTTTATTAAAATGGCAGAACCTCCGCAAGCTCTATCTCGAGGGTCCTTGGTATTATATAGTGTATAACCATTGATTTTAAACGTATTTCTTAAGGTCAAATGAGATTCAGAAACCATCATGACATCAATTTGTTTATTTTTAAGAAAGTATTCTAATTAATTTTTATGTTGGTGGATGCCGTTTGCGTTCCAAAAACAAATTTTTAAACAGTTCATGGCTTGTTAAGTACAGCTTGCAATAACATCGATTGCATTCTAAGAATTTCCTGCATTATATTACCCATTGTGTTTGTAAAATTATTTACTGTTTGCACTAATGTTTCCATTGTTTTTTCTAGACAACTTAAATTAGAAACAGGAGTTGCATCATTACTTGCATTGGCACATGATTTGACTTTAGGACGTTAGCATAAGTATTCTGTTATTACTAGGCTGCGGAGCCTGAATGTCATTAGTGTTTAACGGATTTGGTACCTGCATTTGAGGGGGATTAGTTTTTGGTCCAGCCGACTGCTTGACGATAGTATATACAGGGCATCCTCTATAATTGGCAGTGTGATTACCGCCACAGTTGCTAAATTTTTTTACGTTGGGGTCGGTTTTAAACTTATCGCAAAGAACTGTACCATGTAATTCACCACATACTACACAAACAGGGGGTAAGTAGCAGTATGCCTTAGTATGGCCAAATTCTTGGCAGTTCAGACATTGAACGGCACCACCTCTTTTGTGCGGCTTCTCTATAGTTATTTTTCTGTACAAAATATATTTGAAATTATAGATGGGATGCGTTTCATTTTTTTTTTAAGCTTAACGTCGCTGGGTTTTAACTCCACTCGGAATAGTGGTTGGGGAATTTTTCCCCTTTTTTTAATATTTACTACATGTTTTATTTTGAAGCTTTTTTCTTCTAGGAATGTTTTTATTCCTTCTGGGTCCACACATGAGTCAATTCCCTTTATCACTATCTGAAGGCCTTTACTGCTCTTCAATTGGTATGTATAAAAGCTTTTTTTTAATGCTTCAAATTTATTAATTATTTTGCGATAATCATTCTCATAATTAACTTGTATTTTTGTTTCGTTTATGCTACCACGCTTGATAGCAGCTACGTAAAACGAATTTTCACCTATGACCGATATCAAACTCTTTATAAGCTCATTTGAATTTTGCTCCCTAAGATATATCGGGGGAGGATTGGACGACTTTATCACGTTTGGTGCTTCTGAGGATTCATCCTCCAGAATTGCAAAACGATTTTGTGAATTTATTCTATCCAAAGATGGAACTTTTGAGGCCGAAGCAACAGCTGAAGAGATAGGGCTACGGCCCCGTTTAAGCACTGTTATATACCTGTCCATACCAACTTGTACTCGATGCTTTTGACAACTTTTTACTAGAGGGTTTTCAATAGTGACTGTGTTTAAATTCATGGCATAATTTCCTACTAAAATTGTTTTTGCCGTCGCGGCAATACTTGCGGGCTCGGCAACACTTGTCCCAAAAGACAATTTTATATTTTTCAGTGTATCACTATCCCCTGTTGTTGTAAAGACTGACGGTGAAAGGGAACGTGTTCGAGTAATTGGCTTAGCCGTTAGGTAGTTAATATTGTTTTTTTTTTGTTTTATTTATTTCAACATTATTTTCGTTAGCATGCACTGTCACATAAACATTTCTTTCATTTAGTTTTATTGTTGTTTAATTGTTTTTACTCATGCAATAAATTATTTTTGTTTTTCACCGTTTTACTGTGCTTTTAATATTATTATTATTTATTGTATTTTACAACAACGCCAAAAATAAGAAATTTAAACTAAAATGTTTGTGCACAGAATATGTATACATACACATGTATGAACATTCATACGTACATATGTATATATTTTTACTTTATTTTTATTTAATTTTTCGTTTTAATTGTTCACTTTTATGTTAAATAATTTAAATAAAAAAAATATCATATATTTTCTAGCGTCCATTCGTTAATATTTTTATTCCAAAATCAAATTTAATTAATAATTAATTAAAATCGTATGCGGGGTTGAAAATACACGTCCGTTTCACAACAAAGCACAAACTGAACTGAACGTAAACAAGTGAGTGAGTGAAAAATTAAATTGAAAACAACATTAAAAAACGTAAATTTGTTTTCTATATAATTTCTTACTTACTCACTAGTTTACGTTTTCTAAAAACAGGCAGTAAATGTCTTATATTTCTAGAACTAAATCCTTTTTTATAATTTTTTGTGGACATTTTTTACTTTTTGGACACTATTTTTATATTGTTCCTTTTTGCACAACAGTCGGCAAACATTTGAATCGCAATTTAAAATAAACTACTCTACAAAGTAGCAAATGAAAAATAACGGGACAAAACAAAAACCTGTACATATGAATACATACATACATACAGAATATATCAGCACATTATAAAAGATGAACGAAATTCATTCTTGTAAATTTCATACACTGCCGTCATACACTTTGTAAGCTATAATTCGCTGAACACAAAGTGTGACAAACTTCATTGAAGAGATGTGATGTGGTATGCAAAGTTCGCCGCTGGGTACAAACACACGTTTACTGTTTTTGCCAGCCAAAGTGTGTGTGTATGTGCTTTTTATACCCTTCACCACAGGTGGAAAAGGGTATATATAAGTTTGTCATTCCGTTTGTAATTTCTACAATATTGATCTTAGGCCCTGTAAAGTATATATATTTTGGGTCCTTATGAGGAGAGAAGTTGATTTAACGATATCCGTCCGTCTGTCCGTCTTACGTTTGATATGTGTTTTCCAGAGACTCCAGACATGATAGCGGCTAGGTTGTTTTACATTTATGTCACATATAGTCCACCATTTCTTGCTATTGAAATTCAGCCAGATTGGTCCAACAATGGCTGAGATATGACCAAAAAACCACGACTGCCTCTAATTTTTCCAAAAAATCCCTTGTGGTTGTTGTATTTTTATTACTTTTTTTCTGTATATCTGGAGAACGGCAGGAGCCAAAGTTTTCAAATTTGGTACAAACATTAAGGTTATAAATACACACCATTCCACAAAATGTGGGCGGGATTGGAGAAGTGGGCGTGGTACCTTCCATACAAAAAGTATTAAAAATTGTATAAAAACCTGAATTTTTTGACTGTTATATGACCTATGGTTACGCCTTATATATCAAAAGATCGGAAATTTAATTAATAAAAAATATTTTCTGAAAAACTCGGGAAAATCGGTTCAGATACGAAAAAGTTATGACCAAAATATTAATTTTTTTTGGAAAATATCCATTTTCGGGAACCATAGATCTTCCCGAGTCCAAGTCTTACAACCAAAATAAATGGCAAATTTCTTCTTTAACACGTCGGTATATAAATCTTTCAAATCGGTTCAGAAATAGCAGAGTTATGACCAATATACTGAAATCCCAAAAATTACTCTTTTTTGTAATTAAGTTTGTTTTTTATACCCTTCACCGAAGGTCCTGCACCCTATAAAGTATATATATTCTGGGTCCTTATGAAAAGCGAAGTTCAAATCCGGTTGTCGTCTCATCTCTCCCCCCCTTTGCATTTGTTTACATATACTAGCATAATGCCCAATATGATTTACGTTTATTATTTCATCTATTTAACGAAATAATTTTAACAAAAAGAAACTGGGAATTTTTGTGTTTTTTTGATACTTAAAAACTCGCCAAAAGAGATAAAAAATGACAACAGTGCCTTTACAAAAAGAAAACAAACAAAAAACTGTGTTGAGTTGTAAACAGTAAACGGTCTATATTTCATTTTAATGATATTTAAACAGCGTTCCTTCATGGTAGGGGGTGTGTTAAGAAACTGTGAGTTCCTGGTTCGAATCTTGGTTTTTTAAAACGAATATTTTTTTAATATTGTTGTGTACCAAAACAATTTTAAAAAAATATTTACCAGTTTTCGCTTTTTAAATTTCATTTATAATGAAGTTTTAAGTATTGTAAATATGTATGTATATGTAAAAATTATTTAGTTGCTCTGTATTCTGCTCGCACTATGGTGGAGGGTATATAAGATTCGGCACAGCCGAATATAGCACTCTTACTTGTATTTAATTGATTTCGTTTTGTTTTCAAACAATTATTGTGCAAATAACCTACGTAAGAGACAATGCGACCGATTGTGTAATTGTAGGGTAAGAATGTGTTTTATTGTTGTAAAACTGAAACTATATCGGTTCGCACCGAACTATAATTCAATTTTTTAGACAATTTTACTATGTATGTACTTATTATAAGTGTATTGTATGTATAAAACGAGTTTTTATTCTTAGGGAGTGTGTGAGACGATAGGAAAATACTATTGTAGGTCAAATGTGGACACTTCTGAGGTGAATTAAATTTTAATGGGGTCTGGTGGAATTTTTAAAACAACACACAAAATTTCAATTGAAAAAGTCAAATAAAAACGCTTAAAAAATTTTACGCATTGAAAAAAAAAATACCTATAGAGCATCCTGCAAAAAAAATTATGTTATGGTATATATTGTAATTAAAAGACTTTTGTTATTTTATTTTGTTTAAAAATTGAATTCTTTATTTAATGCGGCTAGTACGCACTGTTTTGTACTTGGTATCAGAATTGATTTTCTTTAATAATTGTGTCGAGTTTTATACACAATAAATGCTTATTCAGCATTTTCATTACAGTGGAAGGTATAGCGGTTTGCTTAGCATTTTCTTACAATCTCGCAGACACTTGTCCAATAGCAAGAGTGGTGATAGTATTACTATTGACGACCGTGTGTACTGCTAGTATTGTATTCATACACACACACACAGCGCACAACACTCAAGTGGCTTATTCGTATTACATTAAACATGCGCCTGGTTCATTGCATGTAACGTATACTAAAATTATGTGTGTAAGCAATGTCAATATAAAAGACACGCTACACCTCCCTTTTACGGAAGAATGTTCATATGACTGAAAGTTTTATGGACATTCTTTAACAATTATGTATTATACTTAATTATGTGGAAACAATTTGTTACTTGAATACCAATAACATTTATTATAATTAGGTGAATTTAATATTTTATTCATTATGGTAAGATTTAAGTCTATTCTTATGTACTATATGTTCTTTATTATTTTTTTTATCAACTATGGTTACATTATTTCTTAAATCTATATTTTTTATTTCATAAGGACCTTTATACCTATTATTTAATTTGTGCCCTACTTCATTTTTAATTAAAACTAAGTCTCCTACTCTGAAATCTACTTCTAATAATGACCTATCATAATTTAATTTTTGTTTAAGTTTAGACCTATCTATCATAGCGCGCGCTCTCTTATGTGCTATTTCTAACCTAAATTTAACTTCCTTAGCATAATTTTCTATATTATATAATGGTGTTATTTCTTGAATACTATTGAACTGTTGAAACCCATTTGGAAGCCTACCAAAAACTAACTCATAAGGACAATAGTCATGAACGGAAGATGGCGTAGTGTTAAAACAGTACGTGAAATACTTAAGCCATTCATCCCAATCGGTTTTGTCAACGGATATGTATGATCTAACATATTCGTTAAAAGTTCTGTGACTTCTTTCCACAGTTCCTAGAGTCTGGGGATGGTAAGCTGTTGATGTTATTTTTTCAATATTCAAAAGGTTACACAATTCAGTTAGTATTGAGTTTTTGTATTCTGTACCCATGTCTGAAATGAACGTCTTCATTGGACCATAGGTAAGAATAAAATTTTCAAATATTGCTTTCGCAATGGATTTTGCGCTTTTATCTTGTATAGGTACCGTTACAAGATATTTTGTCATGTCACATATTATAGTGACGGCATATTCATTTCCGAAATATGATTTTGGTAGTGGACCTATAGTATCCACAATTACCGTATCAAAAGGTTTATTTGGTGTATTTGTCAATGTCAGTGGTATTTTTGTATGTTTTGTTATTTTAGCCGTTTGGCATTTTTGGCACATTTTAACGTATTTTGTTATATCTCGAGTCATATTTTTCCAATAGTAGTATCTTTTTATTTTATTTAGAGTTCTTGAAACACCGGAATGTCCTCCCTCTGCGGGGTCATCGTGGTATCGTTTCATTATCTCTGTTATTAATTTGGCATTTGTTACGTGGATCACCTCATTAAGTAGCGCTACTTTTAATAATTTTAATAATTTATTGCCCATTTCTTTAAATTCATTAATAGAGATAAATTCGAAAATTTTCTCACTTGGTGCCACTTGTACTTTATGAATATTTAATTTACCGGCCACTTCTTCGAGCCTAGGGAAAAATTGTCCTAAGTCAAATTTCCCGTTAGTAAACAATTCATCTATATTTATACATGCTATTATAGATTTGCCACGTTTAATATAAACTTTTTGTGGTGTAATCTTTAGCTTACAAAATTTTCTGACGTCAGAATTAATAATTGGTTCAAATACATTGGGCTTCTCATTTTCATTATTTAAATGCCGTTTATTTGGTGTAATTGGATATTTCTTTTTGAGTGCATTGTTTGTCATTGCTCGAGTTGTTACTTTGTATACATTGTTGTTTTTATTATTTATTTCTTTTAAATCATTTATTGTAATGCGCGACAAAGCGTCGGCCACATAATTATCTTTTCCCCTAAGA
Source organism: Pollenia griseotomentosa (assembly GCA_963931875.1). Taxonomy (NCBI): domain Eukaryota; kingdom Metazoa; phylum Arthropoda; class Insecta; order Diptera; family Polleniidae; genus Pollenia; species Pollenia griseotomentosa. The sequence continues at coordinate 159,056,779 of OZ007560.1, forward strand.
TATTCTACAGTGAAATCATATTCTTCCAAGTCCAGTCTCATTCTAGTTAGTTTTGAGCTTGGATTTTTCATGGAAAAGAGGTATGACAGAGGTCTGTGATCAGTGCGGACAAGAAAATGTTTACCATAAATATATGGTCTAAAATGTGTGTTGGCCCAGTGTATAGCGGTTAATTCTTGTTCAATTGTTGATTTGTTACTCTCGCCTTTTGTAAATATTTTGGATGCGTATGCTATTGGTAGATGTTTTCCCTCATGTTCTTGAGTTAGTACAGCTCCACAAGCATGTTTGCTTGCATCTGTTGTTATACAAAACTCTTTTGTGAAATCTGGATATTGAAGTAATGTTGGACTCATTAATGCTTTTTTAAGATATTTAAATGCTGAATCACAATCTTTAGTCCATTCGAACTGCACACCCTTTTTGGACAATCTTGTAAAATGTCTAGAATACTCTGAAAAATTTTTGATAAATCTGCGATAGTAGTTGCATAATGCTACAAATCTTCTTGCACTATCCGCATCTTTTGGTTGTGGATAATTCTCGATTACCGAATATTTACTATCGTCAGGCAGTATTCCTTTATCAGTGCATGTATGTCCTAGGTATGTTACTTCCCTCATGAAAAATGAACATTTTTCGGGATGTAACTTAAGATTGCGTTTTCGACATAATTCAAACACATTTGTTAAATTAGAAAGCATATGCTTTTCCGAACATCCTAAAACAATTAAGTCATCCATATAAAGAAATGCTTGTTCTGGTCGCAAACCAGTAAAAGCGAGTGTCATCATTCTTTGAAAAGAATTTGGCGCTATTTTTAAACCATAGGGCAATCTAGTAAATCTATAAGATCCATTTGCTGTTGTAAATGAAGTTAGATCTCTAGAGTTTTTTTCTAGTCCAATTTGGTGAAAACCGGACATTAAATCTAGACATGAAAAATATTTGGCTCTACCGAGTTGGTCTAAAATGTCATCTATTCTAGGTAACGGAAATTTATCTGCTATCAATTTCTTATTTAGTTGTCTATAATCCACTACCAGTCTCCATCTTTTTGTTTCTGAACTTGGAAGTGATTTCTTCGGTACCAGCAGAATTGGACTGTTGTACTCAGAATTTGATGGTTCCACTATTCTGTCGTCTATTAATTTTTTCACCTGTCTATCTATCTCTTCTTTGTGTGTATGTGGTATCCGGTAATTCTTAATGTACACCGGATGTGAATCTCTTACTCTCAACTTTTGTTCATAGAAATTATTAATTGTTATTATTATTATTATTATTTCACATATCACAGTGCTCGTTGAATGCAGACGTGTTTTTTTTTTAACTCGGCATACGGTTTTTGTTTTCTTTTAACATACTTAAATAAGTTGTTATAAAATCATAATATTATTTATTAAATAAATAATATAATATCAGCGAATTGGACGCTTAAAAATAATTTTTAATTTGTGAACATAAACGTCAATAATTAAAATAATAAAAGTTATAATTTAATAAAAAAAATGTATGTATGAACATACATACATAATCATACAAACATACATTTTAAGCAAAAACATTTCTTGTTTTTGTTTATTCTTCTTTTTTATTATCGGGGTTTTTAACAACAAATAACAAGAAGAGCACATTTAAACAAACTGTAAAATAAAAAAAAAACTTATGAATGCGTACAATGCAAAAACAATTAAACATAATGAAAGAAATGCATATGTTACAGTGAGTGTTGACGAAACAAAAGTAGAAACAAAAAAAAGAATCGATGATAGCAATTACCTAACGGCTAAACCTATTACTCGAACGCGTTCCCTCTCACCTTCTTTGTTTACAAATACGGTCGATCGTATTACAATAACAAGTTTGTTAACTGCAGGCGCTGCCGCAGAGCCAAAAAAAACTTTAATAAGTGATGATACGGTTAACCCCAAAACAGCCGCTATGGACAACTCAGTAACTCAAGGAAAAATTTCTCAAAAGCCTACAGTACAAGTTGGTATGGACAGGTACATAACAGTGCTCAAACGGGGACGCAGCCCTACCTCTGCAGCAGTTGCTTCGGCCTCAAAAGTACCAACTTTTGATAAAATAAATACTCAAAATCGTTTTGCAATTCTGGAGGATGAATCCTCTGAAGCACCAAACGTCATAAAATCGTCAAAGCCTCCCCCGATATATCTTAGGGAATTAAATTCAAATGAGCTCATAAAGAGTTTGATATCAGTGATAGGTGAAAATTCGTTTTACGTAGCGGCTATCAAGCGTGGTAGTATAAACGAGACTAAAATACAAGTCAATCATGAGAATGACTTTCGCAAAGTAATAAACAACTTTGAAGCACTAAAAAAAAACTTTTATACATACCAACTGAAAAGCAGTAAAGGTCTTCAGGTAGTGATTAAGGGTATTGACTCATATGTGGACCCAGAAGAGGTCAAAACATTCCTAGAAGAAAAAGGCTTCAAGGTAAAACATGTAGTAAACATTAAAAATAGAGAAAAAATTCCCCAACCACTTTTTCGAGTAGAGTTTGAACCCGGCGACGTTAAGCTTAAAAAAAATGAAACGCATCCCATCTATGATTTAAAATACATTCTGTACAGAAAGGTAACTATAGAGGAGCCGCACAAAAGAGGTGGTCCCGTTCAATGTTTGAACTGCCAAGAATTTGGCCATACTAAGGCATACTGCTATTTACCCCCTGTTTGCGTAGTATGTGGTGAGCTACACGGTACAGTTCTTTGCGATAAGTCTAAAACCGACCCCAACGTAAAAAAATGCAGCAACTGTGGTGGTAATCACACTGCCAATTATAGAGGATGCCCTGTATATACTATCGTCAAGCAGTCGGTTGGACCGAAAACTAATCCCCCTCAAATGCAGGTAACGAATCAAGTAAACAGTAATGATCTTCAGGCTCCGCAGCCTAGTAGTAACAGAACCTCTTATGCTAACGTTTTAAAATCAAACAATCTACCAATGCAAGGCGCTTCGTCAAGTAATGACGAAACTCCAGTTTCTAATCTAAGTCGTCTAGAAAAAACCATGGAAACATTAGTGCAAACAGTAAATAATTTTACAAACACAATGGGTAATATGATGCAGGAAATTCTTAGAATGCAATCGATGTTATTGCAAGCTATTCTTAACAAGCCATGAACTGTTTAAAAATTTGTTTTTGGAACGCAAACGGCATCCGCCAACATAAAAATGAATTAGAATACTTTCTTAAAAATAAACAAATTGATGTCATGATGGTTTCTGAAACTCATTTGACCTCAAGAAATACGTTTAAAATTAATGGTTATACTCTATATGATACCAAGGACCCTCGAGATAGAGCTTGTGGAGGTTCTGCTATATTAATAAAAAACCGAATTAAACACTACCCAATGTGTGATCATCGTGAAGATTATCTCCAAGCTACGAACATTTGTGTCGAAGAGCTAAATCGAAGCATAGTTATTTCATCTCTATATTCACCACCTAGATTTGCAATATCAGAAAGCCAATATTACAAATATTATAAGTCACTGGGGCCCTGTTTCCTGGCTGCTGGCGATTACAACGCAAAACATACCTTCTGGGGGTCACGACTTATAACACCAAAGGGTCGTGTTTTGTTTAATACAATCTCTAAAATGAATTTAAATGTTGTCGCGAGCGGCCAACCAACATATTGGCCTGCTGATCCGCAAAAAATTCCAGATGTCATCGATTTTGGCGTGGTTAAAAACATCCCCACAGAAACGATTTACGTTGAAGCTTCCATAGAATTATCCTCTGATCACACACCTACAATTGTTACTATAAAAAACACCAATAGAATTGAATCTCCCTCTGGTCACATAGCGACGTCAGCTACACATATAAATTGGATAAAATATAAAAAATATCTCAGTACCCATTGCACAGAAAATATTCCGCTTAGCACACCGGAGTATATAGATCGCTCTATTGTCAATTTTGACAGTTTTCTAAAACTAGCTGTTCAACATTCCAGCATTGCCCCCAAAAAAACCAAAAATAATAAAATATATTCCTCAGATGTCGAGCGTCTCTTGTCTGAAAAAAGGAGAGCTCGTAGAGAGTGGCAATTGCACAGATCCCCTCAACTTAAGAACTTACTAAAAGACTGTACAAAAAGGCTGAGAAAGTTACTGCAGACTCAGAAAACGGCTTCTCTGGAAAAATATCTTAAGGAACTTGATGCAACTCCACAATCAGACTACTCATTATGGCGTGCAGCTAGAAACCTCAAAAGGCCAGTTGTCGCTAATCCGCCATTAAGAAACTTGAATGGAAGTTGGGCAAGAAATGATGTTGAAAAAGGAAATCTGTTTGTTAATCATTTAAAACACGTATTTACCCCTAACATATCTCACGATATGGCGGTCGAGTTACCACCTGTTGCTGCTAGAGCAGCTGTTCCCCTAAGATTTGAGATAAGAGAAATCGAAAAGGCTATTTGTGATTTAAACCCCAAGAAGGCTCCTGGTTTTGATAAGATCAGCAACAAAATGCTTTTGGAGCTACCCAGCATAGCATTTTTAATGCTATTTTACGCCTGGAATACTATCCTCAAAAGTGGAAGGTTTCCTTAGTCATCATGATACCTAAACCAGGAAAGGATCACACAAAAGTTGAGTCATATAGGCCTATAAGTTTACTTTCAAATATATCAAAGCTGTTTGAGAAGCTGTTAGAGTCAAAATTAACCCCAATTCTAAATGAAAACAGATGTATTCCTAACCACCAATTCGGCTTTAGAAGAGAACACAGCACAATTGAGCAAACCCATCGTATAGTAAACGCAATAAGAAAAGCCTTTGAAGAAAGAAAATATTGTTCCGCTCTCTTCATCGATGTTTCTCAAGCTTTTGACAAAGTCTGGCATGAAGGCTTATTACATAAATTGAAGTTAAACTTACCAGTAAACACACACAAGCTGTTAGAAAGCTACTTAGTCGGTCGAAAGTTTATTATTAAAGAAGGTGATTATTTAAGCTCTCCTCAACCAATTGAAGCTGGAGTCCCTCAGGGAAGCATCCTAGGCCCACTTTTATACTTAATATATACTTCGGATATGCCAATAAACAACTACACCCAAACTTCAACATTTGCTGATGACACAGCTTTTCTAAGCGTGCACGAAAACAGTCAAGAAGCATCTCGATACCTACAGGATCATATATTTCAACTCGAACTGTGGCTGAAGCAATGGAGGATAAAGGTCAATGAGCAAAAATGCGTACATGTAACATTTACCTTGCGTCGGGAAACATACCCCCCTATTAAAATCAATAATCATTTAGTGCCTCAAAATTCGCATGTAAAATACCTCGGTATTCATCTAGATCGCCGTTTAACGTGGAAAAGCCATATAGAGGCAAAATTATCTCAAATGAAACTAAAAGCCATCCAAATTCATTGGCTTATTGGAAGAAACTCTGTCCTAAGTCTCGACTGCAAACTTTTACTTTACAACTCCATCTTAAAGCCAATCTGGTGCTACGGTATTCAACTATGGGGCACTGCCTCGGCTTCTAATATCGAAAAAATTCAAAGGCGCCAAAATAAACTTCTTCGAATAATCACAGCTGCCCCTTGGTATGTTAAAAACTCAAATATTCACAAGGATCTCAATGTTCCTTTAGTAAAAACTATGATTACAAAATATGCAGTTAAATATTTAAAAAGGCTTGAACAACACCCAAATCCACTAGCTCGAAATATTTTAAACCATGGCGGCCACACTCGCTTAAGAAGAAGAGACACTGCAGCACTTACCCAATTAGATGAGCGATAAACACCTATATATGTGAACAGAACCCGTGATGAAGAAAATTTTTGTCTGGCACTGGCAGGACGTAAAATAACGTATTAGGTTAAGATTTGATTAATTATTGTTAGTTCATATTTAAAATATGAAGATTCAATAAAAAATAATGAGACAAAAAAAAAAAAAAAAAAAAAAATTTCTGATTCTAAACCGAAAATATCGCTGTATGATGTGCAAAGTTCCGTTAATGTATTTTTAAATTGTTCTGGAAAATTTTTCTGTAAAAGTTTTAATATTTCTGAATTTCTATGTGTATTTTTGGTCGGATTTTGTTCGACTATTTCATATTCAGAAAGATTTTCGGTTTTTATTTTACTTTTATTAACTGATGTGATAGTGTTATTTGTATTTAGAATACGAATGTATGCTTTATTAGATTTTACCAATGTGTTCGCGATAAAGACTCCTGGTTCAAGTTCTTGATTTGGTATTAGTATTTCATTATCGCAATTAATAAAATTTACTTTACGTATTACTTCTGATCTTGGCGGCAATATAAGATTATCGCTGTTGTTAGTAATTGGTATTTCTATAAGTTGTGGTATATTGAATGGTCGTAGGACTAGGTAGTCATAATCCTGATTAAAATCTAATATACAATTATATTTCTTAATAAAATCCATACCAATGATTCCATCGCTTGGTATTGGGAAATTATTGTCTACTACTTGAAAATTGTGTGGTATTAGATTTTTTTTTTTTTTTTTTTTTCATTATTTATTTATTGAATCTTCATATATTAAATATGAACTAACAATAATTAATCAAATCTTATCCTAATAATTTATTTTATGTCCTGTGGTATTAGATAATTTTTAAATTTTAAATCAAAAAATATACTACCTATAGATTTAATTTCACCTTGTCCTATTCCACTTAATGTTGTGATTTTGTTAGTATTTATTTTCTTTAGATCAAAATGTTTAGATTTTATGAGTGAAATGTCGGCACCTGTATCAACTAGTAGTGTTACTGCTGTGTTACTATTATTTATATTAATCTGAATGAAATTACATAAGTTGAGGTTCAAGTTATACACTTTATTATTTACTGTTCTGATCTTAGGGGATGGTCGGAGTTTTCCGAACCATTTTCATTTGAGTCCATTGCTCGTACGTAGTGTCTATTACCACGATTATTGTCAGGTCTTTGTCTGTTTCTACTATTGTAATTGTTATTGTTGTTATTTCCGTTGTTATTATTAATATTGTTATTATTTCGGGGATAATTGTTTCTCCCACGAAATCTTCTGTTATTTCCACGATAATAAGTGGGTCTTTGACCGAAATATAATACGGAGTTCTGTTGCCCTGTTGCTTCAGTGCAACTGCTTACAAATTTACTCACGGCTTCATTCATATCATTGTATTGGCCTGCTTCCATGATAAGTTTTACTTTTTCATTAGAGCAGGGCCCTATTCCACGAAACAACTTATCAACTTTTCACTTTGCACTTATCAAATTTTTCGTCAATTTGCAAAACTTTATGTTCCACAGAACTATTGAATTTGATAAGTGATAAGTTGAAATTGATAAGTGAAATTTGCAAAGTCTTTGCAATTTTTTTATTCTCTTTTTAATTTCTGTTCCACGTACGTTCTGTTATGCAAAGTGCAAAGTTATTATTGCAAAGTGTAATTTGCAAAGACTTTGCAAATAATTATGCTGTTTCGTTCCACAAAAACTGTAAATTCTATTTTTGCAAAGCAAATTTTGATAAGTTTGTCAAAAATTTGCAAGGTAAACGATCTCTTTGCAAATTCATATTATTATAATTATAAGCTTTCAAAATGTTAAGACGTAAGTTTTTGTTCGACGATAGTGAAGAGGTTGCTATATCAAGAAATTATAGAGACCGAATTAATTTTTCCGGACTACAAAACTTTAATTTTAAAGAGTGTTTCGATTAAATCAAATCCAAGTTGATTTTATTTTAAACAAAATTGGAGAAAAATTAAAACATAATACACAGCGCAGTTATGCTTTGTCGGCTAAAAATCAACTGTTACTGTGCTTGCATGGGCTCGGGAATGGTTGCCAGTACCATGGAATTGCAGCTATGCATGGTGTTGCAAAATCAACAGTTTGCAGAACTATCCATAGAGTTGTCGACGTTATAATAGATGTTTTATTTCAAAACACAGTGCGGTGGCCAGATGATGTCAGTGGTATTGCCGAAAAGTTTTTTATGATGGGTGGATTCCCTTGTGTGTGTGGTTGCGTGGATGGCACCATTATTAAAATTGATGCGCCTACATTACACGAGGAAGGATATGTGGACCGGCATGGAAGCCACTCATTGAATGTGATGATGATATGTGGGCCAGACTACACATTTTACAGTGTAAATGCAAGTTAAACTTAAATATGTTTTAAATATTAACAACAATTTTAGAAAAAATACTTACTTTATTATGCATAAAACTAGCAAATAAAATATCTTTTTTTTCTTTAATAACATTTAATACTGCAATTTTTTTTCCATATTTACTTTGCGGCTCATTTTAACACTTTTTATTTAGCAATGCAAAGTGAAAAGTGATAAGACAGAATTGCAAAGATGATTAAATCCTTTGTGGAACACTTTGCAGACTCACTTTGCAAGAGAACGCAAAGACTTTGCAAGAGAATGCAAAGACTTTGCAAGGAAAGCAAAGTATTTGCAAAGAGTGCCAAGAGAGCAAAGTTTTAGCTAAGTGCAAAGTGAGATTCGCAAAGAATGTTGTGGAACAGAAATACTTATCACTTTGCCAAAAAATTAAATTTGATAAGTGCAAAGTGAAAAGTTGATAAGTTGTTTTGTGGAATAGGGCCCAGTTTTTTGTAATAGCTTTTACTGCAACTTGTGTAGAGTATTTGTTAGCTAGTTCACAAGATAAACCATCAGATATATATGCCGTTTCAAGTGACTTTGTGAGATTTTCTATTTCAGTACAGTATGCAGTTGGTGTTTTATTGTTTTGTTTTATGCTCATCAGTTTAGCTGACAAAACATGCACTGATTCACCTTTAACGGTTACTTTGAGCTTAGTGATAATTTCTTCTATTGTAGATTCTTCACTTATGAGATTTCTAGCATTTCCCTTAAGCTTTGTTTTAATTAGCGATATTGCAGAAGATTCGTGTTGACCCTTTATTAAATTAACTAATTGTAAGGAGTCTATGAATGACTGCAAATTTTCGGATTTTCCATCAAATTCCGTAATCAGCTTTGAAGCTGTATTTAGGAATTCTACCAATGTTTGTGTCATTTTAGTATCTGTTTTATTGTCTGTTGTCAAATTTACTGTTTCGTGTAGAGTCTCAGGTAGTTTAATCTGTATATTTTTTAAAGCGGCTATTTTTAAAACTTTGGTTTTTAAATCCAAAAAGAATCCTTCTGCTGCAATTTTGTGACTAAGTGTCAACCGATTATAGTTTACATTAAATATAATTCTTATTTCCTCAAGTCTATTAAGTAGGATTTGGAAGTGATGTTGAATGGTCTCTTCCTTAGTTGGTCTTTCAACATTCAGGCACTTATAAGAACGATCGAAGTGGTCTTTAATTAACCTAACCTTATTCAATATATCTTTCCATTCCATTTAAATTGTGTCTAAGTCATTATATTTTATCTATATTATCTGCTCTGCTAACATATTTTTTCTTGAGTCTTCTACTGTGCATATTGTAAATGCGAATTAAAAAATTAATTATTATGATTAGTGTTATTATTAAAAGATATATTTCTATGGTTAACAAATTTGTTTTTTCCTCAACTACTTCAACTTCATTTATGACATTGGCCTTGGGCCTGTCAAATTTTGTTTCAGATTTACACATTAAAAATTTCTACCTTATTAACGTAATTACTAAAAAAAAACCTCCCTTATGAAATTAAAAATTAAAAATAAATTTTAAGTTTGAAATTTACATTAAATATATTTTTATTAAATTTAAGTTTCGATAAAATATAAGAGTAAAATTATCTAAATGGCATATTATTTCAAAGAAAAATTCCCTTATAAAATTAATTAAAAATGTATAGAAAAATGTCTTTTAAGTTTAATATTTAAAAAAAATAATTTTGTATATTCCCTTTTTTTTTTAAATATTTTTTTTTTCAAGTTTTGCCTCGAGCGATAAGTCGCTTATAGGCCCTGCGAGTGCGGATTGAACGCACTTCGTTTTAAGCTATGTTTATATTTACTATTATTAAAAAATATTTTTTTTTTTTTGATTTTTAATAAATGACTTATTTTGCTCGCCTTTTTAATTCCTGGGATATCATGAAGTTGATTTCGTCAATTTTCCCCCCCACATTTTAGAGGATTCTTCCCAAGACGGTGGTGGTGTAGAGTTAATGATCCTAAGTAATATTGCCTTTTCTCTTTTAAGTTTTTGTACGCACTGTTTTGTACTTGGTATCAGAATTGATTTTCTTTAATAATTGTGTCGAGTTTTATACACAATAAATGCTTATTCAGTATTTTCATTACAGTGGAAGGTATAGCGGTTTGCTTAGCATTTTCTTACAATCTCGCAGACACTTGTCCAATAGCAAGAGTGGTGATAGTATTACTATTGACGACCGTGTGTACTGCTAGTATTGTATTCATACACACACACACAGCGCACAACACTCAAGTGGCTTATTCGTATTACATTAAACATGCGCCTGGTTCATTGCATGTAACGTATACTAAAATTATGTGTGTAAGCAATGTCAATATAAAAGACACGCTACAATATTTTCCTAAATTTTTCATTATTTTATACAGTACTTCTCAATTATAGTCATTTCCGTGTTAGTCACAGTAGCGATATAGTCCATTTAATCTCTATTTTTGCGCCATAAGGAAGTTTAATAGAAATTAAAGGGTCCGCCAAATAAGTTTTTTTTTGAAAATGCTATAAAAAAAACTACTGAATATTTTCTCAAATTTCTTTTTTTATTTGAAAGTACAATCCTTCCGGTTAGTAATAGAAAATAATTTCATTATCGATTGTGTGCAGCTGTATTTCTGGCTTGTCGGCATAACACTTATCTTTGACGGCACCCACAAATAATAGTCCCACGGTGTCAAATCGCAGCTCCGAGGTGGCCAAACAACATCAGCTCTGCGGCTGATAATGCGATCTTCAAAAACAGGGCGCAAAACATCGAGTGTAGCTTCGGCTGCGTGGCGCCGTCCTGTTAAAACCTAATGTTGCCAATATCCTCCTCTTCAATTTTTGTGAACAAAAATTCGTTCAACATGGCCCGATAATGATCGCCATTGACTGTAACGGCCACTCCTTGCTCATTTTCGAAGAAAAATGGCCCAATTATGCCTCTGGACCAAAATCCGCACCAAACAGTGACTCGTTTTGGGTGCATCGGCTTTTCAATGTATGCGTGCGGGCTTTCTGTGCCCCAAATGCGAAAATTTTGCTTGTTTACATACCCGCCAAGATCAAAATGAGCTTCATCTAAAAAGATGTTTTTTTTTTTGTCAAAATCGGCATCTTCTGTAAGTCGATCGCAGGCGCACTTAGCGAAGTGAAAACGCATTGGATGGTCAGTTGGCTTCAACTCCTGAACCAATTGGACTTTGTATGGCGTCATACCAAGGTCTTTATGCAAAAATCGTCTCAATGATGTCTCCGAAATGTTCAATTGTTGAGAACGACGGTGAATTGATGTTGATGGCGCTTTTCGCACACTTTCTGCCACAGCAGCAATATTCTCGGGTGTACGCACTGTTTTTGGCTTTTCACGCTTTGGTTTATCGATGAGGAAGCCAGTTTCTTTCACTTTTTTCACAAGATAACGAACATACGGAGCTGACGGTGCTTCTCTTCTTCAAAAATCCGTACGCCATTTTCGCACACATTCTGCAACATTACCATGATTTTCAAAGTAATGTCGCAATATTCCCCAGCGTTGCTCAAGCGGAAGGATAAAACTAATTATCTGTCAAATCAGACATGAGCTAAGTGTAACCATTCATGAAATAGTTGAAAAAAAAGCGTTAGATGGCGGACCCGTTATTTACGTTATAGTCCATTTAGCGATATAAGCACATTTAACATATTTTCCATCTATCAGCGACTAGAACAATCAAAAATAAAGCAAATTATAAGCATTATATCCACATTAACCTAAGTTTTTTTTTTGAAGTTAAAAACCGTATCAAAGAACTAAGAAATGAGTAGTTTAATTTTTCTAATCAACTGTCCACTCGATCGCCCGGTGGCGGAAATTTGACCAATTGACATTTACTTTCGAGAGAACCTGTGCGTTATTCAACAAAAACGTACACATTTTAAAAGAGCGTAAATCTTTGAACGTGTGTTTGCAAGATAAGTTAAAGCGCTTTTCAACCACTTTAATTCCGAAAATTTATTTTGTACATATCTACACAAAAATACCTTTAAAACGACATGAGTTTCATTAAAATCCGTGGACGATAAGATACTTAAACATCAACTTGAAAAAAGTTGCTTCCATATTTATATATAAGATATATGTTTGGCAACATATTTTTATCCCTAGAAGGATTATCATCTGTAATTCAATTGCAGTTTATTTCGTTGACTTATCTATAAATGTGGTATAATACCGAAGTCCCATATTTTAAATATGGGACTCCGGTATTATACCCATATTTTGAATATGGGAATCTAGCTATTTACTACCCTATATATTAATTTTACTTATGAGCTCTTCACAAGTGTAATGGTTAAAAATTTTAACTTTTTATAAATTGATGTTAATCAATGATTTTTAGGTATTTAAATCACATCTCCATAAACAGTAATCAACATCAACATGTGCTTATATGTACATATGTACATAAGAATACAACCAAATTTTTGGCATAGTACCACGGAGTCGCCAATAATATTTTTGTAATGAAAACACCAGTCTCCCGTCGTTTTGCGAAAAAACCTCACGCAGGGAAGCAAATTTCTAAAACCTTCCAAAAAAACTTTGAACCGCGATGAATTGTAAGCCTTAGGAAAATTTTTAAATCTAAAGCAGTGGATAAATTCCAAAATAGCATTTAAGTGATACGTATAGGAATATAAACAAATATCAGGTGTATATTTTTTAATATTTCCGTGAGATAAAATGGTTGTTTACAAACTTCAACCCGATCCCTGCGTGAACTTTTTTAACAATCCGAAAAAATTATCAAATTTGTTATTAATAACTTTTAATGTTCTACACGACAATACTAAGCCGTTTTTATTATTCGCAAAAAGTGTGAAAAAGTTATAGCCCTAATGTACATACGTTATTCTCCGCAAAGCAAAAAGAATATATTTAAATTTTGGTATAATTTACGCAGTACTCAACAATAAAGATTTTATTATTTTAATTGCTTTATCTTGTAAAAATATTTTTGCAGACCTTTATAAGAATTTTACAAACTTCAAAAAGTAAGACGGAAGGAGCACACAAACTTCCAAAGCCTGATTTATTTTCATAATTTGTAATAATACTTTATTGTAATAATAAATAAAATAATTTATTTTCATAATTTGTAATAATACTTTGTTGTAATCTATATATATAAAACAGACGTGTTTGTTTGTAATCGCTAAACTCAAAAACTACTGCACCGACTTTGACCAAAATTTGTGTGTTTGATGTATGAGGTATGAGGAGTGTTTCTGTGGAGTTTCGTATTTATCCGATAGATGGCTCCACGTTTTTATATTTTTGTCATTTTCGTCGTAATCGCTAATCATAATGTTTTTAAAAATCACCAAAATGAAAAAACAAAATTTATCTATCTATATATATAAAACAGACGTGTTTGTTTGTAATCGCTAAACTCAAAAACTACTGCACCGACTTTGACCAAAATTTGTGTGTTTGATGTATGAGGTATGAGGAGTGTTTCTGTGGAGTTTCGTATTTATCCGATAGATGGCTCCACGTTTTTATATTTTTGTCATTTTCGTCGTAATCGCTAAACATAATGTTTTTAAAAATCACCAAAATGAAAAAACAAAATTTATCTATCTATATATATAAAACAGACGTGTTTGTTTGTAATCGCTAAACTCAAAAACTACTGCACCGACTTTGACCAAAATTTGTGTGTTTGATGTATGAGGTATGAGGAGTGTTTCTGTGGAGTTTCGTATTTATCCGATAGATGGCTCCACGTTTTTATATTTTTGTCATTTTCGTCGTAATCGCTAAACATAATGTTTTTAAAAATCACCAAAATGAAAAAACAAAATTTATCTATCTATATATATAAAACAGACGTGTTTGTTTGTAATCGCTAAACTCAAAAACTACTGCACCGACTTTGACCAAAATTTGTGTGTTTGATGTATGAGGTATGAGGAGTGTTTCTGTGGAGTTTCGTATTTATCCGATAGATGGCTCCACGTTTTTATATTTTTGTCATTTTCGTCGTAATCGCTAAACATAATGTTTTTAAAAATCACCAAAATGAAAAAACAAAATTTATCTATATATATAAAAATGAAAAATGTTTGTATGTGTGTTTGTTTGTTTGTTTGTTTGTTTGTTTGTTTGTTTGTTTGTTTGTTTGTTGGCTTATAGACTCCTAAACTACTGAACCGATTTTCCTGAAATTTTTACAGATACATCACGTGAGCCCTAAAAATAAAATAGGCTACTTATTTTTTCGATAGGGGCAGGGGAATTGGTATCCCCCATAGGATGCCAATATTAATTATCGCATATATTAAGATCCGCTGCACGCATTATGCAGAACTTTTGGTAGTAAGATCTTCTGAGCCCCAAAATTTAAATAAAATAGCAGCGGGGGAAGTGGAATCCCCCATAGGACGCCAATGTTTAACATCGCATATCTAAAGAATTGTAATAGTGAGAATGTTCAAACTTTCTAGAAGTCACTCTTATGGTATACAACACTTTTGAAAATAACAATAAAGCGGGTAGGCGCAGGGGGGGAAATACCTCCCATAGGATGCATATATTAAATATCGCTCAACTGAAGAATTATTAAAGGGAGAGTCTTCAAAAGTGGTTAAAGCTATTATTATAGTAAACTATAAATTTCAATATACAAATGGGCGGGGTAGACGGGGGAGGAGCAGTACCCCTCATAGATAGAAATATAATTAAGAGCCGCTGCACGCATTTTGTTGAACTTTTGGTAGTAGGATCTTCAGAGCCCCAAAATTGAAATAAAATAGCAGCGGGGGAAGTGGTACCCACCATAGGACGCCAATGGTTAATATCGCATATCTCAAGAACTTTTATAGTGAGAATGTTCAAACTTTGCAGAAGTCTCTCTTATGGTATACAACACTTTTGAAAATAAAAATAAAGCGGGAAGGCGCAGGGGGGAAATACCTTCCATAGGATGCATAAATTAAATATCGCTCAACAGAAGAACTATTAAAGGGAGAGTCTTTAAACATGGTTACAGCTACTACTATGGTAAACTATAAATTTCAATATAAAAATGGGCGGGGTAGACAGAGGAGGAGCAGTACCCCTCATAGATAGCAATATTAATAAGAGCCGCTGCAAGCAATTTGTTGAACTTTTGGTAGTAGGATGTTCTGAGCCCCAAAATTTAAACACAATAGCAGCGGGGGAAGTGTTACCCCCCATAGGACGCCAATGTTTAATATCGGATATCTTAAAAACTATTAAAGTTAGAATGTTCAAACTTTGTAGAAGTCAAACTTATGGTATACTACACTTTTGAAAATAAAAATAAAGCGGGAAGGCGCAGGGGGGAAATACCTTCCATAGGATGCATTTATTAAATATCTCTCAACTCAAGAACTATTAAAGGGAGAGTCTTCAAACGTGGTTAAAGCTTAAACTTAAAATTTCAATATAGAAATGGACAGAGGAGGAGCAGTACCCCTCATAGATAGAAATATAATTTAGAGCCGCTGCACTCTTTTTATTAAACTTTTTGTAGTATGATCTTCTGAACCCCAAAATTGAAATAAAATAGCAGCGGGGGGAAAAATTACCCTCCATAGGACGCCAATGTTTAATATCACATATCTTAAGAACTGTTATAGTAAGAATGTTCAAACTTAGTAGAAGTCACTCCTATGGTATACTACACTTTTGAAAATAAAAATAAAGCGGGAAGGCGCAGGGGGGAAAACCTTCCATAGGAAGCATATATTAAATATCTCTCAACTGAAGAAGTGGTTTAAGCAGTGTAGCGAAGCGCACCGGGTTAAGCTAGTCTATCTATATATATAAAAGAGACGTGTTTGTTTGTAATCGCTAAACTCAAAAACTACTGCACCGACTTGGACCAAAATTTGTGTGTTTGATGTATAAGGTATGAGGAGTGTTTCTGTGGAGTTTCGTATTTTTCCGATAGATGGCTCCACGTTTTTATATTTTTGTCATTTTCGTCGTAATCGCTAAACATAATTGGGGTATTCACAAGGTGTGCTATCATGTTGTATTGTCATAATGTTCTAACATTTTACAATGGTTTAAAAAGATTGTTGTTGCTTTGTAAACAAAAAGTGTCTTAAATTAATAAAACTTTGCTTGCTATGTTTAGTGTGCTGTCGTAATTAATCAGAAGAGACCTGCGCCGAGCAACTGAGCCGAGCGGCTATGATTTTGTAGCCGTCGCCGTTGATGATATAGTTTTATCCGGCTAACATCCGAATTTAACCTGCGGCTAGCATTTTTTGCAACAAAACAATTGCGGCGTCAAATTGGAACGGCCTAGGACTCTGATGCTTGGTAAACAGGGTTACCGTTGAGAATTTTGAAAAAGTCGCACAAAAAGTCGTTTTTAAAACAAAAAGTCGCACGAAAAAGTCGTTTTTTCCAATTTAAGTCTCATACTTTTTTTTAATATTTTAATTACCACCCGGGTGACAACTTCGGTTTTATTTCTTTCATAAATCTCTAAAATTTGCTTCAGTTAAAGAGAATTTTTCACTTACAAAACAAATTCTTTTCGTTAAAAAAAACTGAAAAAATTTGTATGACGAAAAGTTCTTTAAAAACACCGAAAAAAGTTGTATGACAATAACTTGTTCTCATCGCTTATAGACATGCAGTAACACCCGGATGGGTATTGGTAAACGATGTACATAAAAATCTTTGGTAAGGCGATGGTTTATCAAAAAAACACAAAACAAAAATAAATTAACAATTTAAACAATATAAAGACCTGAAAAATAATTCGTTAAAAATGTGTTTGAATACACTTTTATGTATTAATTTTACATTTGATTGAATTTTAAACTTTACATTTTATGTTTTTTAACGTTTTTTGTTTTTTCGCACAAGTTCGTTACTTGGCATCCAAACCTTCTATTTTAGTATCTAGAAAATTTAGAGTTGATAGCATGGACTCACAAGTTTCTACTTTTAACCTGTTGGTTTTTGTTATTTTTCATTAATTCTGATTTAAAAAAAAAAAAAATTGTCTGCACACGCACTGGTGTGCGGTATTTGTCTAAATTCAGGTACAATAGTTTATTAAAAGCAATTCTTAAGCTTCCTACTTTATGCCAAAACTGGTTAGCATTTGTAATTTTAAAAATGTAATTGTACGATTTATCATTGAATTTACTTTCTAACAACTTAAATTCGTTAATAAAAGCCTGTGTCAATTATAACATTTTTAAATAAAGATATGAGATCAAAAGCGGTAAAAAAGTTGGTCTTAAAACGCTTTAAATAATAACGCCGATCATCCTCGACATGATACAAAACAAGGCATATACAATACAGTCCAGTAGTTGAAATTGTCTGGATACAAAATAATCAGCATAAATAAATCAATCGAATGAGGTTACATATCCCGGGGAATGTTCAAAACAAAAAAAGTATTTCAATTACAAAAAAGGGGCAAAAAGTCGCAAAAAGTTGGAAAAAGTTGTAAAAATTAGAAGATTTTAAAAAAGTCGCACAAAAAGTGTCAGAGCGTCAAAAAGGTTGCAAATTGCAACTAAAGTCGCAAAACGGTAACGCTGTTGGTAAACAAACAAAATAAAATATTTGTGGTTTGCGTCTGAAAAATGGAAAATAGTCAGGAAAGATCTAATTTTATTTATTAATTAGAATTAAAAAACATTTTGATTTTAGGTAAATATTTATTTTTTTTTATATTTGTTTTAAATCAGCTGACTTAAATTCAAAATAGCACACTAAATTATGAGGGGTTGTTCACAACAGTCGTATTTTTTCATGTTAATATTTTAAGACATATGATTTTATGACACCTTGTGAATCCCCCAAATGTTTTTAAAAATCACCAAAATGAAAAAACAAAATTTATCTATCTATATATATAAAACAGACGTGTTTGTTTGTAATCGCTAAACTCAAAAACTACTGCACCGACTTTGACCAAAATTTGTGTGTTTGATGTATGAGGTATGAGGAGTGTTTCTGTGGAGTTTCGTATTTATCCGATAGATGGCTCCACGTTTTTATATTTTTGTCATTTTCGTCGTAATCGCTAAACATAATGTTTTTAAAAATCACCAAAATGAAAAAACAAAATTTATCTATCTATATATATAAAAGAGACGTGTTTGTTTGTAATCGCTAAACTCAAAAACTACTGCACCGACTTGGACCAAAATTTGTGTGTTTGATGTATAAGGTATGAGGAGTGTTTCTGTGGAGTTTCGTATTTTTCCGATAGATGGCTCCACGTTTTTATATTTTTGTCATTTTCGTCGTAATCGCTAAACATAATGTTTTTAAAAATCACCAAAATGAAAAAACAAAATTTATCTATCTATATATATAAAAGAGACGTGTGTGTTTGTAATCGCTAAACTTAAAAACTACTGCACCGACTTTGACCAACATAATGTTTTAAAATTTAGATGCATGGTATGTCACTAAATCTTTATCAATATACATTTATCAATTCAGCGGTAATTCACTAAAATACGCTAAAACCACCAAAATGAAAAAACAAAATTAATATGGTTTAATAGCCAGTTTTATTCCAAACATTTATGTTAATTTTAGTTTACCAAAGTCTATTTCCACTTCCATAAATATTTTTCAAATACGCGGTTAGGGTATCCAATAATTTTAAACAAACATGAAGAATCTAATAGCATTTGCTGGTAAGTAAAACATTTACTATTATTTTTTTTTTAATGTTTTGAAAATCAATTAAATACGTTCATATTTTATAAAATTTTTAATCTTTACTAAGGGCCAGCAAAGCGGACCGGGTCCAGCTAGTAATAAATAAAATTGGATTTTTCGTCGGAAATAATTTAATGATTTGTAAAATAATACAATTTCAATATAAAAAATTTTAAATTAAAATTTGTCATACATTTTTAAACAAAAAATATATAAAACTAGCTGTCCCGGCAAACGTCGTTTTGCCATATAACATATTTCTAGTGAAAGAAAGAGGAATAAAGCACCTTATACCATGATCGGCGATGAAAAAAAACCATAGTTATTTATTTCTTTTCGTTACATATTCAAAAGTTCTCACGTCACGACTTATAACACCAAAGGGTTGTGTTTTATTTAACACAATTTCTAAAATGGATTTAAATGTGGTAGCGAGCGGACAACCAACATATTGGCCTACTGTTCATCAAAAAATTCCAGATGTTCTCACGTCCCGACTTATAACACCAAAGAGTTGTGTTTTATTTAACACAATTTCTAAAATGGATTTAAATGTGGTAGCGAGCGGACAACCAACATATTGGCCTACTGATCATCAAAAAATTCCAGATGTTATCGATTTCGGCGTGGTTAAAAACATCCCCATAGAAACGATTCATGTTGAAGCTTCCTTAGAATTATCTTCTGACCATACACCTACAATTATTCCTATAATGAACCCCAATAGAATTGTATCCCCGACTGATCACTTAGCGACGACAGTTACGCAAATTAACTGGTTAAAATATAGAAAATACCTCAGCACCCATTGCACAGAAAATATTCCGCTTAGTACACCGGAGTATGTAAATCGCTCTATTGCCAATTTTGACAGTTTTCTGAAACTAGCTGTTCAACATTCCAGTATTGCCCCCAAAAAAACGAAAAATATTAAAATATATTCCACAGATGTCGAGAGTCTCTTGTCTGAAAAAAGGAGGGCTCGAAGAGAGTGGCAATTGCACAGATCCCCGTTACTTAAGTACTTACTAAAAGAGTGTACAAAAAAGCTTAGAAAGTTACTGCAGACTCAGAAAACGGCTTCTCTGGAAAAATATCTTAAGGAACTTGGTGCAACCCCACAATCAGACTACTCATTATGGCGTGCAGCTAGAAATCTCAAAAGGCCAGTTGTCTCTAAACCACCATTAAGAGACTTGAATGGTAGTTGGGCAAGAAATGATGTTGAAAAAGGAAATCTGTTTGTTAATCATTTAAAAAACGTATTTACCCCAAACATATCTCACGATATTGCGGCCGAGTTACCACCTGTTGTTGCTAGAGCAGCTGTTCCCCTAAGATTTGAGATAAGAGAAATCGAAAAAGCTATTTGTGATTTAAACCCCAAGAAGGCTCCTGGTTTTGATAAGATCAGCAACAAAATGCTTCTGGAGCTACCCAGCATAGCAAAGAAAATTATTCTTTTAATTTTTAATGCTATTTTACGACTTGAATACTACCCTCAAGAATGGAAGGTCTCCTTAGTTACGATGATACCAAAGCTAGGAAAAGATCACACCAAAGTTGAGTCATATAGGCCTATCAGCTTATTATCTAATATATCAAAGCTGTTTGAGAAGCTCTTAGCGTCCAAATTAACGCCAATTTTAAATGACAATGGGTGTATACCTAACCATTAATTCGGTTTCAGACGAGAACATAGCACAATTGAACAAACCCATCGGATAGTAAACGCCATAAGAAAAGCCTTTGAAGAAAGAAAATATTGCTCCGCTCTCTTCATCGATGTCTCTCAAGCTTTTGATAAAGTCTGGCATGTAGGTTTGTTACATAAATTGAAGCTGAACCTACCGGTTAACACACACAAGCTGTTAGAAAGCTACTTGGTCGGTCGAAAATTTATTATTAAAGAAGGTGATTTTTTAAGTTCTCCTCAGACAATTGAAGCTGGAGTCCCTCAGGGAAGTATCCTGGGCCCACTTTTTTATCTTATATATACCTCGGACATGCCGACAAACAATTACACCCTAACCTCAACTTTTGCTGATGATACAGCTTTCCTAAGCGTACACGAGAACAGTCGTGAAGCATCTCGATACCTGCAGGATCATATATTTCAACTAGAACTGTGGTTAAAACAATGGAGAATAAAGGTCAATGAGCAAAAATGCGTACATATTACCTTTACCTTGCGTCGGGAAACATGCCCCCCTATTAAAATCAATAATCAACTAGTGCCTCAACATTCGCATGTCAAATATCTCGGTATTCATCTAGATCGGCGTTTAACATGGAAATGCCATATAGAAGCAAAATTAACCCAAATGAAACTAAAAGCAATTCAAATTAACTGGCTTATTGGAAGAAATTCTGTTCTTAGTCTCGATTGCAAACTACTACTTTATAACTCTATTTTAAAGCCTATCTGGTGCTACGGTATTCAACTATGGGGCACTGCCTCGGCCTCAAATATCGAAAAAATTCAAAGGCGCCAAAATAAACTTCTTCGAATAATCACAGCTGCCCCTTGGTATGTTAAAAACTCAAATATCCACAAGGATCTCAATGTGCCACTGGTAAGGACTATTATTACGAAGTATGCGGTAAAATATTTAAAAAGGCTAGAGTCGCACCCAAATCCACTAGCTCGAAATATTTTAAATCACGGCGGCCACACTCGCTTAAGGAGAAGAGACACTGCAGCACTTACCCATTAAGATGAGCGATAAACACATATATAAATGTGATACAGAACCCGTGATGAAGAAAATTTTTGTCTTGCACTGGCAGGACATAAAATAAAGAATTAGAATAAGATTTGATTAATTATTGTTAGTTCATATTTAATATATGAAGATTCAATAAATAAATAATGAGAAAAAAAAAAAAAAAAACATATTCAAAAGTAAAACATAAAAAAGTAATGTATTTGTATAAAAATCAAACAGATATAGTCAATTTGTATTACGATGTAGATAATTTGTGTACGAAAATTAGACAATTGCTTAAAACACTTTTTTATATCAATTAGTCTGTGGTTTATAGAACTGTTCATGGCTTGATTGAAATTTTTGATATTTATCATCAAATTAAATTTTCATTAAATAATTTTTATAAAGGAAGGAATTAACCAACATAAAATGAATTAAAATTTATGGATAATACTTACGGTCCGTTAAATTTTGTTCATATTTATAAAAAAAATTTATATAAATTAAAAACTTTTTACATTTCAAAAAACTTGCTTAAAAGAGAAAATTTCACAAATGGCAATGTTTTTTGGCAGTAATAACCCCAAATTTGTTACTCTCGGGGTCAAACAATTTTTTTAATTCAATCATTTTTTACGTCAGAAATCTGATAGAATTCGTTTACGATTCCGATTTTTTTGTCGACGTTCCTCTCAGACATTTGGAAGACGTCGGCTGAGTACGTACTTGGGATGCCAATAGTGACTGGTTTTCGGAAATCCCGGAATCCGGAATTTCGGGATTTTTGAAAATTTTAAGACAAATGCTTTTTAAAGATATTTAAAAAAACGTCTTTAAAAGATGTTTACAAACATAAGTTGTGTAGTTAATTTAATATCACAAAAACCCGTTTTCGGGATTGACTGAATTCCAAAATTAAAAAAAATTTAAATCCCGGAAATCGGGATTTTTAGATTGGCATCCCTAGGAAAAAATAATAAAATAAATAATAATTGATTTGAATTAAAAAATTTGTGGTATTATTTCAAAATTAAATTTGTACCAGTAAACAAATTAATAGTATCAATTAAATATTTTTTTGATATTAACAACGTATACGATATTTTTTTTCAGTCCGTCTTTAGCCAACACAAATAAGCTCGATGGCTTGCCGACGCGAGAACATGCCACGTATAATTGTCCGTGTGAAAAACATGGTGTGCCCAAATCTAAGCCGCAAACATACATCGTTTGGCCTTGCGACATATGGATTGTTATTGCAAATTCCAATCTAATTGGAAATTAAACGCGTTTAAATTCAATTGGGTCGTCTGTGGCAATCATCGCAGTTCGTGGCAGCAAAAAATTTCATGCCCTGAATAATACAAATTATAGGCTATAGTTCCTTCCAGATGTTATACTATTTGCCTGCAAAATTTCAAGAAAATTGGTTGATTAGTTAAGAAAATATTGGAAGGGGGAGCTTTTACCCGTTTTGCCCTATGATACGCCTTCTAGCGATATGAAATATACATTAAGATCTATTCTGAATGTCATTGTACACAGTAGGCATGGTTTGGTAACTTTTCAAGAAACAATAAAAAATCATAATATGGATAATGAAACCCATTTTGTTCATAGTTATATGGGAATAATATATAGGAAAATCTAAATGCAATATCTCCGGAACTACTGGGCCGATTTCGTCCAAACTTCACATAAACCATCTACAGACTATCCCCAAAGTACCGTGTTAGTTTTCGTTTAAATCGGTTAACCCGTTTTCGCAGTTAGTGGTGACATCAAAGTGTACACTGCTTTTTATATATATAGATTTAAAGAAACTACAGGAGGAAAATTTTAATGAAAATCAGAAGTATTTTGATTATCATCCAATTCACATTAACATACTTGTAAGTTTTTTATTACTAACACAATTACAAAAATTGTGAGTTTGATAAGGCAGTTTAATTTGTGGCAATGCCAAGTTAATTAATAGAAAAATTACCATTCTTTAAATTTGGATAATAACAGTATTTAAACTTCGGTGCGAATCGATATATTTTCATCTGTACAACAATAAAACACATATTCTTACCCTACAATTACAATTCGGTCACATTTGGTTTAACGTAGGTTATTTGCACATAAATGGGATGCAAACAAAACATCTTTTATTATTTAAATGTGTTTTCAACGAGAAAACGAGACTTCTTTTAGTTTGTTTTTATTTTTTTAAATGCAATGTATACACATACACAAACACACACGCGTGTGCACATACATATACGCTGATAAGTGAGAAAAGTTCTCTGAGAGTAATAATAAAGACTGTAATTTACTCTCACAAGTGGATTTAGCGCCTAAATCCACCAGAAAAATTAATATAGACAGAAAAATGTATGATCTTTGTATGGTCGTGCAATATCTTTATAAATCTATAGTCTTTGCTTGTACTCTTTATTTTGTCAAATCACACACTAATTTCATTAAAATTTTAATGCTCTTATTTTCTTATGTTAATGAAGCACAAGTAACTGTAAAATTACACTCAACAAAAATAACACAGTTGGGCAATAACCGACCGTTTTAAAAATGGGGCGATGAGCGCATATGTGTAAGTATAACCGGAGCTGTGCGTAGCACACCGACTGCGACACTTGATGTAATGCTGATAGCAGAAGGAATAGCATGGAAATCTGTGGCTCGCTTAAGGGCGACGGGACAACCTGAGTACAGACCTTACGGTCACGGTAGTATTACAAGGGGTATAGACTGTAGCAGCGACTTCATTATTCCGAGACAAACTTTTAATAGAAAACCGCTTTAATAGAAAACCGTTGGCGGGACTCCGATATGACCATAGGTCTTTCAGTTTTTATACTGATGATTCCAAAATTGCAGAGGGAGTTGGAACTGCAGTTTTCTGTCAGGAACTTGGCATTTTAGAATCTTATAAGCTTTCCGATATTGCAGTATTTACCAGGCAGAAATATTTGCGGCCAAATGGCTGCTGATTTGGCTCGCGATTCTAATACTAGGAACTCACTCCTGGGATGTAAAGACTCAAAAGATAGACTAAGTGCTAACAGAAGTGTACTAATCGAACAAGTGCTGTTACGTGACGTTACAAACCTTACCTATACATATATATAACCTTAATATTATTAGCCTACCCTTACACTTTCAATACCCTTATTGTTTCACTTACCACTATGAACACCCTCATTGTTTGTATTTTATTCACTAAAATATATTTTTCACTTTATAATTCCCATGTGGTTTATTTTATTTTTGAATAGGTAGTCAAAAGTTTGTTCAAAACAGACAGAGTAGATATTGCCCTTAACCCCAGTATAGTTAGAAATTAAGTTTGCCGTATCTAGCCGAACACTAGAGCTCCCGAGTTCTTCTAGTGTCCGAATTCTCCGAAGTATTTACGAAGAAGTTAGCCGAACGCCACGGCCTCCGAATTCTCGTGGTGTCCAAAGTAGTTTGCCGAACGCCAAGTGTAGTATACGTATACTTACGTACCACACTGTATGTAATTTAAGATATTTTTATTTTTTAAATTAAACATCAGCAAACACAGGCCGTTTGTTTTTATATTGTAGTGTACGTATATTTACGTACCACACTGTATGTAATTTAAGATATTTTTATTTATTAAATTAAACATCAGCATATTTCTATTAAGCTTACTGACCACTAGTGCAATGACACTATGTGCAAGCGCCAGCACATACAACGGCTATTGAACGTTGCTAAACGTGGGAAAATAATTAATGCAATTATGCTGATCGATAATTGAATTTTAGTATATAAGCTAGTATAATTTGGAAATAAAATTCAGAATTAATTGAGCATTAAAAAATGATTGTCTGTTATTTCTCACTAAAGGGCATTTTAATCCTAGGTTAATGCGGCAGAAGTGCTTAGTAATACTTACCTTATTTTATTCCTATTTTCCTGACATTTTTTACTACCCATATACTACATGGCGATACTGCCAAACCTTTTTTTACGAAAAAAAATATATAATCCTTCAAAATCGACATATTAATGACAACTAAGGAGGAATTAGACATCATTAACTTCAGAAAGTGGGAAGAATATGTACCACTTCCAATAAACGAAAGTTCAGAACAACCTCCAAAATACAAACCGACCCCGAAGGAATCTGGACCTAAACCAATAACGTTGGACGAATATAGGCGAAGAACAAAAAGGACGCCAAATCTTCCACCCAATCTGCCCATAAACCAAAGAAGCGAGGGAGGAAGAAGAGAAAATTTGAACAGACGTGTGCCAACATTCAACGCATAATTAACATTAGCAAAGGAGCGCAGAAGAAAAAATTAATTGAAGAATTAGACGCACTAAAGAAGAAAGACTGGAGAAACGAACGCTAGAAACTTTCGAAGTAAAAGAAGAAGACAAAATAAAACAAATCTTGGAAGATATCAAAATAATGGGGAAAGCATAAACAAACATTTAATATATGAGAGGCTAATTAACAATAGGATATCCCTAAGTTAAGATATAATAATCGTTTTAGTAATAATTGTAATGATAATACTTTGGAAATTGTTATAAAATTATATAAAAAAGGAATTTACTATTAATGCAGTAGCAAACAATTGATAAAATAAAAAAAAAAATATATATGGTCCCAAGCGATAACCGCCTAAGTCGACTTAAGAAACAGTTGACTTTATATTTGTTTTTATTAAATATTTTTGAAAGAAATACAACTTTCGTTATAATTTTTTATCTTAGCATTGATTTGATCCTGAATTACTTGTTTTCTAATGCAATTAATTTTGTTTGAAACGCAAGCATAAATATTTTTTATTTTCTCATTCTTTATTTATTGAATCTTCATATAACAAATATGAACTAATAATAATTAATCAAATCTTATACTAATACTTTATTTGTGTCCTGCCAGTGCCAGACAAAAATTTTCTTCATCACGGGTTCTGTTCACATATATAGGTGTTTATCGCTCATCTAATTAGATAATATCTGCAAATGTCTCTTCCTCTTAAGCGAGTGTGGCCGCCGTGATTTAAAATAATTCGAGCTATTGGATTTGGGTGTTGTTCAAGCCTTTTTAAATATTTTACTGCATATTTTGTAATCATAGTTTTTACTAATGGCACATTGAGATCCTTATGAATGTTTGATTTTTTAACATACCAGGGAGCGGCTGTGATGAGTCGAAGAAGTTTATTTTGGCGCCTTTGAATTGTTTCTATATTAGAGGCAGTGCCCCATAGTTGAATACCGTAGCACCAGATAGGCTTTAAGATAGAGTTGTAAAGTAGAAGCTTGCAATCTAGACTAAGGACAGAATTTCTTTCAATAAGCCATTAAATTTGAATGGCTTTTAGTTTCATTTGAGTTAATTTTGCCCATATGTGGCATTTCCACATAAATCGCCGATCCAGATGTATACCGAGATATTTTACATGCGAATGTTGGGGAATTATTTGATTATTGATTGTAATAGGGGGTCAAGATTCGCGGCGCAATGTGAATGTTATATGAACGCATTTTTGCTCATTGACCATTATCTTCCATTATCTTAACCATGTTTCAAGTTGAAATATATGATGCTGTAAGTAACGAGATGCATCATAACGGTTTTCGTGGATGCTTAGAAAAGCTGTATCGTCTGCAAATGTTGAAGTTTGGGTGTAGTTGCCGACCGACTAAGTAGCTTTCTAACAGCTTGTGTGTGTTTACTGGTAAGCTTAGCTTTAATTTATGTAATAAGCCTTCATGCTAGACTTTATCAAAGGCTTAAAAAATATCGATGAAGAGAGCGGAACAATATTTTCTTCAAAGGCTTTTCTTATGGCGTTTACTATTCGGTGGGTTTGCTCAATTGTGCTGTGTTCTCTTCTAAAGCCGAATTGGTGGTTAGGAATACACCCATTTTCATTTAAACCTGGGGTCAATTTTGACACTAACAGCTTCTCAAACAGCTTTGATATATTAGAAAGTAAGTTTAAAGGCCTATATGACTCAACTTTTGTGTTATCCTTTCCTGGTTTAGGTATCATAAAAACTAAGGAAACCTTCCTCCACTTTTGAGGATAGTATTCAAGACGTAAAAAAGCATTAAAAATTAAAAGAATCATTTTCTTTGCTATGCTGGGTAGTTCCAAAAGTATTTTGTTGCTGATCTTATCAAAACCAGGGGCTTTCTTGGGGCTCAAATCGCAAATAGCCTTTCGATCTCTCTTATCTCAAATCTTAGGGGAACAGCTGCTCTAGCAGCAACAGGTGGTAACTCGACCACAATATCTTGAGATATATTTGGGGTAAATACGTTTTTCAAATGATTAACAAATAGATTTCCTTTTTCAACCTCATTTCTTGCCCAACTTCCATTCAAGTTTCTTAATGATGGCTTAGAGAAAACTGGCCTTTTTAGATTTCTAGCCTTTTGTGCCTCTTCGTGCACTCTTTTAATAAATTCTTAAGTTGCGGGGATCTGTAAAGTTGCCACTCTCTTCGAACTGTCCTTTTTTCAGTCAAGAGATCCTCGACATCTGTAGAATATATTTTATTATTTTTGATTTTTTTGGGGGTAACGCTGGAATGTTGAACAGCTAGTTTAAAATTAGCAATAGAGAGATCTACATTGTCAGGTGTTCTAAGCGGAATATATTCTGTGCAATAGGCACTGAGAATTTTTTTATATTTTAACCAATTTATTTGTGTGGCTGACGTCGCTAAGTAACCTGACGAAGATACAATTCTATTTGGGTTCGAAATAGTAACAATTGTAGGTGTGTTATCGGAAGATAATTCTAAGGAAGCTTCAACATGAATGGTTTCTGTGGGGATGCTTTTAACCACGCCGAAATCGATGACATCTGGAATTTTTTGCTGATCAGTAGGCCAATATGTTGGTTGTCCACTCGCTCGTATTAAATAGAACACGACCCTTTGGCGTTATATGTCGTGCCCCCAGAAGGTGTGCTTAGCGTTATAATCGCCAGCGGCCAGGAAACAAAGTCCTAATGATTTTAAATATTTATAATATTGGCTTTCTTATATTGCAAATCTAGGTGGGGAGTATAACGATGAAATGACTAGGTTTCTATTGAATTCCTCAACGCAAATGTTCCTTGCTTGGAGATAGTCTTCACGATGATCGGTCTTTTATCAAAATGGCAGAGCCTCCACAAGCTCTATCTCGAGGGTCCTTAGTATCATATAGTATATAACCATTGATTTTAAACGTATGTCTAGAGGTCAAATGTGTTTCAGAAACCATCATGACATCAATTTGTTTATTTTTAAGAAAGTATTCTAATTCATTTTTATGTTAGCGGATGCCGTTTGCGTTTCAAAAACAAATTTTTAAACAGTTCATGGCTTGTTAAGTACAGCTTGCAATAGCATCGATTGCATTCTAAGAATTTCCTGCATCATATTACCCATTGTGTTCGTAAAATTATTTACTGTTTGCACTAATGTTTCCATAGTTTTTTCTAGACGACTTAGATTAGAAATTGGAGTTTCGTCATTACTTGGCGAAGCACCTTGCATTGGCACATGGTTTGATTTTATGACGTTAGCGTAAGAGGTTCTGTTATTACTAGGCTGCGGAGTCTGAATGTCATTAAGGTTTACTTGATTTGTTACCTGCGTTTGAGGGGGATTCATTTTCGGTCCAGAAGACTGCTTGACGATAGTGTATACAGGGCATCCTCTATAATTGGCAGTGTGATTACCGCCACAGTTGCTGAATTTTTGTACGTTGGGGTCGGTTTTAGACTTATTGCAAAGAACTGTACCATGTAATTCACCACATACTACGCAAACAGGGGGTAAGTAGCAGTATGACCAAATTCTTGGCAGTTTAAACACTGAACGGGTCCATTTCTTTTGTGCGGCTCCTCTATCGTGATTTTCTTGTACAGGATATATTTCAAGCTGTAAATAGGATGAGTTTCGTTTTTTTAGCTTAACGTCGTTGGGCTCTAACTCCACTCGAAATAGTGGTTCAGGAATTTTTTCCCTATTTTTAATATTAACTACATCTTTTATTTGGAAGCCTTTCTCTTCTAGGAATGTTTTTATTTCGTCAGGGTCCACACATGAGTCAATTCCCTTAATCACTACCTGAAGACCTTTACTGCTCTTCAGTTGGTATGTATAAAAGCTTTTTTTAAGTTCTTTAAATTTGTTAATAATTTTACGAAAATCATTCTCATTCTCTTGTATTTTTGTCTCGTTTATACTACCACGCTTGATTGCAGCTACGGAAAACGAATTTTCTCCTATCACCGAAATCAAACTCTTTATTAGCTCATTTGAGTTTTGCTCCCTAAGATATATCGGCGGAGGCTTGGACGATTTTGTCACGTTTGGTGCTTCAGGGGATTCATCCTTCAGAATTGCAAAACGATTTTGGGAATTTATTCTGTCAGTTGTACCATCTTTCAAAACTTTCGGTGCCGAAGCCACTGCTGAGGAGGTAGGGCTACGACCCCGTTTAAGCACTGTTATATATCTGTCAATGCCAACTTGTACTGGAGGCTTTTGAGAAATTTTTACTTGAGTTACTGAGTTTTCCATAGCGGCTGTTTTTGGGTTAACCGTATCATCACTTATTAAAATAGTTTGTGGCACTGCGGCAACATTGCAGTTAATAGATTTGTTATTGTATTACGATCGACCGTATTTGTAAACAAACAGGGTGAGAGGGAACGAGTTCGAGTAATAGGCTTAGCCGTTAAGTAATTGCTATCATCGATTCTTTGTTTTGTCTCTAGATTTGTTTCGTCAACACTCACTGTAGCATAAGCATTTCTTTCATTATGTTTTATTGTTTTTGCATTATACACATTCATAAGAGTTTTTATTTATATTATTTTGCTGTTTGTTTAATTGTGCTCTTCTTTTTATTTGTTGTTTAAAAGCCCCGAGAATAAAAAAGAAAAATATATAAAAACAAGAGATGTTTTTGCTTAAAATGTTTGTATGTATGGATATGTATGTGTGTGCATACATATATTTTTTTTAATTGCAATTTTTAATATTTTTATTATTAACGTTTATGTTCACTAATTAATTATTTAAATATAAATTTAAATTATTTTAAAGCGTCTATTCGCTGATATATTATTTTTTAAAAAAAAGTAATATTATAAATACTTATTTATATTAAAGGAAGAAAACCGTATGCTGAGTTAAAAAAAAACACGTCTGCATTCAACGAGCACGAAACACCGACTCCGAAGCATAAATATAAACGGCCGTTTCTCAAAAACTATTTCCACTTAGACGGTTATTGCTAGTGACCACTGATGTATGATAATCACACGATTATCATATGTAGCATCATTAGGTTTTCGTCAACATGGTAAAATAAATTTTCTTTTCTGATGCAGCGCAGGCAGTACTGCATTTAACAATGTGGAGAATTTATATTATTAAAGATATTATGATATACCTATTATGCATAATTTTTTATTGATTTTAATTACTAATAAGTAGTGGTTGAAACTAAAAAAAGGTACTTCATTAAATTTAAATATGAATTGATTTTAAAAAGACATCTTTTTCATTCTAATTTAAGAGTTTATTGATCTCCTTATAATGAATTTTCTTAATGAATTTTTCCTTACAATAAACAAATTTTGCAAATAAAAATTTGACTCAGGTACATACTATATATTTGGTTCCATATAAAGAATTATTTCAAAAGAACTTCTGTATCGCATACTTACAACGCTATGTACGAAGCAAAAAGTAAATTTTAATTAGGTGATTTCTGAAAAATAAGTGAAAGAAGGAGAGAGTAAACGAAAATGTTGGACAAAGTAGTATTTCTCCAAAAAAGATATTATTAGAATTTCATAAAGCTGAAGAATTAACAATATATAGCTAAACAGTATATATTCCACTACTTAATAAAAAATTAAAAAAAAGGATTTATTCTAAAAATGTATAATAATTGTCTTTTTTAAGGATATTGATGAAGGGCCACTTGTAAGAATGCAATCCTAACAAAAAACACAAGATTATTTCAAATAACCGTGGAAAAAAATATTTCTCTTGTATTACATACAGACTTTTTATATAATGAAGAAATTGTATGGTTCCATACAGATTCATTATAGTTTGAAATTTATTAAAAAGGTTATACATACATATATTATCTCATAAAAATAATGTCAGTCTGATGGAAACAAAAATCTAAGGACCTGTTTGCGAGTGCAATGGTTTAGGCTTCAATTTCAAAAATGTCTTACAGTCGTATGTGGAAGAAGCTGATAGTCACACTTATTATAGGTTATGTAATACATACATACGTATATGGATTCGGTTCTTAAAATTTTACAGCACTTTTTTTATTTTTTCTTGTGCAATAATTTTCAGTCTGATCACTAATTCCACTATGTTGTTAAAACAATTATATATTTGATGATGCGTAATTTTTAATTTTGTAAATAACTTGGTTATTTTTTAAGGTAGAAGTTAAACAATTTATAAAAATATGTAACGTGAATCGTAATCAACAAAACAAGTCAATTTAATATTTTAAAATAATATGCCTACATTGTTTTGCATTTGAGCTAACGATATGTGTTTTGCTTGTGTAAAAAATTCTTGGATGCCTTTAAAAGGGTCCGTTTTTCTTATGTTAAAAAGCCGCACCTATTATTAAGAAAAAAAAAATAGCCACAAGAAGTTGTTGGTATTTCGTTATTGTAAAAATATTTTGGTTTCTGTACCAATTGCGTCGGTGGGTTTTTATTGTTGAAAACACTTTTCTTACGTAGGTAAAGTTATTTGAAAAACCCTAAAAAACTCTTGTTTTGCCACAATTTATACATATATATATATGTATATATATATATATATACATATATATATATATATGTATAAGCAAATGCGACAGTAACTATAGTTGAAGGGTTAGAAGATGTGTTGTATTAATGAAACTTTATTGTTTCGCGACAAATTATGGCAGTTTTTGTAAATTCAATGTTGTGTTTTCCACACCGTTGCGGTCCAGAAACAAAAATTTTTTCACAAGACCAAAATACATGTCTTCAGTTCTTGCAGGTAGTAATTTTGTTTCAATAATTTTTGCCTTTAAAACGAAAAAAAACACTGACCCTTTCAGAGCCATCAAAGTATATTTTATAAAAGCAAACACATTTTAGTTTACCAGCCAATAAACAATTTTACAAACACACTGAGTAAATTAGGAAAACAGTTGGAAGGCGACTGGAAGCCTCTTTACTACTTTATTTTTCCGCTGTTAATGGTCTGACACATCGCGTTTTTTCCTTATGAGGAGTTTGATTGTGAATTTTTTTAAAATTTTTCATTTCTGACAAATTCACAAAAGAATTTTTTTGTTTGCTCATTTTTCATGAATGAGGAAATTCAAAATATTTTTTTTCCTCACAAAATTTTTAATTTTTCACTGAAAAATTAGTGAACGTTTCGGTACTCTGAAAAATATGCAACATCACTTTTAAAAAACTTAAATATCACCCATGAAGAGTATGCAGAATGTTCGAAGAGGCCTCCTAGACATCATACGCAACATTTTTTTCTTGTGGTAAATCATCATTAATTTTGGCGAGTGATCAAACCTATATATATTTGTAGTACCTCTGTTTGCATATTTCTTTACAAATCATATAAGAAGCAACAACAACAGAAGTAATGAATTAATGCAAAAGAGGCTAAGTACCTCTTAAATGTTTACCAACATTTATTATTTTGTTTTTGCTTCATATGATATGTTTATTTTAATTTAA
Organism: Pollenia griseotomentosa; assembly: GCA_963931875.1. Taxonomy (NCBI): domain Eukaryota; kingdom Metazoa; phylum Arthropoda; class Insecta; order Diptera; family Polleniidae; genus Pollenia; species Pollenia griseotomentosa. The sequence continues at coordinate 159,090,211 of OZ007560.1, forward strand.
GCTTTACATATTAACCTTTTTTTGTATATTTTTACCAAATTGTCATTCATAATATTCTTATTCCCAAGTATTCCCAAGCAAAATAGATTTGAGTAGTTATTAAAAAAAGTCAGAGTTTGTTTAAATAAGTTGAACTAGCTTTAAATTTTGTATCTATTATTTCTAAGTAGGGTTGCCATCCGTCCTCTTTTCCCCGGACACCGTCCTCTTTTTTTGGGTATCCGGGGTAGTCCTACTTCTTTTTCATCAAGTGTCCGGGGTTGTCCGGCTTTTAACACCTTCATTGTAAATTTGTTCCTAGATTTAAATCACAGTTCACAAAATTCATTAAAAAAGATTAAGGTGCTCGGGTTTTTTAAGATAGGTATGATTTAATTTTTGGGGACGTAACGTGACAAAAAGAGTACTTTTCTTTGAATGTGTCCAAAATGGAGCACCCAAAAAAATGGAACAAATAAGCAAAAGCAAACTTACCAATGTCGTTACTTTTGTTCAAATAAATACTTATTGCTCAAATGATTATATTAAAATTTTATTTTAAGATTCTTTTTGGAAAGAAAAAAAAAAATCATATCTTAAAAAAAGCAATCCCTCAAAGTTTTAGGATTTTTAAAAAACAGTTTGAAGTATTATATAAAAAAAAATCAGCAAAAAAATAGGGTTTTGACTTAGTCCATTTTTAAAATTTAATATTTTGCATATACATTTTTTTCAATATATTTATTGTAGCCTCAAGTATTCTCTTTAAACTGACAAAAATCATCTTCGTATTTAAAGTAGTTTTCGAGATATTTAAAGAATAAACTCAACACATTCGGCTTATTCGGCGATATTATGACAATTTGAATATGAAATAACTTTTGAAAAAAAATTAAAAATAGTTTTTCGTTGATATGTGTTCTTTATGGGATCAAATAAACCCTCTCGCCAAATTGCATTCAAATCGAAAGGGGTCGAGTCCCACTCTTGGTCGACTTGACATGGAATTACCCAAATTAAGAGTTTGTGTGCCGTCGTTAATTTTATTAATATTAAGTTGTTTAGAAAGTGTCCTCTTTTTTCGAACAAATGTCCTACATTTTTTATGCTGGCGTCCTCTTTTTCTCAAAATAGAAATGGCAAGCCTATTTCTAAGTAACATGAACTTGAAAAAATAATGTTACGATTTTTTTTCAAAGATGTAAAAATAATTTTTGTTAATTTTTGTAGAAGGAAAAAATAAACGTAATTTACACTTGACCATTCCGAATTTTAATTGGGTATCTCCCCAAAGACATAATTTGCTATAAATTTAAATTATTCCAATGAAACTCATTTAAATCTCTTATTTAAATACGTTTGTCGTTTTATATACCTAAGATAGTATATAGAAAAAAGGTATAATTTACATTACTCTCAACTTGCATCAGATATCTTTGTCCTTCTTTAACAGATGTAATGTCTATTAATTTCTTCTTTTCTTTTGGTAACTACACACTAACTTTCTGCTTAGCAATTTACTTCTTTACAAATAAAAAATCATTATTAAAGCTAACGTGGTTGCAATCAGTCGTTCTGCATTCAATACAAATAAAGTGATAAAAGCTTAAACTGTTATATTAAACTTATTCTAATCATTGCCACGTTTTTTTTAGAAAGTTTTGTTCAATAAACTTGTGAATTCCAAAACCTTTGGTAAGAAAGTGTGATAAAAATTAAATAAGTAATAAATTTACTTCTTTACGGCACAAATTATTTCGAATATCCATTGATTTGCCTAATAATTAATTTGGAAAATTATAAACAAAAAATTAATTTTGAAGACAATTACCGACAAAAGCAGCTTGGTTATTTAAAGAAGAAACACGTGTACATTCTGCGGTAACAATCGATGGTACAATGCCATATTTTTGTACCGCATGTCGATAGGAGGCTCAAGTCGAAAAAGTTTTCTGCCTCTACTCAATACGATTTCTTTCCAAAGCAAAAAAAAAAAAAAAAAACAGCACCGAAATCAACAGCTGAACCTAGTAACGACAAGAAAAGATGCAAAAGCAGGAATTAAATGCAATAAATAGAGAGTATGAAAGACTTTGTATTTGAAATTTGCAAAACTTAAACACTTCATCAGCTTCAATAAATTAAGAGTAAAACTAGTGATATAAAAGTATCTAATGTGATTAAGATTAAATTTTATCAAATTATTTATCTTTTTATTTTTATTATTTTTAAGATATTCTTATTATACATAATTATATATTAATTTAATTATTATTACAAATTAATAAAAAGGATTTAATTTGTGAACATTTCTATAGAAAAAAGTGATTTAATACCTCGGATTAACATTGTTGCGGCAGCAACTGGAGCCAAGTGTTACTGCAGTAACACTATATTGGTTAGAAATAATAAAACCAAACACAAGTTGTCTTCATTAATACATTTATGATCCCTGATAAACTGCTTGATCATGAAATTTAACAATGTGTTTGATAATGTATGTTCGTGTGTGTTTTATTATCTATAGTAAAAATTAAAATCGACTTTTTAATTACATTCGTACAGATACATATACAACAATCAACTTACTTAATTCTATCCTGGCTTAAATACGTGTTATTTCCACTAAAAAACTAAATTATTTAACATTCGACTTCATATTAGTTAAATCAATATGTCTTCCTTTTAGTTAAACGTTTTAAGAAACGAGAAACGAGATCAACACCGCGTTGACATTACTAATCACAATAACGAGACCAACACAGAGTTGATATGCTAATTAACAAATAGTCTGGCACAATTCAAAGGTTGACAAAACTTACAGTTAAATTCAAATATACACATAACAACCACATTACCCACCTTTATCGGTGGCACCGGCTGATGCCTCTTCGTCCGCCGCGTTAATTCTGGCAGGTATTCTAACACCCATCTCTTCCAAAATGTTTGCTTAAATTGTTGCAAAATATGCTACTGTTTTCTAAGGCAGACCATTTCTGGTACGACTGGCGTTTGAACCGTATTTGCACAGCCGAGCAAAAAATGATTTGGGGTAAGATGCTCTTGATCTGAACTGTCGATGGAAATATGCGTTAATGGTCGCGAATTGACTAGGTATTCAGCTTCTATTAGCGGACTTACAAAGGTCTCTACCTACGGCGATTTTTCTTTGAGCGTAAACGCTAACACTTTTTTCACTGATCGCACCATATGTTTCCAGGGGTGTTAAATAACCATTCAATGCCGCGTCCACTTCAGTCATTTGCTATTTTTGTATCATCAATGACAAGCTCCTCTTTACTCGCTCCAATAAAGTTGGTACCTCTATCGCTTCGTATGCGTACTGGACAGCCTCTACGGCTTACAAAGTTACGTATACATAAAATTACTGCGTCTGTAGACAAATGTTTTGCGATTTCTAAGCATGTAAAAAGGGCCACCCACCGCTTTTCACACCTTCGCCCTACTGACACCAAATATGGACCCATATAATTCACACCAGTGCCCATTTTCTGTAACTCTCGCGTCGAGAAACTTTTCGATTGAAATGTATGAAATAAAACAAAAATGTCATATATTGAAACAAACATTTGTTTTTCTCACTAAACTGTGTGTCACGTAAGGAAATTACTCGCCATTTTACAGAAAAAGTGTGTCTGTAACATTTTGGTAAGAAAAGTTCCCGCTTTGAACTGTCAAATAAACTCGCGAAAAAAAATTTTAACACTAAAAAATATTAAAAATGCAAAGAACTCACTTTCGAGAAACAATGGAATATTTTATTTCGCATCTTTTCGATGCGAGAAGTTTTCACTATAGTTACAGAACATGGGTACAGTGTACGAAAATGGTCTTACATACGGAGAAATCCTTTCAATTGGATGTTGGCCCATCAGAGGGGTTTTTGAGGCTGCGTTTTTGTTTTTCCATAATTGACACTTTGCCTTAGCATATCTTATCAGTTGTCTAAGGCTTGGAATCCAAAATTTTAAGCGAATGGCAGCACGTACTGACTCTTGATTTTGATGTTTGAAATCTTCGTTGTACTTTCTTATTATCAGGTTTGTTAGTTCGTGGCCTTTGGGCAGCATTATAGGTTCTCTTGTACAATTCGAAAGACAATTAGCTCGCCAAATACGACCAGAAAGCCTTATTAAGCCGTCATCGCATAAATAAGGTGTAAGTTTATAAATGGCACTTGTTTTTAATACTGGTTTGATAAGTCTCAATCGTTTGTATTCATCGGAAAAACTTACACGTTGGACCGTTTTACATAGAAATAATTCTGTTTTCTTAAGTTCTACAACGCTTAAATACGGTTGAAATTTTAGGTCAGGGCATTTCTGGTTCTTTAACCGCATTCTAAAAAGTATTACTGCGTGCATAACCCAACTCATAACTCTTAAGAGTTTACTATAACTTGAGAAATCATTGAACTGAATAATTGAGATATTATTTGCTACAGATATCAACTTAGATCTTCTCTCAGATTTACAATCATGTTTAGATACATCATCCCATTACCATAGATCCAGACTTGAAAATTCTAATATTTCGGTAATCTGATGGGCCACAAACTGTTTGTAGATTCTGGAATCTGATCTTATCCATTTAATGACGGTTTTGGAGTCTGACCAAAATATTGCATTCCTAGGCTTTATGTCGTGGCTTGATATTATTACTCTCAATAGCCTTATACCAAGTACTGCGGCTTTATTGTGGCACATCTTGATTTTACAGGTACAAATGTAACATCTACAGCGCTTGTACTACTTATGCACCAATAAGCAACGGCTGCAAAGGCCACCTCGCTGGCATCCACAAAGATATGTAAATCAACGACGGTCATAGGTTGTAACGAAGTTCCGTTACATATATATAATTATTATGAAGTTTTTTTTATATTATCAAAAAGTAATTTCAATTTTTGGGAATACAAAATTTTAATTTCAAAATATTTTGTTATTCGTGCTTAATTCCCAGTTTTTATTATTGATAAAAACACTTGAAATTTATTGTTGATGGGATAAGCTATTCCTATGCGCATTTCACTGGTTGCTTAGGCCAGATCATCAGGAAACTTCATCCATAAAGATTTTAGAAAAACTAAAGATATTAAACCAAATAAAACTGTTAAGCGTATAAGACTTATAGCAACAGTTCTACTTGTAATAATATCAAAGTTTAAAGAAAACACATCAACAATAAACGGTGGGTTTTTCTCATCGTACATTCCCCACTATAATTAGTTGAAATACTCTCAACATTAATTGTAGTTGTAAGTAGGTTAAGAAAAACAAAATAAAAACAACAACAACTTACAAAAGATGTTGTCAATTAAGTGTTTTTTTAGGCCGTGCACTTGCCTGTTTATTATCAGAAAGTAATTTCAATTTTTGGGAATACAAAATTTTAATTTCAAAAGATTTTGTTATTCGTGCTTTTTTTTTTTTTTTTTTTTTTTTTGACAACTACAAATCAAGGCGAATTAACTACAGGTGGTGTCGAAACGGCATCTGATTTTGACAGTTCGGGCTTATTTGTTTTGATTTGTTAGTGTTTTGCTAATAATGGTTGACATTTCGAGCTAATGGCACTAACAATGCAATGCAAAAAACCCTATGTTGTTTCTGTTGTTTTTGGATTGTTGTAGTTCCGACACCACCTAATGTTGAATTCGCCTTGCTACAAATGAATTGCAGTTGTTTATTTTATTTGGACATAATAATAATTTTACAAATTTCAATTTGGCCTCAGCGCCAAGAAGGCATTATTGAGGCAAGTTGGCAAAATAGTTTTAAAGTTAAATGTACAAATAAAATACAAGGTAATAAGTAACTTATAGAATATATGACAAATATATTTTCACAAAGCAAAAATTATATTTCAACAAAAAAAATAAAAACAAAAAAGAAGAGAAAAAATTTTTATATTAAAAAAAAAATGTTTTATATTAGAAGCGTTTCTATTGTATTATATAAATGTTCTTTACAAGAAGACTTAAAAATGGAAATTCGATCAATTGATTTTAAAGCCATAGGCAAATTAAATATTGAATAATCAATTCGCTGTTTGGTTGTTTCTAACCTGCATCTAGGAATTCTAAAATTTGTTCTATTCCGTGTATTGAAATTTATTTGATTTTGCATGAATGGTATAGTATGATAACCAATATTATTAATACATTTAAACACAAACACTAAAACTTGATATTCATGCAACCCATAGATTGGTAGTATTGTTTTGCATATTTCTTTATATAATAAAATAGTTGAATACAACAATGGTAAATTGTATACAATTTTTAATGCTTTGTTTTGCATACATTGTAGAGATTTAAGTAAATTATTGTTTTTGTTGTAAGCATATATAACAGCCAAGTAGTTCAAATGAGATTGTATCAAAGATTGATATATCATCAGTTTTGATTTTTTATCCAATTTGTTCTTTAATTTATATAAAATTCCAATCGCTGGAGCTATCTTTCTTTTCACGTCACTGATATGCAGATCCCATGACAAGTTACTTTGAAGAATTATTCCTAAATACTTTATTGAATGGGTTTCATACACAATCTTTCTGTCAACATATACATTAAAGTTATTATTTATACTCAAAGAATGCGGTCTAAATCGTATTAGATTGGTTTTACCAGGGTTTAGTAGTAATTTATTTAATCTGGCAAATTCAAAAATAAGTGCAGCATCCCTCTCAATTTACGTTTTTAGTACCAATTCATGTTTATATTGGATACAATACACACACATCATCAGCAAACATACACAGCTGACCACTTAAGTTCAGGTTTTTAATATCATTTAAATAAATTGAGAATAATAACGGCCCTAATCCGCTTCCTTGTGGCACACCATATTCAACAGAACCAATAAAACTTTTTGCATTTTTTATATTTACATATTGTTTTCTGTTTGTAAGGTAACTTTTAAACAACAAAAGTTCACGACCTTGAATACCATAATACTTCAACTTTTGTAGCAGTATCTGATGATCCACTAGGTCAAAAGCCTTAGTAAAGTCAAAAACTTTACCCAGTTTTTATTATTGATAAAAACACTTGAAATTTATTGTTGATGGGATAAGCTATTCCTACGCGCATTTCACTGGTTGCTTAGGCCAGATCATCAGGAAACTTCATCCATAAAGATTTTAGAAAAACTAAAGATATTAAACCAAATAAAACTGTTAAGCGTATAAGACTTATAGCAACAGTTCTACTTGTAATAATTTCGAAGTTTAAACAAAACACATCAACAATAAACAGTGGGTTTATCTCATCTTACATTCCACACTACAATTAGTTGAAATTCTCTCAACATTAATTGTAGTTGTAAGTAGGTTAAGAAAAACAAAATAAAAACAACAACAACTTACAAAAGATGTTGTTAATTAAGTGTTTTTTTAGGCCGTACACTTGGGTGTTTATTATCAAAAAGTAATTTAAATTTTTGGGAATACAAAATTTTTAATTTCAAAAGATTTTGTTATTCATGCTTAATTCCCAGTTTTTATTATTGATAAAAAGACTTGAAATTTATTGTTGATGGGATAAGCTATTCCTATGCGCATTTCACTGGTTGCTTAGGCCAGATCATCAGGAAACTTCATCCATAAAGATTTTAGAAAAACTAAAGATAAAAACCAAATAAAACTGTTAAGAGTATAAGACTTATAGCAACAGTTCTACTTGGAATTAAATTCAATAATTTGCCTATGGCTTTAAAATCAATTGATCGAATTACCATTTTTAAGTCTTCTTGTAAAGAACATTTATATAATACAATAGAAACGCTTCTAATATAAAACATTTTTTTTTAATATAAAAATTTTTTCTCTTCTTTTTTTTTTTTTATTTTTTTTTGTTGAAATATAATTTTTGCTTTGTGAAAATATATTTGTCATATATTCTATAAGTTACTTATTACCTTGTATTTTATTTGTACATTTAACTTTAAAACTATTTTGCCAACTTGACTCAATAATGCCTTCTTGGCGCTGAGGCCAAATTGAAATTTGTAAAATTATTATTATGTCCAAATAAAATAAACAACTGCAATTCATTTGTAGTTGTCAAAAAAAAAAAAAAAAAAAAAAAAAAGCACGAATAACAAAATCTTTTGAAATTAAAAATTTTGTATTCCCAAAAATTTAAATTTCTTTTTGATAATAAACAGGCAAGTGCACGGCCTAAAAAACACTTAATTGACAACATCTTTTGTAAGTTGTTGTTGTTTTTATTTTGTTTTTCTTAACCTACTTACAACTACAATTAATGTTGAGAGAATTTCAACTAATTGTAGTGGGGAATGTAAGATGAGATAAACCCACTGTTTATTGTTGATGTGTTTTGTTTAAACTTTGATATTATTACAAGTAGAACTGTTGCTATAAGTCTTATACGCTTAACAGTTTTATTTGGTTTAATATCTTTAGTTTTTCTAAAATCTTTATGGATGAAGTTTCCTGATGATCTGGCCTAAGCAACCAGTGAAATGCGCATACGAATAGCTTATCCCATCAACAATAAATTTCAAGTGTTTTTATCAATAATAAAAACTGGGAATAAAGCACGAATAACAAAATCTTTTGAAATTAAAATTTTGTATTCCCAAAAATTGAAATTACTTTTTGATAATAACCAGGCAAGTGCAGGGCCTAAAAAAACACTTAATTGACAACATCTTTTGTAAGTTGTTGTTGTTTTTATTTTGTTTTTCTTAACCTACTTACAACTACAATTAATGTTGAGAGAATTTCAACTAATTGTAGTGGGGAATGTAAGATGAGATAAACCCACTGTTTATTGTTGATGTGTTTTGTTTAAACTTTGATATTATTACAAGTAGAACTGTTGCTATAAGTCTTATACGCTTAACAGTTTTATTTGGTTTAATATCTTTAGTTTTTCTAAAATCTTTATGGATGAAGTTTCCTGATGATCTGGCCTAAGCAACCAGTGAAATGCGCATAGGAATAGCTTATCCCATCAACAATAAATTTCAAGTGTTTTTATCAATAATAAAAACTGGGAATAAAGCACGAATAACAAAATCTTTTGAAATTAAAATTTTGTATTCCCAAAAATTGAAATTACTTTTTGATAATAAACAGGCAAGTGCACGGCCTAAAAAAACACTTAATTGACAACATCTTTTGTAAGTTGTTGTTGTTTTTATTTTGTTTTTCTTAACCTACTTACAACTACAATTAATGTTGAGAAAATTTCAACTAATTGTAGTGGAGAATGTAAGATGAGATAAACCCACTGTTTATTGTTGATGTGTTTTGTTTAAACTTTGATATTATTACAAGTAGAACTGTTGCTATAAGTCTTAACAGTTTTATTTGGTTTAATATCTTTAGTTTTTCCAAAATCTTTATGGATGAAGTTTCCTGATGATCTGGCCTAAGCAACCAGTGAAATGCGCATAGGAATAGCTTATCCCATCAACAATAAATTTCAAGTGTTTTTATCAATAATAAAAACTGGGAATTAAGCACGAATAACAAAATCTTTTGAAATTAAAATTTTGTATTCCCAAAAATTGAAATTACTTTTTGATAATAAACAGGCAAGTGCACGGCCTAAAAAACACTTAATTTATACTATCTTTTGTCAGTTGTTGTTCTTTTTATTTTGTTTTTCTTAACCTACTTACAACTACAATTAATGTTGAGAGAATTTCAACTAATTGTAGTGGGGAATGTAAGATGAGATAAACCCACTGTTTATTGTTGATGTGTTTTGTTTAAACTTTGATATTATTACAAGTAGAACTGTTGCTATAATTCTTATACGCTTAACAGTTTTATTTGGTTTAATATCTTTAGTTTTTCTAAAATCTTTATGGATGAAGTTTCCTGATGATCTGGCCTAAGCAACCAGTGAAATGCGCATAGGAATAGCTTATCCCATCAACAATAAATTTCAAGTGTTTTTATCAATAATAAAAACTGGGAATTAAGCACGAATAACAAAATCTTTTGAAATTAAAATTTTGTATTCCCAAAAATTTAAATTACTTTTTGATAATAAACAGGCAAGTGCACGGCCAAAAAAACACTTAATTGACAACATCTTTTGTAAGTTGTTGTTGTTTTTATTTTGTTTTTCTTAACCTACTTACAACTACAATTAATGTTGAGAGAATTTCAACTAATTGTAGTGGGGAATGTAAGATGAGATAAACCCACTGTTTATTGTTGATGTGTTTTGTTTAAACTTTGATATTATTACAAGTAGAACTGTTGCTATAAGTCTTATACGCTTAACAGTTTTATTTGGTTTAATATCTTTAGTTTTTCTAAAATCTTTGTGGATGAAGTTTCCTGATGATCTGGCCTAAGCAACCAGTGAAATGCGCATAGGAATAGCTTATCCCATCAACAATAAATTTCAAGTGTTTTTATCAATAATAAAAACTGGGAATAAAGCACGAATAACAAAATCTTTTGAAATTAAAATTTTGTATTCCCAAAAATTGAAATTACTTTTTGATAATAAACAGGCAAGTGCACGGCCTAAAAAAACACTTAATTGACAACATCTTTTGTAAGTTGTCGTTGTTTTTATTTTGTTTTTCTTAACCTACTTACAACTACAATTAATGTTGAGAGAATTTCAACTAATTGTAGTGGGGAATGTAAGATGAGATAAACCCACTGTTTATTGTTGATGTGTTTTGTTTAAACTTTGATATTATTACAAGTAGAACTGTTGCTATAAGTCTTATACGCGTAACAGTTTTATTTGGTTTAATATCTTTAGTTTTTCTAAAATCTTTATGGATGAAGTTTCCTGATGATCTGGCCTAAGCAACCAGTGAAATGCGCATAGGAATAGCTTATCCCATCAACAATAAATTTCAAGTGTTTTTATCAATAATAAAAACTGGGAATAAAGCACGAATAACAAAATCTTTTGAAATTAAAATTTTGTATTCCCAAAAATTGAAATTACTTTTTGATAATAAACAGGCAAGTGCACGGCCTAAAAAAACACTTAATTTATACTATCTTTTGTCAGTTGTTGTTCTTTTTATTTTGTTTTTCTTAACCTACTTACAACTACAATTAATGTTGAGAGAATTTCAACTAATTGTAGTGGGGAATGTAAGATGAGATAAACCCACTGTTTATTGTTGATGTTTTTTGTTTAAACTTTGATATTATTACAAGTAGAACTGTTGCTATAAGTCTTATACGCTTAACAGTTTTATTTGGTTTAATATCTTTAGTTTTTCTAAAATCTTTATGGATGAAGTTTCCTGATGATCTGGCCTAAGCAACCAGTGAAATGCGCATAGGAATAGCTTATCCCATCAACATCAAATTTCAAGTGTTTTTATCAATAATAAAAACTGGGAATAAAGCACGAATAACAAAATCTTTTGAAATTAAAATTTTGTATTCCCAAAAATTGAAATTACTTTTTGATAATAAACAGGCAAGTGCACGGCCTAAAAAAACACTTAATTGACAACATCTTTTGTAAGTTGTTGTTGTTTTTATTTTGTTTTTCTTAACCTACTTACAACTACAATTAATGTTGAGAGAATTTCAACTAATTGTAGTGGAGAATGTAAGATGAGATAAACCCACTGTTTATTGTTGATGTGTTTTGTTTAAACTTTGATATTATTACAAGTAGAACTGTTGCTATAAGTCTTAACAGTTTTATTTGGTTTAATATCTTTAGTTTTTCCAAAATCTTTATGGATGAAGTTTCCTGATGATCTGGCCTAAGCAACCAGTGAAATGCGCATAGGAATAGCTTATCCCATCAACAATAAATTTCAAGTGTTTTTATCAATAATAAAAACTGGGAATTAAGCACGAATAACAAAATCTTTTGAAATTAAAATTTTGTATTCCCAAAAATTGAAATTACTTTTTGATAATAAACAGGCAAGTGCACGGCCTAAAAAAACACTTAATTTATACTATCTTTTGTCAGTTGTTGTTCTTTTTATTTTGTTTTTCTTAACCTACTTACAACTACAATTAATGTTGAGAGAATTTCAACTAATTGTAGTGGGGAATGTAAGATGAGATAAACCCACTGTTTATTGTTGATGTGTTTTGTTTAAACTTTGATATTATTACAAGTAGAACTGTTGCTATAATTCTTATACGCTTAACAGTTTTATTTGGTTTAATATCTTTAGTTTTTCTAAAATCTTTATGGATGAAGTTTCCTGATGATCTGGCCTAAGCAACCAGTGAAATGCGCATAGGAATAGCTTATCCCATCAACAATAAATTTCAAGTGTTTTTATCAATAATAAAAACTGGGAATTAAGCACGAATAACAAAATCTTTTGAAATTAAAATTTTGTATTCCCAAAAATTTAAATTACTTTTTGATAATAAACAGGCAAGTGCACGGCCAAAAAAACACTTAATTGACAACATCTTTTGTAAGTTGTTGTTGTTTTTATTTTGTTTTTCTTAACCTACTTACAACTACAATTAATGTTGAGAGAATTTCAACTAATTGTAGTGGGGAATGTAAGATGAGATAAACCCACTGTTTATTGTTGATGTGTTTTGTTTAAACTTTGATATTATTACAAGTAGAACTGTTGCTATAAGTCTTATACGCTTAACAGTTTTATTTGGTTTAATATCTTTAGTTTTTCTAAAATCTTTATGGATGAAGTTTCCTGATGATCTGGCCTAAGCAACCAGTGAAATGCGCATAGGAATAGCTTATCCCATCAACAATAAATTTCAAGTGTTTTTATCAATAATAAAAACTGGGAATAAAGCACGAATAACAAAATCTTTTGAAATTAAAATTTTGTATTCCCAAAAATTGAAATTACTTTTTGATAATAAACAGGCAAGTGCACGGCCTAAAAAAACACTTAATTGACAACATCTTTTGTAAGTTGTTGTTGTTTTTATTTTGTTTTTCTTAACCTACTTACAACTACAATTAATGTTGAGAGAATTTCAACTAATTGTAGTGGGGAATGTAAGATGAGATAAACCCACTGTTTATTGTTGATGTGTTTTGTTTAAACTTTGATATTATTACAAGTAGAACTGTTGCTATAAGTCTTATACGCTTAACAGTTTTATTTGGTTTAATATCTTTAGTTTTTCTAAAATCTTTATGGATGAAGTTTCCTGATGATCTGGCCTAAGCAACCAGTGAAATGCGCATAGGAATAGCTTATCCCATCAACAATAAATTTCAAGTGTTTTTATCAATAATAAAAACTGGGAATAAAGCACGAATAACAAAATCTTTTGAAATTAAAATTTTGTATTCCCAAAAATTGAAATTACTTTTTGATAAAAAACAGGCAAGTGCACGGCCTAAAAAACACTTAATTGGCAACATCTTTTGTAAGTTGTTGTTGTTTTTATTTTGTTTTTCTGAACCTACTTACAACTACAATTAATGTTGAGAGAATTTCAACTAATTGTAGTGGGGAATGTAAGATGAGATAAACCCACTGTTTATTGTTGATGTTTTTTGTTTAAACTTTGATATTATTACAAGTAGAACTGTTGCTATAAGTCTTATACGCTTAACAGTTTTATTTGGTTTAATATCTTTAGCTTTTCTAAAATCTTTATGGATGAAGTTTCCTGATGATCTGGCCTAAGCAACCAGTGAAATGCGCATTGGAATAGCTTATCCCATCAACAATAAATTTCAAGTGTTTTTATCAATAATAAAAACTGGGAATAAAGCACGAATAACAAAATCTTTTGAAATTAAAATTTTGTATTCCCAAAATTGAAATTACTTTTTGATAATAAACAGGCAAGTGCACGGCCTAAAAAAAAACATAATTGACAACATCTTTTGTAAGTTGTTGTTGTTTTTATTTTGTTTTTCTTAACCTACTTACAACTACAATTAATGTTGAGAGAATTTCAACTAATTGTAGTGGGGAATGTAAGATGAGATAAACCCACTGTTTATTGTTGATGTGTGTAATATCGCAAATATTTTTTTTGTTTGGTAAAGAGAGTTTGTTATATTCGCTAGCAAAAGTTATAATTCTTTGCAACATTTGTACTTACATTACTGGTACTTTTCTTCATAATAATGTACATTAATGTAATCTAATTTCGTTTAATTTTACCCAACACTGTCAAATTTTCTCACATTCATTTTGATCATACATATATTATTATCACTCAGTTCTGTATTTTTTTTAGATATCATGTAAGTTTGTGAAAAACATGATAACAAGGGTAATTGAAAACAGGTTTTTTTTTACACTTACTCTAGTTCAAACTTTTTTGAGTTTTTTTTTTGTTAAAAGTCAATAATTAATACACAAAAGAAGGGAAAAAAAGAACTGTTAATCTCGAAATCAAGTCTTTTTAAATGTGGACATTGAACAGTAAAGATTAACTGGTGGGAGAAAAAAACAATATTTTAGAAAATAATTGAAAAAGAATTAAAATATATTTAAGAAAACGTGTTACACAACTTAAGTTTCCAGAAGCGTATTACGGTTTAATAAAATCTTGTATTAAATTTTAAAAAAACTGAACATACATCCCGTAAAGTCTTGATTGGAGTTATTAAGTCTTAAGAAAATTTCATATATTTTAATTACTAAAATAAACAAGCTGCAATTACGTACGAAGGTAAATATTAAATTCTATAGAATTTTCTAGTCAAATTTACAAGTGTATTTTGTGCATAGGATTTCAAACACTCGAGGTGGTATAACGAGAGCTATAACCATGTAATAAAGCCTCTGATAGTTTGACAGCGTAGTTATTTCAACCACCGAACTTTCGAAATATTATGTGATAATTGGTCACAGGGCTTCAGACGAGTTTACACAGAGCTTAAAAATAACGAAAGCCTAAATATCCTTCAGGGAAAACAGTGGAAATAAACAAAATCTAGTTAAGAGCATTGCATAAACTAAATTTAACATCAAAATTATCACCCAATACCCAAAATTTCCTAATCAAGTTAAATCTAATCTAACAAAAATTTCCTAAATTTAATACCACAAAAATGCCTTACACTTATAAATTAATTTCGTTTAATATATTAATCTATGAGCGAACACATTTTTCGTATAACAAATATTAACACCAGTTTAGTAATCAACCCCCTAAATAACTATATTACCATTATTAACTCCATAACGTTTTATTTCCTATTTCATGAATAATATTAATATCAATTCCTAACTAAAAACTACAACAATTAAATAAAAGAAAAAATGTCTACTTCCTATTTTAAAAATATTCAAAAATATAACAGTTTAAATCTAATAAGATTTTAATTTCTATTTACTAATATAACATTTAATTTACTAATCACAAGCTCTTAACATTACCTCTTACATATAAATATTCACGTAAACATTTATCATTCACATACATACTTGGTTTACATATATGTTGTCAACATCAATTCCACCAAAAGCAGAAGGCCTTCGGCAGCGATGGAATCAAACCAAAAATAAAAACTCTGTAAGTTGTACATATTTTCTTTTCTTTTTGACTTACATTTTTTTTATGCTATGTACGTATATTTATTTGTAATGTACTTTCGAGTTTAATTTCTTAATATTAGCACGCAGAAAGCTTTAACTATTTTTTTTTCTAAAATAACAATAACAAAGACATTATAGAGCATTATATTCACTTGAATAAAGAGAAATATGAATTGATCAAACTCTTAATAAGAGCCGAATGGACTCATCAATATACAAAGCTTAAAATTTCTTTGTTATTTGTTTTTGCTATTTTTTTATAATTACTAAGATTTATATACATACATTTTTTTTTGTTAATGATCATTATGATTAAAAATTGTTTCTGAATAAATATATTGAAACTAAAAGAATGAGAAAATAAATCTTTTGATGTGATACTTCAGGGTCGTAGGTAAGAGTAGGAGTGTTAGGGGTTTTTTCATAATTATTTTAGCCCTGAAAGACTATGGCTGGGAGGGTTAAGGGGCAGCAGCATTTTCATCTGTCTGCATAATAGAGATCAAAACACTAATGTTTGGTGGAGGAAGTTAATAGTTTTATTTCTTGTGTTTTTGTCAAGGGCATTCAAACGCACGTATTTTTTTTGTAACTAGATCTTTAGGCTGAACCGAGAACCCCGCCCAAAACTACTGAACAGGCTAGTCTGCAAGACGTGCGTGAAGTTCCAAGCCAAGATCCACTTAATAATTTTCTTTTTTTCGACAGAACCTATTTCTATCTAAGTATACTCGGGAAAACAGACAATTGTGACACCAAGTCGAAAAATAAAAACAGTTGTTACAAAGAATGGCGCCCAACGTGGGGCCCAAGGTCATCTGAAATTTTAATTTGTTGTAAGACAAATGTTTAAAATAACATCTTAGTTTTTTTTATTGCTGATTTTGGGACTCATAAATATTTGGAAACATCTTATTTAACCAATAAATTTTAACCAGGAAATTAAAGATTTATTACTTAAGAAGTCATTTTCAGGAATTATTTTTTATAGTGTATCGTCTAATTTGGCTTAGCCAAGAATGCAAAAACTTAGTGTGCATGGATGGAATCATTGTATATATGGAATTGATATTATTCTTGTACAATCCACTATGAATTTTAAGTTTACTCATTCCTTTATGTTAGTGAGATAGTTTCTTAGAATGTACTTCAGGGGTGATTAATCTATTAGGGAATTGTCAGATTGATTTGGAGGCTAAATGTTCGGAATTACGTATTTGATGTGGGAACTTTTAACTCAAAACGTCCACTTTTATAATTCAAAATTTGTCTGTCCATTTCATATTAGATTATTAAAACCGAAACGTCTACTTCTCATTAGTTTTGTTTTTTTGTAAATTCATAAAACACACATAATCTTACTGAAAACTCAATGAAGTATCACACTTAATAATAGAGTGCTTAGAAAAACTTAAAGTATTAATTTAAAATGTCGCTCGTTCATAGCAATGAAAATTTAACATCTTTAGTAGAAGGGGATAGGAATCAAACATGTTCCATTTGTGGAAAAGATTACGAGATTGACGATGTCATTGTGTCAACTCCATGTGATCACATTTTCCATAAAGACTGTATAATCAATGTCCTTAAGACAACTCAAGCTTGTAGTATTTGTGGCAAAGCCTGTAGACAGACAAAGCTTAAATCACACAATATTTTGTCAGGTACGGAAAGTCACAAATTACCGAATAGTGACAATAATGAGAGTCGTGGTGCTATACCAAAAGTCCCTCATCAATCTCAAGTTAAGGGGTTTAATCCCATACGTAATTTAAATTTTAATCAGCAAACGCCTAGAGTAGAAAATAATCCTAATCGGAGAATGTCGGTGGATAATTTATTAAATATTTCGCAAGGTAATGTGAGTAACCAAAATGCTCCGTTCAATGTTAGTAATCAAAATATTAGTGATAATACCCTACAAGCTCTTATAAATGAGGCAGTTAGAATACAATTGGCGTCAATTAATCTAGGTTCGAATACAAATTTCAGGCCAGGTAATGGTAATATTAACCAAGTCAACCCTAACCGTGATTTTCAGAATGATGACAATAGGTCTAACCATAATAGAAACTTTCCCCTCCGAAATAACCCTAATCGCCACAATTTTAGTAGACAAAACTTGTATCAACACTTTGAGAATTCGGCTGAAAAGATATCGAACATAATGTCTGGTTGGCATATTAAGTTTAGTGGACAAGATGAAGAGGGATTGTCAATTGATAATTTTATATATAGGGTACAGTCACTCACGAATCAAAGCTTGCGGGGAGACTTTGATGTGTTGTGCAGACATATACACTTGCTTTTCTCTGGCAAAGCAATGGACTGGTTCTGGCGCTTTCACAGGACAGCTCAAAGGTTTGATTGGGACACACTGTGTACTGAACTTAGAAATCAGTTTCGTGACCGACGTACTGATTTTGACCTAAGGGAGCAAATCAGACGTAGGAAACAGAAAATTGGTGAGAAATTCGATTCATTTTATGATTCCATTTTGCAAATTACGGACAGGTTACAAACACCTATTTCGGATTTTGAATTAATCGAGATTTTGAAACGCAATTTAAATACCGAAGTCAGGAAGGAACTTTTACATTTCGAAATTGTGTCAATATCTCAATTAAGAGAGTATGTTCGAAAACATGAAATTCTAGAAGAAGAGCTAGATAATCGCAAATCAAATAGAAATTTTATTGCGCGAAAGGTTGTGTCCGAAATTGATTCTGAATCTGTTGTAGAGAACACGCAAAATTTAATTCAGGAAATAAGTGAAGTTAGCTGCTGGAACTGTATGCAAAAAGGACATCGTTTTGAAGAGTGCTTAGGAGACAGGAAAATATTTTGTTATGGGTGTGGAGCACCAAACATTTTTAAGCCAAATTGTCCAAAATGTAATAAGTTTTCAAAAAACTACTCAGCGCAGTACCAACCCAAACAACACCAATCGAAAGCAACTCAGATGTAAAATCGACTGCATGTCAAACTAATTCAGATTCTAAATTGATCGAATCAAATAATATTCCCAGACATTTTAAACCGTACCATATTAGATTACGGGAATACCAAAAAGTTAGATCTAGAATTTTTAATGAGGAACTTGGTATAACGGCTAATGATAAGAAAACTAGAAGAAGTACTTTAAGATTGCGAGAATTTTGGAAGAAAGTTATTAGAAATCGTAAACACATATGCTCTGCCATTATATCACGGGAACACCATGGTGATATAAGACCTTTTACCACAGTACGTATTTTCGATAAAGATGTTGTGGGTATGATTGATACCGGGGCAACTGTCTCAGTATTTGCATCCGACTACGCTACTGAGTTCTTAAGGAAAAATGAACATCCTTTTCGTAGATTTCAACTTTGTTTAAGAACTGCTGATGGCACTCAACACCCTACGGTAGGTAGTGTTACTACAAATGTCACTTTTAGGGGTGTATCCAAACCGCTAACATTCGTTATTATTCCCAATTTAAAACAAAATGTATACTTAGGCGTAGACTTCGTCAGATTATTTGGCCTGGCCAAAGACTTATTTTTAGAGACACCAACCCTTAGCGAAAACTCGGAAATAGACAATACTGATTTTAATGATAATGTACATAGGGTGAACCCTAATCAAAGAGTCGCGCTTAATGATGCCATAAACGCGTTTCCTTCATATTCAAAAGAAGGCCTTGGACGAACAACACTTGTAACTCATGTTATAGATACGGCTGACAATAAGCCAATCAAGCAGCGCTATTTTGCCGTTTCGCCCGCCATTGAAAAATTACTTTCCGCTGAAATTGATCGTATGCTCAAACTAGGGGTCATTGAAGAATCCCAGAGTCCTTGGTCATCTCCTGTGGCCCTAGTGCAAAAGCCAGGGAAGGTGCGACTGTGTTTAGATGCCCGTAAGGTAAACAGTGTCACGGTGAAAGATGCTTATCCTTTGCCGTTAATCGATGGAATACTCAGTAGACTCCCTAAGGCCAGATTCATTACCAGTCTTGACCTTAAGGACGCCTTCTGGCAGATTCCATTGGATGAACGGTCAAAGGAAAAGACAGCTTTTACTGTGCCCGGGCATCCTTTATACCAGTTCGTTACCATGCCCTTCGGCTTGTGTAACGCGCCACAGACGATGTCCAGACTCATGGATAGGGTCATACCGGCAAATCTACGTTCGAGGGTATTCGTATATTTAGACGACCTCCTACTAATGACGGAGACATTTGAGGAACACATTTTACTTTTGCATGAGGTTGCTCTTAATATAAGGAAGGCTAATCTTACTATTAATATAGAGAAGAGTAAATTTTTACTCAAATCTGTTAAATATTTAGGACACATAATTGGCCATGGAATAATCACAACTGACCCGGACAAAGTACATGCTATTCAGAACTTTCCGTTACCGACGTCCGTCCGTCAATTACGAAGGTTCTTAGGGATATGTGGGTGGTACAGACGTTTTGTCCGCAATTTCGCTTCTGTAACAGCTCCTCTTACTGACATGTTAAAGAAATCTAGAAAGTTTATTTGGTCCGAAGACTCCAAAAATTCATTTAATGAATTAAAAAAGGCACTGTCGTCAGCTCCTGTGTTGCACAACCCGGACTTTTCACGTCCATTTTCAATACAGTGCGATGCCAGTAAATACGGGGTTGGGGCAGTACTCGCACAAAGGACAGATAGCCAGGAGGAAGTACCAATAGCTTTCATGAGCCATAAATTGACAACTGCCCAGGCAAATTATTCAGTGTCGGAACAAGAATGTCTCGCTGCCGTAATGGCAGTTAAAAAGTTTCGTGCGTACGTAGAAGGGCAAGAATTCGAGATAATTACTGACCACGCATCCTTAAAATGGCTCATGGAGCAGACGGACCTGCACGGACGATTGGCACGGTGGGCCTTAAAACTACAAGGTTTTATTTTTAAGATTTTTCACCGTAAAGGAAGCCAAAATATTGTGCCTGATTCCTTATCAAGGATGTATTCCGAAAATAATGATGAATTGAAGATGTTGAAATGTAATGATTTTGTTACCGCGGAATTGGAAAGTACCCTCGAAATAGATTTGGAATCGAACGAATTTAAATCGGATGAATATTTATTACTAATAGATAAACTTAAATCAAATTTAGATCGCTTACCCGATATTAAAATAGTAGATGGTTTTGTGTACAGAAGATGTGAACACGCTTCGGGGCAAGAGCTACAAGAACAATTATCATGGAAATTGTGGATACCATCCGCGTTGACACAGGATCTTATACATAGAGCACATGATCATCCATTAAGTGCACATGGAGGCTTAGGTAAAACTTTAAATAGACTAAAACTATTTTTCTACTGGCCAAAAATGACGAAACAAGTCGCTAACTACATTAGGTCTTGTGAAACTTGCAAGCAGACCAAGGCTCCTAACCATTGTTTAAGGCCTCCGATGGGACAGCAATCCACGTCAGAGCGCGTCTTCCAAAGACTGTATGTGGATCTACTGGGACCTTATCCAAGATCTTCTGCGGGAAATATAGGAATCGTTATCGTATTGGACCATATGTCTAAATTTTGTTTTTTAGAGCCCATAAAAAAATTTACATCCAATGTGATAGTTGAGTTTTTAGAAAAACGTATCTTTCACGTATTTGGAGTGCCCGAATCTGTGACAACCGATAACGGAGTCCAATTCAAATCCAATATGTTCAAGACCTTGTTGCAAACGTATGGAGTTTTTCACAACTTGACAGCAATCTATGCTCCCCAGGCAAATGCTAGTGAGCGTGTTAATCGCTCTGTTCTAGCAGCAGTAAGAGCCTATATAAAACCGTCTCAAAGAGACTGGGATGAAAAATTGTCTGCGATTTGTTGTGCTCTTAGAAGTGCAGTACACGTAAGTACGGGCTTCTCACCATATTACCTGCTTTTTGGACAAAATATGTTGACCAACGGGAAATCCTATGCCCTATTACGAAACACCAACTTGTTAGAAGACCCTACAGTACATTTAAAGGCTGATGAAAAAACAGAATTGATAAGGGAAAAAGCTAGAGAAAATCTGCGTAAATCATATGAAAGGAATCTAAAAACATACAATCTAAGGTCTCGACCCGTAAATTATGAAATTGGACAGATCGTTTATAGAAGAAATTTCTCTCAATCCAAGGCCATAGACCATTTTAATAGTAAGTTGGCAAACCAATTCGAAAAGGCAAAAATAATAGCAAAATTTGGTTCAAGCTATTATCAATTACAAGATATGAATGGTAAAAATATCGGCAAATTTCATGCTAAAGATTTACGAACGTAATATTTAATATACTACTAGCAGTCGTATAACTGAGTTTAAAATATTTAATGAAAGATCATCAATACAAGTCTTCAGCTTTTGTTTTACTGATCAATTCAGTCAAACACAACCTGTTTTGTAATATCGCAAATATTTTTTTTGTTTGGTAAAGAGAGTTTGTTATATTCGCTAGCAAAAGTTATAATTCTTTGCAACATTTGTACTTACATTACTGGTACTTTTCTTCATAATAATGTACATTAATGTAATCTAATTTCGTTTAATTTTACCCAACACTGTCAAATTTTCTCACATTCATTTTGATCATACATATATTATTATCACTCAGTTCTGTATTTTTTTTAGATATCATGTAAGTTTGTGAAAAACATGATAACAAGGGTAATTGAAAACAGGTTTTTTTTTACACTTACTCTAGTTCAAACTTTTTTGAGTTTTTTTTTTGTTAAAAGTCAATAATTAATACACAAAAGAAGGGAAAAAAAGAACTGTTAATCTCGAAATCAAGTCTTTTTAAATGTGGACATTGAACAGTAAAGATTAACTGGTGGGAGAAAAAAACAATATTTTAGAAAATAATTGAAAAAGAATTAAAATATATTTAAGAAAACGTGTTACACAACTTAAGTTTCCAGAAGCGTATTACGGTTTAATAAAATCTTGTATTAAATTTTAAAAAAACTGAACATACATCCCGTAAAGTCTTGATTGGAGTTATTAAGTCTTAAGAAAATTTCATATATTTTAATTACTAAAATAAACAAGCTGCAATTACGTACGAAGGTAAATATTAAATTCTATAGAATTTTCTAGTCAAATTTACAAGTGTATTTTGTGCATAGGATTTCAAACACTCGAGGTGGTATAACGAGAGCTATAACCATGTAATAAAGCCTCTGATAGTTTGACAGCGTAGTTATTTCAACCACCGAACTTTCGAAATATTATGTGATAATTGGTCACAGGGCTTCAGACGAGTTTACACAGAGCTTAAAAATAACGAAAGCCTAAATATCCTTCAGGGAAAACAGTGGAAATAAACAAAATCTAGTTAAGAGCATTGCATAAACTAAATTTAACATCAAAATTATCACCCAATACCCAAAATTTCCTAATCAAGTTAAATCTAATCTAACAAAAATTTCCTAAATTTAATACCACAAAAATGCCTTACACTTATAAATTAATTTCGTTTAATATATTAATCTATGAGCGAACACATTTTTCGTATAACAAATATTAACACCAGTTTAGTAATCAACCCCCTAAATAACTATATTACCATTATTAACTCCATAACGTTTTATTTCCTATTTCATGAATAATATTAATATCAATTCCTAACTAAAAACTACAACAATTAAATAAAAGAAAAAATGTCTACTTCCTATTTTAAAAATATTCAAAAATATAACAGTTTAAATCTAATAAGATTTTAATTTCTATTTACTAATATAACATTTAATTTACTAATCACAAGCTCTTAACATTACCTCTTACATATAAATATTCACGTAAACATTTATCATTCACATACATACTTGGTTTACATATATGTTGTCAACATCAATTCCACCAAAAGCAGAAGGGGTTCGGCAGCGATGGAATCAAACCAAAAATAAAAACTCTGTAAGTTGTACATATTTTCTTTTCTTTTTGACTTACATTTTTTTTATGCTATGTACGTATATTTATTTGTAATGTACTTTCGAGTTTAATTTCTTAATATTAGCACGCAGAAAGCTTTAACTATTTTTTTTTCTAAAATAACAATAACAAAGACATTATAGAGCATTATATTCACTTGAATAAAGAGAAATATGAATTGATCAAACTCTTAATAAGAGCCGAATGGACTCATCAATATACAAAGCTTAAAATTTCTTTGTTATTTGTTTTTGCTATTTTTTTATAATTACTAAGATTTATATACATACATTTTTTTTTGTTAATGATCATTATGATTAAAAATTGTTTCTGAATAAATATATTGAAACTAAAAGAATGAGAAAATAAATCTTTTGATGTGATACTTCAGGGTCGTAGGTAAGAGTAGGTGTGTTAGGGGTTTTTTCATAATTATTTTAGCCCTGAAAGACTATGGCTGGGAGGGTTAAGGGGCAGCAGCATTTTCATCTGTCTGCATAATAGAGATCAAAACACTAATGTTTGGTGGAGGAAGTTAATAGTTTTATTTCTTGTGTTTTTGTCAAGGGCATTCAAACGCACGTATTTTTTTTGTAACTAGATCTTTAGGCTGAACCGAGAACCCCGCCCAAAACTACTGAACAGGCTAGTCTGCAAGACGTGCGTGAAGTTCCAAGCCAAGATCCACTTAATAATTTTCTTTTTTTCGACAGAACCTATTTCTATCTAAGTATACTCGGGAAAACAGACAATTGTGACACCAAGTCGAAAAATAAAAACAGTTGTTACAAAGAATGGCGCCCAACGTGGGGCCCAAGGTCATCTGAAATTTTAATTTGTTGTAAGACAAATGTTTAAAATAACATCTTAGTTTTTTTTATTGCTGATTTTGGGACTCATAAATATTTGGAAACATCTTATTTAACCAATAAATTTTAACCAGGAAATTAAAGATTTATTACTTAAGAAGTCATTTTCAGGAATTATTTTTCATAGTGTATCGTCTAATTTGGCTTAGCCAAGAATGTAAAAACTTAGTGTGCATGGATGGAATCATTGTATATATGGAATTGATATTATTCTTGTACAATCCACTATGAATTTTAAGTTTACTCATTCCTTTATGTTAGTGAGATAGTTTCTTAGAATGTACTTCAGGGGTGATTAATCTATTAGGGAATTGTCAGATTGATTTGGAGGCTAAATGTTCGGAATTACGTATTTGATGTGGGAACTTTTAACTCAAAACGTCCACTTTTATAATTCAAAATTTGTCTGTCCATTTCATATTAGATTATTAAAACCGAAACGTCTACTTCTCATTAGTTTTGTTTTTTTGTAAATTCATAAAACACACATAATCTTACTGAAAACTCAATGAAGTATCACACTTAATAATAGAGTGCTTAGAAAAACTTAAAGTATTAATTTAAAATGTCGCTCGTTCATAGCAATGAAAATTTAACATCTTTAGTAGAAGGGGATAGGAATCAAACATGTTCCATTTGTGGAAAAGATTACGAGATTGACGATGTCATTGTGTCAACTCCATGTGATCACATTTTCCATAAAGACTGTATAATCAATGTCCTTAAGACAACTCAAGCTTGTAGTATTTGTGGCAAAGCCTGTAGACAGACAAAGCTTAAATCACACAATATTTTGTCAGGTACGGAAAGTCACAAATTACCGAATAGTGACAATAATGAGAGTCGTGGTGCTATACCAAAAGTCCCTCATCAATCTCAAGTTAAGGGGTTTAATCCCATACGTAATTTAAATTTTAATCAGCAAACGCCTAGAGTAGAAAATAATCCTAATCGGAGAATGTCGGTGGATAATTTATTAAATATTTCGCAAGGTAATGTGAGTAACCAAAATGCTCCGTTCAATGTTAGTAATCAAAATATTAGTGATAATACCCTACAAGCTCTTATAAATGAGGCAGTTAGAATACAATTGGCGTCAATTAATCTAGGTTCGAATACAAATTTCAGGCCAGGTAATGGTAATATTAACCAAGTCAACCCTAACCGTGATTTTCAGAATGATGACAATAGGTCTAACCATAATAGAAACTTTCCCCTCCGAAATAACCCTAATCGCCACAATTTTAGTAGACAAAACTTGTATCAACACTTTGAGAATTCGGCTGAAAAGATATCGAACATAATGTCTGGTTGGCATATTAAGTTTAGTGGACAAGATGAAGAGGGATTGTCAATTGATAATTTTATATATAGGGTACAGTCACTCACGAATCAAAGCTTGCGGGGAGACTTTGATGTGTTGTGCAGACATATACACTTGCTTTTCTCTGGCAAAGCAATGGACTGGTTCTGGCGCTTTCACAGGACAGCTCAAAGGTTTGATTGGGACACACTGTGTACTGAACTTAGAAATCAGTTTCGTGACCGACGTACTGATTTTGACCTAAGGGAGCAAATCAGACGTAGGAAACAGAAAATTGGTGAGAAATTCGATTCATTTTATGATTCCATTTTGCAAATTACGGACAGGTTACAAACACCTATTTCGGATTTTGAATTAATCGAGATTTTGAAACGCAATTTAAATACCGAAGTCAGGAAGGAACTTTTACATTTCGAAATTGTGTCAATATCTCAATTAAGAGAGTATGTTCGAAAACATGAAATTCTAGAAGAAGAGCTAGATAATCGCAAATCAAATAGAAATTTTATTGCGCGAAAGGTTGTGTCCGAAATTGATTCTGAATCTGTTGTAGAGAACACGCAAAATTTAATTCAGGAAATAAGTGAAGTTAGCTGCTGGAACTGTATGCAAAAAGGACATCGTTTTGAAGAGTGCTTAGGAGACAGGAAAATATTTTGTTATGGGTGTGGAGCACCAAACATTTTTAAGCCAAATTGTCCAAAATGTAATAAGTTTTCAAAAAACTACTCAGCGCAGTACCAACCCAAACAACACCAATCGAAAGCAACTCAGATGTAAAATCGACTGCATGTCAAACTAATTCAGATTCTAAATTGATCGAATCAAATAATATTCCCAGACATTTTAAACCGTACCATATTAGATTACGGGAATACCAAAAAGTTAGATCTAGAATTTTTAATGAGGAACTTGGTATAACGGCTAATGATAAGAAAACTAGAAGAAGTACTTTAAGATTGCGAGAATTTTGGAAGAAAGTTATTAGAAATCGTAAACACATATGCTCTGCCATTATATCACGGGAACACCATGGTGATATAAGACCTTTTACCACAGTACGTATTTTCGATAAAGATGTTGTGGGTATGATTGATACCGGGGCAACTGTCTCAGTATTTGCATCCGACTACGCTACTGAGTTCTTAAGGAAAAATGAACATCCTTTTCGTAGATTTCAACTTTGTTTAAGAACTGCTGATGGCACTCAACACCCTACGGTAGGTAGTGTTACTACAAATGTCACTTTTAGGGGTGTATCCAAACCGCTAACATTCGTTATTATTCCCAATTTAAAACAAAATGTATACTTAGGCGTAGACTTCGTCAGATTATTTGGCCTGGCCAAAGACTTATTTTTAGAGACACCAACCCTTAGCGAAAACTCGGAAATAGACAATACTGATTTTAATGATAATGTACATAGGGTGAACCCTAATCAAAGAGTCGCGCTTAATGATGCCATAAACGCGTTTCCTTCATATTCAAAAGAAGGCCTTGGACGAACAACACTTGTAACTCATGTTACAGATACGGCTGACAATAAGCCAATCAAGCAGCGCTATTTTGCCGTTTCGCCCGCCATTGAAAAATTACTTTCCGCTGAAATTGTTCGTATGCTCAAACTAGGGGTCATTGAAGAATCCCAGAGTCCTTGGTCATCTCCTGTGGCCCTAGTGCAAAAGCCAGGGAAGGTGCGACTGTGTTCAGATGCCCGTAAGGTAAACAGTGTCACGGTGAAAGATGCTTATCCTTTGCCGTT
Organism: Pollenia griseotomentosa; assembly: GCA_963931875.1. NCBI lineage: Eukaryota > Metazoa > Arthropoda > Insecta > Diptera > Polleniidae > Pollenia > Pollenia griseotomentosa. The sequence continues at coordinate 159,117,601 of OZ007560.1, forward strand.
AATCGATGGAATACTCAGTAGACTCCCTAAGGCCAGATTCATTACCAGTCTTGACCTTAAGGACGCCTTCTGGCAGATTCCATTGGATGAACGGTCAAAGGAAAAGACAGCTTTTACTGTGCCCGGGCATCCTTTATACCAGTTCGTTACCATGCCCTTCGGCTTGTGTAACGCGCCACAGACGATGTCCAGACTCATGGATAGGGTCATACCGGCAAATCTACGTTCGAGGGTATTCGTATATTTAGACGACCTCCTACTAATGACGGAGACATTTGAGGAACACATTTTACTTTTGCATGAGGTTGCTCTTAATATAAGGAAGGCTAATCTTACTATTAATATAGAGAAGAGTAAATTTTTACTCAAATCTGTTAAATATTTAGGACACATAATTGGCCATGGAATAATCACAACTGACCCGGACAAAGTACATGCTATTCAGAACTTTCCGTTACCGACGTCCGTCCGTCAATTACGAAGGTTCTTAGGGATATGTGGGTGGTACAGACGTTTTGTCCGCAATTTCGCTTCTGTAACAGCTCCTCTTACTGACATGTTAAAGAAATCTAGAAAGTTTATTTGGTCCGAAGACTCCAAAAATTCATTTAATGAATTAAAAAAGGCACTGTCGTCAGCTCCTGTGTTGCACAACCCGGACTTTTCACGTCCATTTTCAATACAGTGCGATGCCAGTAAATACGGGGTTGGGGCAGTACTCGCACAAAGGACAGATAGCCAGGAGGAAGTACCAATAGCTTTCATGAGCCATAAATTGACAACTGCCCAGGCAAATTATTCAGTGTCGGAACAAGAATGTCTCGCTGCCGTAATGGCAGTTAAAAAGTTTCGTGCGTACGTAGAAGGGCAAGAATTCGAGATAATTACTGACCACGCATCCTTAAAATGGCTCATGGAGCAGACGGACCTGCACGGACGATTGGCACGGTGGGCCTTAAAACTACAAGGTTTTATTTTTAAGATTTTTCACCGTAAAGGAAGCCAAAATATTGTGCCTGATTCCTTATCAAGGATGTATTCCGAAAATAATGATGAATTGAAGATGTTGAAATGTAATGATTTTGTTACCGCGGAATTGGAAAGTACCCTCGAAATAGATTTGGAATCGAACGAATTTAAATCGGATGAATATTTATTACTAATAGATAAACTTAAATCAAATTTAGATCGCTTACCCGATATTAAAATAGTAGATGGTTTTGTGTACAGAAGATGTGAACACGCTTCGGGGCAAGAGCTACAAGAACAATTATCATGGAAATTGTGGATACCATCCGCGTTGACACAGGATCTTATACATAGAGCACATGATCATCCATTAAGTGCACATGGAGGCTTAGGTAAAACTTTAAATAGACTAAAACTATTTTTCTACTGGCCAAAAATGACGAAACATGTCGCTAACTACATTAGGTCTTGTGAAACTTGCAAGCAGACCAAGGCTCCTAACCATTGTTTAAGGCCTCCGATGGGACAGCAATCCACGTCAGAGCGCGTCTTCCAAAGACTGTATGTGGATCTACTGGGACCTTATCCAAGATCTTCTGCGGGAAATATAGGAATCGTTATCGTATTGGACCATATGTCTAAATTTTGTTTTTTAGAGCCCATAAAAAAATTTACATCCAATGTGATAGTTGAGTTTTTAGAAAAACGTATCTTTCACGTATTTGGAGTGCCCGAATCTGTGACAACCGATAACGGAGTCCAATTCAAATCCAATATGTTCAAGACCTTGTTGCAAACGTATGGAGTTTTTCACAACTTGACAGCAATCTATGCTCCCCAGGCAAATGCTAGTGAGCGTGTTAATCGCTCTGTTCTAGCAGCAGTAAGAGCCTATATAAAACCGTCTCAAAGAGACTGGGATGAAAAATTGTCTGCGATTTGTTGTGCTCTTAGAAGTGCAGTACACGTAAGTACGGGCTTCTCACCATATTACCTGCTTTTTGGACAAAATATGTTGACCAACGGGAAATCCTATGCCCTATTACGAAACACCAACTTGTTAGAAGACCCTACAGTACATTTAAAGGCTGATGAAAAAACAGAATTGATAAGGGAAAAAGCTAGAGAAAATCTGCGTAAATCATATGAAAGGAATCTAAAAACATACAATCTAAGGTCTCGACCCGTAAATTATGAAATTGGACAGATCGTTTATAGAAGAAATTTCTCTCAATCCAAGGCCATAGACCATTTTAATAGTAAGTTGGCAAACCAATTCGAAAAGGCAAAAATAATAGCAAAATTTGGTTCAAGCTATTATCAATTACAAGATATGAATGGTAAAAATATCGGCAAATTTCATGCTAAAGATTTACGAACGTAATATTTAATATACTACTAGCAGTCGTATAACTGAGTTTAAAATATTTAATGAAAGATCATCAATACAAGTCTTCAGCTTTTGTTTTACTGATCAATTCAGTCAAACACAACCTGTTTTGTAATATCGCAAATATTTTTTTTGTTTGGTAAAGAGAGTTTGTTATATTCGCTAGCAAAAGTTATAATTCTTTGCAACATTTGTACTTACATTACTGGTACTTTTCTTCATAATAATGTACATTAATGTAATCTAATTTCGTTTAATTTTACCCAACACTGTCAAATTTTCTCACATTCATTTTGATCATACATATATTATTATCACTCAGTTCTGTATTTTTTTTAGATATCATGTAAGTTTGTGAAATACATGATAACAAGGGTAATTGAAAACAGGGTTTTTTTTACACTTACTCTAGTTCAAACTTTTTTGAGTTTTTTTTTTGTTAAAAGTCAATAATTAATACACAAAAGAAGGGAAAAAAAGAACTGTTAATCTCGAAATCAAGTCTTTTTAAATGTGGACATTGAACAGTAAAGATTAACTGGTGGGAGAAAAAAACAATATTTTAGAAAATAATTGAAAAAGAATTAAAATATATTTAAGAAAACGTGTTACACAACTTAAGTTTCCAGAAGCGTATTACGGTTTAATAAAATCTTGTATTAAATTTTAAAAAAACTGAACATACATCCCGTAAAGTCTTGATTGGAGTTATTAAGTCTTAAGAAAATTTCATATATTTTAATTACTAAAATAAACAAGCTGCAATTACGTACGAAGGTAAATATTAAATTCTATAGAATTTTCTAGTCAAATTTACAAGTGTATTTTGTGCATAGGATTTCAAACACTCGAGGTGGTATAACGAGAGCTATAACCATGTAATAAAGCCTCTGATAGTTTGACAGCGTAGTTATTTCAACCACCGAACTTTCGAAATATTATGTGATAATTGGTCACAGGGCTTCAGACGAGTTTACACAGAGCTTAAAAATAACGAAAGCCTAAATATCCTTCAGGGAAAACAGTGGAAATAAACAAAATCTAGTTAAGAGCATTGCATAAACTAAATTTAACATCAAAATTATCACCCAATACCCAAAATTTCCTAATCAAGTTAAATCTAATCTAACAAAAATTTCCTAAATTTAATACCACAAAAATGCCTTACACTTATAAATTAATTTCGTTTAATATATTAATCTATGAGCGAACACATTTTTCGTATAACAAATATTAACACCAGTTTAGTAATCAACCCCCTAAATAACTATATTACCATTATTAACTCCATAACGTTTTATTTCCTATTTCATGAATAATATTAATATCAATTCCTAACTAAAAACTACAACAATTAAATAAAAGAAAAAATGTCTACTTCCTATTTTAAAAATATTCAAAAATATAACAGTTTAAATCTAATAAGATTTTAATTTCTATTTACTAATATAACATTTAATTTACTAATCACAAGCTCTTAACATTACCTCTTACATATAAATATTCACGTAAACATTTATCATTCACATACATACTTGGTTTACATATATGTTGTCAACATCAATTCCACCAAAAGCAGAAGGCCTTCGGCAGCGATGGAATCAAACCAAAAATAAAAACTCTGTAAGTTGTACATATTTTCTTTTCTTTTTGACTTACATTTTTTTTATGCTATGTACGTATATTTATTTGTAATGTACTTTCGAGTTTAATTTCTTAATATTAGCACGCAGAAAGCTTTAACTATTTTTTTTCTAAAATAACAATAACAAAGACATTATAGAGCATTATATTCACTTGAATAAAGAGAAATATGAATTGATCAAACTCTTAATAAGAGCCGAATGGACTCATCAATATACAAAGCTTAAAATTTCTTTGTTATTTGTTTTTGCTATTTTTTTATAATTACTAAGATTTATATACATACATTTTTTTTTGTTAATGATCATTATGATTAAAAATTGTTTCTGAATAAATATATTGAAACTAAAAGAATGAGAAAATAAATCTTTTGATGTGATACTTCAGGGTCGTAGGTAAGAGTAGGAGTGTTAGGGGTTTTTTCATAATTATTTTAGCCCTGAAAGACTATGGCTGGGAGGGTTAAGGGGCAGCAGCATTTTCATCTGTCTGCATAATAGAGATCAAAACACTAATGTTTGGTGGAGGAAGTTAATAGTTTTATTTCTTGTGTTTTTGTCAAGGGCATTCAAACGCACGTATTTTTTTGTAACTAGATCTTTAGGCTGAACCGAGAACCCCGCCCAAAACTACTGAACAGGCTAGTCTGCAAGACGTGCGTGAAGTTCCAAGCCAAGATCCACTTAATAATTTTCTTTTTTTCGACAGAACCTATTTCTATCTAAGTATACTCGGGAAAACAGACAATTGTGACACCAAGTCGAAAAATAAAAACAGTTGTTACATGTGTTTTGTTTAAACTTTGATATTATTACAAGTAGAACTGTTGCTATAAGTCTTAACAGTTTTATTTGGTTTAATATTTTAGTTTTTCCAAAATCTTTATGGATGAAGTTTCCTGATGATCTGGCCTAAGCAACCAGTGAAATGCGCATAGGAATAGCTTATCCCATCAACAATAAATTTCAAGTGTTTTTTATCAATAATAAAAACTGGGAATTAAGCACGAATAACAAAATCTTTTGAAATTAAAATTTTGTATTCCCAAAAATTGAAATTACTTTTTGATAATAAACAGGCAAGTGCACGGCCTAAAAAAACACTTAATTGACAACATCTTTTGTAAGTTGTTGTTGTTTTTATTTTGTTTTTCTTAACCTACTTACAACTACAATTAATGTTGAGAGAATTTCAACTAATTGTAGTGGGGAATGTAAGATGAGATAAACCCACTGTTTATTGTTGATGTTTTTTGTTTAAACTTTGATATTATTACAAGTAGAACTGTTGCTATAAGTCCTATACGCTGAACAGTTTTATTTGGTTTAATATCTTTAGTTTTTCTAAAATCTTTATGGATGAAGTTCCCTGATGATCTGGCCTAAGCAACCAGTGAAATGCGCATAGGAATAGCTTATCTTATCAACAATAAATTTCAAGTGTTTTTATCAATAATAAAAACTGGGAATTAAGCACGAATAACAAAATCTTTTGAAATTAAAATTTTGTATTCCCAAAAATTGAAATTACTTTTTGATAATAAACAGGCAAGTGCACGGCCTAAAAAAACACTTAATTGACAACATCTTTTGTAAGTTGTTGTTGTTTTTATTTTGTTTTTCTTAACCTACTTACAACTACAATTAATGTTGAGAGAATTTCAACTAATTGTAGTGAGGAATGTAAGATGAGATAAACCCACTGTTTATTGTTGATGTTTTTTGTTTAAACTTTGATATTATTACAAGTAGAACTGTTGCTATAAGTCTTATACGCTTAACAGTTTTATTTGGTTTAATATCTTTAGTTTTTCTAAAATCTTTATGGATGAAGTTCCCTGATGATCTGGCCTAAGCAACCAGTGAAATGCGCATAGGAATAGCTTATCCCATCAACAATAAATTTCAAGTGTTTTTATCAATAATAAAAACTGGGAATAAAGCACGAATAACAAAATCTTTTGAAATAAAAATTTTGTATTCCCAAAATTGAAATTACTTTTTGATAATAAACAGGCAAGTGCACGGCCTAAAAAAACACTTAATTGACAACATCTTTTGTAAGTTGTTGTTGTTTTTATTTTGTTTTTCTTAACCTACTTACAACTACAATTAATGTTGAGAAAATTTCAACTAATTGTAGTGGAGAATGTAAGATGAGATAAACCCACTGTTTATTGTTGATTTGTTTTGTTTAAACTTTGATATTATTACAAGTAGAACTGTTGCTATAAGTCTTAACAGTTTTATTTGGTTTAATATTTTAGTTTTTCCAAAATCTTTATAGATGAAGTTTCCTGATGATCTGGCCTAAGCAACCAGTGAAATGCGCATAGGAATAGCTTATCCCATCAACAATAAATTTCAAGTGTTTTTTATCAATAATAAAAACTGGGAATTAAGCACGAATAACAAAATCTTTTGAAATTAAAATTTTGTATTCCCAAAAATTGAAATTACTTTTTGATAATAAACAGGCAAGTGCACGGCCTAAAAAAACACTTAATTGACAACATCTTTTGTAAGTTGTTGTTGTTTTTATTTTGTTTTTCTTAACCTACTTACAACTACAATTAATGTTGAGAGAATTTCAACTAATTGTAGTGGGGAATGTAAGATGAGATAAACCCACTGTTTATTGTTGATGTTTTTTGTTTAAACTTTGATATTATTACAAGTAGAACTGTTGCTATACGTCTTATACGCTGAACAGTTTTATTTGGTTTAATATCTTTAGTTTTTCTAAAATCTTTATGGATGAAGTTCCCTGATGATCTGGCCTAAGCAACCAGTGAAATGCGCATATGAATAGCTTATCCCATCAACAATAAATTTCAAGTGTTTTTATCAATAATAACAACTGGGAATTAAGCACGAATAACAAAATCTTTTGAAATTAAAATTTTGTATTCCCAAAAATTGAAATTACTTTTTGATAATAAACAGGCAAGTGCACGGCCTAAAAAAACACTTAATTGACAACATCTTTTGTAAGTTGTTGTTGTTTTTATTTTGTTTTTCTTAACCTACTTACAACTACAATTAATGTTGAGAGAATTTCAACTAATTGTAGTGGGGAATGTAAGATGAGATAAACCCACTGTTTATTGTTGATGTTTTTTGTTTAAACTTTGATATTATTACAAGTAGAACTGTTGCTATAAGTCTTATACGCTTAACAGTTTTATTTGGTTTAATATCTTGAGTTTTTCTAAAATCTTTATGGATGAAGTTCCCTGATGATCTGGCCTAAGCAACCAGTGAAATGCGCATAGGAATAGCTTATCCCATCAACAATAAATTTCAAGTGTTTTTATCAATAATAAAAACTGGGAATTAAGCACGAATAACAAAATCTTTTGAAATTAAAATTTTGTATTCCCAAAAATTGAAATTACTTTTTGATAATAAACAGGCAAGTGCACGGCCTAAAAAAACCCTTAATTGACAACATCTTTTGTAAGTTGTTGTTGTTTTTATTTTGTTTTTCTTAACCTACTTACAACTACAATTAATGTTGAGAGAATTTCAACTAATTGTAGTGGGGAATGTAAGATGAGATAAACCCACTGTTTATTGTTGATGTGTTTTGTTTAAACTTTGATATTATTACAAGTAGAACTGTTGCTTTAAGTCTTAACAGTTTTATTTGGTTTAATATTTTAGTTTTTCCAAAATCTTTATGGATGAAGTTCCCTGATGATCTGGCCTAAGCAACCAGTGAAATGAGCATAGGAATAGCTTATCCCATCAACAATAAATTTCAAGTGTTTTTATCAATAATAAAAACTGGGAATTAAGCACGAATAACAAAATCTTTTGAAATTAAAATTTTGTATTCCCAAAAATTGAAATTACTTTTTGATAATAAACAGGCAAGTGCACGGCCTAAAAAAACACTTAATTGACAACATCTTTTGTAAGTTGTTGTTGTTTTTATTTTGTTTTTCTTAACCTATTTACAACTACAATTAATGTTGAGAGAATTTCAACTAATTGTAGTGGGGAATGTAAGATGAGATAAACCCACTGTTTATTGTTGATGTTTTTTGTTTAAACTTTGATATTATTACAAGTAGAACTGTTGCTATAAGTCTTATACGCTTAACAGTTTTATTTGGTTTAATATCTTTAGTTTTTCTAAAATCTTTATGGATGAAGTTCCCTGATGATCTGGCCTAAGCAACCAGTGAAATGAGCATAGGAATAGCTTATCCCATCAACAATAAATTTCAAGTGTTTTTATCAATAATAAAAACTGGGAATTAAGCACGAATAACAAAATCTTTTGAAATTAAAATTTTGTATTCCCAAAAATTGAAATTACTTTTTGATAATAAACAGGCAAGTGCACGGCCTAAAAAAACACTTAATTGACAACATCTTTTGTAAGTTGTTGTTGTTTTTATTTTGTTTTTCTTAACCTACTTACAACTACAATTAATGTTGAGAGAATTTCAACTAATTGTAGTGGGGAATGTAAGATGAGATAAACCCACTGTTTATTGTTGATGTTTTTTGTTTAAACTTTGATATTATTACAAGTAGAACTGTTGCTATAAGTCTTATACGCTTAACAGTTTTATTTGGTTTAATATCTTTAGTTTTTCTAAAATCTTTATGGATGAAGTTTCCTGATGATCTGGCCTAAGCAACCAGTGAAATGCGCATAGGAATAGCTTATCCCATCAACAATAAATTTCAAGTGTTTTTATCAATAATAAAAACTGGGAATTAAGCACGAATAACAAAATCTTTTGAAATTAAAATTTTGTATTCCCAAAAATTGAAATTACTTTTTGATAATAAACAGGCAAGTGCACGGCCTAAAAAAACACTTAATTGACAACATCTTTTGTAAGTTGTTGTTGTTTTTATTTAGTTTTTCTTAACCTACTTACAACTACAATTAATGTTGAGAGAATTTCAACTAATTGTAGTGGGGAATGTAAGATGAGATAAACCCACTGTTTATTGTTGATGTGTTTTGTTTAAACTTTGATATTATTACAAGTAGAACTGTTGCTATAAGTCTTAACAGTTTTATTTGGTTTAATATTTTAGTTTTTCCAAAATCTTTATGGATGAAGTTTCCTGATGATCTGGCCTAAGCAACCAGTGAAATGCGCATAGGAATAGCTTATCCCATCAACAATAAATTTCAAGTGTTTTTATCAATAATAAAAACTGGGAATTAAGCACGAATAACAAAATCTTTTGAAATTAAAATTTTGTATTCCCAAAAATTTAAATTACTTTTTGATAATAAACAGGCAAGTGCACGGCCTAAAAAAACACTTAATTGACAACATCTTTTGTAAGTTGTTGTTGTTTTTATTTTGTTTTTCTTAACCTACTTACAACTACAATTAATGTTGAGAGAATTTCAACTAATTGTAGTGGGGAATGTAAGATGAGATAAACCCACTGTTTATTGTTGATGTTTTTTGTTTAAACTTTGATATTATTACAAGTAGAACTGTTGCTATAAGTCTTATACGCTTAACAGTTTTATTTGGTTTGATATCTTTAGTTTTTCTAAAATCTTTATGGATGAAGTTTCCTGATGATCTGGCCTAAGCAACCAGTGAAATGCGCATAGGAATAGCTTATCCCATCAACAATAAATTTCAAGTGTTTTTATCAATAATAAAAACTGGGAATTAAGCACGAATAACAAAATCTTTTGAAATTAAAATTTTGTATTCCCAAAAATTGAAATTACTTTTTGATAATAAACAGGCAAGTGCACGGCCTAAAAAAACACTTAATTGACAACATCTTTTGTAAGTTGTTGTTGTTTTTATTTTGTTTTTCTTAACCTACTTACAACTACAATTAACGTTGAGAGAATTGCAACTAATTGTAGTGGGGAATGTAAGATGAGATAAACCCACTGTTTATTGTTGATGTTTTTTGTTTAAACTTTGATATTATTACAAGTAGAACTGTTGCTATAAGTCTTATACGCTTAACAGTTTTATTTGGTTTAATATCTTTAGTTTTTCTAAAATCTTTATGGATGAAGTTCCCTGATGATCTGGCCTAAGCAACCAGTGAAATGCGCATAGGAATTGCTTATCCCATCAACAATAAATTTCAAGTGTTTTTATCAATAATAAAAACTGGGAATTAAGCACGAATAACAAAATCTTTTGAAATTAAAATTTTGTATTCCCAAAAATTGAAATTACTTTTTGATAATAAACAGGCAAGTGCACGGCCTAAAAAAACACTTAATTGACAACATCTTTTGTAAGTTGTTGTTGTTTTTATTTTGTTTTTCTTAACCTACTTACAACTACAATTAATGTTGAGAGAATTTCAACTAATTGTAGTGGGGAATGTAAGATGAGATAAACCCACTGTTTATTGTTGATGTTTTTTGTTTAAACTTTGATATTATTACAAGTAGAACTGTTGCTATAAGTCTTATACGCTTAACAGTTTTATTTGGTTTAATATCTTTAGTTTTTCTAAAATCTTTATGGATGAAGTTTCCTGATGATCTGGCCTAAGCAACCAGTGAAATGCGCATAGGAATAGCTTATCCCATCAACAATAAATTTCAAGTGTTTTTATCAATAATAAAAACTGGGAATAAAGCACGAATAACAAAATCTTTTGAAATTAAAATTTTGTATTCCCAAAAATTGAAATTACTTTTTGATAATAAACAGGCAAGTGCACGGCCTAAAAACACTTAATTGACAACATATTTTGTAAGTTGTTGTTGTTTTTATTTTGTTTTTCTTAACCTACTTACAACTACAATTAATGTTGAGAGAATTTCAACTAATTGTAGTGGGGAATGTAAGATGAGATAAACCCACTGTTTATTGTTGATGTTTTTTGTTTAAACTTTGATATTATTACAAGTAGAACTGTTGCTATAAGTCTTATACGCTTAACAGTTTTATTTGGTTTAATATCTTTAGTTTTTCTAAAATCTTTATGGATGAAGTTTCCTGATGATCTGGCCTAAGCAACCAGTGAAATGCGCATAGGAATAGCTTATCCCATCAACAATAAATTTCAAGTGTTTTTATCAATAATAAAAACTGGGAATTAAGCACGAATAACAAAATCTTTTGAAATTAAAATTTTGTATTCCCAAAAATTGAAATTACTTTTTGATAATAAACAGGCAAGTGCACGGCCTAAAAAAACACTTAATTGACAACATCTTTTGTAAGTTGTTGTTGTTTTTATTTTGTTTTTCTTAACCTACTTACAACTACAATTAATGTTGAGAGAATTTCAACTAATTGTAGTGGGGAATGTAAGATGAGATAAACCCACTGTTTATTGTTGATGTTTTTTGTTTAAACTTTGATATTATTACAAGTAGAACTGTTGCTATAAGTCTTATACGCTTAACAGTTTTATTTGGTTTAATATCTTTAGTTTTTCTAAAATCTTTATGGATGAAGTTTCCTGATGATCTGGCCTAAGCAACCAGTAAAATGCGCATAGGAATAGCTTATCCCATCAACAATAAATTTCAAGTGTTTTTATCAATAATAAAAACTGGGAATTAAGCACGAATAACAAAATCTTTTGAAATTAAAATTTTGTATTCCCAAAAATTGAAATTACTTTTTGATAATAAACAGGCAAGTGCACGGCCTAAAAAAACACTTAATTGACAACATCTTTTGTAAGTTGTTGTTGTTTTTATTTTGTTTTTCTTAACCTACTTACAACTACAATTAATGTTGAGAGAATTTCAACTAATTGTAGTGGGGAATGTAAGATGAGATAAACCCACTGTTTATAGTTGATGTGTTTTGTTTAAACTTTGATATTATTACAAGTAGAACTGTTGCTATAAGTCTTAACAGTTTTATTTGGTTTAATATTTTAGTTTTTCCAAAATCTATATGGATGAAGTTTCCTGATGATCTGGCCTAAGCAACCAGTGAAATGCGCATAGGAATAGCTTATCCCATCAACAATAAATTTCAAGTGTTTTTATCAATAATAAAAACTGGGAATTAAGCACGAATAACAAAATCTTTTGAAATTAAAATTTTGTATTCCCAAAAATTTAAATTACTTCTTGATAATAAACAGGCAAGGGCACGGCCTAAAAAAACACTTAATTGACAACATCTTTTGTAAGTTGTTGTTGTTTTTATTTTGTTTTTCTTAACCTACTTACAACTACAATTAATGTTGAGAGAATTTCAACTAATTGTAGTGGGGAATGTAAGATGAGATAAACCCACTGTTTATTGTTGATGTGTTTTGTTTAAACTTTGATATTATTACAAGTAGAACTGTTGCTATAAGTCTTAACAGTTTTATTTGGTTTAATATTATTTTAGTTTTTCCAAAATCTTTATGGATGAAGTTTCCTGATGATCTGGCCTAAGCAACCAGTGAAATGCGCATAGGAATAGCTTATCCCATCAACAATAAATTTCAAGTGTTTTTATCAATAATAAAAACTGGGAATTAAGCACGAATAACAAAATCTTTTGAAATTAAAATTTTGTATTCCCAAAAATTTAAATTACTTTTTGATAATAAACAGGCAAGTGCACGGCCTAAAAAAACACTTAATTGACAACATCTTTTGTAAGTTGTTGTTGTTTTTATTTTGTTTTTCTTAACCTACTTACAACTACAATTAACGTTGAGAGAATTGCAACTAATTGTAGTGGGGAATGTAAGATGAGATAAACCCACTGTTTATTGTTGATGTTTTTTGTTTAAACTTTGATATTATTACAAGTAGAACTGTTGCTATAAGTCTTATACGCTTAACAGTTTTATTTGGTTTAATATCTTTAGTTTTTCTAAAATCTTTATGGATGAAGTTCCCTGATGATCTGGCCTAAGCAACCAGTGAAATGCGCATAGGAATTGCTTATCCCATCAACAATAAATTTCAAGTGTTTTTATCAATAATAAAAACTGGGAATTAAGCACGAATAACAAAATCTTTTGAAATTAAAATTTTGTATTCCCAAAAATTGAAATTACTTTTTGATAATAAACAGGCAAGTGCACGGCCTAAAAAAACACTTAATTGACAACATCTTTTGTAAGTTGTTGTTGTTTTTATTTTGTTTTTCTTAACCTACTTACAACTACAATTAATGTTGAGAGAATTTCAACTAATTGTAGTGGGGAATGTAAGATGAGATAAACCCACTGTTTATTGTTGATGTTTTTTGTTTAAACTTTGATATTATTACAAGTAGAACTGTTGCTATAAGTCTTATACGCTTAACAGTTTTATTTGGTTTAATATCTTAAGTTTTTCTAAAATCTTTATGGATGAAGTTTCCTGATGATCTGGCCTAAGCAACCAGTGAAATGCGCATAGGAATAGCTTATCCCATCAACAATAAATTTCAAGTGTTTTTATCAATAATAAAAACTGGGAATAAAGCACGAATAACAAAATCTTTTGAAATTAAAATTTTGTATTCCCAAAAATTGAAATTACTTTATGATAATAAACAGGCAAGTGCACGGCCTAAAAACACTTAATTGACAACATATTTTGTAAGTTGTTGTTGTTTTTATTTTGTTTTTCTTAACCTACTTACAACTACAATTAATGTTGAGAGAATTTCAACTAATTGTAGTGGGGAATGTAAGATGAGATAAACCCACTGTTTATTGTTGATGTTTTTTGTTTAAACTTTGATATTATTACAAGTAGAACTGTTGCTATAAGTCTTATACGCTTAACAGTCTTATTTGGTTTAATATCTTTAGTTTTTCTAAAATCTTTATGGATGAAGTTTCCTGATGATCTGGCCTAAGCAACCAGTGAAATGCGCATAGGAATAGCTTATCCCATCAACAATAAATTTCAAGTGTTTTTATCAATAATAAAAACTGGGAATTAAGCACGAATAACAAAATCTTTTGAAATTATAATTTTGTATTCCCAAAAATTGAAATTACTTTTTGATAATAAACAGGCAAGTGCTTGGCCTAAAAAAACACTTAATTGACAACATCTTTTGTAAGTTGTTGTTGTTTTTATTTTGTTTTTCTTAACCTACTTACAACTACAATTAATGTTGAGAGAATTTCAACTAATTGTAGTGGGGAATGTAAGATGAGATAAGCCCACTGTTTATTGTTGATGTGTTTTGTTTAAACTTTGATATTATTACAAGTAGAACTGTTGCTATAAGTCTTATACGCTTAACAGTTTTATTTGGTTTAATATCTTTAGTTTTTCTAAAATCTTTATGGATGAAGTTTCCTGATGATCTGGCCTAAGCAACCAGTGAAATGCGCATAGGAATAGCTTATCCCATCAACAATAAATTTCAAGTGTTTTGATCAATAATAAAAACTGGGAATTAAGCACGAATAACAAAATCTTTTGAAATTAAAATTTTGTATTCCCAAAAATTTAAATTACTTTTTGATAATAAACAGGCAAGTGCACGGCCTAAAAAAACACTTAATTGACAACATCTTTTGTAAGTTGTTGTTGTTTTTATTTTGTTTTTCTTAACCTACTTACAACTACAATTAATGTTGAGAGAATTTCAACTAATTGTAGTGGGGAATGTAAGATGAGATAAACCCACTGTTTATTGTTGATGTGTTTTGTTTAAACTTTGATATTATTACAAGTAGAACTGTTGCTATAAGTCTTATACGCTTAACAGTTTTATTTGGTTTAATATCTTTAGTTTTTCTAAAATCTTTATGGATGAAGTTTCCTGATGATCTGGCCTAAGCAACCAGTGAAATGCGCATAGGAATAGCTTATCCCATCAACAATAAATTTCAAGTGTTTTGATCAATAATAAAAACTGGGAATTAAGCAAGAATAACAAAATCTTTTGAAATTAAAATTTTGTATTCCCAAAAATTGAAATTACTTTTTGATAATAAACAGGCAAGTGCACGGCCTAAAAAAACACTTAATTGACAACATCTTTTGTAAGTTGTTGTTGTTTTTACTTTGTTTTTCTTAACCTACTTACAACTACAATTAATGTTTAGAGAATTTCAACTAATTGTAGTGGGGAATGTAAGATGAGATAAGCCCACTGTTTATTGTTGATGTGTTTTGTTTAAACTTTGATATTATTACAAGTAGAACTGTTGCTATAAGTCTTATACGCTTAACAGTTTTATTTGGTTTAATATCTTTAGTTTTTCTAAAATCTTTATGGATGAAGTTTCCTGATGATCTGGCCTAAGCAACCAGTGAAATGCGCATAGGAATAGCTTATCCCATCAACAATAAATTTCATGTGTTTTTATCAATAATAAAAACTGGGAATCAAGCACGAATAACAAAATCTTTTGAAATTAAAGTTTTTTTATATTTTTATAGTTATTATTAGGTTTATACATACTAATATTTTTTTCCTGTTTGAAGTGCATTTATTATCGAATTGAATTATTTATTTGTTTGTATTATTTTGAACATTTTTTCCCCCTTAATTCCCTTAACAGCAATAAACACTAACGCATACTTTAATAAGTAATTGCATACATAGTGTTGGTGACGGTGTTTACTACTACTTCTTTAAGACCAGTTGGTTGTGTAAATGCTGATGACTACAACTTCAGTTGTGCCCAGACTGTGCTCGTGTGCGGTCAGTGGTACAAGTTTGTAACAGCTTTCCCAGCTAGCATTTTCACTCGTCTAGGAGTCTATTGGGAATCTCACAAAGAGTGTTTTTGATCGTCGACGAGGCCATTTTATAATTGTAGACAATTCCTAGCACGGGAGAAACTGTTACACGTGCTGATTCGTATGAGAGATTATTCTATAACGCAGAGAAAGACGCTTATATTAATCGTAAAGGGAATCGTTTGTGATGTATTTGGAGATTATCTAACGAGTCTTTTAAAAAGCATGCCAAGAGTCGTATGAGACTCATGTAGGGATTATTTTACAACTCGTGAAATGCTCAGCCGTATAACTGAGCTACATAGAAAGGGGCATTACGCGTCTTTTTCATGTTAAAACTTCTAATTTTCTTACAATTAAATTAAAACAAACTTTTAAGGTTGCGAAAGCAAACACTTTCCTGTCGGAAAATCCTTTTTTACAGATCCTTAGGTCGGTTTGTTTTATTGAAATTGTATTGACAATAGAATTTTCATATTTCAAAAACGCTCTTATTAAGTAATTGTTATATGACTTTTACAGAGAGTCGCAAAAGGTTCATTCCAAGATTAAAATTTATAAAAAAGTGATAAATAAAAAAAAAATTAGAATTTTTTGTTTCTATTAATCGTCAGATAATCATCAAAAGATTCTTTAAGGACTTGTATATTAAACATAATCGTCTAACAAACAGCCTATGCTAGCTGGGTTACTACTGAACACATACAGTCACAAAGAAGTCCAATCCAAGTAGTAGTGTAGAGGGATACTGCAGGTACGACTCAGCCATAGTTCCCAGACACTTTAGTGGTAGTGCACAGGGGCACTAATGGCCATAGGTCCCAGGCGTAGTAGTGACTAATACACTAACCTTTTCTAAAATCAATCCAATAAATGTTCATGACTTCTGAAGTTTAGGGGAGTCTGTAACCAACCATTAACTAAGCACGAATTCGCGGTCAAAATTAATAAAAAAAATTTAAAAAAAACGAAAAGTGTAATTGCTGTTAACTTCAGAATAAATTGTAAGATCCAAAATATGTATAAATTTTAAAAATAAAAGAATTGAATAAAAAAAGGCAATTGCGACATAAGTTTCACACAAGGCAGTACTATAACACCTAGGAATTTTTATGTGTTGTACACTTTTAAGTTCTTTGTACCATCTAAACCATTTTCGATACACTTCATCAGGAATTGGAAAGCTCCAATCCATTTTTTACCTCCATAGTTCTTGTAATAACACTTTAGATACCATCATAACATTGGCTAAGAATCCAAAGGGATTAAATATGGACATAGTAAGACTTAATACTTCCCGTTTTGTGGGCTTGCGATTTCCGCTTAAGACTTCTTCTTGCACCTTGTTAAATTTTAAAACAAAACAAAATTTGTCTTCTGACGGCAACCAAAACATTCCCAAAATCTTTTCAGATAGCGTCAAACCACTGCTTAAGTTTGTCGAATATAATTTATTCGCTTCAGGTATACCATCATTCATTACCTGACAAAATTGTTTTGAATTGGACACAAATCCCCTCAACATTAAGTTTGCTTGCTGATGAATAGTAACTACATCTCTACCAACGACTATCGCTTCATCAACAGTGTCAAAGGAGTCCTCATAATCATCAACATAATGACAATCGACAATTGCGCTTGCAGCCCTAGCTTATCGAGGATGGCAGAAAATTAAGTAAATAAAAAAACGAAATGTTTTATATTTATAATGTAAATGAAAAAAACATTGTATGTATTTATTAAGTTTGTGAAAGTAAAATGTAAATCAATTTAGACGTCCGCGCGTGTTCTGCTCTTTATTGATGTTTATGACTAACTGCCTGATGTTGCGCCGGCCCATCCCAAAATAACTATGGTCATTTGGTAGGAGGGTTACCATATGTGACAGGTGCGTATTCTCAAATTGTCTTGCGTTAAAATTTTTTAACTTACTGCGCTGAGCAAGGAGAACAGGCTGAACCAAAAATCATCACCTGCATCACATACACATCCGGCAACCTTGACGTATCACCATCACGCCCAAGGTATATTGAATAGATCTGCGCAAGAAGCCTGATGATCATTGTTTATGTTCTTTTTAGCTGTCAAAAGTTGTTTACATTTTGCTTACATTTGCATGTATATGTTTGTTTACGTTTATTGTTTTGTCCCACACAAATTTATGGTATGCCACACATACACGTTTTTTCCTTTTGCTTTGTATATGTGGTAGTAAGTTTTTGACAGCAAAAAAGAAATTTTACACAAACAAAATACATGTCGTTTTTTGATTTTGTACAAGTAAGCAGACCTATTCAATAGACCTTGATCACGCTATACAAAACGTTGGGCAATCTGATCTTGCTTTCGAATCATAACCTGGGGGTCGATTTTGGTTCTGTGAAACTGTGAAATGAAAACTTTTTTCACATTTTCATAGAGTTTCTGATTCTCGTTTAGTGAAAAAATGATAAATAAATTCGAATGTTTTCATATGAAAAGAACAAATGGAATGAAACAAATTGTTTTCAAATTTTCACAGTAATGTGATTCTTGTTCTGTGTAACGGTGCAAAGAAGTGTCACAAACTTTTCATTTATGTCATATTTTTACACTTTCATTTTAACGGTGAAAAATAATTTTAAATAAATTATTTAGAGGAAAATATGGACGTTGCCAACGAAAAATAATAATTTATAGAAATAAAAATAATAATTTTCTAAAAAGATGCATATTTGCAGATTTTTAACTTAATATATTCATATAAAGTGCCAATTTTATGATAAAATACAGAACATTACTGATGAAAAACGTTAATAAAGTTTTCTTACTTTGGCTCATTCCGTTTTTCTTGCGATAATTCAATTAAAACCAATAATCCTAACATTTTTTAAATTAATTATATTTTTTGTGTATTTGTATACTTTTACACTTGATTAAATGACAAAGTAGATATGTAATTATCATCGGCGGTTAAGAATTTAGGTTAAGCGATGGCTTAAAGTAAATTTAGAGCCGCCTTTAATATTTTTTTTTTTCAATTTTATTGTTATAATAATATTTATATTTACACAATAATTTGATTTTTTTTTTAATTTTAAGAGATCAATTAATACTACATTTTTCTTCTTAATTATCTACAGGTTTTTTTTATAATATTAGTTTTATTTAGTGTAACATGTATTTTATAATATTTTTATGTTTTATAATAACATAATAAAAAAATTTATTTTTATTTGACTTTTATTTGTTAATGATTTCACCATTTTTGGGCTTGTGGTCGTTCTTTAACGCTTTAATTTAACTTGCAATTTATGTATGTTTGGGTGAAACCTTGCAACTCGATTTGAAGCACATATCTTCAATTGATTAAGCTGAAATTTTGTACACAGTTCAGTTTAATGCACTCCTATAATATGGGTATCAAATGAAAAGGCTTGCTAAGAATAACTCGAAAAATAAAATTCCGTCACACCAAATCCAATATGGTGGACTTCTGAAGCTGGAAACTAATTGTTTTTAATGCATTCCAACAATATAGGTATCAAATGAAAGGACATACTGAGAATACAAATGCGAGTTTAAAATCAATTAGAAGAAAAAAGGTTTTATTTCAATGCGCTGAAAAGAAAAAATAAATTTAGAGTAAAAAATCTTTTTAAAAATTTTTTTTTATTTAAATGCGCTAAAACGAAAGAAATTTACTTTTACTTTAAACTTTTACTAGCAGCTTATAAAGTCATTACCTAATTTATAAGTCATTGTCCAGATTTACAATTTTTGTTGCAGAAAATCTTGATTTTATTGGTAAGAAGAGTACCCCTCCCGAATTTTCTCACCCCTCTCACCAATAAACTCAAGAATTGCTGCAACAAAAATTGCAAGTCTGGACCTACACTATAATATAAAAGTTTATCAATTGTCATTACATAATTTACACAATATAAAAACTTGTCTCGAACTTTATTAGTGTAGAAAAACAAGTAAATTAAATAATTTGATGTGACTGATTTTAACTATTAAAAAATAAATTAAAAGAAAAAAACCTTTTTAAAAAACAAACTTTTATTTAAATATTTACCCTTAAAGGAAACTTTTAGTCAATAACAACATTATTTTCGTTGATGTAATTTTTATGCCAAAATTATAATGCTACTCAAGGTTTACTGCAATAAATATTTTGTGGAAATCGCGCGGGCAAGATGTTTGCCCAAAAAACTCATTTGTCAACTCATTGATTGATCGATTTTACATTTTTATAACCGCTCTTGTTTTTAGAATTAAAATTGTTTTTAGTTAAAGAATTGCATTTTATGTAAAATTTTTCCTTTACTATTTTTTGTGCGCACTTGGAGAGGACATTGGCACCAACCTCTTTCAGATGCAATATCGTTCATGAAAAAAATGCAACAAATTCGCAGAAAATTAAGGAATTTTCGGTTCACTCATTATTTATTTTAAGTTAAAAATATTAACCATGTATGTATGAATATAAAAAAACAATAACAATTCTTTAACTGAAAAAATTTATATTGTATAAAACAAGAGGAATCATAAAAATTTGTTTTTTTCTTTCTTCAAATAAGCTCGAAGAACACAGCGCACAATAACAATTTTAATTTACCACCTACAAATGAGAACAAACAATTATACATACATATGTACAAGAAAGAAACAGAGTCTCTGGCGGGAATCGAACCCGCAACCTCGGCGCTGATAGACTAGCTCGCTACCAGCTAGCCTACCGAGGCACTCAATGTTTCACAGTTTCACAGAACCAGAATCGACCCCCTGGTGGAACATTTCTTTTATATCCGCGCAAACTCCGATTTTTCGTTGATATTAAAGATTGAGGCCGATATTGGCTAGGACCCTTCATCAGCCTCGAGTTAAAAGATTCACCGCCTATACAAGCGGCTGCGTCAAACACAAGGCGACGTTTATTTCCATTATTAACGTTATTTATTACAAAATGCGGTAAATAACTTTCTAGCATACTGCTGGAGACATAATCCCTTATTTTGGTCTTGTACCAGTTGGCCAAATCTTCGTTTTTACTTATATTGGCTTCTAGGCCATGCAAACGTTTCATCGCGATATTGTAGCTATCAATGCGATCAAATTTATCCTTTTTCCATAAGAGGTCAGTTCAATATTGTGAATATCATCTAAAACCTCCACATCGATTCTGCATATTTAGCAGATATTACATGATAACATGATATTACCTAATTTAGTCTTGTGTACTGCAAAACTTTCGTCCAGATTAACTACCTCAAATGGCCTTACGAGTCTTATATGGGGCAAACCGATTAACAATTTTGGCATGGCATTAAAATAGTTCTTTATTTGTATTTTATTCAAAATCGGAAATTTATTCTTAAAATTTTCAAAATTTAGACTTACTGGCGGCAATTTCAAATTCTCAGTTGTCCAAAAATTTTTCATATTAAAACAAGTATCACTTTCTTGTGCACCACTTATTTCCAAATAAACTTTTCTTGATACTTCATTTGTAGTCTTACCTCCAATCCATCCGAGGCATAAGTTGTTTTTTTTTTTGGTTTTATTGGCAATTTCTTCCTCTAGAAGTGGTATTTTTGAGCCTTCGTCGATAAAGGCCACAACGTCAATAGAACCCTTTGGTCCTCTTAATTTCACAGGCAAAAATTTATATAAGGTTTCTTTATTAACAGAATTATCAACAATTGTCTTTTTTCATTATCAACGTTTATTGTCCTTGTGTCATCTCTTATTAATTACTTTTTATTATTTGCACAGGCTTTGTTTCTGTTTACATTTTTACAATGTTTGTCTTTATTATTCTCGTGAAGTATTCTGTTGTGATAATTGGTACAATTAAACAAACCACATTGTTGTTTTATTTGACACTTCAATAAATTGTGTCGAGCTAGCAAACAACAAAAACAACGATTTTTATCTTTCACAAATTTCCATCTATCAGCCGTTGTTAGCTCTCTAAAATTGCTGCACTGGTACAACCTGTGACTTTGCTGGCAGAGTACACATTTAGTAAGTCGATGTTCCGTAGCTATTGTAAATGGTGGGTTAATTTTTTCATTTTTATTACAGTAAACATCAGCTTTATCTGTTTCAGCGGCAAGAGCGACGTAAGTGGCTAACTCCTGTGACCATGTGCTAAATTGACGTACAGTGGGGTTTTGGCCTAGATTCATCCCAGAATATCTCATCCATTCCTCCTTTTTTGATGGCGGCAGTTTGTTCATCAATTCGTCAATGAGGTTTGGATTTGATAAAAAGGGTTAGAAACCATTGTGCTTAAATTAACCAACTCATACATTTTTCTTCCAGATATTTGTGGAAATGCACGGACTTTTGCTATTTGACTACGTATAAGCACTTGCGGGCGTCCATAATGAAACTCCAACGTATTCATCACTTGCCAGACAGCCTGTGGTGTAGAAACAGACGCACCAAAATTCTGCGATGTGGTGGCATATAGCTGCATGTAACAATTGGCGACGTTCGTGGAGCCGTATTATTAAACGTTTGTGTTGGTTGAGAGTGTATAAAAGTGATTGATTGTGACGACAGTAAAGGCATTGATACTGTAGTTTGCGCATGTTGATGTGCGGCAGTGTTTGGCAAGTAATATGTATATGGTGTTTTATACTCACTTGAAAAAAAATTCTTGTTGCATCGGCGTCAGTGATGCTGGCATTACTGGTGGCGATCTTACTTGGTAGTTCGCTGCGGCAGGCAGTACAGCGTGTGTATTTATTTGGCAGTTCGCTACGGCGGGCAGTGTAGCTGTGTATATTTGACTGGTTGCTACGGCAGGCAGTGTATCTTTTGTATTCTCTAAAAGAACCTTTAAAGATGCCTTAATTTGCAGGATTTCTTCCTTCAGTTCGGCTGTTATTGGCTGCTCCATTATCGTCATTTCACTCTCACTGTAACTCTCTGACGATTCGGCAATATTACTTTTTGTGGCTTTACTATCGTCGGCGTCAGACATCTTTTTTGTTATTAATCGTTCACTTCTTCGGGGCATACAATTAAATTAGTGGAAAATGGCGGCACAAATTGAATAATAAAAAATGTTGCGGCAGCAACTGGAGCCAAGTGTTACGGCAGTAACACTATAATGGTAAGAAATAATAAAACCAAACACAAGTTGTCTTCATGAGGTAAATCGTTTATTTTAATACATTTATGATCCCTGATAAACTGCTTGATCATGAAATTTACAATGTGTCTAATAATATATGTTCGTGTGTGTTTTATTATCTGTAGTAAAAATTAAAATCGACATTTTAATTACATTCGTACAGATACATATACAACAATCAACTTACTTAATTCTATCCTGGCTTAAATACGTGTATTTCCACTAAAAAGCTAAATTATTTAACATTCGACTTCCTATTAGTTAAATCAATGGGTTCCTTTTAGTTAAAATCAATATGTATTTCTTAAACATCAGGCTACTACTTCGTGAGTTTAAAATACGAACCACGTAAATTTAAGAAACGAAATCAAAACCGGGTTGACATTACTAATCACAATAACGAGACCAACACAGAGTTGATATGCTAATTAACAAATAGTCTGGCACAATTCAAGGGTTGACAAAACTTACAGTTAAATTCAAATATTTAAAATATACACTTAAAATACATAACATGTTGATTTAATCCGCAACAAACATATTGTGGGTATTACAGTATCAAGGGTAAAAATGCTAGTTGGGTATGTTACATAACGTCGGAAAGGTTTATTTGTCTACTTTCTTAGCATAAGTTTTATTTTTAAGACACTTAAACAAAAATAGGAAAAATTCAAGAAAGTGCATATGCTTAAAATTAAAAAACCCTCGTCTTAAGTTTTAAACTATTTTTTTTTATACATAAGCCACTCTCGGCCCAAAAAGCGACCATAACTACCTTAAAGGAAAACCCATAAGCTTTCTTTTAAGAAAAAAAAAAAAACATTCACGCCTAAAAAAAAACAAAAATTTTTTTTTTTAAAAGGATTGATCAAAAAGCTATCTATACTAAAGGTTAAATTGTAAGGGCCGATGTTGAATGTGAACCACACCTAAACGCCAAGTTTTTTTCCGAATTTTATTTGACATTTCTCTATTTCAGACTTACTCAATTTGAACCATGGAGAGATACACAATCCAACAACGTGTTAAAGTTATCCAGACTTATTATGAAAATGGATGATAAATTTCGAAGAAAATCATCTTCAGTGATGAGGCACATTTTCACCTCAGTGGATTTGTCGATAAGCAGAATTTCCGCATTTGGGCGAATAATAATCCAAGAGTGATTGTCGAAAAACCAATGCACCCACAAAGAGTGACTGTTTGGTGCGGTTTATGGGATGGCGGCATCATCGGGCCGTATTTTTTCCAAAATGAGGCCGGTCAGGCAGTTACTGTGAATGGTGTTCGCTATCGTGAGATGATAACGAACTTTTTATGGCCCGAATTGGAAGATATGGATGTGGACGATATGTGGTTTCAGCAGGACGGTGCCACTTGCCACACAGCTAACGAAACAATGGCTCTTTTGCGCAACAAATTCAATGGCCGTGTTATCTCACGTAATGGCGATGTCAATTGGCCGCCAAGATCATGTGATTTGACACCGTTGGACTTTTTTCTTTGGGGTTATTTGAAAGAAAAGGTGTACGTCGATAAGCCAGCAACAATTCAAGAGCTAAAGGATGAGATAATTCGGCACATTAACGGCATAGAACCTCCATTATGCCTCAGGGTCATTGAAAATTTGGACCATCGGATGGATGTGTGCCGCCGTGGTCGCGGCGCCCATTTGGCCGATATTTTGTTCCATACATAATTGAGTAATACCAATATATCATAATAAAATAAAATTACAATAATTTCCTAAATAGTTTGTGTTTTATTCAAAATCAACATCGGCCCTTGAAATTTAACCACCCTTTACTTGGGACAAATTTTGCTTACATCAATAGGTAATAAGTTACATGGACTTTGACCCCTTCTAACTCAGAAACTTTTTGACCGATTTTGTTGAATATTTGTGTCTTAACTACTATCCAATAGGACGATTTCAAAATTGGAATTGAGTTCCCCATATATGAAATATTTAGTTCATTAACTAAAATCTGTTTGATTAATCCATGAATTATATATATTCTTTTCCGAAACCCAACCATTTTACAAATAGTTTTTTACCTCCACGTTTTGCGACTTTTTCAACTAAAAAGATGTTAGGAACTTAAGTTTTGAAAAACTCATCTTAATAAAATCCACCATTAATTAAATTTCCATTCAAATCTTTTAGCTGGTAGGAGACAGGGTTTGTTGCATTTATTTTATTTACTTCAAAAACTTCTGTAGAACAATTTGGTGTATATCCCTTTTCAAAAACCTTTTTATATTTGCTAATGCGAACAAAATCGTTAATATTAAATTTTCCATTTTTAAAAACTTTTAAATTATTATATGTGACCTTCTCTGAGAAAAGGGACCTAGTGTGTGAAAATGAAGTTTTGAGAAAAACTTATTCAAGGTTTCATAATTTTAATGTTTTTCTCATTTTCCAAGTTCGTTTTGTACGTTTTTATGGGGTAAATAAATTTTTATTACAAATCTAACTCATTCCATCTTATTCTACACCCTTTTAGGTACCAGAATCCACTCGTAAGTCCTAAACCGTTTTTTGACACACTAGGTCCCTTTTTCGGAGAAGGTCACATATACAGTTTTTAAAATTTTTTCATTTCGCTTGTTAACTGAATTAGGGTTCATCTTTATTCTTTAATGATAAGATGAATTACATTCTTTCAACAGTTTATCTAATACATTTATCCAGTTATAATTTCCTTGCATACTAAATTGTTTCCATATTTTGTTTTTTTAAAGTTCTTTTAAATCGTTCAACTATTGATGCTTTTAAATTTGAATAGGTATTATAATGATTAATATTTAGCTCTTTCAAAGAGTTTTAAAATATGTGTTATAAAATTCTTTTCCTTGGTCTGAATGCAGGTTTTTAGGAGCTTTGTTACTGTTTAACTTTATCATACTTTTAAATGATTTTGAAAAACTCAAATCCTGTTTTAGTTTTTAATGGCAAAGCGTAGGCATACTTTGAGAAAACAAATATTACAGTAAGCATATAAATACTTAAAACCTTTATTAAATTTGCATATATGCATATTCTCTATCTTCTTAAAAACGCGGATCACAAACAACGAAATGCAATTTTGAAAAATGTTGGCAATGTTGTTATCAAAACTTTGAATGAAATTATTTTAAATATTATAAACAGAAATCATAAAATAAACACAACTGTGTTTAAAAAACTTCATGCCATGTTTCCACGACGATTTGAATCACCTGCTTCACTCTCTGAATCATGTTAATGAATCATGGTTTTTACACGACGTATCTACTTGCTTCGAATTGACAGTTGTCTTTAGTAAACAAATCAGTGTTGTTAACTTTGCATTTTCAAAACGCACCAAAATGAAGAAAAACAACGCAGCAAGTTTAGAATTTCTTTTTTATTTAAAATATTTATTTTAAAAAAGTTTATTATTGCATTTTTACAATTAAATACCGCTTAGAAAATTTAATAGTTCGAAAAAGATAACCCCTTGGAATATTTCGGTTTACTTTTTCACGATTCTACTGTAAAACAATTAAACAGTCTTTACAGTTCAGAGTTTTTAGGAAAATAAAAAAAAATAAAAAAAATTTTAAGAAACGCTTTTCTTTACCTTAATATATTGATCAGTTGTGAACACAGAATAAATATGAATACCAAAAAACTCGACTAAAAGTCAAAAAATAACAACATTTCAAACAACATAAGCTTTTAAATCAAAATGGAAAACAACTCACACATCCCTTAAAGAAAAGCGTGGGGCGCCCATACCAACCTAAACTTAAAAAAAAAACATGACTGCCGTGAGTACATTTTAATATTTCAGACCGAAAGAAATACAACCAATCATGTTTAAAGCTACCAATTTTCAATAATTGAGCATTTTGTTTCATAACAACGCGCCCCACGCTTTTCTTTAAGGGATGTGTGAGTTGTTTTCCATTTTGATTTAAAAGCTTATGTTGTTTGAAATGTTGTTATTTTTTGACTTTTAGTCGAGTTTTTTGGTATTCATATTTATTCTGTGTTCACAACTGATCAATATATTAAGGTAAAGAAAAGCGTTTCTTAAAATTTTTTTTATTTTTTTTTATTTTTTACTTTTTAGTAACGAATAGCTTTAATTAATACATTACAATTTACATTTACATTTACGAAAATAGTTTTAAATTTAAATGAAAATATTTTTAATATTTAGGGGTAAAAACTGCAGTAAGTAAGGAATTCATTAGAAATTTTTTTTTAGCCAGGATGAAATCTACGTGGGGCAGAATTTTTTTTGTAAAATGCTTTTTTTAGCCGCCTTTTACTTAACGCAAATGGATGCAAGATTTTATGCTGCAAAGTGAATGTAAAGAAAAGCATTTCACAAAAAAAAAAAATTCTGCCCCCCCCTAGATTTAATCCTAGCTACGCTCATGTATTTAAGTATTGTCATCGGAAATATGTATGCCTGCAAAGTTTCATCCATTTGCATTGAGTAGAAGACAGTCAAAAAAGCATTTTATAAAAAAAAAATTTTTGCCCCCCCCTAGATTTTTTCCTGGCTACGCCCATGTATTCGTGTATTACCATCGGGAGTATGAATGCCTGCAAAGTTTTATGCATTTGAATTGAGTAGAAGGCAGTCAAAAAAGCATTTTACCAAAAAAAAAATGTTGCCCCCCTAGATTTTATCCTGGCTACGCATATGTATTCATGTATTGCCATCGGGAATATGTATGTCTGGAAAGTTTCATCCATCTGCATTGAGTAAAAGGCGGTTAAATTAACGTTACAAGATTTGATTTTCCAAAGTGAAGCCAAAGGAAAGGTTCTAACCCCACTCCGCCCATGTATTCGTGTATTACCATCGGGAGTATGAATGCCTGCAAAGTTTTATGCATTTGCATTGAGTAGAAGGCAGTCAAAAAAGCATTTTACCAAAAAAAAAAAAGGTGCCCCCCCTAGATTTTATCCTGGCTACGCCTATGTATTCGTGTATTGTCATCGGGAATATGTATGCCTGCAAAGTTTCATCCATTTGCATTGAGTATAAGCCGGTTAAATTAACGTTAGAAGATTTGATTTTCCGAAGTGAAGCTAAAGAAAAGGTTTTAACCCCCCTCCCCTAGATTTTATCCTGGCTACGCCCATGGATTCATGTATTGTCATCGGGAATATGTATGCGTGGAAAGTTTCATCCATCTGCATTGAGTAAAAGGCAGTTAAATTAACGTTACAAGATTTGATTTTCCAAAGTGAAGCTAATAAAAAGCATTTAAAAAAATTGTTGCCCCCCCCTTGATTTTATCCTGGCTACGCCCATGAATTCGTGTATTGTTATCGGGAATATGTATGCCTGCAAAGTTTTATCCATTTGCTTTGAGTAAAAGGCTGTCAAAAAAGCATTTTACCAAAAAAAAAATTTTGCCCCCCCTAGATTTTATCCTGGCTACGCCCATGTATTCGTGTATTGTCATCGGGAATATGTATGCCTGCAAAGTTTCATCCATTTGCATTGAGTATAAGGCGGTTAAATTAACGTTACAAGATTTGATTTTCCGAAGTGAAGCTAAAGAAAAGGTTTTAAAAAAATAAAATTTAACAAACATAAAAAAACTACACAAATTTGTTTGTATTCATTCAAGGCGAATTTAACAAGGTACTCTTAGAGCTACTGCTCGTAAGGTGTTGAGTCCAATATGTCAAAAATGTTCTTCTTTATTTTTTTTTTTTTTTTTTTGTTTTAGTTATGTACATTCAATTGTCGAAGTTAGTCTGTGTTCATACGGCTCATGTCTTATTGACATGATTGCTACTTTATAGGCGAGAGGGACGAGGGGGAAAAAAACGAGTACACAGATGCATGTACTGTCCTTCCGTTTTGCTTTTTCATTCGTTGTTTAATTTTGTTATTGTTTTCAATATCAAAAAAGCACACATGCAAACGCACGACTATACAAAATAAAAAACATGTCGTCAACATGACATGAATCATTTGAACGCCAATTTATGTTCAAAGAAGAAAAAGGAAGAATCTTGTCAATAAGACATGAGCCGTATAAACTCAGACTTAAAATTTTTTGAGAAAGAACTCATTTTGTGTGAAACTTTTATTAAAATTGATTACAAAGTATGTATACTTCTGTTGTTTTTGTTAGAGTTGTAATTGTTGTAGCGACGAGTTTACCTTGTTGAATTCGACTCGGTATTCATATGCACTAGATACATATTTTTTAATTACATAAAATATATAAAAATTTTTTTTATTAAGAGATCAACTATAAATATCTAGTAAAGCTTCGTACAGACGGTGGTCAGATCTTACAATGTTGTAATTTTTTAATGGCACCATTGTCAGATGCATTAATTTTACACATCTGCCAAATGAAAATGAGCTTACAATGTTCAAACAGTTGCAAGACATTTTAAGGCAAATTTAATGACAACATTGTAAGATCTGACCGTCGTCTGTACGAAGCTTACGGATTCAAAATTAACAATAGTTCAAAATTTATCGTATTTTACATAGTTAAAAAAGAAAAACTAAAAACTTTATAAAAAAATTAAACAAATTTCTACATAAATACAAACCCCCATATTCACAAAAAATATTTTGGGTTTATGACAGGTTTACTAAACAAATTTTCATAGAAAATTCGTTTTATAAACCTTTTATTAATCAAAAATATTTTTTATGAATATGGGGGATAGTATTTATGCTTGCATTCATTTGTACGAGATGATACATTTTTGTAAATTAATTTAATAAATTCTGCGTAAAACATTTTAAAAAGAGATCAAAAATTTATTATAATAACTCCAAACTAATAAAGTTAATATTTTCATCATTATTGTTATCGCAGAAAAAATTTAAAAAAGCACCAAAAATGGTGCGAACCGCACCGAGTTGACAACTCTGAAACAATCGATTTTTACAGCTAGTTCAGATAAACTTGCGATAAAAATTGGAGAAGAGAGTAATTTTTCGTGCTTCGCAAGTAGATTCAATATGAATCTACTTGCTTCGCTCTCAAAATTTTGTATGGCGAAGCAGTTGCTTTGTTCATGATTGGCATGCGAAGCATGAATAGAGAGCGAATCACGTACCGTGGAAACATGGCATAAACCATATAAAAATACTTTGAGCAAAGTTTGCTCCTCACAAGCCTCTATGCCTCAAAAGAGTTAACATCTTATTCAAAAGGAATTTAACCCATTATTATTTCATTGATATTAATTGGAGTCATTGGAAAAATTTTATAGTTCTTCATCCATCAACTTACGACAAATTTAAAGTTTAATATTCTAATTCAGATTTTTAACATCGAAAACTCTTCCCAATATATGGTTCACATACACTAAAGGATATAAACAAATTCTATTATATTAAACAAGAACTTTTTAAATATTTAATTAGATCCCAACGATCATCTAATCAGAATAAAATATCAACATTACATAATTTGCACGATAATCAAACTCAAACTGGAAAGGAGTATAAAACGCATATTGAAACTCAAATAATTACACCTCAATCGAGTAGTATACAACTGCAACAGACTTGATTTTGCTTGAAGATATTTACACAAATAATGATAATCAAAACGATATGGATACAACAATACAAAAATTTTAACGTTCTTCTGCATCTTCCGTAGCTAAGCGTCCTAAAAGCTTTTCGGAAAAAAGAACTCCAAAAATTAGAATATTATCCGGAACTGATAACTATTCCAATATGAAACAATCCACTTAAATATTCATCATCATCATTATCTCTTTGAAACTTCCATTAAGTTGTCATCATCTTCATCAAATTTTAAAAATTGTAGCTTGTAGTGACCCAAAACTAGAGTATTAACATTATTATCACAAATATATCTCTTATTATCAAAATAACTTAATGATATTTTATTAATTAAGGAAGTATATAACACATGTAGTTTTGATTTAAAAAAGAAACAAATTTTCCATAATAAATTTGTTTGTTAAATAAACAACTTTTATGATCAGATAGAAATAAACTGTTACATATCGTTACCTAAAACGCAAAAGGCCCTAACTAACAAAAAATAAAAAATCGACGTTTTCATAAAATCTGATGAATTGCATCAACACTAATGTCCACAATAAATTTTGGAATCTTTGAACCAAAATTAGCGCTTTTATTAACAAAAAACAAACGGCCCTATCTACAAAAGATTATATGGATACACGCTAAAAGACCTTACTAACAGTTTGCATAATATGCAACATTGTCAATTATCAAAACAACTGGTAGGTTTTACAAGAAAAATAGAAGGAAAATAAATTATAAGCAGTTTTAGGCAATTTATCAATTAACATTTTGAATAGTAATTTGCTTCTCCTGTAAAATTTTCAAAATGTTAGATAGGGCGTTTTGCGTTTTAGGTAACGATATACTACTCTTGACACCCTTAGCCTTTTTAATTTCCTGCATATCAGCTGTTTTAAAAGCATAAATTTTTGCTCTCAAACCTACAAATTCTTTCGTAATAATTCCATTATTTCATCTTTCATCATCCATAAGACTTTTATATTTTTTTTTTTTTGTATTCCAAATTTACTATTTGTTTCGTATTCTGATGTACCAAACTTAAAATCATCTTTGTAGAAGTCATCCGTTTCAATTATACAAATAAATGAATTATAGGGAGTTCATTTTCCATTTTGAAAGTTCTAAAATTATTAAACCTAAATAAATAAGCTTTTTGTTCAATGAATAAGATTTATTAAGTTCAACTGCTACGATGTTTTCTTCAAATATACTTACAGAATGAAATTCTGGCTTGGCAATAAGAGAACGAGCTTCAAGTTTCTTACCAACTTAACCAATTATTAATTATTTTAATATTTTTACGTTTATCAACGTTTTCTATTGTTTTTCCATATACTGCATTGTTTAATAATTTGAAGGAATTTTTTTCAAAAGTGTTTTTTGCATTAGTTCTATTAAATTATACATATATATTTTTTAACCAATAAGACTGTGTAAATTAAAATAATTGATTAACATGTTTCCTTCTTTTTAACCATTTGATTCCTCCCTGGTTCAAAATTTTGGGAAAAAAGTCTATAGTAATTTTGCTTTCAAATTCTATTTTCATACCAAAGTACATTTAACCGATGGCGCGTGATTTTGGAACAAACAAACTAACCTGCTAAGTAATAAAAATGCAAAACGTATTTAACATAATTAATATTTTATTTTATAATTGTTATTTAGATATAAATGTCTCTTCCATATTTTGAAAACTAGCAAATATTATTAAAACTTATGAATAACAGTGAACTTGATAATATATTTTACCACGCTCTACCCTGCAAAGGCAAGTAACTACCACACTGCTGTTGGTGTCCATTTGATATAAAATTGTTCTGATTTCTATACGCCATAGCTAGGCTATTCGATACAATTGTATTATTACATGGCTGTTGTAACATCTGTGCATTGCTGCCTGTAACTGTCCCATTGTAAGAAGCAAGTATCGAAGAAGACGTATCAGGAGAGTGAGAACCTGGGGTTTCAGTAATTAGATTAATATTGCTCGGTATAGAATTGTTTCCATTTAAAGTGTTAGACACTGCGTTGTTAATGGCATTAATTTGTTGTTGTGAGTGCGTTTGTACTGTATTTCCGCCTGAACAAGGTTTCCCATCTTTAACTAACACAGGAACTGCAACACGTCTTGGAGAGCTCGATGACTGCAAAATAGTAGAAACAAAAATAATAATGTTAAAATCTGCTGCGGGTTATTTATATAAAAGCTATAGACGAGTTCCAAAACGTCATAATACTTAAAAGACAAAGTCAAAAATGTATCATCAAGCCATTGATGGCATATATGATATATCCATTGATAAATTCTACACGATTGCATTTATGAATGAATTTAAAAAGCAAGAAGCTCTGCAACTGACGTTTTGGAACTCAATACAGTAGACGCTCACAAATTAGAGCTTTCAATAATTCGAACGTCCAGAAATTAGAATCAGTGTTTGCAATACATTAAACGCTCTAAAATTCGAATTTATAGTTCTAATTTCAGAGCGTTTTTTTTTTTTTTGTTATTTGAACACAAGAAATCCGCAATTTATTTTTATTATGTTTGAACATGTAAAACTAAAAAGGGGAATTACCAAATTTTAGAAGTGTTTCCATATTTGTTGTTTTTTTGTCGCATTTATATATATTTGTGGCTAGTTTATTTGTGAAATTCGAAACATGTGTACATATTTTGGAAGTCTCTATTAAAAAGTGAAAGTGTATCATTCGAAATGTCAAATAAACGTAAAAAAAACACTTTATCATTGGAAACGAAGGTCAAAATATTAGAAAAGCTTGACAAAGGGTTTGAAGGGAATATTAATGTTACGACATCTTCAATCAGCTATATCAAATCACATAGAACAGCAATATTAAATGCTGTTTTCAACACATATCATGAAGCAAGCAATAAATCTTTGCACAGCGCTTAATACCCAAACATGGTAAGTCGTCTGTATGAGTGGTTTAAAGAGAAAGCTAAAAAAATATTTAGAGAGGAATATCCCTATAAAGATGAAAATGCATTCCGTGGAAGCAATGGATAGTCAATCAAATAAAATTGAATTAAAAAAAATTTAAGTAATTTTTATTTTTTATTCGAAATAAAAACGTCCAGAAATTAGAATAATTCAGAAATTAGAATTGCCTCAAAAACAAAGCGGTTCTAATTTGCGAGCGTCTACTGTATAAATATGTTACTACTTCTTCACAAGTGGTGAATAAGGGAATACTAAGTTCGTTCTTTCGTGCAAGACTGTGTTAATATTCATCTAATAATTCCATAAGGTGTATGTATTCTGGGTCCTTGGGTTGATTTAGCCATGCCCGTCTTTCTGTATGGCCGTCACTTTCGAAGGACTCAACAGAAGGTAAAAAATATATGTATCAAATTATTTCTAGTTCTTCAAATTAGTTTGGTATTAAAATCCAGCATAATCGATTCAGTAGGAACATAGTACTGAACATGTGGAACATCCTCCCCAAAAATTAATATTGTTTTTTTAAAAATTAACATTAATTGATAGTGGAATGCACCGATTGTTATTTAATTTTGCACAAACTCGTTTTGTATGCCTAGAAATCATATAACAATTTCGTGATGATCGGTCCATAATTTCCCATAGGTCCCTTATAAAGCCCACTCTGATTCCCATAAGGGGGAATTTTTAAATTTCAATTTCCTCCCCACATGTTTTTTCACGAGGCGGAATTTTTTTCTCCCAGAGGGAGGAATTTTTAAATTGAAATGTTACTTTAAAGTTGATTTTAGTTCATTTTAAATTTGTTTTGAGTATTTTTTAATAGAGAGTAACATATAGCACATCATATTTTATTTAATAAAGAGAAATTTAAAAAATTCTATAATATGTTTAAAAAATTGTTTGAGTTTTTTAATATAAGAGAGAGTTATATGTAATATATTTTGAATATGCTGCTTATATAAGTATAAAGATTAACTCAATTTGAAAGTTTGCCATTAATATAAAAAGGTTTAGGGAGTATATTCCATATTATTATCCTAATCGCTTCTTTAAAGTAAACCTGATAGAAATGGTAAGCAATTCCTATACAATAATGCTTTATTAAATTATTTATTGTTTTTTTTTTTTTTTTTTTTTTTTTTTTGTTTGTTTTTAGATGTATAAAAAAATTGTAAATATTGCCCAAGGTATTAAGCCTGAGTATGTAAGAATAGATTATATACCTTAAAACCAACCAAACCAAAAAACACAATACGGTCTAGAAGTCATTGCCAATTTAGCTGATAATAAATGGTTTCATCTTCCCCATAGAATGATGAAGTTTTGAAACAAGGAGGATGCATACTTAACTCAAATGAACGATAAAGCTTGAACAATTATTTACAAGCGACGTCAATTAACAAATGGACCTGCAATATTTGATCTAAATTACATTTAAACTCTGAAAAAATCCTAACAATAAAGATAATTATAATTAAATTAAACAAGATTATTTTCTTTTTATTACAAAAATTATTTTATTTATTTAATCATGTTCTTGCTCCATTATTTCTTTATACTCCTCAGATGTTGTTTAAGGTTTTCGAGGTCTTCGTCTTTCTCCATTATATATATATTTGTACTCCGTAGTCACATCCGTAGCCAGAAGTGACTTTGCGTTTTGAAAGGCAAAGTTATGCCTTTTAAGAACATGTCTTTTCTTATTGTTTGAAATGTTATATTCACACAAAATTCACAACATAGTTTTCGATGTTCCATTTTTAATTAAAAAAAACAATTAAAAAATCTTTAGAAAACACCTCGAAAACATACATTTATTTACTTATATACTTAATTTTTTTTGATATTTATTTATTGCTAATCAAAGCAATAACAGTTTTATTTGTAAAATATCTTTAGTTTTTCTAAAATCTTAGGATTAAACTTCCCTAAGATCTGGCATAAGCAACCAGTGAAATGCGAATATGAATAGCTTATCCCATCAACAATAAATTTCAGTATCTTTATCAAGAATTAAAACTGTTTTTATTTTATATTTATTTTTCTAATTTTCTTTAATTTATAATTTTCTTTGGTTTTTATTATTTTTTATTCAAATTTCGTTTTCTTAAATTTTAAATTTGAATTTTGATTTGTTTTAATTTGGATTTCATTTAATTTTTAATTTTATTAAATTTCTCTTTAATTTCATTTATTTTGTTATACATATATGTATGTATATGTGTATATATTTTGCTCTTGAGTTTGTAGCTTTCCTTTGAGTTTGTTTGCTTACTACAAACCTTTTTGTTATTTAGTTTTTAAGTACAATCTTTCACTTCAACCAGGCAAAAAGCCTAATAATCTTGTGAAGCTTTAATTTGAAAAAATCAGCCGTGTTTTTTTATTCTTGTAAAAAAAATAAGAGGCTAGGAAGCAAGTCTAGCCCACATTTTGGTCCTTCAAACCGGATCCTAGAGGAGCTAGGATTGGAGTAACCAGTGGCATACCTGTCTACTGTGAGCCGGCAACAGTTGTTCTACCGTAACAACTACGACAAATTTGTTTAAAGTGTCGTCAATAGTTGTTCCATCGTAACAACTACGACATCAGCAGCAACAAAGAGGGTTGATTGCTGATTGTGGTTTATATCCCGTTCCAACAAAGAGGTAAAAGTTCCCAATTGTGGCAAACATTTCCAGAAGGAAGAAAGGTCTACCAGACGATTTATTATCAAGAGGAAAAATCTGCAAGGTAAACAATAATTATCACCAAAAGGAATAGATTGGGTAAGTACAGTGATTGAATTATATTTAGTGCGATTGTGTTAGTTTCATTGAAAATGCAAAAAAATTAATTTAAATTACTGCACAATCATATTCAAACAAGGTATCGAACATAACCTTAAAATTTAACAAAAAGCCATCACTGATATAAAAAAATTCCTGACTTGCCAACACTGATAAAAAGTACCAACACTGGTAAATAAAAAAAAACAACGGAGTTTTTTACATGCGCACTGCTTTTAAATATAATTGTCATACTCTTCACACTCAATACGAGTGTTTCAATTCCACCAGTCCCCCCAACTTTTTTATGTACAACTAAATCTTTACGGACAACTTGCCAGTCAAAACAACAGAAGCAACAAAACAAAGCAGAGGCTGTCTCAAAATAACAAGGGTTCACGGTACAAGGTTTTGTATTATATTTTGATGGAGAATTTTGTACGAAAGTTTTTACAAATAAAACAAGGTTAAAAATAGTGATTTGACAGGAACTATAAAATATTATGTTAATTAAGTATCAGTGATAATTTTTAAGCCGAATTGTAAGCCAGAATTGTTAAAACCTTGTTGAATTAAAAGGGTGAACAAAAAAAGGTGATTTTTATTAATGGAAAATTTACACGGTAACTTTACAGGTGGTACATAAAATTTTAGAAAGCATAATTATACTTGAATGCGCAGACATCAAGTTTTACTAAAATTTGAAACTTAAAGGGTGATCGAAAAGAGTTAATTTTTTTTTTTTTTAATTTTGCACAGTGGCCCTTTAAGTGGTACACATTTCAAGCATTATTTAATGAAAACATTGAATGCTTATGAACTATCCGTTCGAAATTTCTTGTGAAGTGTGTTCAAATTAGTTTTGAAAAATTGTTTGGGGAAAAGAGTGCGTAATTTTTGAAAAATTTAATTTAAAGCACAATTATAATACATAATATTATTTTGGGAATTTTTATGAGTAGAATTTTTAATAAATTTACCGAAATCTGAGTAAAAATTGAGGATACATATTGAAAATAATTTTATGGTGGTAAAGAACAAATTTAAAAAATAAAATGTTTTCGTATCAAAATTTTTAGTTAGGCTTGAGTTCAATAAATTTAATTTTCATTAAATTATTTTTACCAAAGGAAGGAATTTTACAACATGTTTCAAGAATCACCACATTCTTTCATCAGAATTCTTTGAGTTCTAACCACTGCATCACTGCGGTTGATGTATGACTGTTGGCTGGCCGGCACCGCAGTGGTGCAGAGGTTAGAACTCAAAGAATTCTGATGAAAGAATGTGGTGATTCTTGAAACATGAAAATTCAACCCAGGTTCGAGCCCCGCTCAGCCAAGAAAAATTATCATTAAATTTTAATGAAAATTTCATGTTGTTAAATTCCTTCCTTTGGTAAAAATAATTTAATGAAAATTAAATTTGATGAACTCAAGCCTAACTAAAAATTTTTATATTAAAAATTAAAAGTTTAACTAAATCACAATTGTTCTTAAAAATTGCTATGGCATTAGCTCTATTGTTTACATTTGTACTTCAAGTTGTACAAATAAAATGTCGACGAAAGTGGACCAAAATATAATAAACAAATGTATTCAGGTTTTCAAGACAAAGTCTTGATAGAAAGAATACGAAAAAACAGAGGAAAGGAAGCAACATGTCATATAAAATTGAAGATGATAATTACAGCAAATTGCGAACCACCAGCACCACTGGTTAAAGATTGATGTTTGACTGCTGGCTGGCAGCCACCGCAGTGGTGCAAAGGTTAGAACTCAAAGAATTCTGATGAAAGAATGTGGTGACTCTTGAAACATGTATATTCAACCCAGGTTCGAGCCCCAGCTCAGCCAAGAAAAATTATCATTTAATTTTAATAAAAATTTCATGTTGTAAACTTCCTTCCTTTGGTAAAAATAATTTAATGAAAATTAAATTTGATGAACTCACGCCTTACTAAAAATATTGATAATAAAACCTTTTATTTATTAAATTTGTTCTTTACCACCATAAAATTATTTTCAATATTTGTCCTCAAATTTTACTCAGATTTTGTAAAATTTATTAATGTAATTATGAGTAAAAAATTCCCAACATAATATTGTTATAATTGTGCTTTAAATTAAATTTTTCAAAAATTACGCACTCTTTTCTCCAAACAAATTTCAAAAATAATTCGAACACACTTCACAACAAATTTCGAACGGGTAGTTCATAAGTAGGGCAACCAAAAAAAAGCACTAAAAAAACAGTTTTAGGCTCTTAAAAAAAGCGGTTAAAAACATGAAAATAAGCTGTTAAAATTAAAAAAAAGCAATTTAAAATTGTTAATTTTCCACTTAATTCGTTTAACACGTTGTAACAGTAAATTATAAGTTGATGCAATAAATTTTCGAAAAGAAAACTATGTCTGTTTGGAGTGAGCAAGTTCTTGTACATAGAAAAAGTTCTTTCTACGTCTACAGATGTTAAGGGAGCATTTAAAATTGATTATTTGCTCTGAAGTATATTTTATACGATTGGACTCATAATTCATAGAAAATCAATGAAAGTTTTTTGTTCCCAATTTTGTTACAACTTCTTGTAAAACCCTAAAATTTGCAGAAATTAACAATATTTGATATACAGAGAAATTCTTAATAGCTAAAACTATATTAAAAAAGCAAAAAATAAGACGTTACTATACCAAAAAACAGAGAGAAGGGGAGCTAACAGACGTTATTTTATACAAAAACTATATTTTAAAAGAAACATGACGTTACAAGTATGATGGTAAAAGACGTTACAGACTGAGGAATTTTATCGTAAGAATACAGCTATGGAATTTTCGAGAGAAAATAACTGAAACAAGCAAATAATAAAATAAGTTGATAAAAAGGCTTAATACTAAAAACAAAAACATATAAAAATTATACACAACACTATAAAAAGTACGTTACAGTACCGCTAAGACAGAGTTGCATAAAAATCAAGTAAGAAAGTATAGTCGGTCAAGCCCGACCGTATGATACCCAACACAACAGTATTTAAAAACAAGTTTCGAGAGTGTTTGGCTATATCGACTAAGATCGACTAAGAAAGTGATTTGATTTGATTTGAGTTGATCAGTATACTTTAGGACCAATATTTTAAGGTGTTTCTCACATCAGCACAAATGCATAATACGCTCTCCACTCTTTAGTGTAGCTTTAATAACATACAGAGATAATATAGGTTTTTGGGATGATATTGTTCAAGGGAAGCACAAAATATTACTATAACGTTGAACGATTTTTTTAACCAGTTTTAGTTTTTTTAGTTTTAGTATTTATAAAAAAAGTTGCACATAAAAATAAATAATAATCACGATTTTTGCAAAATATTATCAAATAAGTTTTTTCGTATGAAAAAAATGAAAAATTATCTTAAAATTACAAAATAAGTAAAAAAAAGCCGATATCGCAAAAATAACTAAAAAAAAGCCGATATTGCCAAAATAAGCAAAAAAAAACCCTAACAAATATAGCTCATTTTCTTTGTTTTTTTATGATCGGAATTTGTGTTCAATCAAAATCTTTCTATCTTTTAAACCAAAAAATAAGCATTTGCTTTTTTTTGGTTGCCCTATTCATAAGCATTAAATTTTTTTTATTAAATAATGCTTTAAATAACTCTTTTCGATCACTCTTTTATTTTCAAATTTTAGTAAAACTTGATGTAACTTGCGTTCAAGTATAATGATGCTTTCCAAAAATTTTGTGTACCACCTAAAAGGTCACCGTGTAAATTTTCCATAAATAAAAATCACCTTTTTTTGTTGACCCTTTTATGTAACAAGATGTTAACAATTCTGGCTTACTATTCGGCTTAAACATTTTCACTGATGCTCCCTCGTCTGTACTCCTTTATTCTTTTTTATTTTTAAATTAATATAATATTTTATAGCTCCTGCCAAAACCATCCATTACGATTCTGCAAATATTTTAAAGGTTTGTCTGTCAGTGATAGAATAAAATATGTATATGCAATTCAAAACTAAATGTCAGAGCACCAGTAGTTGCAACAGATGCAATAAAAAGCATCACACCATGTTACATATTGAAGAAGATAAAACGAGAAAGGTTCCCACTCAAAGGGCGTCATCTCATCAGCATTTGCGAGATGACGAAATGCCATCAGGTTCGGGCACTCAGAACAACACAAGGCCATCCAGTTCTCAATCGGGACGATCTGCCACTTCGGGTGCAAATGGGATGGAGTCAGTTCGGGTTAACTTGTCTCAACACAGCGGAACTACAATTCTACCCACAGCTTTGGTTCATGCAGAGCATTAACGCGAAAAATTCACTGTTCGCGCATTAATTGTGTTCAACAGAATTAAGCGATCCCCCTAAAACGCCATCATAGCGAAATATCAGGGTTCGGTGAGACTAGAATTGCCATTTCTATTTTGAGAAAAAGAGAACGCGAGCATAAAAAATGTAAGACATTTGCTCGAAAAAAGAGGCCAATTGTTAAACAACCTAATTTAAATAAAATTAAGACCTCCATAAAAATTGACAACCAAAATTTGATTTTACAAAAAAACTTTATTTACAAAAATAAAAACTTAACAAAACACAACAAATCATTCTGATTTTATGGTACAAAACAAAGACTTAAAAATAAAAACATAAATTCATTGCACACATTTTTGGGAATGTACATTTTAAAAAAATGTTAAAACGAAGTTTCAAAAGTTTCACGTATATTTTTCCAGACTTCCAATTTGAGTCAATATATTACCGTCGCATCTCTTTAAATATTTGTAAAACTCTTGGCAATTTACATTTAACTCTAATAATATCGGCGATAGTGTCAGCTTTATGTGCTGGTAAACAAGAGTAAAATTCAACAAGTTTTTTCAGTTGATGGCAAACATCATTTTTAATAAAAACAAGTAAGAGTGCTATATTCGGCTGTGCCGAATGTTATATACCCTTCTCCATTGTGCGAGCAGAATACAGAGCAACTAGACAAAACCTAAATAATTTCTACATAAACATACATATATGCAAAACATAAAACTTCTGGACGGACAACTGGATTTGAACTTCGCTTTTCATAAGGACCCAGAATACCCAGAACTTTATAGGGTATAGGACCTTCGGTGAAGGGTATAAAAAACAAACTTAATTATAAAAAAGAGTAATTTTTGGGATTTTGGTCATAACTCTGCTATTTCTTAACCGATTTGACAGATTTATATTTAAGTTATTTAAGTTATAAAACTTGGACTCGGGAAGATCTATGGTTCCCGAAAATGGGTATTTTTTAAAAAAAAAATTAATATTTTGGTCATAACTTTTTCGTATCTAAACCGATTTTCACGAGTTTTTCAGAAAATATTTTCTATTAAAAATTTCCGATCTGATATATAAGGCGTAACCATAGGTCATATGACAGTCCAAAAAATCAGGTTTTTATACAATTTTTGATATTTTTTGTACGGAAGGTACCACGCCCACTTGTTCAATCCCGCCCACATTTTGTGGGATACTGTGTATTGATAACGTTAATGTGTGTACCTAATTTGGAAACTTTGGCTCTTGCCGTTCTCAAGATATACAGAAATAAAAAAATACAACAACAACAAGGGATTTTTGGGCAAAATCAGAGGCAGACGTGGTTTTTTGGTCATATCTCAGCCATTTGTGGACCGATCTTCCTGAATTTCAATAGCAAGAAATGGTAGACTATATAAGACATAAATATAAAACAACCTAGTCGCTATCATGTCTGGAGTATCCGGAAAACACATATCAATCGTAAGACGGACAGACGGACGGACGGACAGACGGGCATCGTTAAATCAACATCTCTCCTCATAAGGACCCAGAATATATATACTTTATAGGGTCTAAGATCAATATTATAGAAATTACACACGGAATGACAAACTTATATGTACCCTTTTCCACCTGTGGTGAAGGGTATAAAAATTGCAACAAAACTTGTTATCAGCAGTCAAATGAATTTAAGTTTTTTACATATTTTTTAAGACAAGAAATTCATTAAATACGTTTATTATTAAAATTAATGTTAAGCTTTTGTATAAATTCAACAGATTTTTGTACATCAGTCCAATAAACATTCTCCAAATTTTCAAAACATAACCAGTCAAATACTTCCAAATACTTGAGAGGTAATGTCCATGATTCAGTATACTTCCTAATAGTGTTATAAAATCCTATAGTTTCTTCCATCAGAATACCTTTTTGTTCATCAGTCACGTTTTTAATAATTTCTTTAACTTTTATTGGAATAAAATTATGTTCTAATCTTTCATTTAAATTTTCTGACATTTCCTTTAAAATTTTCTTTACTTCAAGCAAGAAAATATCAGACCTTTTAATCTTATTTATATTTGTTTGAATTATATTCATCAATGAGTTCAGTTTGTGCTTTGTTGTGAAACGGACGTGTATTTTCAACCCCGCATACGATTTTAATTAATTATTAATTAAATTTGATTTTGGAATATAAATATTAAGCGAATGGACGCTAGAAAATATATGATATTTTTATTTAAATTATTTAACATAAAAGTAAACAATTGAAACGAAAAATTAAATAAAGATAAATAAAGCAAAAATATATACATATGTACGTATGAATGTTCATACATGTGTATGTATAGATATTCTGTGCACAAACATTTTAGTTTAAATTTCTTATTTTTGGCGTTGTTGTAAAATACAATAAATAATAAAAACATTAAAAGCACAGTAAAACGGTGAAAAACAAAAACAATTTCTTGCATGA
Organism: Pollenia griseotomentosa; assembly: GCA_963931875.1. Lineage (NCBI taxonomy): Eukaryota > Metazoa > Arthropoda > Insecta > Diptera > Polleniidae > Pollenia > Pollenia griseotomentosa. The sequence goes on from OZ007560.1 coordinate 159,160,446, forward strand.
GTAAAAACAATGTAACAACAATAAAATTAAATGAGAGAAATGCTTATGTGACAGTGCATTCCAACGAAAATAATGTTGAAATAAATAAAACAAAACAAAACAATATTAACTACCTAACAGCTAAGCCAATTATTCGTACACGTTCCCTCTCACCCTCTTTATTTACACAAACGGTGGATAGTGACTCATTAAAAAAACTAAAACTAGACCTGGTAACAAGTGTTGCCAGGGCAACAAGTATTGCCGCGACGTCAAAAATAAATTTAGTGGGAAATGATACAATGAACCAAAACACAAATGCAATGGAATAGGGAGCATAACTCAAATGATCTAATAAAGAGTTTAATTTCGTTGATTGGTGAAAATTCGTTTTATGTAGCCGCAATAAAGCGAGGTAGCATAAATGAAACGAAAATTCATGTGAATCATGAAAATGATTTTCGCAAAATTATTAACAAATTTGAGGCAGTTAAAAAAAGTTTTTATACATACCAACTCAAGAGCAGTAAAGCTCTCCAGGTGGTGATTAAGGGAATTGATTCATGCGTAGGCCCAGAGGAAATTAAAACTTTCTTGGAAGAAAAAGGCTTCAAGATAAAACATGTGGTAAATATTAGAAATAGAGACAAAAATCCACAACCACTTTTTCGAGTAGAATTAGAGCCCGGTGATATTAAGTTAAAAAAAAAACGAAACGCATCCCATTTATAGATTGAAATATATTCTATACAGAAAAATCACAATTGAAGAGCCGCACAAAAAAATGGACCTGTTCAGTGCTTAAACTGCCAAGAATTTGGCCTTACAAATGCATACTGCTACTTACCCCCTGTTTGCGTAGTATGTGGTGAACTACACGGTACAGTTTCTTGCGATAAGTCTAAAACCGACCCCAACGTAAAAAAATGTAGCAACTGTGGCGGTAATCACACTGCCAATTATAGAGGATGCCCTGTATATACTATCGTCAAGCAGTCGGTTGGACCGAAAACAAATGCCCCTCAAATGCAGGTTGCAAATCAAGTTATCACAAATGCAATTCAAGCCCCCCAGTCTAGTAATAACAGAACCTCTTACGCTAACGTCCTAAAATCAAACCATGAGCCAATGCAAGGTGCCTCGCCAAGTAACGATGAAACTCCAGTTTCTAATTTAAGTCGTTTAGAAAAAACCATGGAAACATTAGTGCAAACAGTAAATAATTTTACGAACACAATGCGTAATATGATGCAGGAAATTCTTAGAATGCAATCAATGTTATTGCAAGCTGTACTTAACAAGCCATGAACTGTATAAAAATTTGTTTTTGGAACGCAAACGGCATCCGCCAACATAAAAATGAACTAGAATACTTTCTTAAAAATAAACAAATTGAAGTCATAATGGTTTCTGAAACTTATTTGACCTCAAAAAATACGTTTAAAATAAATGGTTATATACTATATGATACAAAGGACCCTCGAGATAGAGCTTGTGGAGGTTCTGCCATTTTAATAAAAACCAGAGTCAAACACTACCTAATGGGTGATCATCGCGAAGATTATCTTCAAGCAACAAACATTTGCGTTGAAGAATTAAATAGAAACGTAGTAATCTCATCGTTATACTCCCCACTTAGATATTCAATATCAGAAGGCCAATATTATAAATATTTTAAATCATTAGGACCCTGTTTCCTGGCCGCTGGCGATTATAACGCTAAACATACCTTCTGCGAGTCCCGAATCAGTAAGTGATTTATCGTCCCAAGCATTTTTAGCAGCCTTTTACCCGCTTTATTGGAAGACGCGGATGTCTAGCAATCATATATTCGGACAACGGTTCGAACTTTGTCGGAGCAGCAGAACTCATCAAAAAAGATCGTCTAGAATTTATAAAAACTCTTTAAACGCAAGTAACACGCAACTATAGCCATCAAAATATAACTTGGAAATTCATACCCCCTAGTGCCCCACATTTGGCGGACTCTTGGATGCCGGTGTAAAATCCTTCAAACCCCATTTAAAGAAACTGATACCAGTTATGAAATTCACCTTTGAAGAGTTGTCAACAATTCTCACTCGCATAGAATCGTGTTGAAACTCTAGACCCTTAAGTCTTGCTAGCGATGAGCCAAATGACCTTAACCCATTGACCCCTTTATTATTTGCACTCTATTATTGACCCCAGCCGAACCTGATGTAAGCAGCGAAAACCTGACCCTCATCAACCACTGGAAACACCTAAAGGTCATCTATCACTCATTTTGCCAAAGATGGAAATCCGAGTATCTTGCCGAACTTCATCGCAGGTACAAGTGGAAGTCCCAGAAGGATAACGTTAAAGTCAACAATTTTCTAATCATCAAAAACAACAACTTGCCGCCCAACGAATTGCAAATGGGTCAAATCACTAAAACTTATATTGGAACTGATAAAAACTGTCGAGTTGTCGACATCCAGACAAAAAATGAGATCGTTACCAGACCCATTACAAAACTTGTGGTTTTATTTTAAAATATACTTAACAATTTTTAAAATTTTCCCAACTAATTTCACACTGAATTCCTACTTACAGGTATGGCATCCCACAAAACATTTCTAAGTTTCTCATCAACAGATTTGATTTCTGTCAACATATTCAACCCCACACGACCCGCAAACTTGAAACGAATTGAGATCCTAGATGCCATATCTTCCAAAAATTATCACAACACCTTGCTACATTGTAACCTGTTTTGCTGACCTATGTAAAACTGCACCAAGTTATGGGAGCCGGAATGTTTAATGATGACTCGTTTTAAACAAAACAGCCTGTAAAATATTAACGGTCCATAAATTGTTATATATTTATTTCACATTTTTTCATTCCATTATTTTTCTTGTACTAAATTTAACTTGCCGGCGCTCAGGGTGAAGAGTCATCAAACTAGGTTTGAACGTACAATGAGAATGGTGGCGATAGCGGTAACAGGTGCCATTAGAACAACCCCCTCTAAGGCACTGTTTTCGATTTTAAACTGGTTACCACCAGACATTTTGGCGAGAAGGCTAGCTGCGAACGGGGCGGTAAGACTAAGGGCCACCGGAGCATGGATGGATTACAATATCGGACATGCTAATATTCTGAATGAAATTAATTGGCACATGGATGTTGATTTTGTCACACCCGAGCCAATCTTTGATCCTGGCTTCACGGTGAGCATTTTGGATAACTTGGTCGACTATGATGACCTACAAATTCCCGCGAATGCGATTAAAATTTTCACGGACGGTTCTGGCATATGCGCCGATATAAGGCTTCCGGACCACTGCAGTGTCATCCAGGCCGAGATAATGGCCATCCACACAGCCGCGAGGCTTTTCCTGTACGGTGAAATATCTGGAAGGGATATTCACATTATTACCGATAGCAAGGCGGCCATAAGATCCCTGGAGAATGTATTCATCACATCGAGAATTGTCCGAGAATGCCGGATGTGGAGGAGATAGCGAGACATTCACTGGTCACCCTTAATTGGGTCCCCGGACACAGGGACATACTGGGGAACTGCATGGCGGATTCGTTGGCGTATGCAGGTACCACTTTGAATCGAGACGGTTCAACATATAATGTGGGTGCTTCACTCCCAAGGAGTAAGCTACTTACAGCGCACAAGTTTCATATTATCGCCAGTCACAGGTGGCACGATGAAACTACCTGTGGGGAAACCAGGAAAATCTGGCCCATCATAGAGGAGAAAAGGACACGGCGGGCATTACAGCTGTCCAGACATCATCTTAGAAACCTGATTGCGGTTATAACTGGCCACTGGCCCATTGGGAGGCACGCCCAGAGGCTGGGGCTCCCTTACAATGACATGTAGAAGTTGCGGCAAGGAGGAGGCGGAAGAGTCAACGGAATATCTTCTCTGTAATTGCCCGGCATTCGGAGATCTAAGACTCGAAATGTTTGGTCGAAGAGCCCTTGGGGACAAAACTTGTATCTCTGATGTTGATGTAAACAGGATCCACTCCTTTACTAAATCAACCGGATGGCTGCGTGGTAATACTAGCAGCCAGATAACTTAGGACCCATGGGAGACGGTGTGACATGGTAACACAACGGGAACAAATTAATGGACCCACGTGAGTCTGATCACGGCTGCCATTGGAACCTAACCAAACCTACAACTGCATCTAATTTTTACCCATAAAACTTAACTTTTGAAAGTCTTGTTATACATTATGAACTTTATTTTTCAACTTTTATGAGATAAAGGGACTTAGTTTTACTCCGACACTTCGTATAATATCTGTTAATCCAAAATTGCTTTCTAAAGACCATATTGATGCTTCAAATGAATGGATTATGGTAAATTTCTTTTTTTTTTAATCCGTAAGCTAGTCGCCGCGAAGTTCTACGCATGTCTGCAGGAAAGAAACCAATTCAAAATTAATTGGGATACAAATTCCCACAGCTCTATCCGACAAATTACAAATTACATTACTGCAGCCCAAAAATGCCAAATAGGTCAATAATTGTTATTGTTTCTTGATTTTCAATTTAATGGAAAAAATTCCAGTTTAGCTTGGCAAATGATTTTTTTTTGATTTTTGACACTCATTTAAAATGCTTAACAATCAAGACAAATCAAGCCCGTCTGGCAACACTAAAGTACACGCATGCATACACAAACGTGCACAAGAAAAAAAGTTAAAAAAAAAAAATACTAAATTACATATTCGACATGCCCCATTCAAAAAAATTCGAGTTGAGTAAAAGAACTATATAAATTTCCATACATTTTATATGGTGTCTACATTTGTAGACTACCAGCCAGGAGATGGTGATTTTGAAAAGTAGGGTCTGGGGGTGCTGCAAATTATTTTTTTTACGTGTCAGTAGCCAAAATTGCTTAGAATTGATTTTTAGGAAGCTACTGAAAATTTCGGATCCTGTTGTTGTGGAAATTTATTTTTATTCAACTTTTTCTGCAAAAATGCTACAAATGTAGACTACCGAGAACATAAAGGTTAAACGCTTTTAAAAACCCAAGTGTGAACATAACATTATCAAATAGCCAACAAAATCGCCATATATTTTATAATCTCCATGTCGCCAAATTGAAAATTAGGTCGCAAAGAAACTTGACAACTCTGATCGTATTATGGCAATGTGTAAAAGAAACAAGTATCTTATACTGGTATAACATATACACATGAATCGTATTGTTGTTTCTTTTTACCAGTTGTTTGGTAAACAAGTGACCGACTGACTAAAAAGACCCAAGTAAACGGTTGAACGATGAAACTGAACGGTCGTTCATCGTTCATCTGACTGATCCGTTCAATTGAACTAATTCGTTCATGACCAACACAACTCTACGTAATATAGTACACGTTTCTGGCTTAAGTCAGACTGTTTCTGAAACTTCGACCAAAGCCTGTTTGTTTAACCTTTGCTCCAGGGTTGACACATCGTTTAAATAAGAGGTATTAGAGGTAATTTACCGCCCCAAACGTTAAACGCAGAACAATTCGCAGAGGCTGCAAAACTAGAACTTGCAAACCCACACTGTTAATAGGCCTCGACTTAGGCCCCTCAATATATAGTATGGAAACACCGACGCGGTCGATTGGATCCCTTTTGGCACAAAAGATAGTATTTGGCTGGATTGTGGGGGGGACCAATTTCTACAACAAATTCACCTAGAAACGATATCTTTACTAAATACATCGTTCCTTGACCGAATCCTCACACGCTTTTGGGAGGTGGAGGAGACCCCAAAATAGGTTTTGAGTTCAGAAGAGGACACAGACTGTGAAAATCACTTCAAGTCCACAACCCGCCCTTTAAAAAAGGCAAAGTAATAGGCGTATCTAAAAATATTGCCATGGCCCAATTTTTAAGAATGGAGCGCATGCTTAGCCAAAAACCAGAACTTAAGACACAATACGACAAAGTTATTGTGGAATACCACGAGCTAGGACATATGAGGAAAATGTCTCTCCTGGAAATTAATTAAAATCCAAATTATTACCTGCCGCATCATGCAGTAATAAAACCCGAAAAGTTGACTTCGATGATTAGAGTAGTTTTCAACGCATCGAGCCCGTCTTCAAATAAAAGAAGTTTGAATGACATTTCGTATCCAGAACCCATACTTTAACAAGACTTAGTTCTCATAATATTGAAGTGGAGATTCTTCCGTTTTGTGTACAATGCAGATGTCACAAAAATGTATCGCCAGATACTCATTGACCCTACGCAATCAAAATATCAAAGGATATTGTTCAGAAAATCCGAGACTGATCCTATTGAAGATTACGAACTCCTCACAGTGAAGTTTGGAGTTCATTGCGCGCCCTATCTTGCCATAAGAACCCATCTTCAACTTGCCGAAGTTGTCGGGACAACTCACCCCCTTGCGTCAAACATCTTACAACACAACATGTACGCAGATGACGTCTTAGCTAGTGGCCACACATTAAACAATGCCATCAAATCACGAAAAGAACTTACAACTGTTCTTTAATCTGCCGGTTTCGATCCGATGAAATGGACCTCAAATGATCCACGAGTTATTCAAGATTTGCCAAATGAGACCCTTATACCGCTCGACTGGTTAAACTTATCCGAGAACACCGGAACCAAGACACTCGGGATAAAATGGAACATTACGTGAGACTCTTTTACATTCACTGCCCAAGGTGTAGAACTGAAAGAAAATTACACAAAAAGGGAAGTTCTATCTAAAATTGCCAAATTTTTTAACCCTTGCGGATGGACAGCTTCAGTAATTATTGATGCCAAATTGATCATGCAACAGATTTGGTTAGATAAAGTCGACTGGGATGACAACCTAAAACCCTTGACTTGCCTCATATGGCAGAAATTCGTTTAAGCTTCCCTGCAATAAATGCCATAAAAATTCCTCTTTGGATCCAGTATAGCCCTAAGTTAAATGTGGAAAAACACGGCTTTAGCGACGCCTCAGAAAATTCTGTATTTACATATTTACTGGCCTCTAAGAGCCGTGTTGCTCCCATTAAACAAATATCGCTACCACGTTTGGAGCTTGGTGGATCCGTTTTACTGGCTAGTTTAGCCTCAGGAATTCTGCCAAATCTTCAAGCTACGCAAATTGACACATATTTTTGGACTGACTCAACACTAGTACTGGCCTGGTCTCAGAAATTGTAGATAAAGTCTGCAACCGTCATTGGCAACGCAACATATCGAGTCAAAATAAAATCCAGCAGATATAGCTAGCCGGGGATGTACGCCCCAAGAATTAGAAACCCACAACTTATGGTGGTTTGGCCCTTAATGGCTAAAATAACCTAAAGATAAATGGCCAAAATCCAGAAGTCCAGATGACACCAACTTAGAAGCAAAAGCTGTAAAGACGTTAACTACTACCACCCAGGAGGACCCCTTGAACCATTTCTCCAATTTATCACGCGCTTATAGAGTATTAGTTTATGTCCTACGATTCAGGAGAAATACTGGTGTAAGCAGAACCCGCCTTCGGACATCTTAAAACGGTGAGGTTACACCAGAAGAAATACTAGACGTCAAAACACGACTCATAATTTTGACGCAAAAACAACACTTCCCAGGAGAATATAAGCAGTTGAGCTCAAACAAAGTATCCCTTCTACTAGCAGTATTTTGACTCTCAATCCGTTCATGGAGCCAACGGACGTCTGGTTCAATCACCAGCTCTCACATGTAACGAACGACATCCAAAGTTGCCGTATAACTCCAAGTTTACCAGATTGCTGACCGATCTCACTCATAAAATAGTGATTCATTGTGGAAACCAACTTATGATCTGAGTACTTCGCACGGAATTTTTCGTTTGAGGCCCTTAGTAAAATTGGTGATTAATAATTGTAAAACTTGTGTTTTGTACAAAAAACACACACTGAGTCAAATCATGGCTTCCTTACCACCAGAGCGCACAACACTTTCTCGTCCTTTCACCACAACTGGAGTCGACTACGCTGGACATTTACCATTCGAGCCTGCCTTGTCACAAAAGGATATGTCTGCATATTTGTAGAATCAGTAAGTGATTTATCGTCCCAAGCATTTTTAGCAGCCTTTTACCCGCTTTATTGGAAGACGCGGATGTCCAGCAATCATATATTCGGACAACGGTACGAACTTTGTCGGAGCAGCAGAACTCATCAAAAAAGATCGTCTAGAATTTATAAAAACTCTTCAAACGCAAGTAACACGCAACTATAGCCATCAAAATATAACTTGGAAATTCATACCCCATATTCATATTGCCCCACATTTGGCGGACTCTGGGATGCCGGTGTAAAATCCTTCAAACCCCATTTAAAGAAACTGATACCAGTTATGAAATTCACCTTTGAAGAGTTGTCAACAATTCTCACTCGCATAGAATCGTGTTTAAACTCTAGACCCTTAAGTCTTGCTAGCGATGACCCAAATGACCTTAACCCATTGACCCCTTTATTTTTTGCACTCTATTATTGACCCCAGCCGAACCTGATGTAAGCAGCGAAAACCTGACCCTCATCAACCACTGGAAACACCTAAAGGTCATCTATCACTCATTTTGCCAAAGATGGAAATCCGAGTATCTTGCCGAACTTCATCGCAGGTACAAGTGGAAGTCCCAGAAGGATAACGTTAAAGTCAACAATTTTGTAATCATCAAAAACAACAACTTGCCGCCCAACGAATTGCAAATGGGTCAAATCACTAAAACTTATATTGGAACTGATAAAAACTGTCGAGTTGTCGACATCCAGACAAAAAATGGGATCGTTACCAGACCCATTACAAAACTTGTGGTTTTATTTTAAAATATACTTAACAATTTTTAAAATTTTCCCAACTAATTTCACACTGAATTCCTACTTACAGGTATGGCATCCCACAAAACATTTCTAAGTTTCTCATCAACAGATTTGATTTCTGTCAACATATTCAACCCCACACGACCCGCAAACTTGAAACGAATTGAGATCCTAGATGCCATATCTTCCAAAAATTATCACAACACCTTGCTACATTGTAACCTGTTTTGCTGACCTATGTAAAACTGCACCAAGTTATGGGAGCCGGAATGTTTAATGATGACTCGTTTTAAACAAAACAGCCTGTAAAATATTAACGGTCCATAAATTGTTATACAGTATTTTTCGTTTAGCTGCATTTCACTTAGCTGCATTTTTTGCCTATCTGCACAAAATACAAACCATTGTGTATGATGACTATATTTTGTTAGAAAAAAACTCTTTTACGAGCATTTTGCTTAAGTGCATATTTTGGCTAGCAGCATTCGATTTTTGGTCAACAATGTCTATTTTTAATACAAAAAATTATTTTTAAGTGCATCATGAAAACAAAAAATTAATTTTGTAATAATCGCTTTTTTATAAAAAAAAAATAATCAAAAACGTTTACTTTGCTGATGTGGTAACACAGATCGCTGAATTAAAAATTTGTTTGACTTTAAAAGAGGCTTTAACCGCTTTAGATGTGCTACAAAAATTCTGCCTAATTAATAATATTGATGGCACTTTAAATGAAATTGAAAATGCAATTCTTAAGCACACTCTGCGTTCCTTAAAGCAGACAACTATTACTGAATTTTTTTCACAAATACATACCATATAGCTGATAGTATGTAAACTTACTACGTGTAAAAAAGTGTTTTTACTTTAATGAAATTTGAATTTATTTTACTTATGTACCTCTTTTTTTTAAATGAACTGTTTTTGTTTTAGTTACACATATTTTAATTAAATTTAAAACTGTACATATTAAAAAAATTTTGTTGAAATTATTAATTAAAGGATATTGTAGTCCTAAATCTATTTTTGTAATAAGAAAAAAAATTTACATAAGAGCACATTTATACAGGTAAGTGAATTCACTTAGCAGCATTATTTATGCAGCTAAGTGAATACTGCGTAACAGAACATTTTGCGTACCTGCACGAATTTTCGTGCAAACTTGAATGTGCAGCTAAACGAAAAATACTGTATATTTATTTCACATTTTTTCATTCCATTCTTTTTCTTGTACTAAATTTAACTTGCAAGATCATTTTAAAATCATTAAAAATCACTCTAGTTTCAATCGTTAAAGTGCAAATAACAAAAGGAAAAAAATTAAAAACAAACATTGCGAATCTCTTGTGTTAAAACCAGGGCTGTCAGACTTGGGGATTTATCCCCAAAGTTGGGGATTTGATGCGAGCAAAAAGGACAAGGAAAGTCATTTGAGGATTGGGGATTTAAAAAAAAATTCCGTGATTTTTTGGGGATTTTACACTCTTTTATTATATTTTCCCTTCTTTTATTATTTACGCTTATTTTTCTTTGTTTCGTATATAAAATACAAAAAAAAGTAGCAAAACTTTTATCTTCTTTTATCAACAACTTATACGGTTTAGAAGGTCCTAATTAAGATTCCCATTTTCATTAACTGTTTAGAAGGTAAGTTTATAATTATGTTATTTTTCTTGAGTGAGTGTTTAAAAAAATAGAATCTAAAACCGTTTACCACACATAAAATGTTTGATTTTTTTAAAGACAATTTTCAAGCAAATATGTATGTCTTCCCCAAAAATAAGTACAAATGAATTGCAATATAATAAAGTTTAGGAAAAAGAACGTTGGGCTATTGGTTAGTAGATATGATGCATAGAACTATTAAATAAATGACGTATATATGTATTTTTATTGTTGATTATAAGGATGACTAAAAACGATTGAACAAGATGCAAATTCAATAACACTATATTGTTCTGCCTGTAATACCTCACTGGAAACGCATAAAAAGGACTTAAAAAAACGTGCCGCCCAGTCCCAACAAACAAAATAAAATAATTGTTTTTACTAAAAAATTTTATTTGGGGATTTCTTATTAAAATTGTTTTTTATATTTTTACTGATTTTTAAAAAACAATTTAAGTTATGTCAGAAAAAAAAACAAAAAAAAATATGAACTTTTTAAGGTTTTGTTTCTTAATTTGGGGATTTTTGGGGATATTTTTTTAATTTTTTGGGGACAAGGAAAAAAGTACCTGGCAGTCCTGGTTAAAACATAAAAACAAATTGCATTGTGAACCCTAAATAAAAAGACAAAACCGAGCAAGCAATTAAAAATTTAATTATCAAAATCAAGTAACTTGTGAACTTACTGCCTGTTTTTAGAAAACGTAAACAAGTGAGTGAGTGAGAAATTATATTGAAAACAAAAACCAATTTTCGTTTTTTATTGTTGTATACAATATACTCTCACTCACTCACTTGTTTTTATTTTTTAAAAGCAGGCAGTTAGAATTAAATAAAACGTCATATTCAAATTAAAAACTCAAAATTGAAAAGCCTTTTATTTACAAAATTAAAGTTCGACCCCGAACACTTACTATTATATTGTCTTTATTTACTACAAATAAATATGTAATTTAAATCATTCTTATAAAGTTATTTTTTGTTGTATACTATTTATTTTTTAAAAGTCTTTTGTATATAATAAAATATATGTATACATAAATAAGTTTGTATTTAATTTGAATTATATATGTATGTATTTAATTAAAAGTGTGAGATATTAACACACGTATTTACATAACATAACAAACATATTTACATAACATACATATTTATTTACACATTTACATAAGTCGATCGGTGTACTAAAACCTGGTTCTTAAACTAATTTTGTGTTTGCTAAACACAACCAAGGCAAATTCATAGAGTTATGCTGGCTGTTGATTTTTTTATATGAATTTTTGTTTACTTATTTGTTCTAAATGTTCAACTAAGGGCCATTATTACAACTTACAAATAGTTATTTTTAGGATGCTATCTGACAGATAAATAGTTTTTGGTTATTACAAGTTAACATTAACCTAAAAAGTGACTGATAAGCTAACATCAGGTTTGTCCTCATGGTAACTTTACAAGTGAACTTGAAGATGCCATATTTTCTGCTGAAGATATGGTAACTTCAATGACAGTCTTAAATTACTCAACTTTTTCAAAAAACACAATTTAACACAAAAAACAAAACAATTTACCAATAAAACCAAAAATAAAGCACAAAAATTTACTTTTGTTTTTAATTAATAAATAAAACAAAACTAAGTCGTTGCCACTACGTATTTTAAACAACCAAAGGTAGTCGGTATATACTGCAATGTTGGCACAGTATATAACTTACATTTTTTATTTTATCGGACAGTTGTAATAATGGAAGAAACTTATTGGTCACTTTATCGTTCAAGATAGCTATTGTTCACGATGCTACAAATGTAGAATACCGAGCACATAAAGGTTAAACGCTTTTAAAAACCCAAGTGTGAACATAGCATTATCAGATAGCCAACAAAATCGCCATATATTTTATAAGCCATCAAAAAATCTCCATGTCGCCAAATTGAAAATTAGGTCGCAAAGAAACTTGACAACTCTGATCGTATTATGGAAATGTGTAAAGCAATGTGGCAATGTGTAAAAGAAACAAGTATCTTATACTGGTATAACATATACACATGAATCGTATTGTTGTTTCTTTTTACCAGTTGTTTGGTAAACAAGTGACCGACTGACTAAAAAGACCCAAGTAAACGGTTGAACGATGAAACTGAACGGTCGTTCATCGTTCATCTGACTGATCCGTTCAATTGAACTAATTCGTTCATGACCAACACAACTCTACGTAATATAGTACACGTTTCTGGCTTAAGTCAGACTGTTTCTGAAACTTCGACCAAAGCCTGTTTGTTTAACCTTTGCTCCAGGGTTGACACATCGTTTAAATTAGTGGTATGGGCACCAGTCTTGAAGACTTTTTCATTAAATTAACCGCCCCAAACGTTAAACGCAGAACAATTCGCAGAGGCTGCAAAACTAGAACTTGCAAACCCACACTGTTAATAGGCCTCGACTTAGGCCGCTCAATATATAGTATGGAAACACCGATGCGGTCGATTGGATCCCTTTTGGCACAAAAGATAGTATTTGGCTGGATTGTGGGGGGGGGACCAATTTCTACAACAAATTCACCTAGAAACGATATCTTTACTAAATACATCGTTCCTTGACCGAATCCTCACACGCTTTTGGGAGGTGGAGGAGACCCCAAAATAGGTTTTGAGGTCAGAAGAGGACACACACTGTGAAAATCACTGCAAGTCCACAACCCGTAGAAGTGATTCGGGTAGATATATTGTTACCCTACCCTTTAAAAAAGGCAAAGTAATAGGCGTATCTAAAAATATTGCCATGGCCCAATTTTTAAGAATGGAGCGCATGCTTAGCCAAAAACCAGAACTTAAGACACAATACGACCAAGTTATTGTGGAATACCACGAGCTAGGACATATGAGGAAAATGTCTCTCCTGGAAATTAATTAAAATCCAAATTATTACCTGCCGCATCACGCAGTAATAAAACCCGAAAAGTTGACTTCGAAGATTAGAGTAGTTTTCAACGCATCGAGCCCGTCTTCAAATAAAAGAAGTTTGAATGACATTTCGTATCCAGGACCTATACTTCAACAAGACTTAGTTCTCATAATATTGAAGTGGAGATTCTTCCGTTTTGTGTACAATGCAGATGTCACAAAAATGTATCGCCAGATACTCATTGACCCTACGCAATGAAAATATCAAAGAATATTGTTCAGAAAAGAAAGACTGATCCTATTAAAGATTACGAACTCCTCACAGTGAAGTTTGGAGTTCATTGCGCGCCCTATCTTGCCATAAGAACCCATCTTCAACTTGCCGAAGTTGTCGGGACGACTCACCCCCTTGCGTCAAACATCTTACAACACAACATGTACGTAGATGACGTCTTAGCTGGTGGCCACACATTAAACAATGCCATCAAATCACGAAAAGAACTTACAACTGTTCTTTAATCTGCCGGTTTCGATCTGATGAAATGGACCTCAAATGATCCACGAGTTATTCAAGATTTGCCAAATGAGACCCTAATACCGCTCGACTGGTTAAACTTATCCGAGAACACCGGAACCAAGACACTCGGGATAAAATGGAACATTACGTGAGACTCTTTTACATTCACTGCCCAAGGTGTAGAACTGAAAGAAAATTACACAAAAAGGGAAGTTCTATCTAAAATTGCCAAATTTTTTAACCCTTGCGGATGGACAGCTTCAGTAATTATTGATGCCAAATTGATCATGCAACAGATTTGGTTAGATAAAGTCGACTGGGATGACAACCTAAAACCCTTGACTTGCCTCATATGGCAGAAATTCGTTTAAGCTTCCCTGCAATAAATGCCCTGAAAATTCCTCTTTGGATCCAGTATAGCCCTAAGTTAAATGTGGAAAAACACGGCTTTAGCGACGCCTCAGAAAATTCTGTATTTACATATTTACTGGCCTCTAAGAGCCGTGTTGCTTCCATTAAACAAATATCGCTACCACGTTTGGAGCTTGGTGGATCCGTTTTACTGGCTAGTTTAGCCTCAGGAATTCTGCCAAATCTTCAAGCTACGCAAATTGACACATATTTTTGGACTGACTCAACAGTAGTACTGGCCTGGTCTCAGAAATTGTAGATAAAGTCTGCAACCGTCATTGGCAACGCAACATGTCGAGTCAAAATAAAATCCAGCAGATATAGCTAGCCGGGGATGTACGCCCCAAGAATTAGAAACCCACAACTTATGGTGGTTTGGCCCTTAATGGCTAAAATAACCTAAAGATAAATGGCCAAAATCCAGAAGTCCAGATGACACCAACTTAGAAGCAAAAGCTGTAAAGACGTTAACTACTACCACCCAGGAGGACCCCTTGAACCATTTCTCCAATTTATCACGCGCTTATAGAGTATTAGTTTATGTCCTACGATTCAGGAGAAATACTGGTGTAAGCAGAACCCGCCTTCGGACATCTTAAAACGGTGAGGTTACACCAGAAGAAATACTAGACGTCAAAACACGACTCATAATTTTGACGCAAAAACAACACTTCCCAGAAGAATATAAGCAGTTGAGCTCAAACAAAGTATCCCTTCTACTAGCAGTATTTTGACTCAATGTTTCAATCACCAGCTCTCACATATAACGAACGACATCCAATTTTGTTGCCGTATAACTCCAAGTTCACCAGATTGCTGACCGAATTCACTCATAAAATAGCGATTCATGGTGGAAACCAACTTATGATCTGAGTACTTCGCACGGAATTTTGGATATTTCGTTTGAGGCCCTTAGTAAAAATGGTGATTAATAATTGTAAAACTTGTGTTTTGTACAAAAAACACACACTGAGTCAAATCATGGCTTCCTTACCACCAGAGCGCACAACACTTTCTCGTCCTTTCACCACAACTGGAGTCGACTACGCTGGACATTTACCATTCGAGCCTGCCTTGTCACAAAAGGATATGTCTGCATATTTGTAGAATCAGTAAGTGATTTATCGTCCCAAGCATTTTTAGCAGCCTTTTACCCGCTTTATTGGAAGACGCGGATGTCCAGCAATCATATATTCGGACAACGGTACGAACTTTGTCGGAGCAGCAGAACTCATCAAAAAAGATCGTCTAGAATTTATAAAAACTCTTCAAACGCAAGTAACACGCAACTATAGCCATCAAAATATAACTTGGAAATTCATACCCCCTATTGCCCCACATTTGGCGGACTCTGGGATGCCGGTGTAAAATCCTTCAAACCCCATTTAAAGAAACTGATACCAGTTATGAAATTCACCTTTGAAGAGTTGTCAACAATTCTCACTCGCATAGAATCGTGTTTAAACTCTAGACCCTTAAGTCTTGCTAGCGATGACCCAAATGACCTTAACCCATTGACCCCTTTATTATTTGCACTCTATTATTGACCCCAGCCGAACCTGATGTAAGCAGCGAAAACCTGACCCTCATCAACCACTGGAAACACCTAAAGGTCATCTATCACTCATTTTGCCAAAGATGGAAATCCGAGTATCTTGCCGAACTTCATCGCAGGTACAAGTGGAAGTCCCAGAAGGATAACGTTAAAGTCAACAATTTTGTAATCATCAAAAACAACAACTTGCCGCCCAACGAATTGCAAATGGGTCAAATCACTAAAACTTATATTGGAACTGATAAAAACTGTCGAGTTGTCGACATCCAGACAAAAAATGGGATCGTTACCAGACCCATTACAAAACTTGTGGTTTTATTTTAAAATATACTTAACAATTTTTAAAATTTTCCCAACTAATTTCACACTGAATTCCTACTTACAGGTATGGCATCCCACAAAACATTTCTAAGTTTCTCATCAACAGATTTGATTTCTGTCAACATATTCAACCCCACACGACCCGCAAACTTGAAACGAATTGAGATCCTAGATGCCATATCTTCCAAAAATTATCACAACACCTTGCTACATTGTAACCTGTTTTGCTGACCTATGTAAAACTGCACCAAGTTATGGGAGCCGGAATGTTTAATGATGACTCGTTTTAAACAAAACAGCCTGTAAAATATTAACGGTCCATAAATTGTTATATATTTATTTCACATTTTTTCATTCCATTCTTTTTCTTGTACTAAATTTAACTTGCAAGATCATTTTAAAATCATTAAAAATCACTCTAGTTTCAATCGTTAAAGTGCAAATAACAAAAGGAAAAAAATTAAAAACAAACATTGCGAATCTCTTGTGTTAAAACCAGGGCTGTCAGACTTGGGGATTTATCCCCAAAGTTGGGGATTTGATGCGAGCAAAAAGGACAAGGAAAGTCATTTGAGGATTGGGGATTTAAAAAAAAATTCCGTGATTTTTTGGGGATTTTACACTCTTTTATTATATTTTCCCTTCTTTTATTATTTACGCTTATTTTTCTTTGTTTCGTATATAAAATACAAAAAAAAGTAGCAAAACTTTTATCTTCTTTTATCAACAACTTATACGGTTTAGAAGGTCCTAATTAAGATTCCCATTTTCATTAACTGTTTAGAAGGTAAGTTTATAATTATGTTATTTTTCTTGAGTGAGTGTTTAAAAAAATAGAATCTAAAACCGTTTACCACACATAAAATGTTTGATTTTTTTAAAGACAATTTTCAAGCAAATATGTATGTCTTCCCCAAAAATAAGTACAAATGAATTGCAATATAATAAAGTTTAGGAAAAAGAACGTTGGGCTATTGGTTAGTAGATATGATGCATAGAACTATTTGATAAATGACGTATATATGTATTTTTATTGTTGATTATAAGGATGACTAAAAACGATTGAACAAGATGCAAATTCAATAACACTATATTGTTCTGCCTGTAATACCTCACTGGAAACGCATAAAAAGGACTTAAAAAAACGTGCCGCCCAGTCCCAACAAACAAAATAAAATAATTGTTTTTACTAAAAAATTTTATTTGGGGATTTCTTATTAAAATTGTTTTTTATATTTTTACTGATTTTTAAAAAACAATTTAAGTTTTGTCAGAAAAAAAAAACAAAAAAAAATATGAACTTTTTAAGGTTTTGTTTCTTAATTTGGGGATTTTTGGGGATATTTTTTTAATTTTTTGGGGACAAGGAAAAAAGTACCTGGCAGTCCTGGTTAAAACATAAAAACAAATTGCATTGTGAACCTTAAATAAAAAGACAAAACCGAGCAAGCAATTAAAAATTTAATTATCAAAATCAAGTAACTTGTGAACTTACTGCCTGTTTTTAGAAAACGTAAACAAGTGAGTGAGTGAGAAATTATATTGAAAACAAAAACCAATTTTCGTTTTTTATTGTTGTATACAATATACTCTCACTCACTCACTTGTTTTTATTTTTTAAAAGCAGGCAGTTAGAATTAAATAAAACGTAATATTCAAATTAAAAACTCAAAATTGAAAAGCCTTTTATTTACAAAATTAAAGTTAGACCCCGAACACTTACTATTATATTGTCTTTATTTACTACAATTAAATATGTAATTTAAATCATTCTTATAAAATTATTTTTTGTTGTATACTATTTATTTTTTAAAAGTCTTTTGTATATAATAAAATATGTGTATACATAAATAAGTTTGTATTTAATTTGAATTATATATTAAGGCGTGTCGATTTTGGGAGAAAATTTTTTTTTCCCGATTTTGGCAAATGAGGGGGTCCAAAAATATGCCTTTTGATGTGTTTTATCCTAATTTGAAAGGTTTTTGCGTATTGATAAACATTAAGCTTGGTAAATTTGCGTTTGATAAAAATGTATATTGAAATTTCTGAAAAAAGTGATTACTTGTTATAAACCTAAAAAAAATGTTGTTTAAATGAACTTAAACCTTTTTATTTATATATTTTCTTTATTAAAAAACAGTAAAAAACATTTAAAGAGTTTAAACCAACAATATTCATTAAATCTTGCTTCGATTCATTCCTAGACATCATTGTTCTGCTTGCTTCCTGACCTCTAATGAATCCATCCCGTTTTTCATGGGTGTACACTTTGGCAGAAGCCTCTGTTAGTTGTTTCACACACCTCTCTATGGACTGTCCATGACATGGCCACTTTGGAACTTGCATTGGCTCTTCAACAAACTTTCTTATTTCGTATATTTTAAGTTTACACGTAAGCGGAGGTTCATAAACTTTTTCTTTATCTGACCAGTCTATAAGTTCTAACAGGGATGTTGCATTTAAATTTATTGCAGGTGTTATCATGGGCCGAACAGATAGATCCCCTAGTGTATCATCATCGCCATTCCTTATCTCAATTATTTTCTGAACCCCTGCCATCCTTTCTTCTTGATCCTCCGAGCATAAAAGTGTCTGAAGCACCATTTCACTAAATGCAAACCACGATGAACGTTTGATTGTTGGAAAAACAATATCGGCTACTGCCTACTCCTGAGATCTTAGGAGCTTCAATTGAAGAAGAATGTGACGAGGTCCTTCCAACCAAGAGAATTTCGATTTAATTGCAAACCAGCAGGGATAGTAAACACCGACAATGAATTCCACAAGAAGTTGTAACGTCTTCAAGTTACTGCCTTTAAGGCCATGTTTTGAAACCCATATGCGACAAATCCTATTTGCAGTTGTTAACCACCGAGAGTGGCTTACTGGGCCAATTTCTAAGAGTGCCAGATCGGTTGGAAGTGTACCATTTATTATGGCCTGGGTTATCCTGTACCCATAAGCCTGATCTGTAGAGAGATTTCTGACAATATCATCATTCAATGAAGCCAAAGGCTCTGGAAAGGATAATCTGACAAATGAGGGATTGATTTCAAGTTCAGTTGCAGTATCAAGCATGTTGCCAATCGTTCCACTCCACTTGTTGTTGGATAAAGTTTTTCCATCCAACTCTGTGATCAAGTGCCGCAGAGGTTACTCATAAGTATGAAGAGCACAAACCAGCCAGATGAGTTTACGATTCAGTTTTGCCTCAACCCAATGCATGACTCCTCCTTGCCAACCAGTGTTTACATTGGTTGAGTCACCACCAATAGCCTGTAAACTTGTATCAATGCTGTGTTTCTTAAGGAATTCGACAAGATGGTTAGCAATAACTTCAGCCGATTTTCTTTTTGTTACGTCTTTCTTTGGAGTAAAATGGCAAAGATACCTTCCGCCTGGCTCACTGCAAACCGTGTAATGCTCTTCTTTCACAATGCTTGGAAATTGATGACTTGAGTTATCTGCTTTTAACAGAACTTTAGTTGAATCTTTGCGTCCATCAAAGAAAATACATTTAATACTGCCTGTTTGGCATCGATCATGAAATTCTTCATCAAGCAATTTTATAACTTTTTCTTGTGCCCTTTTTACTTTACTGTGAATCAGGGTTGCCATCCGTCCTCTTTTCCCCGGACACCTTCCTTTTTTTTGGGATATCCGGGGCAGTCCTACTTCTTTTTCATCAAGTGTCCGGTGTTGTCCGGCTTTTTACACCTTCATTGTAAATTTGTTCCTGGATTTAAATCACAGTTCACAAAATTCATTAAAAAAAAAGATTTAGGTGCTCGGGTTTTTTTAAGATAGCTATGATTTAATTTTGGGGACGTAACGTGTCAAAAAGAGTACTTTTCTTTGAATGTGCCCAAAATTGAGCTCCCAAAAAAAATGGAACAAATAAGCAAAAGCAACCTTATCAATGTCGTTACTTTTGTTCAAATAAATACTTACTGCTCAAATGATTATATTAAAATTTTATTTTAAGATTATTTTTGGAAAGAAAAAAAAAATTATATCTTAAAAAAAGCACATCCCTCAAAGTTTTAGGATTTTTAAAAAACAGTTTGAAGTATTATATAAAAAAAAATCAGCAAAAAATAGGGTTTTGACTTAGTCCATTTTTAAAATTTGATATTTTGCATATAAATTTTTTCAATATATTTATTGTAGCCTCAAGTATTCTCTTTAAACTGATAAAAATCATCTTCGTATGTAAAGTAGTTTTCGAGATATTAAAAGAATAAGCTCAACACATTCGGCTTATTCGGCGATATTATGACAATTTGAATATGACATAACTTTTGAAAAAAAATTAAAAATTAGTTTTTCGTTGATATGTGTTCTTTATGGGATCAAATAAAACCTCTCGCCAAATTGCATTTAAATCGAAAGGGGTCGAGTCCCACTCTTGGTCGACTTGACATGGAATTACCAAAATTAAGTTTTTGTGTGCCGTCGTTAATTTTATTAATATTAGGTTGTTTAGAAAGTGTCCTCTTTTTTCGAACAAATGTCCTACATTTTTTATGCTGGCGTCCTCTTTTTCTCAAAATAGAAATGGCAAGCCTAACTGTGATCAACCACAAGTCTCCTATCACCTTCTGTTATTAAGCCAGCATCCAAAAAAGCAGCTGTTGTAATGGCAGCTGTAGCACGTAGGCCGACACCATACCTAATACTTTGCAATGCAACATTGCGCAATTGTAATGTATTATAATCACTTTTTCTTGAAGTAGAAGGGACATCAAAATCATCACATGAAATATGAAAATGTTCTTCAGATTCTTCACGCCAAGCACCAGTTGACTCATCACCATCTTCGGAGGAAATAAATTCACTTGTTTGTACTGTTAACTCTTTTTTCTTTTTCTGCTGATATTCCGAAATTCTTCGTAAATCATCTTCTTGCCTCTTCTGTTTCTTAATTTGTATTCTGTGATCACATAAATCCGGTAATCCAATTTGATGCTGTCCGACAGATCCAATCTTCTCTCTTTGACCCTTAATAAACACTAGTTCTTTGATAGGAATCTTCATACTCTTATAACAAGAGCAGGAGATGTGGACTTCATATTTACAGCCAGCTCCCCCTGGACATTTACCCTCGAACTCTGAACATAGCTTAATCTGACACTTGCAATTAAGTATGTCAAATAGCTTGTCTAATGTTGCTATGAAAGCCTCTTTCACTTCCAGTTTTCCTCTGCCAAGTGATATGTTTTTGGCCTTTTCCCAGATTTCCTCTATCTTCTTCAGAACTGTGACTCTCGAATTTAAAATTGGTACCACAAAACAACTGTTTGCTAGCTCCCACTTTTCGAGCACTTTAAAATAAGTATCCTTGGCAACAGTAGCTGCTGGGTAATTTCTGACATTCTCTCTACTTTGCTCTCTTAGCAGAAGTCCATATCTTAGAACATCACGAAGGGTTGGGAGTTCTGAAGGCAGCATATCTCGACCAGTTCCAATAAAGTTACTCATGTGAGTGGAAGTTGCCAGTCTTGTCTTTCTTTTACTAGTCATGGTCATCACAGTTTAAAGAAAAGAAAAAAAACTTTATGTACACACGTTTCCAATTTCACTTAAACACTGCCGAAATATGACTGCGCGTTTCAAATTTCACACACTAATAAACAAAAATGTACGGACAATAAAAATTACATAAGTAACATGGGATTCCCCTTTTTGACTATGTGGAAGCCAAATAATAGCTACAAAGACAATTTTTCAGTGTTAAAAACACGCAAAAAATAAAAACGCCATGCAATGTATTAAAAACGCTGTATTTCCTTTAATGAGCTTTTTTTGCTAAAGTTGTTCCGTATATATATATATATATATATATATACTTAACATTAGAGCAGAAAAATAGATAGAAATAATGATAGACAGAAAGAGAGTTTGCTGAGAATTTTAAATGAAACGTGAAAATATCTCGAATTTGAAGTAGCTATTTACCGAGCAAACCAATAAAATTGCTTGTTCTTGTAAATATAATTGTGAATAACAAACCAAAACACAACTTTTTGACACCCCTCATTTTTGGATATAGAAAGTAAAAAAAAATCGACACGCCTTATTATATATGTATGTATTTAATTAAAACTGTGAGGTATTAACACACGTATTTACATAACATAACAAACATATTTACATAACATACATATTTATTTACACATTTACATAAGTCGATCGGTGTACTAAAACCTGGTTCTTAAACTAATTTTGTGTTTGCTAAACACAACCAAGGCAAATTCATAGAGTTATGCTGGCTGTTGATTTTTTTATATGAATTTTTGTTTACTTATTTGTTCTAAATGTTCAACTAAGGGCCATTATTACAACTTACAAATAGTTATTTTTAGGATGCTATCTGACAGATAAATAGTTTTTGGTTATTACAAGTTAACATTAACCTAAAAAGTGACTGATAAGCTAACATCAGGTTTGTCCTCATGGTAACTTTACAAGTGAACTTGAAGATGCCATATTTTCTGCTGAAGATATGGTAACTTCAATGACAGTCTTAAATTACTCAACTTTTTCAAAAAACACAATTTAACACAAAAAACAAAACAATTTACCAATAAAACCAAAAATAAAGCACAAAAATTTACTTTTGTTTTTAATTAATAAATAAAACAAAACTAAGTCGTTGCCACTACGTATTTTAAACTTACATTTTTTATTTTATCGGACAGTTGTAATAATGGAAAAAACGAATTGGTCACTTTATCGTTCAAGATAGCTATTGTTCACGTTAACTATCAGCAACTTTATCATTAGGTTGTAATAATGGCCCTAAATATAAAACATTTACAGCCGGCATAACTCTCCTTAATGCATTACCTTATTATGTACCTTGCACACATCATACAATTTTTATGACACTGATTTACATTTTTACAACACTGATTTGATGTATGTAAGTATATATGTATGCATTAAAACCTTTCTTTAGGGGATGATATTTCATTTAATGAAATGTCTGGATAATTCATCAATCTTGCAAAAACTTCAGTAACTAAAATGGTCGTTTTTTAATATTAGTTTGCATTTAATTTTTTAATGCAATTTTTAATATAAAGGGTGTTTTTTTTAAGCTAGATAGAGCTTTAAATTGTAAAAAGTAACACAAAAAATTAAATTTTGATGAAATATTTTTTTTTATCGTTTCAGTATACTCTGACAAATCATCATGAATAGACTCACGCTTGAACAACGCTACGAAATTATCCAAATTCACTTTGAAAATAAGTCGTCGATTCGCGCAACTTATATTGCGCCTCATCGCTGAAATTGTGTTCAGCGATGAGGCGCATTTTTGGCTTAACGGGTTTGTTAATAAGCAAAATTGCCGCATATGGAGCGAGACCAATCCACAAGAGACCCTACAGACTCCATTACATTCAGAAAAATGCACCGTTTGGTGCGGTTTTCACGCTGGTGGCATCATCGGACCTTATTTCTTCAAAAATGAGGCCGGAGCTCGCGTTACGGTCAATGGAGATCGTTACCGCACCATGATCAATGATTTTTTGTTTGAAAATATGGATGACATTGATCCGGAGGAGATGTGGTTTCAACAGGATGGCGCTACGTGCCATACGGCGAACGCAACCATCGACTTATTGAAATCAAAATTTGGCGATAAGTTGATTTCGAGAAATGGACCTGTCAATTGGCCTTCAAGGTCGTGCGATTTGACACCTCTCGATTATTTCCTGTGGGGCTACGTGAAGTCACTGGTTTATGCTGATAAACCAGGAACAATTGACGCCTTGGAGGCCAGCATTGTTCGTGTTATTCGTGACATACGGCCAGCAGTGCTCGAAAAAGTGGCCCAAGTGGCCCAAGTTCCAGACACTTGACCCCTTATTTTTCTAAAGAACAACGTAAGTATTACATATATCTTGCATCTCTTTTAGTTTTGAAGATATAAGGTTACCGAATTTCCCCGTTTTTACCTTTTTTACCCCCTAAACATTCGAATTTCTAAAAATCCCGTCTTAGTGGATCGATTTGGGGAGTGACCAATCACTAGTCCAAATTTTAAGTTTCTAGGGTCAGCGGTTTTGGCTGGGCGATGATGAATGAGTCAGTCACTCACGCAACTCTTTTACGTATGTATATAGATTAATGCATGTATGTATAAGATAACTTTTTACCTTCGCTTTAAGATATATTATAATCGTCTCCACCATTGAGATTGACACCAATAACTCGCTTATTATATTAAAACGATGTTAAGTTTTTAAATTTGTATATTGAAAAATATTTAACACTAATGATTTAAATTTCTTTTTATATATTTATATATGTACTTCTATGCCTGCTGAATGCAAATAAACTGATTGAAATTTCTTTTGTTGCTTTTTAATCATAAAATTTCTTACGAAAACGATTTAAACATTAAAGTGCTGTTTTCACAACACAAGAAATTTAACGTGTAGTAAAATTTATATGAAAAGCACTCAGTTCTAAGAGTGATTTACATAAAAATTTTACTACACGTTCAATCACTTGTATAACATTTTCAACATATTATCATTAAAATATTTATTTAAATGTGTATGAGTGAATAATAACTAAATACATGACATTTCTGTCCTGGGGCCGAATTCTGGCAGTCGTGATCGAGTAATTTCTCGATTCGAAAGCAATTTTATCTCAGCCGATACTGAACGAATCAAATTTTTTTCAGTATTGTGAAACTCAAATTAATTCTTTACAACACTGAAAAAATAATTCCAATTCGTTCAGTATTGACTGCAATAATTAGATATTAAATTGCTTTCGAATCGAGAAATTACTCGATCACGACTGCCAGAATTAGGCCCCTGCTCTTTTGATTTTTTTAGTGATTGCAGAAGTTTACTTATTTATAATTAATTGTTTTTCTAGTGATGAGAAAGGAACATCTTTTAAAGATAAAGAAAAATTTTGATTGTTGGCCCTGTACAATTCTTTTGACAAAATGTTAACATCATTGCGATAACCTGTGAGATGTGAGCAAGTTTAAAAAGCCTATTACGATTTTAGGCATGATTTCCAAGAATGGACTTTATATAGGGCCTGTGGTAAATTATAAACTAATCTCTACGAAATTTTGTAGTGGCATTTTTAATTTTATGAAATTATGTTAGGAAAAATTTCATCACAAAAACATTATTCGTTGCGGTTTTAGTGTTTTCCAAAAGTGGGCTTTATGTGCACCTATGCACCGATCTTCATGAAATTTCGTATTAAAGCATAGGGCTATTACAAATGTATTCCATTGGGATCTATTACAAGTAGGGTTTTTTCCCGGGAATTCCCGTTTTCCCGGGATTTTTCTTGCGGGATCCCGGGAAATAAAAAATTCCTCATAATTTCAGAAAATAGCTATTTATACTTTGAAATTTAGTTTTCTATTCTCTAAAAATTAGCATCTGTGGATGGGTTGTGGATAAGATCAATTACAAGAAATGAGTACATATGTAAATCAATGTCTCCTGATGCAATAAATCTACTAAAAGCAGAATGGGCAGTGCAACAGTTGGTAATTATTACAGCGTTAATAAAGTACATTAATTCAAAATAAGATGCAGGCAGTAAAGTCTCATTGCCCATGAACAAGTCTTAAAAATAGGAGATACCTAAACATATCGCTCCTTTATTGCAACATAGTAATATCTACAAAAACAAACGATCTAGGCAAAATGCGATTAAAGTTTTCAAAATGTACCGACTTAAAGATTGATGCTATTTTTGCATCTACCTTGACATATATTTGACTGATATAGACGTTGTTTATAAAAAAGAAAAAATTGCTTCTGATTGTGTATCCGAAGCATGGGTGCACTTTTAACTATATGTCCAACCTGGGTAAAAAATGAACGAAATTTTTCGGAAACATGATAATTAGTAAATAAAATCAGGAATATACTTTTTTAAAAATTACTAAGCGCTTTGAGTGTGTCAGTTATTTCCTAAGCCGTTAAAAAATGTTATATATTCCTTTAAAATATTTTATCTAAATTGTTATGTTTATGTTATCTTTTTATCTTGTATCCAGAGCATAATAATACTGAATAAATGCATAATAATAGGGAATAAAGGCGTGAGATAATAATAATTCAAGTTCCTATTTCAATCTTCAATTAATTTCCCAGTAAAAACTTCGCCAACAAAATAATGTGTTGAGTAATCAGAAAAACATAAGAGCACTACTTACAATTCTACTAAAAGAACCAATGAATTTTACAAGGGATGTCCCAAAATGAACGCATTTTGTACTTTAATACATTCAGAAAAAAGTAGTTATAGAAGCTGTTATAGATGTAGTTATAGAAAAAAGCTGCTAAATAATGGGTTAAAGAAACTATTCATTTTGAAAAAGTAAGCGTATTTTTTTCTGGGTTTTTAGTATTGAACCATTTATTTTAAGTCTTTGTAAACAAGTTCCCTTACGTTTTTTTATAAAAGTTTTTTCATTTATTAATAACAAAATTTACTTTGTATTATTAATATGGAGCGGGATCCCGGGAAATTCAAAAAAATTTCCCGCTTTCCCGGGAAACGAAAAAGTCCGGGAAAAAAAACTCTTATTACAAGCTATTAGTTTTATTTCGTTCCAGGATTTTCTTGTAGTTGCTACCTCAGAATCCAACTGTCTTCTCCACGTGTGGGCGGATCTTCGTCTTCTTCTAGTACCCTGTGGATTCCAATCAATGGCTGCCCGTATTGGGTCATCTGCTGGTTTACGTGACCTAGCCAATTCCACTTACGTCTTAGTATTTCGGTGCGCAGAGGAGCTTGTTTTGTGACTGTGCATAGGTCGAAGTTGGATATCACGTTTGGCCAAAATATTTCCAAAATTCTCCTCAGAAATTTATTGGTAAAAACTTGAAGTGAAGTTATGTCGCGTGCAGCAGCATTCCAAGTTTCACATCCATACAATAGGGTTGACTTTACACTGAAGTTTAATAAGCTGATTTTCGTTTTACTTGATATATGAGAAGCCTTACATACAGTACGCAGGAGGTCAAAGGAGCGCCGGGCACAGTTGATATGGTTTACTATATCCTCACTAGATCCTCCATTGTTACTGATTATGCCGCCGAGATAGCAGAAGCTGTTAATATCCTCAAGCATGATACCATTCACCTCAAGGTGCTGCTTGTTTTCAGTGATCACACGCATGGATTTAGTCTTGGATATGTTTATTTTCAGTCCTGCTTTCGCTGTCGCCGCTTCTAGCAGCCGTAGCTTTCGAGACATGTCGCTGTACGTGTGTGCCAGGACACAGATGTCATCGGCATAATCTAAGTCACCTAGCCGCTTGTGTAGGCTCCATTGAATTCCAGAGGAGTTTTCTGTTGCGGTCTTCATCACCACATCAAGACCAATGTTAAAAAGTAGAGGTGACATAACGCAACCCTGCCGTATCCCGGTGTTTACATTTATTATATTGCCAAGATTGTACATGTAGACCCATTTTATATACTTCTAATAAGCGAGACAAGTTTCAGTGGGGTGCCTTTCATTCTAATGCCTTCTATATGGTGTAATGGGCGAGCTTATCAAATGCTTTTTCGAAGTCTATGAAAACTAGATAGAAGGGGAATCTCCACTCCACAGACTGTTCAACGATTACTCTTAGGGTATTCACTTAGTCCACACAGGATTTTCGGGGTCGAAAGCCAGCTTGTACCGGAAGGGACCTGGTTCCAAGGCACTGAGTTGGCCTGTGATGATATGCGCTACCAACTTATTTACCATACTCAGAAGAGTGATTACTCTTCAGTTGTTGCATTCCAACAAATTTTCCTTTTTTGGTGCTTTCACAATTCTTCGATTTTTCGACATTTCTGGCGCGATGTTATCGGTTCCCGGGGCTTTGTTAAGCTTTAAGGCCATGATAGCTTTGCTAACTTCCATCAGTGATGGGCTTTCAGTGGATATATCAGGCCTTACCGGATGTCCTGCACAGTTGCATATATTTACGTTAGGTTGACTTGGTGTCTTAACGAGTTCCGTGTAGTGGTTTGTCCAAATATCCAGTTGTTGTGTTTTTGAGGTCACTAGTTCGCCCGAGCTGTTCTTAAGCGGCCTTGTGGAAGCCATAGATTTTGTAGTCAACTTCTTCGCTATGTGGTAGAGATCTCTGGTGCGGTTTGTAGCAGCTGCAGCTTGCGCTTCTTTCGCCAGACCATCAGTATACGCTCTTTTATCTCAACGTGCACTTCACTTGACCTGTTTGTCTAGCTCACAGTGTGTTTTCGCAAACTCAGACTTTTGGCTACGCGTTTTTGCACTATTTAGCAAACCTTAAGCTGACGTCCTGTCTTCAATCAGCTGCCACGTTAGTTCGGACATCCACGGTTTTCTTTTATGCTGAAGGTACGCTTTACTTGGTCCCAGTCATTCATGTTTATAACATTGTGCGACAGGGGCCTGTGACAATTAAGCCACGTTGAACTTACGTGCAGTGGTCTGGATGGATTTTTTGGTGGCTGCTAGCTTAATGCGCATTGTACCCACAAGGAGATGATGGTCGCTGCTGATGTCTGCACCCCTTTTGTTTCGCACGTCCAGATCCCCTCCACACTTTACTTATGGTTATGTGGTCGATCTGATTTTCAGTCACGTGATCAGGGGACACCCACGTTGCTTGATGTATGGTCCTGTGATAACCATGTTATATTTAGCGCACAACTCTGTAAAAAGTTCCTCATTCCTGCCCATGGAGCCGCTACCATGTCTACCCATCACGTTTTCTAGGTTGGTGCTTAAGGAACCAACTTGTGCGTTAAAGTCTCCCCTCAGAATCATGATGTCGCCTTGATGGACAGACGACATAGTCCTATCTAGCTGACTATAGAACTCTTTCTTAAAGCTGCCCTCAGCCAACTCTGTGGGTGCGTAGCACTGTATTCAAGTAAGCTTTCGGGCTCTTGTTCGGAATCTAGCTGTAATGATTCTATCGCTGTGTGGTTTCAAGTCGATAAGAAAATCGGTAGCCTCTTTGGATAAGAGAAAGCCGACTCCACTAGACCTTGGCTCAGATGTATGTTTTCCTGAGTATAAAAAAAGTAAGTCCATATGAGGTTTTAACTTCGCAGGATTCAGCGCAACGAGTTCAATTAAGCACTTATATTAACAGCTTGTATTCCAAGAATGCACTGCATAATTGAGTGAGCCTGGAAGGTTCGCTGAGTGTCCGTACATTCCATGCTCCAATTCTTATCCGTTTTTTCATGACAATAGTCATCATCATTTGATCCGTTTTCAATACATTTTGTGTGGTTTCATTAATCAATTTCAGTTTAGGATGTACCGGTGATTAGCCGTTAGCATCCGAGTCTGGTATCGTGATTGCCGAATGGAGCCTCCAGACATGCTTTTGGTATCACAACAAGCGATGTAAGATTTCGTTTTTGATGGCGCCAATTGCTCGCCATGACATCACAAGGATCAAAGGCATACTCGGTATTTGTAAGAACCCGAAAGACCCGCCGACACTCTCCCCTTGTGACCGCTGACTTTCCAGAGGCAGCTAACCAGCATATTATACGGGCCGTATCCCTATCCGCAACCTGTGACGCGTCCGGTAGCACTCAGCTATGCTTCCAACAGGCGGGTAATAAGCCACACAAGATCATAAAAATAATGTATGGAATATTATCCCCGATAGGCCGGTTCACGTTTAAATCCATAATTATTTTTCTATTAAACCAATTGTGCGCGGTTTGAATACCAAATTGTTCTTTTCTAATGAGACTTTTGAAATTGAAAGCACAGCCGCGAATAACGTTGTTAGTGACAAAATTATTCTTTTTCAGGAGAGCAACCAAGCGTTTTAAAAAGGCATGATTACGTAAACTTGAATTTTAAATTACATGCGAATTAACAGTTTATAATTTTTATGTTAGTGGAAAAACGTTTCATATCCACAATCGCGAAGTCAGTTAAAACGTTTTTCCATCACCCAAGCGGCTTTTCAAACGTTATTTAACGTTGCAAAACCATTTCGTTTGTATTATTTTATTAGTAACTTTCAACTAGTGTTTTTCATACGGGGTTTCCCGTAACAAAAATCCCTGGATCCCACACAATTTTCGGGAAAAAATTCCCGGGAAATTGGTGCGCGAAACCCTGGGACTTTTTTTATTAAATTATGGCCACTTTACCTTTGATATAATTGTAAAGAAGTTACAAAAAAAGAGGTTCACACTTGCTTTAAGGAATTTAATGATTTTATATGCAGAGCAACTGCAGAAAAGATTTTTTGGATTATGGAAATGAAGTAAAAATTATTTCTGCTGGTGACTAAAGTGAAGAATTACCATTTAAGGAAATTTTGAACGCAGCAATTAGTAAAGAAAATGCTAATTTTATTAAAAAAAAAATAATTTGCTTATATGTAACATTATTTTATTCCCAAAAAAGGTTTGGCAACATTATTCGCGGCTTTGCTTCAGTTACTGAAGGACCAAAAGTACTCAGTATACCCTGATTCACTAATCGTGGTGAATGGTTGTTTAAACATTAATAAGTTGTGGGTCATGTTGTTTTATTAATTAGGGCTGTGTATGTGAAAAAGACGTGTTGTTAAAAAAATTGTCATTAAAGGCCAAAATATAATTGGAAAGTATTATTTTAACGCTGTCAAATATAACAACATTTTAATTTTAGATAAACAAGATTTTTGAATACCTGGTTTTGTTGATTTTGCTCTGCCATTGCTTTCTCTTTAGCTTGTCGTTTACACTTGTATCTATGATTTTGAAACCATATTTTAACCTGAAAAAATATTTAAACTTTTTAAGTGACTTAATACTTTAAAATTACTTAAATAACTAAAATATTGTTACGTTTTTTCTTTATATAACGCGTTTTGGCAAATAAACCTTTATAATAAACCTTTGAATTATTTTAATTGCATCCCATCATAAACACACACACTTTTCTACTTTAACAATCTTTATTGTTAATTAGACAACAGGATTAAAAATCTTTTCCAATTTTATTAAGCACTGAACCACACTAGTGTGTTGCCCTGTACTTAAAAAAGTATGTGTAGTGGATTACAATAAAATTATGCATAACAATTATAAACTAACACAACTTACAATTAAAACTTATAAAAAATAAAACAGGCTCAGATTCCGCTTTTCCATTATGGACTAGCCGTTCTAAATGTACCACCTTTATTTCGATTTTGGACTATTATATTTCTGAATTCGAAATACGACGACATTGTTTTCTTTATAGCCTTATATGGTAGTTTAAGAGATAATCCATTCTTTTGCTGTGGATATAAAAGCAAAACCTTTTGGCAATTATTAAATCCTTTATTTTGTCACTGGGCGTATTTTTATTATTTCCAAGCATACCTATAGATCTTACAATAAATATAAAACTTAGAAAAAAAGCTACAGCTATTAAGTAAAATAAGTGCGGGTGATGTGGTACATTGCTGTTTTTTACCAATCTAAATGGTTTGCCGCTTTCAACAAATTAAGAGAGCTTTGATGTGTTATATTTTTTCAAGACATTCTAAGCAGTGTTTAAAAACTAGACTCCACGTAGTAACGAAAAAACACAAAATAGTCTAGTTAAAAAATGTTAAAAACTAGTAGTCGTTAATTTACTATTACTAGCGCTACCGTTACATTTTAGTATTGGTAGATGTAGTAATAGTGCAAAAAGAAAAGAATTGGAGCAGCATTGTAAAAAGATGTTTACTCCTGCCGCTACCTTTTACTGTTAAAGTAGTTTTATTTTTTATAGAAGTTATAGAAGGAGTAGATAACCTAGTATTTGAAGTAGCAGAAGAATAACATTAAGGTAGTTGTTTGATAACATTGAATCAGTTTTAGAATAACTTTGAAGTAGTATGTTAATAATATTGAAGCAGTCATAAAATAACATTTTGGTAAAAGCAGAAGTAATAAAAACCTAAATTCTTTAGCAAAATAAGTACGTGTGTGTTTTTATCAATGTTGCCAGAAAATCACCATTTCAAAACATAAATCTCCAATTTTGTAAGCTCATAACAGACATGGAACAAAAATTTTAAAATTTAATTAAATTTATCAATTTTTAATTTTTGAAATTAAAATGTTCTTATATAAAATATTGAGATTATCGATTGTTTTTTTATGAATTGATAATTGCAACTACATACTTACACATTTTTTATTTTGGCTTGTTTTGCTTATAGTGCATTTACACCTACGCTATAAACAGGTTATAAGTTGTTTATGATGATAAACTAGTTTAAAAAAATTGTTTATTCATACAAATTATTAACACGTTTGTAACTAGCTTTTGAGATAAACTTGTTACAAACAATCAGCTTTTGTTAATGCAATTCGGTATTTTTAAATTTTGTTCTGGCAACGCTAGTGATATTTGACATTTCCACAAAAATAAAATAAAAATTAGGTGAAAAAAAAATTTTCTTTTATCTGTGAAAAAAGCCAAAACAATAAGAAAAATAAACAAAGAAAAGTGTTTAAAAAAATTCCAAATTTATAAGAAATGTTAGTTTTTTTTTTGATATGGACAACGGAAATAAAAGGTTTGTTTATATGTGCATATGTACCTACATCAACGTTTTTATACCCTCCACCACAATTAGTTGTGAAGAGGGTATACTAAGTTTGTCATTCCGTGTGAAACTTTTTTATTATTCATCTCAGACCCCATAAAGTATATATATTCTGGCTGCTTGAGTAATTCTAAGTCGATTTAGCCATGTCCGTCTGTTGAAAACACGCTCACTTTCGAAAAACTCAAAAGAAATAAACAAACTAGGTGTCAAATTGCTTGTAGTTATCCTAAGCAGTTTGGGATTGAATTTCAGCAAAATCGGTTCAGTAGGACCAGAGCTATGAATCAAAATGTGGAACCACCACCTTCAAAAACTTGATAATTTTGTTACAAAAACTAACATAAATGATGCAAAAATGCACGGAATGACATAAGATTTTGCACAAGTCCGTTTTATTCGACTAGAAATGACACTGTAAAATTTCGTGAAGATCGGTACATAATTTACCCTAGGCCCCATATATGCCCTACTCCCGGAAAACAGTTTAGTCTCCTAAAACCATAATTAATAACAAATCGTCACAGTTTAAGATAATAATAATAAAAAGACATCATACAGATATTACTCCTTAAACATTCGAACTGTCGGTGGAGGGTATCAAAGATTCGGCACAGCCGAATATAGCACTCTAACTTATTTTTTAAACATTAGGGATACAAATGTTATGACTTGTCAAAGATAAGCAACTTAAACGGTATATTTTATGAAAGTAGCTTACGCTCATTAACTAGTTTGAAAATTACAAGTGTAAATGCACTATAACTCAGAACCTAATCTATAAGTTTCATTGACTTTAAATTACATGTTTATTTTTATCACCGTTGTTATTTATATGATATTTGTAGATTCGGCAGAAATACGGTTCAATGTATTATTAATAGTTTTTGAAAAATAGGCAGTCAGCATATCTCTAATAAACAGTCATAATTGTAAAATTAGTATATAAGTTGAAAAAAATTATTAATAAAATTACTCTTATTCTGAAAGTAACCAAAGACTTTTATTAAGAACAAGCAACATAGTTCAAGTGCTATTGTTGTTACCCAAAACCATAAATCAATCACAACATAGTTTAAGTGCAATTGATGTCCCCCAAACCATAAAGCAGTTGCAACGTAGCTTTAGCGCTATTGTTGTAACACAAAATAACTTCAATACAGTGTTAAGGCTGATATTGAACATTTTGGTGACCCCGACGTGATCCTGTACCAGGCACAATATTTCAACATTTTTAACACTTAACATAACTAAGTCAACAATGGTCTCATTTGAAGAGCTGGTTGGTAGGCAGAAGGAAATAGGAGAACGGATTGAAACAATAATCCGAAACTTCAAGAAGGATTCTGCCACAAGGAAGAATTACATCGAGTATTTTCAAGAAAGGCTTCAAAGGCTGGATGAAGAGTGGTTAGAATTTGAAACCAACGCAAACACAATTCGCCTGATGGAAAACCTTCAGCTAGACCACAACTTCTCTAAGAACTACTACAACGCAATTATGGATGCCGTTTTACAATACAAAGACATATTTGAATCATCTTCTAATATCTGAGATAAGTGACGAGTCTGTGAATCAAGGCTACAACATTAAGCAATTTATCAAGTTGATAACCGATGTACGAAACGCATTGAGATCCATCACTAACTTCACCACACCCCAACCAAACTCTGGATATACTAATAGTCAGTCAGAGTCAATTCCAATACCAACAATAACATTACCAAAATTTGACGGTAATTATTCAATCTGGCAAGAATTCCACGACTTATTTTCATTTTTGGTATATAAAAACGCATCTAGTGGGGGAAGCTGCAAACCTTATAAAACACTTCACGGCCACTGGAGAAAACTTCGATGCTTCATGGTCAACCATAGTAGATTGCTACCACAACAAAAGGTTGTTGGTTAGCACACTGATTCAAGAGCTGATAGATACACCAACCAAGACGTCAGTCAATAATTATAAAAGCCTACATGACGAAACAAAGGAAACAACCTTGAAATAGACACATCAACATTAATTAATTAATTTGGGCACCGTAACATTACGTTTGGTTCATCCCACAGCGCCAGTTCTGCTTTGATGCAATTTTTTACGTAGCAAATGAATTAAGTACATTATGAGAAAACACAACCCAACAATTAAAGAATTTTTAAAATTTCTAGAAAGACATTTCCAATCCATGGAATCTGTGGCCGAAAAAGAAAAGTCAGCACACTTCAAGTCAAGCGTGTGAACCTCCATCACATCATAGCGCCAATGCGACTCATGATGTATTATATGCAAAAATGGAAATCACCCATGTAAAAGCTTTCTTCAGCAGTGAGGCTTCAATTTGTTCAAAACAAAAGCGCTGTGTGAAGTTGCATGAAGTGCAACAATAAACCCAACACTCTTTTGCATCTGGAAGACACCAAGCAGAACCGAGTCGCCCCAACAGCAAATATGCCACAGAAACCGAATTCAGAAGAAAGCTTAGTATCAACCGTCAGGGCACAACCAATTCATCAAAACGCCACATCGCTTGTCGCTTCCAACCACTATCGAACAAGTAATTAATTAAATGTCTTGGAATCTTACCAAAACCAACCAAAATCTGCATCAGCGGGATCGGATAAAGCAACACTAGAGTGCAACATCGTGTAAACATAGCCTTACACTCGCGCATAAACAACTTTAATACGCGAATTGAAGCTTCAGTCCTTCCACAAATAATTTCGCCTCAACCCTCGCAACCAATTAACATTGACCACTGATCAATTTCCAAAGACATGGTGATAAAGTAGACGTTTTACTGGGTCTACTGATAAAGTAGACGTTTTACTGGGAGCAGAATTTTACCACCAACTAATGTCAGTGGGACAGGTCAAACTTGGTAAGGATTTGCCGATTCTACAAAATAAGTTATTGGGTTGGGTTATTTCGGGGAAGGTAGAATGTATAGTTGTCAGTCGATTAAGAATAATCCGATTAATCTATTAAACAAAACCAAGCTCTTTTTCAAATAATTTTAAAATGGCGATTTTCGAATAACGAATAAATCGATTAATCAATGTCGATTAATCGAACAATTTTTTTATTTAAAATAAATTATATAAAGGCTTGGAATTTGATTTATTCTAATACGTTTTTAGTGATTTTATACAAAATGTAGGAAAGTTAAAAAATATTGTAGCATAGCTGTAATTAATCTCAATGTTTATTAAGCAAAAATACTGTTGAGTACTCATAGTATTTCAAAAATGTATTTTATGTTCTTATTGAACAAATCTTTGACACAAAAATTGTATCAACAATTTTCTTTTTAAGTCAAACGTTAAAAAAAATTCAAGGAAGGGGAGTTTTCAATTTTGTGTGAAAAACTTAGAAATAAACAAAAAGCTAAAAAAATAAAGAATTGATCTATATATATAAATCATATCATGAAAGTAGAAAATTTTGTTATTGTATTAACCTTTTTTTTAATTATATATATTATTACCATTTGCCTAAGAGTCACAATATTACCATTGAAAACGATGTAGTGGAAGATAATCCAACGGCATCAAAAAATGTCGAACTTGGTCCAATAGAAAAATACATAAAGAGAGATAGCGGTTGCTCTATAGAAGAAATTGTATGCAAAAGTTTGGCTGATAATGACAGGTCTGCCAACGCCAAAGTAATATCGGATTATTGTGGAATTAATTGTTTCACAATGCCTTTAAATAATACAACCATATGGAGTTTAGATGAAAAGTTTTACGTTTAAGCGAAAGAAGAAGAGAAGAAGCAGATTTTAGTAAAAATAAAGAAGAACATGGAATTTTCTATAGTTGTAGATGAACGGATGAATAACTTATTAAAAATACGTTATTTTTTTTGTATAAAAATAATTTTGTTTTATTCGATATTCTCATCGATTAATCGAATAATTTTATAGATTTAATCGTTTGATCGAACGAACAAAAACAATTATTTGAATTATTCAAACAAAGTTGAAATGCGAATAATTGACGACTCTAGTAGGAGGACACGAATCTTCAGCTGCCATGCGTGGAATGTGCACTAAAGACGATACCAATTTAGAAAATATCATTGCTCAACTTTGGGAGCTCGAGAATCTAAACCAATTTAACAAACGCCTGTCGACCTCAGACAAACAGTGCGAAGATCATTTTACAAACTCATAAAATTGACACGAATGGAAGATGCATGGTAAAAATTCCATTCTGCGACAACCTTGATACAAAATAGCATTCCACAGGTTTCTTTCACTGGAAAGAAGGATAGCCAAGGCACCCGAAATAAAGGCACAGTACGTAAACTTTATGAAGTAGTATGGAGCTTTAGGGCATATGACACAAATAGACATAAATACCACTTGCAAACCAAACTACTTCATTCCGCACCACATTATATTGCGGCCTTATAGCTTAACCACAAAATTACGAGTGGTCTTCGACGCTTCAACAAAAACTTTTTCGAACTTAGCACTAAATGATTTGATGTATACAGGGCCCAAAATTTAAAGCGAGCTGTTCTAAATACTACTTTGGTTTCGGCTACCACGTTTCGTATTCACAACGGACATTGAGAAGATGTATCGCCAGATGCTAATACTCCTAGACGACAGAAGGTTTTAAATTATCATCTGGAGGGAAGACCCAACGAGGCCAATAAAATACTACCAGCTAAGCACGATCATCTGTACCATACTTAGCAACAAAATGTCTGGAAAAAATTGGTAAATCAAACCAAACAAAGTGCCCCTATGGAGCCCAGTTCTTGCTTGATAATTTTTAAGTGGATGATGGAATCGGGGGAAATGATAACTTGCATACAGCTTTAACAATGCAAACAGAATTTAAACACATAAGCTACAAAAATGGACCGCAATCACCCAACGTTGCTACAAAACACCGTAGAAAAACAACAAGAAGTAAATTTTTAGTTCACCAACGAAAATAACCAAACGGTCAAAACCCTTGGACTAGAATGCATGCCAAAAACTTATCAATTCTGTGTTAAAGTCTGCTTAAGGGAAATTCTGCAGGTTGATTTCCTCAGATTTAGCTAGGCTTTTTGATGCTTTGGGGTTATTATCAATGATTGTTGTCACGGCAAAAGTATTTATTCGAGAGTTGTGGCAACAAAAACTAGGCTGGGATGACGAGCTACCTGGAGACCTTCGCGCAAGATGGATGACCTTCCGCAGTGAACTAAAACATGGTAACAATCTAAAATTGTCTCGACACATGTTCGAAGGACAAATATCGTCAAAAATACAAATTCATGCCTTTGCAGATGCATCAGGTGCAGTCGTCTACATCAGATCAGTCATCAAAAACAAGCAAATTATAGTTCGACTACTATGTGCAAAATCACGGGTAGCACCCTAAAAGCACCAGACTCTTCCTCGCCTCGAACTTTTGCATAGCACTGTTAGCCGCTCAGTTAACATCAAGGGTTAAAAGGGACTTACAACTTCAAAATACCCCCACATACTTATGGACAGACTCTGAGATCGTCTTGGTCTGGATCCATTCACCATCGTCATCATACCATAGCTGCAATACAAGAATTGTTTATCGCTGAACAATGGCGACATGTAAGATCAAAGGATAACCCCGCAGACGTTCTGCCACGTGGCCTTTCGCCAAGAAAATTAGCAAAATGGGTACAAAAATTCTCAAAATCTCAAGCCATCAGTGACGACATTGACATGGAACGGAAGAAAATAACTATTGTCACAACTGCAAGCGATACCTCAACAAGTATAATCTGCGCTATACACAATAATGGATCTTTCAGAACACTGCAAAGAGTGACAGGATACATCCCCAGATTTATCAATAATACCAGAAAGCATCAACAACGCAAATTTAAGTTATTATTTCATGAACTGGACCAAGCTGTTGTGGTTATCATATGGGCAATGCAACAGTCAGACTTTGATGAAGAATTAAAATATTTGAAAAACATAAGGTGGTGAACAAAGAACGCTTAGAATCATCAACATTACCGTATGACGCAAAGCACCCAATGTGAATTCCTTATAATTACCCAATATCGAAATTACTAATTACTAAACAGATGGTACATGTGAACAATCGACACTGTGGACCGCAAGCACTGTTAGCTCAATTGAAGCACAGCCGCGAATAACGTTTTAAGTTACAAAATAACTATTTTTCAGGAGAGAGAGATTATTAAAAATAATGATAATAAAAACGTTTATGCAAAATATCAAGAAATTTCAAATTTAAATTACATGCAAATTAACAGTTTATAACTTTTTTTTAG
This sequence comes from Pollenia griseotomentosa, assembly GCA_963931875.1. Classification (NCBI taxonomy): domain Eukaryota; kingdom Metazoa; phylum Arthropoda; class Insecta; order Diptera; family Polleniidae; genus Pollenia; species Pollenia griseotomentosa. The sequence goes on from OZ007560.1 coordinate 159,199,509, forward strand.
TGGAAAAACGTGGAAAAACGTTTCATATCCACAATCGCGTTGTCATTTAAAACGTTATTCCACGTTTCAAAACCATTTACTTTGTATCATTTTGTAAGTAACTTACAACGTTCTTCCACTAGTTGACTCTTTGTATGTCATTTTGAAGGCGTTAAGGTGCAAAATTTTGGGTGATTTAAGGTTTAAACAGTGTAAGAGAGTAATCGGTAATCTGCAAAAAAACAGTTTTTGCAAAAAGTTGCTTTTACAACGTAATTCGGGGCTGTGCTTCAATTGTGCAAAACTGCATCAAATATACAAAAGCTAAGCCAAAATTGCTTAGCCAAATTATGGGAAACTTGCCATCAACGCGAATCACCCCAGCTCAGCAATTCATCAACTCTGGCGTTGACTTTTGTGGACCATTCTGGATTCGTTATAAAATAAGAGGAAAAAAGCCTCAAAAGGCCTACATCGCTGTGTTTTGCTACTAAAGCTGTGCACTAAGAATTAGTGAGTGATTTAACCACTGAAGCCTTTGTTGGCGCATTGAAGCGATTCACAAGCCGCAGAAATCTGTACTGTGACAACGCAAAAAATTTCGTTGGTACAACAAATCAAATTAAGGAGATGCCAGAATCACTGGATGCAAATGCAGCTCATGAAAAAATCAGCAAAGAATGTACCTCCAGGGGGATCTTGTTTCATTTCATCATACCAAGAGCGCCCCACTTTGGAGGCTTATGGGAAGCTGCAGTTAAATCAGCAAAACCCTTTCAAGTGAGAAGTGTATCAACAGCAACATTAACCTACGAAGAACTTGAAACTGTGGTAAAAGAGATTGAAGGTATTCTTATGGTGTTTTCTTTTCTACAAAAAAATGTGACATTTTATTTTAAAAAAATTCAATTTGGTGCCTGTTTCTTAAACATTTTGTTCCCGAAAGGGGTGGCTTCTTTTTTTTCAATAAACTCATCCTTTTCGGGAGCAAAATTTTTAAGAAACAGACACCAAATTGCATTTTTTTAAATAAAATGTCACACTTTTTTGTAGAAAAGAAAACACCATTAATTGATGCAGTGCCATTAAGCCGTAGGCAATAAAGCCATATGGCCTTATTTCTCAATGGAATGAGAAATAAAACCACATGGCTTTATTACCATCATCAAGTGCAATATCACCATACTCGCTTAGTAACCAAAGTGTTAATAAAGCCGGCTTAGCTAACTAAAGCGTATATGCGTAGTGTGCCTTCGTTCAGAAACAAGGCAGATTTTAGAAGCTTTACTTAGCGAAACCGGTACTTGTTATACCATAAAGGAGAAAATCCTTACGTACGTCCGAAGGCCGTCTGTGCAGAAATGCTTTAGTTAGCGAAGCCGATACTTGTTTTACCATAGAGGAGAAAATCCTCGCGCCCGGCCAAAGTCCGGCTATGCCGTGACACTTTAGTTAGCGCCGCCGGTATTTGTTATACCATAGAGGAGAAAATTCTTGCGCCCATAAGTGTTTTCGTTATATTTTTATTATATACACCCTTACATTCCTTACATGGAAATAAAGCCATATGGCCTTCACTCCATTGAGAAATAAGGGCATATGGCCTTATAAAACAGCACCTTCTTAATTCTCTCCTAAAAAGTCCAATGTCGGACAATCCGAATGATTTGGCTGCATTAACTCCGGGTCATTTTCTCATTGGGTAACTTCTCAATGCCCAAGTAGACATAGGAGACACACAACCAAAAATCAACGTGCTGACTAGATGGAAGTTGGTTACTCATATAAAAGAAGAGTTCTGGAGAAGATGGTCGCGAGAGTATCTATGTGAACTTCAATACCGCCATAAGTGGAAAACATAAAAAAATAACATAAGACCTGGTGATATGGTCATCATAAAAGAAGATAACACAACACCCTTACAGTGGCCGTTAGGAAGGATTGTAAAGATACATCAAGGAGATGGCGGTTTCGTGCGAGTAGATGATATCAGGTCATCAAAAGGTGTTTCCAAAAGACCAATTGCTCGATTAGCACCACTACCAATCAATAATACGGAATCTTGTGTAACCACTAACCAAGACGACTCCCAAGAACTTACAACGTCTCAAAACAATGATATGATATTCCCAAAAAGAAAAGGTGTGTCTCTATAAATCACAACATCTTCACCGTCATGATAGCAATAATGCTACTTCCGTTAATATTAGGAGCACAAGTGACATCATCAGTCCATTACTCCTGACTCCCAGCCAATTACAACATGAAGTCGAAAAAATAGGATTCCATCTACCTTTGTCGCTAGATTTACATGTAAACCAAGAAGATACTCTACAGTTGCACAAGCTAATGAAGGTCAAGGGAGGATGAAAACACAGTAATTTTTAGCATGACCTTACCATTAATAGAACATGATTGGTTTGACATCTTCAACCTAGTCCCAATATCAAATTGGGTCAACACATTGATCTCAATTAAACCGTGTTCGCCTTTTTTGATTATCAACAGTGCACGCAACCAGTATTGTTCTCTTAGTAATACCGAACTCAACACGTGCTCACTTCTTACAAAGGGGCGATATCTCTGTGCTAAGCCTTAAATAAAATATGAACAAGGTTCATCAGCATGTAGCTGTGAAATAAATCTATTTCAACAATTTAACAATTCTACAAACCTCTTTGAACGTACAAAAAATGCTTCAGCTGTCAAACCAAATCATCATACAACCATTGGTTACACATCATTACTAAGCATCCTAATTTTCCTCACAAGAAGACACAAATCTACAAAATTACAATTTCCACACCTCGCCAACAACAATCAACCTCAGGGGCCTGATTCTGGCAGTCGTGATCGTTTATTTTCTCGATTCGAAAGCAATTTAATATCTAATTATTTCAGTAAATACTGAACGAATCGGAATTATTTTTTTAGTGTTGTAAAGAATTAATTTGAGTTTCACAATACTGAAAAAATAATTTCGATTCGTTTAGTATCGACTGAAAGAATTAGAAATAAAATTGCTTTCGAATCGAGAAAATAGGCCCCAGAGTTTACCCTCCACATTGAATATTCATTAACAACTGACTAAATAAAAGCAAAGCATCCACACAACCTTAATCAGATGATCAGAAATGCCAGCTCAGTACAAAATACATGAAATCTTCACCAACCCTTTGGTCGGTTCTTGAAAAAAAGTAATTGTTTATTATTTTGTTTTAAGCTACATTCAACGAGGGAGGGGGGGTAAGAGTATTAACACATATTTTGGTTTTTTGTTTTGAGTTTACATATTTTTTTTTTTTTTGTTTTGTTTATAATTGAAATGTAATACTTAATATTTGTTGTTCTTTAATTTATTGATAATTGCAACTACATACATATTTTTTTATCTTGGGTTGTTTTGCTTACTCAGTAATCTATAAGTTTCATTGACTTTAAATTGCATGTTTATTTTTATCACAGTTGTTATTTATATGATATTTGTAGATTCGGCAGGAATACGGTTCAGTGTATATGTATGTAAACAGTCATAATTGTAATATTAGTATATAACTTGCAAAAAATTATAATTAAAATTACTCTTTTTTTGAAAATAAGCAAAGACTTTTTTAAGAGCAAGCAACATAGTTCAAGTGCTATTGTTGTCACCCAAAACCACAAATCAATCACAACATAGTTTAAGTGCTATTGTTGTCACCCAAACCATAAAACAGTTCTAACGTAGTTTAAGTGCTATCGTTGTAACACAAAATAACTTTAATACAGTGTTAAGGCTGATATTGAACAAAAACAAGTAAGAAAGTATAGTCGGTCAATCCCGACCATATGATACCCTACACCACAGTATTTAAAAACACATCATGCTTATGTGTCCATATAAATATGGATTTATCTATGTTTATAAACTTCATTAAAATCGGTTTGAAAGTTTGTGAGAGGCTGAAATTGCCCCCTACCTCCCCTTGTGGTCCTATTTCTAAAAAAAATGTATAGCTTATGTGTCCCTACAGATATGGATCTATTTATGTTTTAAATTTCATTAAAATCGGTTTGAGAAGCAAAAAGAGAAGCAAAGAAGAAAGTGATTCTGAGTCGATCGGTATACTTTAAGGTGGGTCTAGGCGTTACACACATCAGCACAAATGCATAATACCCTCTCCACTATTGTGGTGTGGGTATAAATATTAATTAATATCTTATTAATTTTGAAGTGGTAATGTTTAAAGCTGCGTATAAGCCTAAGCAAAAGAATAAATTAAAAATTAATATTTTCGACATAATTGAACTATTTTTAAGTTGATGGAAATATCGCACACACATTGTTACATCGTCATAACTGCGATATATTAATTATAGCTGGATTCCAAAACATCATAATACTAAATTAATAATGCACAGATTGCTTTTTGTGTACGCATCGATAACTTTTCTGGTGTATTTCGGGACATATAACTTTGTTTAATTATACACGGTGTATTGTAGAATGCACTCAAAAAAGCATGTAGCTTTGCAACTGACGTTGTCCGTAAAATCATGGAAATCACCTAACGAAAGCAGGAACAGAAATGTGTGAAACAAATTAAAGCGACGATTGCTAATAAACAGCGCTATTTCGTTTGTCAAAATTAGTTCTAATCAACTTTAAAATTTCACAAAACAATAAATTCGAAAAATGCCTATTAAAAAAGTCAATAAGTTAAATTTTTTAGTATTATAGCTTAATTTAAAATATTCCTTTTTAAAATCTATGTTTTATGAATATGGACGTTATTTGTTAAATTACCCAGTAAAAATAGCTTCTTTAACTCATTATTTAGAAGCTTTCTTCTATAACTACATCTATAACAATTTCTATAACTACTTATTTCTGGATGTATTCAAGTAAAAAAATAATAACTTGCTTTTGAATGCGTTCATTTTTGGACATCCCTTGTAAAATTCATTGGTTCTTTCAGTAGAATTGTAAGTAGTGCTCTTATGTTTTTCTGATTACTCATCACATTATTTTGTAGGCGAAGTTTTTACTGGGTAACTTTAAAAGTGCGTTAGAAATAGGTAAATTTACGGTATTTTAAAACAAAATTTTTAAATCTTCTATAATTTTTTAAAAAAGAGACCTTAAGCTTAAATAATTTAATAAAGTATAAAATTTAATAAAAAAGGTCGAAGAAAAAGGATTATAATTTACTAAATCTTCTATATATATAAAAAGAAGTGTACACTTTGATGTCACCACTAACTGCGAAAACGGGTCAACCGATTTAAACGAAAACTAACACGATACTTTGGGGATAGTCTGTAGATGGTTTATGTGAAGTTTGGACGAAATCGGCCCAGTGGTTCCGGAGATATTGCATTTAGATTTTCCTATATATTATTCCCATATAAATATGAACAAAATGGGTTTCATTATCCAGTCTAGTAATAACAGAACCTCTTATGCTAACGTCCTAAAAACAAACCATGTGCCAATGCAAGGTGCTTCGCCAAGTAATGACGAAACTCCAGATTCTAATATAAGTCGTCTAGAAAAAACCATGGAAACATTAGTGCAAACAGTAAACAATTTTACAAACACAATGGGTAATATGTTACAGGAAATTCTAAGAATGCAATGGATGTTATTGCAAGCTGTACTTAATAAGCCATGAACTGTATAAAAATTGGTTTTTGGAACGCAAACGGCATCCGCCAACATAAAAATGAACTAGAATACTTTCTCAAAAATAATCAAATTGATGTTATGATGGTTTCTGAAACTCATCTGACCTCAAGAAATACGTTTAAAATCAATGGTTACATACTATATGATACCAAGGACCCTCGAGATAGAGCTTGTGGAGGTTCTGCCATTTTGATAAAAACCCGAGTCAAACACTACTTAATGTGTGATCATCGTGAGGATTATCTGCAAGCAACAAATATTCGTGTTGAAGAGCTTAATCGAAACATAGTAATTTCATCTTTAAACTCTCCACCTAGATTTTCAATATCAGAAAGCCAATATTGTGAATATTATAAATCCCTAGGACCCTGTTTCCTGGCCGCTGGCGATTATAACGCTAAACATACCTTCTGGGGGTCACGACTTATAACACCAAAGGGTCGTGTTTTGTTTAATACAATCTCTAAAATGAATTTAAATGTTGTCGCGAGCGGACAACCAACATATTGGCCTGCTGATCCACAAAAAATTCCAGATGTCATCGATTTCGGCGTGGTTAAAAACATCCCCACAGAAACGATTCACGTTGAAGCCTCATTAGAATTATCCTCTGATCACACACCTACAATTGTTACTATAACAAACACCAATAGAATTGTATCTCCCTCTAGTTACATAGCGACGTCAGCTACACAAATAAATTGGCTAAAATATAAAAAATATCTCAGTACTCATTGCACAGAAAATATTCTGCTTAGCACACCGGAGAATGTGGATCTTTCTATTGCCAATTTTGACAGTTATCTTAAACTAGCGGTTCAACATTCCTGCATAACCCTCAAAAAAACTTATAATAATAAAATATATTCTACAGATGTCGAGCGCCTCTTGAATGAAAAAAGGAGAGTGAGAAGAGAGTGGCAATTGCACAGATCCCCCCAGCTTAAGAACTTATTAAAAGAGTGCACAAAAAAGCTAAGAAAATTACTGCAGTCTCGAAAAACGGCTTCCGTGGAAAAATATCTTAAGGACCTGGATGCAACACCACAATCAGACTACTCATTATGGCGTGCAGCCAGAAATCTAAAAAGGCCAGTTATCATGAAACCACCATTAAGAAACCTGAATGGAAGTTGGGCAAGAAATGATAATGAGAAAGGAAACCTGTTTGTAAATCATTTGAAAAACGTATTTACCCCAAATATATCTGACGACATAGCGGACGAGTTACCACCTGTTGCTGCTAGAGCAGCTGTTCCCCTAAGATTTGAGATGAGAGAAATCGAAAAGGCTATTTGTAACTTAAACCCCAAGAAAACACCTGGTTTTGATAAGATAAGCAACAAAATGCTTTTGGAGCTACCTCGCATAGCAAAGAAAATTATTCTTTATATTTTTAATGCTATTTTACGCCTTGAATACTACCCTCAAGAATGGAAGGTCTCCTTAGTAAAGATGATACCAAAGCCAGGAAAAGATCACACAAAAGTTGAGTCATATAGGCCTATTAGCTTATTGTCTAATATATCAAAGCTATTTGAGAAGCTCTTGGCGTCAAAATTAACCCCAATTCTAAATGATAATGGGTGTATTCCAAACCATCATTTCGGCTTCAGAAGAGAACATAGCACAATTGAACAAACCCATCGAATAGTAAACGCCATAAGAAAAGCCTTTGAAGAAAGAAAATATTGCTCCGCTCTCTTCATCGATGTTTCTCAAGCTTTTGATAAAGTCTGGCATGTAGGCTTGTTACATAAATTGAAGCTAAACCTACCGGTCAACACACACAAGCTGCTAGAAAGCTACTTGGTCGGTCGAAAATGTATTATTAAAGAAGGTGATTTTTTAAGTTCTCCTCAGCCAATTGAAGCTGGAGTGCCTCAGGGAAGCATCCTGGGCCCACTTTTTTACCTTATATATACCTCGGACATGCCAACAAATAATTACACCCTAACCTCAACTTTTGCTGATGATACAGCTTTTCTAAGCGTACACGAGAACAGTCGTGAAGCATCTCGATACCTGCAGGATCATATATTTCAACTAGAACTGTGGTTAAAGCAATGGAGAATAAAGGTCAATGAGCAAAAATGCGTACATATAACATTCACCTTGCGTCGGGAAACTTGCCCCCCTATTAAAATCAATAATCAACTAGTGCCTCAACAATCGCATGTCAAATATCTCGGTATTCATCTAGATCGTCGTTTAACATGGAAATGCCATATAGAAGCAAAATTAACCCAAATGAAACTAACAGCAATTCAAATTAACTGGCTTATTGGAAGAAATTCTGTTCTTAGTCTCGATTGCAAACTACTACTTTACAACTCTATTTTAAAGCCAATATGGTGCTACGGTATTCAACTATGGGGCACTGCCTCGGCTTCAAATATCGAAAAAATTCAAAGGCGCCAAAATAAACTTCTTCGAATAATCACAGCTGCCCCTTGGTATGTTAAAAACTCAAATATCCACAAGGATCTCAATGTGCCACTGGTAAGGACTATTATTACGAAGTATGTGGTAAAATATTTAAAAAGGCTAGAGTTGCACCCTAATCCACTAGCTCGAAATATTTTAAATGATAGTGGCCACACTCGCTTAAGAAGAAGAGACACTGCAGCACTTACCAATTAAGATGAGCGATAAACACCTACATATGTGAACAGAACCCGTGATGAAGAAAATTTTTGTCTGGCACTGGCAGGACATAAAATAAATTATTAGGATAAGATTCGATTAATTATTGTTAGTTCATATTTAATATATGAAGATTCAATAAATAAATAATGAAAAAAAAAAAATTATCCATATTATGATTTTTTATTGTTACTTGAAAAGTTACCAAACCATGCCTAATGTGTACAATGACATTCAGAATAGATCTTAATGTATATTTCATATCGCTAGAAGGCGTATCATAGGGCAAAACGGGTAAAAGCTCCCCCTTCCAATATTTTCTTAACTAATCAACCAATTTTCTTGAAATTTCGCAGGCAAATAGTATAACATCTGGAAGGAACTGTAGCCTATAATTTTTATTATAAGAGGGGCAAACTCTCCCCCTCCCTTTATCTTATTAACCGATCAACCGGTATTCTTTAAATTTGGTATGCAGATACTGTAGTATCTAAAGGAACTTCAAGATATACATGTTTTTGAAATTCCAACAATTAGGGCGTAAAATAGGCCAAAAGGGGTAAAAGCTCCATCTCCCCATGTCTTCGTAATTAATTATCCGATGAAAGTTTCAAGTCTTGAAGGATCTAACGGCTATACATTTTAACATTTACGGCGTAAAATAAGGGTAAACGGGTAAAAGCACCCACATCCAATACCTTCGTAATTAATTTGAAAAGTTTATGTATTTTTTTTTAACATTTTTTTCTTCGGTTTTTCTACTTCCGCTTTGCAATGGTACACGATTGGTCGTTAAAAAATTGATAAAAACGGTTTAGGAGCTACCATTGTGAATGGTAAATTCCGAGACAAAAATGTTTTGCTGCCACGAACTCCGATGATTGCCATAGACGTCCCAATTGAATTCAAACGCGTTTAATTTCCAATTAGATTAAAATTTGCAATAACAATCCATATGTCGCAAGGCCAAACGATGTATGTTTGCGGCTTAGATTTGAGCACACCATGTTTTTCACACGGACAATTATACGTGGCATGTTCTCGCTTCGGCAAGCCATCGAGCTTATTTGTGTTGGCTAAAGACGGAATGACAAAAAATATCGTACACGCAATTGCTCTTCGTAATACAAATTGACTATATCTGTTTGATTTTTATACTTCAGGATAACAAATACATTACTTTTTTATGTTTAACTTTTGAATATGTAACGAAAAGAAATAAATAACTATTGTTTTTTTTCATCGCCGATCATGGTATAAGGTGCTTTATTCCTCTTTCTTTCACTAGAAATATGTTATATGGCAAAACAACGTTTGCCGGGACAGCTAGTCAAATATAAAATTCAAAACATTCCACTGCATTGTGGAATGAATGCTCATTAAATAAATATTAAAAGATAAGAGTACAATAACTTTTAAATTATTGTTTGGATTTATTCACAACATTATCTGCAAAGATAAGCAGTCGAAAATTTTCCGCATAGAAAATTTTAAAAAGCGACGGGTTGACAACACTGTTTAAAATCATTCAAACAGCAACATCAAACAAGTATTTTTTGTACTTATATGTATGGCAACACAAATATTTCAAACGGCAGTTGAAGTAAAAAACAAATTTCTCTTGAATTTCGAAAATCATAGAGAATAATTTTAAAGAGTTATCGGAATCTTCCGATGATAAAGAAGAGGAAATAATTGAAGCCCTAACTTATTCACAAGTTTGAAGTGCAACAAAATAAATGCACCAATGAAATTCAAACTATGGAAGGAAGACATAATAAATGGTTTTAATAATATAAACGGCGTTAACATTTGCCAGTAATGGCAAGACAGTAGCAATACATGCAAACTTTTTCACATATCCATAAAAACTTTTTCAAATGTTTTGTTTTTGCATTGTTTTGACAACTAATATGTATGTTCATACCAGTGTTCGAAAATAACGCCTAAATATCGCTCCTTTGTGTTCGGTTCGGTAGATTTGTGGAAAACACAATGTTTATGTAGAAAATCATTAAATAAAACGTTTCCCTGTTAGTAATCTTTCGAAAACAAAAATAATACTTTTTTTTATCAAACTCAACAAAAGATGAGAACATTTAATTCCGTTTCGGTTGTTTTAAATTTACAAACGTCATTGTGTTCGGTTCGGCTCATTAATGTTCGTCTCTTTTGGCTAGTAAAAAAAAACAAAACCTATACACAATGCACATACAAGCTGTTCGTGCTTCGGTCGTTGCTAAAATTTTTTTTTGTTCATTTCTTTATCAATGTAAAAAAAGAAACATTATAGAGCAGTAAAATATAATGTTGGTCAACAAGTGCTAAATTCCCATTTCATACTATTGATAAACTGAAATTTATTGTTGATGGGATAAGCTATTCCTATGCGCATTTCACTGGTTGCTAAGGCCAGATTGTGAGGAAACTTCATCCAAAAATTTAAGAAAAACTAAAGATATTTTACAAATAAAACTGTTAAGCGAATAAGAATTATAAGCCCCAGTTTTACTTGTAAGAATATCAAAGCTTAAACAAAAACAACAACAATAAACAGTGAGTTTATCTTTTCTTACAGTCCCGACTACAATTGGTTGATTTTTTGTCAACTCTAAATGTAGTTGTAAGTGGGTAAAGAAAAAACAAAAATAAAAACAAATTACTTTATTCTATTTTGCCAGTTCAGTTTTATTTACACTGCTACATGCATATTGTTGAACCGTGTTCAACTTAATTATCGTTATTTTAATTATCCTTTTTATTTTCTTCATTAATTACTTTGAATTCTCAAGTTTTAAATATCGTTCTCGCTCTCAGATACATTTTTCTTGCTACATCACAAATGTTCTATAGTTCGTTAAGATTTTTCACTCAATTTCTTCATCATTTTTCAGTACAAATATTATTGTTAAACTTAAGAAAAATTCAATTCAATTTACATAATCAGCCAAGAAGGCAATAAACGTTCAGTTTTAATAAAAGTTCTGTAAGTCTTTTATCTGCTTCTGGCATAGATTTGGGAAATTGCCCGAATCAACACATATTAGTTATTAAAGATTTTCTTGGGATTCAAAAAATTAATTAACAAGGTTTCGTTTAAATGTGCTAAATTCCCATTTCATAATATTTATAAACTACATTTGTTGTTGATGGGATAAGCTATTCCTATGCGCATTTAACTGGTTGCTTAGGCCAGATCGTCAGGAAACTTCATTCAAAGATTTTAGAAAAACTAAAGATATTATACTAATAAAACTGTTAAGCAAATTAATATCGCTCCTTTGTGTTCGGTTCGGTAGATTTGTGGAAAACACAATGTTTATGTAGAAAATCATTAAATAAAACGTTTCCCTGTTAGTAATCTTTCGAAAACAAAAATAATACTTTTTTTTATCAAACTCAACAAAAGATGAGAACATTTAATTCCGTTTCGGTTGTTTTAAATTTACAAACGTCATTGTGTTCGGTTCGGCTCATTAATGTTCGTCTCTTTTGGCTAGTAAAAAAAAACAAAACCTATACACAATGCACATACAAGCTGTTCGTGCTTCGGTCGTTGCTAAAATTTTTTTTTGTTCATTTCTTTATCAATGTAAAAAAAGAAACATTATAGAGCAGTAAAATATAATGTTGGTCAACAAGTGCTAAATTCCCATTTCATACTATTGATAAACTGAAATTTATTGTTGATGGGATAAGCTATTCCTATGCGCATTTCACTGGTTGCTAAGGCCAGATTGTGAGGAAACTTCATCCAAAAATTTAAGAAAAACTAAAGATATTTTACAAATAAAACTGTTAAGCGAATAAGAATTATAAGCCCCAGTTTTACTTGTAAGAATATCAAAGCTTAAACAAAAACAACAACAATAAACAGTGAGTTTATCTTTTCTTACAGTCCCGACTACAATTGGTTGATTTTTTGTCAACTCTAAATGTAGTTGTAAGTGGGTAAAGAAAAAACAAAAATAAAAACAAATTACTTTATTCTATTTTGCCAGTTCAGTTTTATTTACACTGCTACATGCATATTGTTGAACCGTGTTCAACTTAATTATCGTTATTTTAATTATCCTTTTTATTTTCTTCATTAATTACTTTGAATTCTCAAGTTTTAAATATCGTTCTCGCTCTCAGATACATTTTTCTTGCTACATCACAAATGTTCTATAGTTCGTTAAGATTTTTCACTCAATTTCTTCATCATTTTTCAGTACAAATATTATTGTTAAACTTAAGAAAAATTCAATTCAATTTACATAATCAGCCAAGAAGGCAATAAACGTTCAGTTTTAATAAAAGTTCTGTAAGTCTTTTATCTGCTTCTGGCATAGATTTGGGAAATTGCCCGAAGCAACACATATTAGTTATTAAAGATTTTCTTGGGATTCAAAAAATTAATTAACAAGGTTTCGTTTAAATGTGCTAAATTCCCATTTCATAATATTTATAAACTACATTTGTTGTTGATGGGATAAGCTATTCCTATGCGCATTTAACTGGTTGCTTAGGCCAGATCGTCAGGAAACTTCATTCAAAGATTTTAGAAAAACTAAAGATATTATACTAATAAAACTGTTAAGCGAATTAGAATTATATGCCCCAGTTTTACTTGTAACAATATCAAAGCTTAAACAAAAACAACAACAACAATAAACAGTGCGTTTATCTTTTCTTACAGTAACACTACAATTGTTCTGTTTTTTAACAAAGAACAGAACACTATATAATGTTCAGCTATTTCTTGAAAATAGCTACGAACGGTATTAAGGGTTGTGTTTGTCTACACAATCACTAAAAACAATAGATATCGTTCTTGGGTGTGTGAGCCGAACGCTAAATAATGTACTGTTTATTTTCAAACACTGGTTCATAATGTCTTGCCAGTACTGGCATTGTAAGCGCCGTGTTATTTTCAATCAAAAATTACCGACTTTTTAAACGCTGTTAATAAAAAACATATTTAAAAAGTATTAATAAATTGTCGTGCTTAAAGTCTTTTTTAAACTTTAAATTTTCACTCGAACCAATACTTCGGCATCTCTTTGAGTGCCTTCTTCACGGTTTTGTTTTTATTTTTCTTATGTTATAAATAGCGATGAGATTTTCCTGCACTAAAAACTCCAAAATATGCATTAAAAAAATAAAAAATATGCTTAAAAACTTAAACATTTTCAATAAAAAGGTTTTTTTTTAATTGCATTTAAGCTAACGAAATACTTTTTATACTATCAAAAATAAACCGTTCTGTTCGGACGCAAGAAACTTTTGTACATGGATGATTTTCCCTCAACGTCAACCAAAGTTATAGGAGCATACTTGAAGAATGCCAATTCATTTGAAGAATATTAATTTTCTAATTTAGATCACACAGTTGATTCCAGATCAGAAATAGTTGAAATCCTTAATATTTTTTCAAAACATTTGGATTTCTTTTTAATTTGTTAATTTTATTTTCTCCAAAATCAATTCATTTGACTTGAGAAGACTTAGTGAACTAAGTCCCTCAAATTTTAATGTGTTTTCTTTTCTACAAAAAATGTGGCATTTTATTTAAAAAAATCCATTTTGGTGTCTGTTTAATAAAAATTTTGCTCCCGAAAAGAATGAGTTTTTTAGAATAAAACAAGCCACCCTTTTCGGGAGCAAAATTTTTAAGAAACAGACACCAAAATGCATTTTTTTTTTAAATAAAATGTCACATTTTTTTGTAGAAAAGAAAACACCATTAGTTATTGTTACACCAATATATCAGTAGTTGGAGAATACAAATGCTTATTAACTTTTGATGTTATTTATATTTAATATTTCTTTTACTTTTTTAATTTCATAAGCATCGGTAGCAACAAGTTCTTCAATAACATTCTTAGATTGTTTAAAGTTTTTCGAATAGTATTCTTAACCATCTAACCAGGTTCTCCATTTTGTTAATACTGTCTGCGGTGGTAAAGTTACCAAGGGCTAAATTTCATATGAATCCAATAAGTCAATATTATCGAATTGGCGTCTAATTTCCTCTTCAACACAGTGTAACCCATGTGCCAAGCAAGACATGTGAACAGTTTTGGATAAAATATTTTAAGCACATTGGCAGACATTACCACTTAAGGTGCTGCATCGGTTAAAAGTAGAAGAATCTTTTGTCGAAATTTTGAAAATCTTATATTTTAAGCAGAGATTCAAAAAATGTATTTATTGATTTTAAAATTTTTTTTATAAGGTTTTTTTTTGTGTATTTGGGAATTTTTTTGTAGAACTTTTTTTATAATATGGAAATTCAAAAATATATCACTCAAAAATGTTAAAATATGCATTTAAAACCAAAATATGCAACAATATGCAAAAACAAAACGATGCCACTTTAACGCAAATTTAATGATTCGGAAAGATAATTGCTCGACATCGACTTTAGACTATCAACAAAAAACATGCATTTGCATGGAAATCGCATCCCTAGTTATAAATTTACAAATAGTAAGAAGTGCCGAAATATTGGTTCTAAACATTTAAAGTTTTTAAAAGAAAGACCTAAAGCTCGACAATTTATTAATACCTGAAAATAATAAAGGTCAAACAAAATACATATTATATACAAAGCATATTTATATTTTTAATAAATATGTTTGTGCATATGTTTTTTGAATTAGTTTTAGTTTTAGTACCCAGTAAAAACTTCGCTTAGTTTTTCAAAATGAATAGCTTCTTAAACTCATTATTTAGTAGCTTTCTTCTTTAACTACATCTATAACTACTTTTTTCTGGATGTATTAAGGTAAGATAATAATGACTTGCTTTTGAATGCGTTCATTTTGGGACATCTCTTGTAAAATTCATTGGTTCTTTCAGTAGAATTGTAAGTAGTGCTCTTATGTTTTTCTGATTACTCAACACATTATTTTGTAGGCGAAGTTTTTACTGGGTATTATATATAATTTCGTATGAGAACAAGGTATAATAAATTTAATTTTCCCTTATAAGTTATAACTAAAAAGTACTTTGAAATAATTATTGAGTTTTTTAAGAGAGGTTTTTATAAATGCGTTGATTGTGCATTTATCCGGGTTTTCTGTTAAATAATTCCCCGTTTAAATGCGTAGAAAACTGAAAACTTTTCGATGCGCACTTAAACGGGAACTACTATAGTAGGTTTAAAACGAAAACCTTAATGAAACCAATAGAAAATTATTTAGTTTTTTTAACTGCTAGTTTATTTTTGTTTTTATTGCTGGTACCCCATTTTCTGATTTTATATATTGCACGTAGCAGTAGTAAAAAAATATAATGCTACAAAACAAGACAACTGTTCTTTTGCCACTCCTTGTAGTTGTTTAAATTAATAGTTTTACCAAGCATTTACACATCCCAGCGGGAAAAAGAAGGAGTAGGAAGGCCTTCTAGAAGGCCTCTGTACCCCTTCTTTTGGATATACAAAGCCTTCTTGCTCCATTCCATACTCATATCTTTTTTACACACGTTGTCATTGCGGAGAAGGCCTTCCGCTCTCGCTTCTTCAGCAGGTACATAAGAAGGGTAACGGGACCAAAAAAAATTGATTTTGCTTGTGCAAAAAAACAATACAAAAAATGTTACTCCTTTTCTACTCCCTTCTCATAGAAGCGAGTGTGGAAGGTGTATCTTATCTTTTATACGAAAGAGCCGAGGCCTTCTTTAGCAGTTAGATAAGAATAGTAATTGAATCAAAAAATCTTTTAAGCAGGCTTTCAAAAAGGCCTGAAGTAAGAAGGTCTTCTGAGTTTTCCCGCTGGGATGCCACTGCCAGTTCGAAAAACTTAATACACTCACACTTTTTTACTTATACACTCACATTTTTCGCAAAGGCAGCTCCAGTGGCAGCAAAGATTGCACTTGCATGCCATCAATTGACAAAACGATGAACAATGTTACCCTGTTAAAAATTTAAAGCAAATTTACTGGATTATTGTCGAATTGAAATTAAAGCTTTAACTTGATAAATGTATTATTATAATTAATTTTTTGAAACGCGCATTAATAAAAGCAAATTTGTTAATTATGTATAGAGCATTAATATTGTTAAAATAATGCTTATATAAATAAATGGAAACCATTCCCCCAAAAATTTGCTTATATGATTAACTCGGTAACTCTATTTGGGTTTTTGATACTTTTTTTAATTTGAGAAGTCATCAAATAATCTTAAGTTGACGCTTCAAACCCATTTTTAAAATGAACTCGCAGTGGCATGTGTAAACACAAAAGCTAATGGCATGAGATTCGACTATTTCGAACAAATTTTCTTTGATAATATGTGTACAGCATGCCACTACTTGCATGTGTAAAGGCAGGGTTAGTAATAGTAAAAAAATGTTTAGGTAATGTAGTTTTTACAACACTGATTCTAAGTGCCATGAGTTTTCAATTGGTAAGTACCATTAGTAAATAACACTGTACGACACGATTTTTCACCTATGATCAAACTGACCAGATTCTTAAAAATAATATACGTACGTTTTTACGCGCAATTCAATTTTTACTGTGAATTCACCTGCCTATGACTTGGGAAAGTTTCGATTACACCCACACCCGTTGATCTAGATGCCAGATTTTTGCTTAAATATTTCTTACTGTTCTCAGATGTAAAGTGTAAAAAATTAGCAAAATCGGTTCACGGGCTTAAAAATTATGTTGACATTTCCCAAAATTAAATACAATTTCATATATTGCTCTACAGCTGTAGTTAATCTTTTAAAATAAATAAATATCTGCATTAAGCCGAAGTGGACATATTGTGGTACACCTTAAGTTAGCTAGTTTGTTATAGTGCACATTACCTTCCAAATAAAACATTAAGGCCCTAATTGTGGAAAACGCAACGCCAAAAATTACATTAAAATAAAAAACAAAGTCAATAATATTTCACAATTTTGTTGTTGCTTTCTACAGAATATTTCTATTTATGAAAATATTAGAATTTTTTAAATTTATTGTGTCGAAATATTTTGGATTCGCAAGTTTTTGTGGGTACTTTGACTCCGACCCCAGTACAAAAACCTCAACTCCGACTCCACAACTTCGACTTTCTTTTTTCTGTACATATATTAGGAGAACGACAAGAGCCAAATCTTCGAAATTAGGTACAAGCATCTTGGCTATCAATGCACAGCCTCTCTAAAATATGTCCGGTTTTGGAGAAGTGGGCGTAGACCAAAATATTTTTTTTTATATCTCAAGAACGGGAAGAGAAATATTGTCCAAATTTGATACACATATATGTACCCCTGTTCCGTAACTTTGGTTAGAACTTCTTGCATCGAAAAGATGTGACACAAAATATTCTATCGAATCTCGAAAAGTGAGAAAAAGATTATCTGCAACTCATTTCGAAAACTATAAAACGATATCACGTCGTTACGTTAGAAATGTCATTATATTCCGCTCGAGGCCGATTTAAAATTGCTGACGTTGAGAGCGCCAGTCACACATGTCGTTGACGGCAACCAAAATTTACTAAAATTAAGAAATTTTTAACGACGGCGGCGAAAATACAACAGTCGGCTATACTAAATAATGCAAAGTGCGACTTTAATGTTTGTTGTTTACAAAATGGCTTTGAAAACATTCGCATATTTTTCAAAAATGTTAAAAACAAATTAATAAAACAATGAAAAAAATCAACCAAGAACAAAATACAAAATACTATTTTTCTGTGTGAGTTTATTTGACAGTTCAAAGCCGGAACTTTTTCACAAAAATTTAACAGCACACTTTTTCTGTAAGTTGGCGAGTAATTTCCTTACGTGAGTAATTTCATTACTCGCCAAAAATAATTACAGACACAGTTTTTTCTTCTCAATATTTATTTATTGAATCTTCATACATTAAATATGAAGTAACAATAATTAATCAAATCTTTTCTTTATACACAGAGGGAAAAATCCGGTATAAAAATACCAAAATTGACACCATTCGTTGTCAAAAGTGAGCCAACTACGTTTGTGTTCAATTTGATAACAGATGGTGTCAATATTTTTTAACCAACTCGTTGTGATTTTGTCACCTTTTGGTCTCATTCTGTCAACAAAATGTAAATATATTATCACCATAATGGTGTCATTCCGACAACATGTTGTTATCATTTTTGACAACACACCGTTGGTATATTGACCACATTCGGTTGTCATTTCGATAACACATTGTTCTGAGTGTAGTAACTAATAACCCAATCTGAACCCAATCAATAAAAATATATGATCCATTTTTATTAATTTATATCAAATTTTTAAAAATAAAAATTAAAAAATTCAACTATTTAATTTAAATAAAATGTACAATAAAAATTTTAAAAATACAGGAACTTCATGGTTAAATAGTAGACTTAATATAAATTTTTTCAATTGTTTGGCCTCTTCATCGTCATAAATCTTTTGCACTTGCATTGTTTATACATCATTTATATTTTTTCAAGAAGAAAATCTCCTTCATATCCAAGGAACATAATGCTTTCGTCACTGTTTAATATGTTTTTTTTTTCTCTTTTTAGTTTTATAACTTTATTTCTCACTCATTTTATTTTACTTAAAAAATTTGCACTTTATACTTGCTGCGAAAACAAAAGTTGTTTGTATATACGATATTATTAATGACTGTGCGATACCTATTTGACAACAGGGTGTTGTCAATTTGACAACAAATGTACGTTTTTTACCTTTCGGCCCAATTTGACAACTTTTTGTTGAAAATTTGACAACAAATGTTGTCAAAATATTGACAACACTTTGTTATCAAGTTATTACCATCGGTTGACAATTTTTTAACGTCTTTTTTCGCTCTGTGTAAAGGGTCCGCCAAATAACTTTTTTTTTTGAAAATGCTATAAAAAAAACTACTGAATATTTTCTCAAATTTCTTTTTTTATTTGAAAGTACAATCCTTCTGGTTACTAATGGAAAATAATTTCATTAAAATGGATGCCTCGGCTGGCCATGCAGTAGCCTACACGATCGGTCCAATTTTTAAGCACATTACCGATTGTGTGCAGCTGTATTTCACCAATGGCGAATATTGTCTTTTAAAGCGTCAATTGTCTCTGGCTTTTCGGCGTAACACTTATCTTTGACGGCACCCCACAAATAATAGTCAAATCGCAGCTCCAAGTTGGCCAAACGACATCAGCTCGGTGGCTGATAATGCGATCTTCAAAAACAGGGCGCAAAACATCGAGTGTAGCTTCAGCTGTGTGGCACGTAGCGCCATCCTGTTGAAACCAAATGTTGCCAATATCCTCCTCTTCAATTTTTGTGAACAAAAATTCGTTCAACATGGCCCGATAACGATCGCCATTGACTGTAACGGCCACTCCTTGCTCATTTTCGAAGAAAAATGGCCCAATTATGCCTCTGGACCAAAATCCGCAACAAACAGTCTAGTCTAGTCTCTTTTATTGATCAGACGTGTTTTTGATGGATCCTCCACCTAATACTCTGTGCGCAAAGTGTTTTAAATCGCTTTAAAACAGTTTTATTTTCTGCCATTTGTGTAGGGCTAAATATCACTTTTTTTGTGCCAACATTGATGATAAATGTATTGGATTATTTAATGCAAATAAAAATGTTGTGTTTAATTGCTTTGATTATCTAAATGTGACTTCTAATCTTATTTCGCATATTTCATCGTTAACAAGTGAAGTAAGAGAGTTAAAAGAAATGCTTACGTCATCAGTAAAAATGAATTGATTATTTTAAGAGAAGAATTCGTTAAGTTTTCTAAAAATAGTGAAAAGGAATACAAAAATAACCTTCAGAATACTGCGTTAAACAGTAAAGGTGCTGTTGCTAAACGAAGAGAGCCTACTAATAATCTTAATTTAATGAGTGTTAATGCTGGTGTTGCTGCTGCTCAAAATCATAGTGAAGTTGTTGTTACAAATGAGCAAAGCAGACAAACGGTTTTGTCTGCTAATCCAATAGTGTCTACCAACAATCATAATTTAATAAGTGTAGATGTTGTCGCTGCTGTACAAAATGCAAATCAAGTTAAAAATGTCGTTGTTGTTGCCTCCAAAAATCAGAGTGCAGTTGTTACAAATGCACTAAACAATCACACGGTTTCGTCTGCTCCCTCTGTATCTTCGGTTTCGTTAATGCCTGCAGAGAATAATTCTTGTTTAAATACTCAGGAATCATCAGATTGGTTGAGTGTTAAGAGGCGTAATAAGAGGAAAGGCCCTGTTGTTTATGGGGCGAATGTATCGGATGAGTTAGCTGTCATTGCTCAAAAGAAATGGATTCATTTATCATCGTTTAAACCAACGGTGTCTAGTGATCAAATTATAAACTAGGTAGAGAAATTTACGGGTATAAATAAAAATCATATGCTATGCTATAATCTTATTAAAAAGAATACTGATGTAAGCCAATTAAAAAGAATTAACTTTAACCTTGGTATCTCCCACTGCTTTTATAATGATCTATTAACGCCAGATATTTGGCCAGCTGATATTAAAATTCGACCGTTTGTAAATTTTCCCAGAAAATAACCGCCTCCAGTTCAAATAAAATAAATTCTGAATCAAATTTTAAAATATACTATCAGAATTTGTCAGGAATGAGAACGAAATCTAAAACGATATATGATTTTTCATCCTAATATGTCTTTGATGTAATCGTGTTAGGTGAAACTTGGCTAAACAAAGATTTTTTTCGATGCTGAATTTTTTGATATGTACTAAGCTTTATAACATTTATCGTAAGGATAGGGATGCTAAATGTACTGGTCATTATTTAGGCGGTGGTGTGTTCGTTGCCGTCAAGAGTAGCTTAAAATTTTATTTATGTACTATTAACTATGATGGCGGATTATTAGATCAATTAATTGTTTCTATTACTGGCGTTAATTTAAATTTATTTTTGAATGTTTCCTATATTCCTCCCAGAAGTCCAGTAGTGCGATTCACTATGCTTTTTAAGCCACAATTGTTTCGTTTAAAAATGTTAACCACAAAATTAACCATTTTGCTATTCACTTACACTTTTAACGACATCTGCTGTTGTTTAAAGCCAGCTGTTTCAGTCAGCTGTTATTTTTAACAAAACAAATTGTGGTTTATTAACACCAACATTTTTGGTGTGGTTAAATCCGCTAAGAAAAAAGTTTATTTTTCGTTGTACCTATAAAGTCGATGAATATTATGGCTTTGGGGTACTTAGCCTAAAATTTATCCACTTCTTGTCACACACCAATTTTCCGTGGAGCCTCTTATTTATTTATCCTAAAACCAACAATTTAACTCAAATAAAACTAAAAATTTAATTTAATTAAAATAAAAATTAAAATACTAAAATAAAATAATAAAAATTAGTAATGTTTTACGCACTTTGCACAATATCATTTAAAATCTATAAATTAAAAGGTTTTTGTTTTGTTTTTTTTTATTTTCTCTTTGTTATCTTATCCTATTTTGATGTTTCTCTTGGCAGATTGCCACGATATATCAATTTGCATAGAGAGAAAAATAAAACTGTTTACCATTGTTATAAATAGGTTAGTGAATCACATAGTGGTTAGTGCAAACATCAAAATGTGTGGTTTAAGTTAACACTTTTTAAAGTGTTAAAAGTTAGTGAATCGCACTACAGATAATTTGTTTGATGCACATATAAATAATATTGTGTCTCTGGGTGAAAAATTAGCTGTAAATGATTATTTATGTGTATTAGATGATTTTAATCTTAGAAATCTGTTTTGGTCTAAATTTGCTAATAATGTATTCTTATCTCCTCATAATGTAATTCAGACTCATGAAATAAACTTTGTTGACAGCTTAATGTCCTTAGATCTTGTTCAAGTTAATAATTTTGCTAATCAATTAAATCTTTTTTGGATCTAGTTTTTCTTCCATATAATTGTAAATTTCTAATTAAAAAATCACTTATTTCTATTTCACCACCTAATGTTCATCATATGCCCTTAGTTATTGAAATTGGTAGTTATAAATTTATTGATACTAGCAATGTTATAATGGATCGTTTTAATTTTAATATGTGTAATTTTGATGTGCTTAATTCTATATTTAAATCAATAAACTGGATTGATTTATTTTCTGAACTTAAAGTATCAGAATGTTATGAAATATTTTTAAATAATGTTCTCGATGTATGTGCTAGTAAAATTCCAATTAAAAAATCTAAACCTTATAAGCTTCCATGGTATACTAGTGGTCTAAAGAAACTAAAAAATCTTCGGAATAAATATCATAAACGATTTTTTGATCTGGGTGATTCTGAATCAAAATATTTTTTGGTTTACTATCAGCGTGAATTCAATTTTTTGAATAAATTTCTCTATAAGCCATTTCTGTTGGAAAAAGAGCAGGAAATTAAAGAGAACGCAAAAGCTTTCTGGAACTTTGTTAGATCTAAAAGCCAGTATTCAAATATTCCTCAAACAATGAAATATGGAGCCAATATTGCTTGTTCTTGGGTTGATTCTGTTAATATGTTTGCATCATATTTTAAATCTAACTTTGAAACTCTCAATCAAGTTAACAATAATAATACCCCTAGTTCTTTTGATAAACTGAATATAGGGTTTATTGTCATTTCTGAGATTGATGTGAAGAATGCTATTCTTGAAATGAAAAATTCTATTAAATTAGATATTGATGGCATTTGCACTCATTTATTGAAAAAATGTATTGCTTCGTTGTCGTCAGTGCTTACCTACATTTTTAATTTGTCATTAAAAGAGGGAGTTTTTGTTGATCGAAGGAAAGTTGCATGTATAACTCCAGTTTTTAAAGATGGTAATAGGGACGATGTTATATGTTACAGACCTATATCGAAATTATCATCTGTTTCCAAATTATTTGAACGTATTATATACAAAAAATTATTTTTTCTTACCAAATCATGGATAATCCCTAACCAGCATGGTTTTTTTGCCGGCAGGTCAACGATTTCAAATTTAACTGTCTTTAGTGAATATTGTCTTGATGCTATTGAGCATAATAGTCAAGTGGAGGTTATCTACACTGATTTTTCAAAGGCGTTTGATTGTCTCATTCTGTGCTTTTGTTAAAACTTCGGCAATTTGGCTTCCATTCTAATTTTTTAGACTGGATGAAATCTTATTTACTTGTTACTCGTAGTTTTATCACAGTGCTCGTTGATTGCAGACGTGTTTTTTTTTAACTCGGCATACGGTTTTTGTTTTCTTTTAACATACTTAAATAAGTTGTTATAAAATCATAATATTATTTATTAAATAAATAATATAATATCAGCGAATTGGACGCTAGAAAATAATTTTTAATTTGTGAACATAAACGTCAATAATTAAAATAATAAAAGTTACAATTTAAAAAAAAAATTTATGTATGAACATACATACATAAACATGCATACATACATTTTAAGCAAAAACATTTCTTGTTTTTGTTTATTCTTCTTTTTTATTATCGGGGTTTTTAACAACAAATAATAAGAAGAGCACAATTAAACTAACTGTAAAATAAAAAAAAACTCTTATGAATGCGTACAATGCAAAAACAATAAAACATAATGAAAGAAATGCTTATGTTACAGTGAGTGTTGACGAAACAAAAGTAGAAACAAAAAAAAGAATCGATGATAGCAATTACTTAACGGCTAAACCTATTACTCGAACGCGTTCCCTCTCACCCTCTTTGTTTACAAATACGGTCGATCGTCATACAATAACAAGTTTGTTAACTGCAAGCGCTGCCGCAGAGCCAAAAAAAACTTTAATAAGTGATGATACGGTTAACCCCAAAACAGCCGCTATGGACAACTCAGTAACTCAAGTAAAAATTTCTCAAAAGCCTACAGTACAAGTTGGTATGGACAGGTACATAACAGTGCTCAAACGGGGACGCAGCCCTACCTCTGCAGCAGTTGCTTCGGCCTCAAAAGTACCAACTTTTGATAAAATAAATACTCAAAATCGTTTTGCAATTCTGGAGGCTGAATCCTCTGAAGCACCAAACGTCATAAAATCGTCAAAGCCTCCCCCGATATATCTTAGGGAACAAAATTCAAATGAGCTCATAAAGAGTTTGATATCAGTGATAGGTGAAAATTCGTTTTACGTAGCGGCTTTCAAGCGTGGTAGTATAAACGAGACAAAAATACAAGTCAATCATGAGAATGATTTTCGCAAAGTAATAAACAACTTTGAAGCACTAAAAAAAAACTTTTATACATACCAACTAAAAAGCAGTAAAGGTCTTCAGGTAGTGATTAAGGGTATTGACTCATACAAGTCAATCATGAGAATGATTTTCGCAAAGTAATAAACAACTTTGAAGCACTAAAAAAAACTTTTATACATACCAACTGAAAAGCAGTAAAGGTCTTCAGGTAGTGATTAAGGGTATTGACTCATGTGTGGACCCAGAAGAGGTCAAAACATTCCTAGAAGAAAAAGGCTTCAAGGTAAAACATGTAGTAAACATTAAAAATAGAGAAAAAATTCCCCAACCACTTTTTCGAGTAGAGTTTGAACCCGGCGACGTTAAGCTTAAATAAAATGAAACGCATCCCATCTATGATTTAAAATACATTCTGTACAGAAAAGTAACATAGAGGAGCCGCACAAAAGAGGTGGTCCCGTTCAATGTCTGAACTGCCAAGAATTTGGCCATACTAGGGCATACTGCTATTTACCCCCTGTTTGCGTAGTATGTGGTGAGCTACACGGTACAGTTCTTTGCGATAAGTCTAAAACCGACCCCAACGTAAAAAAAATGCAGCAACTGTAGAGGTAATGACACTGCCAATTATAGAGGATGCCCTGTATATACTATCGTCAAGCAGTCGGTTGGACCGAAAACTAATCCCCCTCAAATGCAGTTAACGAATCAAGTAAACAGTAATGATCTTCAGGCTCCGCAGCCTAGTAGTAACAGAACCTCTTATGCTAACGTTCTAAAATCAAACAATGTACCAATGCAAGGCGCTTCGTCAAGTAATGACGAAACTCCAGTTTCTAATCCAAGTCGTCTAGAAAAAACCATGGAAACATTAGTGCAAACAGTAAATAATTTTACAAACACAATGGGTAATATGATGCAGGAAATTCTAAGAATGCAATCGATGTTATTGCAAGCTATTCCTAACAAGCCATGAACTGTTTAAAAATTTGTTTTTGGAACGCAAACGGCATCCGCCAACATAAAAATGAATTAGAATACTTTCTTAAAAATAAACAAATTGATGTCATGATGGTTTCTGAAACTCATTTGACCTCAAGAAATACGTTTAAAATTAATGGTTATACTCTATATGATACCAAGGACCCTCGAGATAGAGCTTGTGGAGGTTCTGCTATATTAATAAAAACCCGAATTAAACACTACCCAATGTGTGATCATCGTGAAGATTATCTCCAAGCTACGAACATTTGTGTCGAAGAGCTAAATCGAAGCATAGTAATTTCATCTCTATATCACCACCTAGATTTGCAATATAAGAAAGCCAATATTACAAATATTATAAGTCACTGGGGCCCTGTTTCCTGGCTGCTGGCGATTACAACGCAAAACATACCTTCTGGGGGTCACAACTTATAACACCAAAGGGTCGTGTTTTGTTTAATACAATCTCTAAAATGAATTTAAATGTTGTCGCGAGCGGCCAACCAACATATTGGCCTGCTGATCCGCAAAAAATTCCAGATGTCATCGATTTTGGCGTGGTTAAAAACATCCCCACAGAAACGATTTACGTTGAAGCTTCCATAGAATTATCCTCTGATCACACACCTACAATTGTTACTATAAAAAACACCAATAGAATTGAATCTCCCTCTGGTCACATAGCGACGTCAGCTACACATATAAATTGGTTAAAATATAAAAAATATCTCAGTACCCATTGCACAGAAAATATTCCGCTTAGCACACCGGAGTATATAGATCGCTCTATTGTCAATTTTGACAGTTTTCTAAAACTAGCTGTTCAACATTCCAGTATTGCTCCCATAAAAACCAAAAATAATAAAATATATTCCTCAGATGTCGAGCGTCTCTTGTCTGAAAAAAGGAGAGCTCGTAGAGAGTGGCAATTGCACAGATCCCCTCAACTTAAGAACTTACTAAAAGACTGTACAAAAAGGCTGAGAAAGTTACTGCAGACTCAGAAAACGGCGTCTCTGGAAAAATATCTTAAGGAACTTGATGCAACTCCACAATCAGACTACTCATTATGGCGTGCAGCTAGAAATCTCAAAAGGCCAGTTGTCGCTAATCCGCCATTAAGAAACTTGAATGGAAGTTGGGCAAGAAATGATGTTGAAAAAGGAAATCTGTTTGTTAATCATTTTAAACACGTATTTACCCCAAACATATCTCACGATATGGCGGTCGAGTTACCACCTGTTGCTGCTAGAGCAGCTGTTCCCCTAAGATTTGAGATAAGAGAAATCGAAAAGGCTATTTGTGATTTAAACCCCAAGAAGGCTCCTGGTTTTGATAAGATCAGCAACAAAATGCTTTTGGAGGTACCCAGCATAGCAAGGAGAATTATTCTTTTAATTTTTAATGCTATTTTACGCCTGGAATACTATCCTCAAAAGTGGAAGGTTTCCTTAGTCATCATGATACCTAAACCAGGAAAGGATCACACAAAAGTTGAGTCATATAGGCCTATAAGTTTACTTTCAAATATATCAAAGCTGTTTGAGAATCTGTTAGCGTCAAAAGTAACCCCAATTCTAAATGAAAACAGATGTATTCCTAACCACCAATTCGGCTTTAGAAGAGAACACAGCACAATTGAGCAAACCCATCGTAAAGTAAACGCAATAAGAAAAGCCTTTGAAGAAAGAAAATATTGTTCCGCTCTCTTCATCGATGTTTCTCAAGCTTTTGACAAAGTCTGGCATGAAGGCTTATTACATAAATTGAAGCTAAACTTACCAGTAAACACACACAAGCTGTTAGAAAGCTACTTAGTCGGTCGAAAGTTTATTATTAAAGAAGGTGATTATTTAAGCTCTCCTCAACCAATTGAAGCTGGAGTCCCTCAGGGAAGCATCCTGGGCCCACTTATACTTAATATATACTTCGGATATGCCAATAAACAACTACACCCAAACTTCAACATTTGCTGATGACACAGCTTTTCTAAGCGTGCACGAAAACAGTCAAGAAGCATCTCGATACCTACAGGATCATATATTTCAACTCGAACTGTGGCTAAAGCAATGGAGGATAAAGGTCAATGAGCAAAAATGCGTACATGTAACATTTACCTTGCGTCGGGAAACATGCCCCCCTATTAAAATCAATAATCATTTAGTGCCTCAAAATTCGCATGTAAAATACCTCGGTATTCATCTAGATCGCCGTTTAACGTGGAAAAGCCATATAGAGGCAAAATTATCTCAAATGAAACTAAAAGCCATCCAAATTCATTGGCTTATTGGAAGAAACTCTGTCCTAAGTCTCGACTGCAAACTTTTACTTTATAACTCCATCTTAAAGCCAATCTGGTGCTACGGTATTCAACTATGGGGCACTGCCTCGGCCTCTAATATCGAAAAAATTCAAAGGCGCCAAAATAAACTTCTTCGAATAATCACAGCTGCCCCTTGGCATGTTAAAAACTCAAATATTCACAAGGATCTCAATGTTCCATTAGTAAAAACTATGATTACAAAATATGCAGTAAAATATTTAAAAAGGCTTGAACAACACCCAAATCCACTAGCTCGAAATATTTTAAACCATGGCGGCCACACTCGCTTAAGAAGAAGAGACACCCAATTAGATGAGCAATAAACACCTATATAAGTGAACAGAACCCGTGATGAAGAAAATTTTTGTCTGGCACTGGCAGGACATAAAATAACGTATTAGGTTAAGATTTGAATAATTATTGTTAGTTCATATTTAATATATGAAGATTCAATAAAAAATAATGAGAAAAAAAAAAAAAAACTTGACAGAATGTGTAAGGTTGTGATTGAGGGCTATGAATCTAAACCTTATTTTCAAACTTCTGGTGTACCTCAGGGAAGTATACTTCCCATTATTTTTAAATTTATTTATCAATGATATAATTTCTTGTTTCAAAAAATCTAAATTTCTTTTATAAGCTGATGATCTGAAAATTTTCCTAAAGGTTGATTCGGCGGCTGATGTATTTAATTTACAGAATGATTAAAATAAGCTCGTAAGATGGTGTAAACTTAATATGCTTAAATTAAACTTTGAAAAATGCTTTCATGTTTCGTTTTATAGGAAATTTAGTCCTATTAAGAATGATTTTAAACTTAATGGTGTTAATCTAAAAAATGTCGACTCAAAACTTGATTTGGGTGTTGTTTTTGATTCATCCATGTCTTTTGTTTCTCATATTGAGTATATTATTCGTAAAGTTTATAAAACGTTAGCTTTTTTAAAAAGGAATTGTTCTGAATTCCATGACCCATACAAAGTTAACATATTTATACATCTTTTGTTAGATCAAAGCTCGAATATGCTTCAGTTATCTGGAGTCCATATATTTCCTTTCACATTTCTCGTGTTGAGAGAGTACAACGTGTGTTTATTAAATATGCCTTACGCTCACATAGTTAATTCCAGTTTGCTCCGTATGAATCTAAATGTCTCCTTATTGGGTTGAGAACGTTAGAATCCCGTAAAAAATTACAGTCTATCCTACTCATTTATGATATAATTAATTCAAGGGTTGATTGTCCTGAATTGTTATCTTTAATACCATTCAATATACCAGCTAGAAACTTGAGGAAAATTTACGCATTTAAAGTTCCAGTTCATCGTACTAATTATGCTCTTAATGGCACTTTAACGAGAGCATTTCATATTATTAATAAATTAAATATATGCCTTCAAAAAAATTCTAAATCGCATATTGAATTTTGCACATCAAAAGATAATTTTAAGTTATTTCTTGTGAGTATTTTAAAAATTTTATATTTGTACATATTTATTCCAATTATTAACTTTTTTTTTTAACTTTGTAATATATTTTTCTATGTAAGTTTAGTTGCATAGTCTGTAAGGAATTTTGCTTCCATAGACTGAAATAAATAAAATAAATAAAAAACAGTGCCTCGTTTTGGGTGCAAATGCGACAATTTTGCTTTCCGCCAAGATCAAAATGAGCTTCATCTGAAAATATGATTTTTTTGGCAAAATCGGTATCTTCTGTAAGTCGATCGCAGGCCCACTTTGCGAAGCGTTGTTCAAGCGTATACACAACCATATTCGTTCAGCGGAAGGACAAAACTTATTATCTGTCAAATCAGACATGAGCTAAGTGTTACCATTCACGAAATAAGCACTAGTTAAAAAAAAAACGTTAGATGGCGGGCCCGTTACTTTGTTTTGTGTTCTGCCAGTGCCAGACAACAAATTTCATCATCACGGTTTCTGTTCACATATATACATAGGTGTTTAACGCTCTTCTGAAGCGAGTGTGGCCGCCATATTTCGAGCTAGTGGATTTGGGTGTAGTTCAAGACTTTTTAAATATTTTACTGCCTTCTTTGTAATCATAGTTTTTACTTTCATTCGAAACCAGCTCTTGACGAGTACGGACGTGTTTCAGTGAGTAAAAAAAAAAATAAAAATAAAAAAAATTCGAAGTGAAAAAAAAAATATTTGTAATAGGTAAAAAAAAAATAACAATAACTAAGGTGCCCGAAGAGATTTGTGAATGAGCCTCACAAATACTCCCAACAAGGAGAGTAGGCCCAGCACAAATAGCAGAAATGCGTATATTGTGGTAAGCTCTCCGAGCGTGAGCAATGAAAACATTCGATACCCAGAACTAAATAAAAATTATTTAAGTACAAAAATTGCCAGCGCAACTGGTTTTCCATACAGCAATTTAAGTGTAATTGTGCCAAACCTGAGCAAGTGTGTTGATCCGACCGTAAATCTGGTTCAAAGTGTGAAGTCGTCTGACCAGAGGAATATTAACGAAAAACCTAGATCATCACGATTAGCATTAATAAATACAGGAGCTGTGCCAAAAAGTACTAAAGTGCAAACAGGAATGGACAGATATATAACAATAACTAAGAGAAAGGCTAGACCTAGGTCCACCCAACAGGAACGCATGGCCAAACAATACAAAGGCTCTAACGTAGTCTCTTTGCCAACAAGTGGTAACATATTCTCTGTACTCTCCAAACCTGACGATGAAGAAGCAGAATGAGCTAATGGAACAGCCACTAAAGAAGTTAAACCGCCACCTATCTATCTGCGGGAGCAAACATCAAATAGCATAGTCAACATGTTGACTCAATTTGTAGGTAAGAATAATTTCAACGTCGTATCTATAAGACGCGGGCAAATTCAAGAGACCAAAATTCAAGCCAGTACAGAAACGAACTTCCGTATTATATCAAGACACCTGGACGTAGAAAATAAAAGTTACTATACATATCAATTAAAAAGTGCTAAGGGTTTGATTATTGTCATAAAAGGCATAGATAGTTCTGTTCCTACAGAGGAAATGAAATCTGCCGTAGAGCTAGAAGGGTATGAGGTAAAATCTGTTCATAACATTTTGAACAGGAATAAAGTTCCTCAACCAATGCACCGCATTGAGATATCGTTTGATTCATCGGTTCTCAAAACCAAAAATTCAGTTCATCCCATATACAACTTGCGTTACCTACTCAATAGAAGAATAACTGTTGAGGAGACATTAAAACGAAAGGGTCCCTCCCAATGCACAAACTGTCAGGAATATGGGCATACAAAATCATATTGTAAATTGCCTCACGTATGTGTAGTTTGTGGCGACGCTCATATGCAAAGAAATACAGCAACTGTGGAGAAAATCACACGGCAAACTATAGGGGTTGTAAAGTCTTCTTGCATTTAAAAAAACCTGCTTTAGTTCAAAAATATACTCACTCCCAATATGGTCCGTCATATGCGCCCAGCCAAGCCGCTGGCTCTATTGCTAGTACTACACAAACAAAACCAATCATAAGCCCAAGTCTTAAAAGGAAACCCTAATGCGAAAAATCCCCCGAGTACTTCCAACGCAAAGCAACCTCCATACGCTAATGTTCCTAGGGAAGATCTACAAATGCCTTCTGGAAATATGCCTAGCTCAATTGAAAATTTAATTCAAACTATGAATAACTTCATGGCCACTATGCAGAACATGTTTCAGGAAATGATGCGAAACCAGAACATGCTCCTGCAAGTTATACTCAACAACAAATGAACTAGTTAAAAATATGTTTCTGGAATGCAAACGGGTTATCCCAACATAAACACGAAGTTGCAAACTTTCTTCATAGGCATGAAATCGACGTACTTCTTGTCTCTGAAACACACTTTACTCATAAACTGCTTCCAGTTGTGCTTTGTTGTGAAACGGACGTGTATTTTCAACCCCGCATACGATTTTAATTTATTATTAATTAAATTTGATTTTGGAATATAAACACTAAGCGAATGGACGCTGGAAAATATATGATATTTTTTATTTAAATTATTTAACATAAAAGTGAACAATTAAAACGAAAAATTAAATAAACATAAATAAAGCAAAAATATATACATATGTACGTATGAATGTTCATACATGTGTATGTATACATATTCTGTGCACAAACATTTTAGTTTAAATTTCTTATTTTTGGCGTTGTTGTTGTAAAATAAAATAAATAATAAAAACATTAAAAGCACATTAAACCGGTGAAAAACAAAAACAATTTCTTGCATGAGTAAAAACAATGTAACAACAATAAAATTAAATGATAGAAATGCTTATGTGACAGTGCATGCCAACGAAAATAATGTTGAAATAAATAAAACAAAACAAAACAATAGTAACTACTTAACGGCTAAGCCAATTTTTCGCACTCGTTCCCTCTCACCCTCTTTATTTACACAAACGGTGGATAGTGACTCATTAAAAAAACTAAAAATTGGCTTGGTAACAAGTGTTGCCAGGCCAACAAGTATTGCCGCTACGTCAAAAATAAATTTAGTGGGAAATGATACCATGAACCAAAACACTAATGCAATGGAAAACCCCCCTGTAAAAAGTTGCCAAAAGCCTCAAGTCCAAGTTGGTATGGACAGGTATATAACAGTCCTTAAGCGGGGTCGCAGCCCTACCTCTTCAGCTGTTGCTTCGGCATCAAAAGTGCCATCTTTTGACAAAATAAATTCCCAAAATCGCTTTGCAATTCTGGAGGATGAATCCTCTGAAGCACCAAACGTCATAAGATCGCCCAAGCCTCCCCCGATATATCTTAGGGAGCATAACTCAAATGATCTAATAGAGTTTAATTTCGTTGATTGGTGAAAATTCGTTTTATGTAGCCGCAATAAAGAGAGGTAGCATAAATGAAACGAAAATTCAAGTGAATCATGAAAATGATTTTCGCAAAATTATTAACAAATTTGAGGCACTTAAATAAAGTTTTTATACATACCAACTCAAGAGCAGTAAAGGTCTCCAGGTGGTGATTAAGGGAATTGATTCATGCGTAGACCCAGAGGAAATTAAAACTTTCTTAGAAGAAAAAGGCTTCAAGATAAAACACGTGGTAAATATTAGAAATAGAGACAAAAATCCACAACCACTATTTCGAGTAGAATTAGAGCCCGGCGACATTAAGTTAAAAAAAACGAAACGCATCCCATTTATAGTTTAAAATATATTCTACACAGAAAAATCACAATTGAGGAGCCGCACAAAAAAAATGGACCTGTTCAGTGCTTAAACTGCCAAGAATTTGGCCATACAAAGGCATACTGCTACTTACCCCCTGTTTGCGTAGTATGTGGTGAGCTACACGGTACAGTTTCTTGCGATAAGCCTAAAACCGACCCCAACGTTAAAAAATGTAGCAACTGTGGCGGTAATCACACTGCCAATTATAGAGGATGCCCTGTATATAATATCGTCAAGCAGACGGTTGGACCAAAAACAAATGCCCCTCAAATGCAGGTTGCAAATCAAGTTATCACAAATGCAATTCAAGCCCCCCAGTTTAGTAATAACAGAACCTCTTATGCTAACGTTCTAAAATCAAACCATGAGCCAATGCAAGGTGCCTCGCCAAGTAATGATGAAACTCCAGTTTCTAATTTAAGTCGTTTAGAAAAAACCATGGAAACATTAGTGCAAACAGTAAATAATTTTACGAACACAATGGGTAATATGATGCAGGAAATTCTTAGAATGCAATCAATGTTATTGCAAGCTGTACTTAACAAGCCATGAACTGTATAAAAATTTGTTTTTGGAACGCAAACGGCATCCGCCAACATAAAAATGAACTAGAATACTTTCTTAAAAATAAACAAATTGATGTCATGATGGTTTCTGAAACTCATTTGACTTCAAAAAATACGTTTAAAATAAATGGTTATATACTATATGATACAAAGGACCCTCGAGATAGAGCTTGTGGAGGTTCTGCCATTTTAATTAAAACCAGAGTCAAACACTACCTAATGGGTGATCATCGTGAAGATTATCTTCAAGCAACAAACATTTGCGTTGAAGAACTAAATAGAAACGTAGTAATCTCATCGTTATACTCCCCACCTAGATATTCAATATCAGAAGGCCAATATTATAAATATTTCAAATCATTAGGACACTGTTTCCTGGCCGCTGGCGATTATAACGCTAAACATACCTTCTGGGGGTCCCGACTTATAACACCAAAGGGTCGTGTTCTATTTAATACTATTACTAAAATGGATTTGAATGTGATAGCGAGCGGACAACCAACATATTGGCCTACTGATCAGCAAAAAATACCAGATGTCACCGATTTTGGCGTGGTTAAAAACATCCCCTTAGAAACGATTTATGTTGAAGCTTCCTTAGAATTATCTTCCGACCACACACCAACAATTGTTACTTTAATGAACCCCAATAGAACTGTATCTCCAACTGGTTACTTAGCGACGCCAGCTACACAAATCAATTGGCTAAAATATAAAAAATATCTCAGCACCCATTGCACAGAAAATATTCCGCTTAGTACACCGGAATACGTAGATCGCGCTATTCTTAATTTTGACAGTTTTCTAAAGCTAGCTGTACAACATTCCAGTATTACCCAAAAAAAAACTAAAAATATTAAAATTTATTCCACAGATGTTGAGCGTCTCCTGTCTGAAAAAAGAAGAGCCCGAAGAGAGTGGCAATTGCACAGATCCCCTCAACTTAAGAGTTTGTTAAAAGATTGTACAAGAAGGCTAAGAAAGTTACTACAGATACAGAAAACGGATTCTCTGCAAAAATATCTTAAGGAACTTGATGCAACTCCGCAATCAGACTACTCATTATGGCGTGCAGCTAAAAATCTAAATAGGCCAGTTATCTCTAAGCCACCATTAAGAAACTTGAACGGAAGTTGGGCAAGAAATGATAACGAAAAGGGAAATCTGTTTGTTAATCATTTAAAAAACGTATTTACCCCAAATATATCTCACGATACTGCGGTCGAGTTACCACCTGTTCCTGCTAGAGCAGCTATTCCCCTCAGATTTGAGATAAGAGAAATCGAACAGGCTATTTGTGACTTAAACACTAAGAAGGCACCTGGTATTGATAAAATCAGTAATAAAATGCTTTTAGAGCTACCTCGCACAGCAAAGAAAATTATTCTTTTTATTTTTAATGCTATTTTACGCCTTGAATACTATCCTCAAAAATGGAAGGTTTCCTTAGTTACCATGATACCAAAGCCAGGTAAAGATCATACAAAAGTTGAGTCATATAGGCCAATTAGCTTATTATCAAATATGTCAAAGCTTTTTGAGAAATTATTAGTTTCAAAATTAACACCGATTTTAAGTGAAAATAGATGTATTCCAAACCATCAGTTCGGATTTCGAAGAAAACACAGCACAATCGAACAGACTCATCGAATAGTAAATGTCATAAGAAAAGCATTTGAAGAAAAAAAATATTGCTCAGCACTCTTCATCGATGTTTCGCAAGCATTTGATAAAGTCTGGCATGAAGGCTTATTACATAAATTGAAACAAAATTTACCAGCAAACACACACAAGCTGCTAGAAAGCTACTTAGTCGGTCGTCAATTTATTATTAAAGAAGGAAATTTCTTAAGTTCACCTCAGCCCATTGGCGCTGGAGTCCCACAAGGCAGCATCCTGGGCCCTCTATTATATTTAATTTATACTTCGGACATGCCAACAAGTAACTACACCCAAACTTCAACATTTGCAGACGATACAGCATTTCTAAGCGTCCACGAAAGCCGTTATGAAGCATCTCGTTTCTTACAGCATCATATATTTCAACTAGAAATATGGTTAAGACAATGGAGGATAATGGTCAATGAGCAAAAATGCGTGCATATAACATTCACCTTGCGCCGGGAATCTTGCCCCCATATAACAATCAACAATCAAATAATTCCTCAACTTTCGCATGTAAAATATCTGGGTATACATCTGGATCGGCGATTAACGTGGAAATGCCATATAGAGGCAAAATTAACTCAAATGAAACTAAAAGCCATTCAAATTCATTGGCTTATTGGTAGAAACTCTGTCCTTAGTCTCGACTGCAAACTTCTTCTTTACAACTCCATCTTAAAGCCAATCTAGTGCTATGGTATTCAGCTATGGGGCACTGCCTCGGCCTCTAATATAGAAAAGATTCAAAGGCGCCAAAATAAAATTCTTCGAATAATCACAGCTGCCCCTTGGTATGTAAAAAACTCAAATATTCACAGGGATCTCAATGTTCCATTAGTCAAAACTATGATTACGAAATATGCAGTAAAATACTTAAAAAGTCTCGAATTGCATCCAAACCCACTAGCACGAAATATTTTAAATGATAGCGGCCACACTCGCTTAAGAAGAAGAGACACTGCAGCACTTATCCAATTAGATGAGCGACAAACACCTAGATAAGTGAACAGAACCCGTGATGAAGAAAATTTTTGTCTGGCACTGGCAGGACATAAAATAAAGTATTAGGTTAAGATTTGATTAATTATTGTTAGTTCATATTTAAATGTATGAAGATTCAATAAATAATATTGAGAAAAAAAAAAAAAAAAAACTCATAAACTGCTTAAGGGTAAATGGATACCTTACGTATGACACAAAACATCCCAGTGGACGGGCATATGGTGGCACAGCCATAATT
Organism: Pollenia griseotomentosa; assembly: GCA_963931875.1. NCBI lineage: Eukaryota > Metazoa > Arthropoda > Insecta > Diptera > Polleniidae > Pollenia > Pollenia griseotomentosa. Next base: position 159,235,947 of record OZ007560.1, read on the forward strand.
GTGCACAAACACATCAGACACTTACCATTGCCAGAGTTCGAAGAAGATTGTATCCAGGCCACATCTATAAATCTTACTAATTTCAAACTAACGTTGTCATCCGTTTATTGCCCCCGAGGCACAAAATTGTACACGATAAATTTCTCAACTTCTCCACATTGGGCCAGAAATTCATTGCTGCTGGCGATTACAACGCTAAGCATACATATTGGGGCTTCAGACTTATTAGTCCAAGAGGTAATCAGCTATACAATACCGTAACTGCAAATAATTTTGATGTCGTATCGAGTGGTGAGCCTACCTATTGGCCAACCGACTTTAACAAGCTACCAGACCTTATTGACTTTGCTGTAATTAAAAACATCAAGCGCGATCAGGTACTGTTAGTTCCTCCTATGATCTATAGTCTGATCATTCACCTTCAATCCTTATTTTAAAAGGCAACTCTGACGCCGCAGCTGCAAACTTTATTTCCTATCCAAACAGAAACACAAATTGGTTAAAGTATAAAATGTATGTGAGCTCTCACCTATCACAGTGCATTCCCCTAAAAAATTCATCTGACATCCAAATAGCTGTCGACCGATTTACAGAAGTCTTGGATTCTGCAGCAAGAAATGCAACCCCAATTAAGCGGACAATTAAACGTGCTCCTTACAATACATCGACGGATATAGAGACCCTTATCAGAGAAAAAAGGAAGTTAAGAAGACAATGGCAAAACAGTCGTTCCCCAACCACTAAGGCCCAACTACAATTATGCCTGACAACTCTTCGCAACAAATTGAGACAGAACCACGAGTCTGCAGTAGAAGGCTATTTAAACAGCCTAGATGCCACAAAAAACTCGAATTACAGCTTATGGAAGGCTGTACGGCATATGAAATGCCCTATAACTACGGTGACCATATTTTTGAAACCAAAATACAGAACAGGGATAAGATTTCATAATAACAATTAAAAAGTACAAACAACCTTAAATGCACATTCAAGACCAATTTATTATAGATATTTTTTTAACAAATACAAATCAAAACTTAAAAAAAAAAAACATAAGAATATAATCACACGCTGATGTAAAAAAGAAAATAGAGCTTGACTGTTTCCGAGATCATTGCATATATAAGTATATTTGTAAGAACTATAAAATTAAGATTAATTTGTACTCAGTACATATCATCAATGACAAAAATGTTTTGATTCTTAAGTAAAATGTTAATAGAGAAATTTTAGGCGTTAATATGTATATGTACAAAGCAATTAAATTTGGTATTTTTCTGCTGAATAGATTTGTTTTAGTAAGCCTTCATTACTTTTTAAATATTCTTTAAACTCTAAACAATTTAAATCATAATTATATTTAGTAATTAAAATGAATTTGAGGGTATTTACCTTCAATTGAGCTTTTTCACTAGTCCATATGTTATTTAAAATAGAAAACACTCTTTCTGTTGGAGCATTAGAACCAGGTAAACATAAACTGAATTCGACAACTTTCAAAATATTTTGGAAACTTATACCTCCTTCTTTGAAATGTTTAAAAACTTCTACCCAGCGCTCTTCAGCAGATTTTTTGTTTTCATTCCATTGCTTTAATTTTTCTGAAGTGGTATATCTTTTAACAAGAGCCAGCTCATCAAATAATTCGGTATTATTTATGTTTAATTCGTTTCTCTTATCCATTATAAAAACAAAACTGGATTCAACATCCTCCCATGCAGGAGTTTCACGTAAAAGAACCCATTTCAGTATTTCAACTTCTTGATAAGCAGTGTCCCATTGATTTAAGTACTCAATGCAATTTGCATAAAATTGGCTTGCGGTACTTTTAAACTTATTAATATCGAGAACTTTTTTCTGACTTAGCTCAATTATGATTTTTTTAACTGCAATAGGGAAAAATTTTTCCTCTTTGCGTTGTGAAATTTTAAACTTCAGCTCATTAATAATGAGCGAAACCTCAGTCATACATATTTTTTGGGACTCTATCTGCGTTATGTAGTCATGAAACAAAGTAGCTTGACAATGAACGAAGAAAAGCCATGCTTCTGAAACAGGATCTTCAAAAAAACTTTTTAATATAGTTGGACACTTTGGCTGGGATAAAAAGTATTCCTTTAAAGGCTTAAAAAGCTTTAATATTCTTTCAATGGATGGTTTAAGAGTAAGCCATCTTGTCTTGCTAAATCCAAGTAGTTTTTTATATTCTACTTCTATTGTGTCACAAATTACTTTAAGCTCTTCAACACGTACTGTATAAATATAAAAGTAGGAAAAAATTTTTACAATAATCGTTTCAATATCTATGGGGAGACATTCTGTTGATGTTTGAATGCAGTTATTTAAAATATGTGCAGCACAGTTCACACCGATAAGAACATTTTCCGTAGACGAATGAAGTTTTTTGAAACCATTGTTTTTGCCTCGCCTGGCTGCTCCACCAAAGTTACAGTTTGTGTTATCTGCACATAAAGCAAGTAATTTTTTGTTTACATTTAATTTAATAAGCAGATCACAAATATATTTTGTTAAAATATCGGAGGATTCTCCGGGCAAATTATCAACTTCCAATATTTTGACTTGAATACCATGCAATGGTACAAAATAACGAATAAGTATTGGACATATTTTTATGTTACCATGATTTGAACAATCACAAAAAATTGTTATCAAATTTACAATATGCAAATCATTTTCAATTTCTTTAATGGAATTCGGAGCTAGGACTTTACAAACTATCGATTCACACTTGGTACGTCCAGAAGAATATCTCTCATCAAAATAGCTTCTTATAAGTTTTGAAGTACAATCGTTGGAGCGAAATGAGTGGTTATGATTAACAGCGTGATATGCCCATGTTCCTTCTGATATGCAAATTTTCCTTTTGCTGTCGTTAAAATCCTTAGACCCAAAATAGCAGAATAGAGTTTTGCTAGAAGCGGCAGCGATGTAGGAATCCTTGTGTTTATTTGTTCGTAAGTGCTGTTGGATATCAAGTTTGCCTCCATTAGCAATGCTGAAAGTTGCCATGCACTTAGAACATCGTACCTTGCTATCAATATCAGTTTTTTTAATAAAACTATATTGCTGATTACTTTTTTCTGAAAAATTACTCGATGAATGATCTTTTTGTAATGACACTTCATATCTAAACGCCAGGCCTACTATGTATTGTTGGCGGCGGCAAGTATACAATACACATCATGGCAAATTTATTATTCGCCTCGATACACATACATATTTATTAAAACAGCATTTACACGTGAAAGTGCAAATCAAAATTCATAGTCACGCCTCAATTCGCTTTGATAGTTGAAAAATTTTTAATATTTTAAATATCACTTTCAGGCATGAAAATACAGAACAGTAAATGAAATACAGAACATTTTAGCGTTTTTCGCAGATCAATAATTTATACAGAACACGGCTCTGAAATACAGAACTGTTCTGTATAATACAGAACGGATGGTCACCGTACCTATAACCCAAGAATCTCCATTAAGACTGGAAAACCGCACTTGGGCCAAAAACACAAATGAAAAATTAAACGCTTTCGCGGGCCACCTTGAGAAAGTTTTCACGCCACATGATGCACATACTTGTTCCTGTCGTCCAATCATTCCTGATAAGGTAAACCATCCAATAAAATTTAACAAAACTCAAGTAAAATCTGCAATAGAAAAAGTGAATATTAGAAAATCTCCCGGACCTGACCGCATCACAGGGTCAATGATAAGAAACTTACCATCATCTGCTTCTAGAATCTTACTGCTCATTTTTAACGCGATATTAAGAGTCGGATACTTCCCATCCTCATGGAAGAGGTCTATAGTTGTTATGATTCCCAAGCCAGGAAAAGATGCTAGCCAGGTTGCGTCGTACAGACCCATAAGCTTATTATCAATCCTATCGAAGCTTTTCGAAAAAATATTCGTTTTAAGTATAACTCCTCATCTAAATGAACACGACATCATCCCGGATCACCAGTTCGGATTCGGAGCTAAAGATGGTACAATAGAACAAGTGCATAGAATTGTCACCCTAATTAGATCGGCGTTTGAGAAAAAGCAATACTGCTCAGCCCTGTTTATAGACATTTGACAAAGTTTGGCATGATGGGCTACTCATCAAAATAACACGAATGCTTCCTCAAAACTCTCACAAGCTTCTGGAGAGCTATCTAACAGGCAGAACATTCATAGTAAGGTCGCAAGACAAATACTTTCCCCTCAAGAAAATTACTGCTGGTGTCCCCCAAGGCAGCATATTAGGACCGCTATTTAATATAAACAGCGGATATGTCAACAAACCTGAGCACGCATACCTCTACATTTGCAGACGACACAGCATTTATTAGCGTTAACCATGACCGAAAAGTCGCATCGCAAAATTTACAGTCCCACATCAATGAACTAGATGGCCTGGCTAGAATAAATGTTAACCCGACTAAATGTGCTCACTTAACTCTCACGCTTAGAAGACAAACGTGCCCAGCTGTAAAAATAAATAACATCACTGTTCCGGTAGAAAACCATGTTAAGTACTTGGGAATTCATATAGATAGACGCTTGACCTGGTCTCGTCATATTGAAGCGAAAATAACTGCTATGAAACTTAAAGCAGCTCAACTACATTGGCTAATCGGTCAAAACTCAAACTTGTCCTTAGACAACAAAGTTCTCTTACACAAGTCTATCATAAAACCAATATGGACATATGGCATCCAATTATGGGGTACTGCATTCGCATCTAACATCCAAAAGCTTCAAAGAAGACAGTCTAGAATATTACGTCAAATTGTCTGCGCCCCATGGTATATACGTAATGATATTATCCACAGAGATCTCCACGTCCCCACTATCCAGGAGGAAATTAAAAAATATTCAATTAGGTACATAGATAAACTAATGACCCACCCTAACTACCTCGCTCGGGATCTGCTTCAGTTCGTAGGTCACCAGACGCTAAAAATAACCGATACTTTGAGCCTAAAGACAGTTAGTGGTTACATTGGTAACAACTAATAAACTACAAGTAGAATTAAGATTTGAATACATATTGTAAATTTCGGTAAGCAAGATTCAATAATAATAAAAAAAAAATAGTTTTTGCTAATGGCACATTAAGATCCTTTGAGTTTTAACATACCAGGGAGCGGCTGGGATTATTCGAAGACTTTTGTTTTGGCGCCTTTGAATGTTTTCGATATTAGAGGCCGAGGAAGTGCCCCATAGTTGAATACCGTAGCACCAGATAGGCTTTAAGATAGAGTTGTAAAGTAGAAGCTTGCAATCGAGACTAAGTACAGCATTTCTTTTTCTAATAAGCCAATGAGTTTGAATGGCTTTTTTTTCCACGTTAACCGCCGATCTAGATGTATACCGCGATATTTTACATGCGAATGTTGAAGTATTATATGATTATTGATTTTAATAGGGGGCATGATTCCCGGCGCAATGTGAATGTTATATGTAGGTATTTTTGCTCATTGGCCATTATTCTCCATTGTTTGAACCATATTTCTAGTTGAAATATATGATGCTGTAAGTAACGAGATGCTTCGTGTCGATTTTCATGCACGCTTAGAAAAGCTGTATCATCCGCAAATGTTGATGTTTGGGTGTAGTTGTTTGTTGGCATATCCGACGTATAAATAAAGTATAATAGAGAGATGATGCCTTGTGGGACTCCAGCGCCAATTGGCTGAGGGAAACTTAAGAAATTGTCGTCTTTAATAACAAATTGACGACCGACTTAGTAGCTTTCTAACAGCTTGTGTGTGTTTTCAGGAAAGTTTTGCGAAACATCGATGAAGACTGCTGAGCAATATTTTTTCTTCTTCTTATGACATTTACTATTTGATGAGTTTGTGCAATTGTGCTGTATTTTCTTCTAAATCTGAATTGATGGTTTGGAGTACAACTATTTTCATTTAAAATTGGTGTTAATTTTGACACTAATAATTTTTTAAATAGCTTTGAAAATAGCTTTAATAATAAGCCAAAGGACCTCGACTTGATATTTACCTGGCTCTGGTATCATGGTAACTAAGGAAACCTTCCACTTTTGATGCCCGTAATTCATACAAAAAGAAATTTAGCTGTGTATAGAAATCTATGGTGTAAAAGCTTCCATATTTCAAAAGAAAACTTAAGATAAAAATACGCATGCCAAATAAACGTTTGCCCAACTACCATTCAAGTTTCTAAATGGTGGTTTAAAGATAACTGGCCTTTCTGAGTCTGCAATTACTTTCTTAGCCTTTTCGTGCACTCTTTTAATAAATTCTTAATTTGAGGGTATCTGAACAATTATTGCCAACCTCTTCGAACTCTCCTTTTTTTAGTCAAGAACCGCTCGACATATTTAGAATATATTTAAATTTTTTTGATTTTGTTGAGGGTAATACTGGAATGTTGAACAGCTAGTTTAAGATAACTTTCAAAATTAGCCATAGAGAGATCCACATTCTCCGGTGTACTAATCGGAATATTTTCAGTGCAATGGGTACTGAGTATTTTTTATACTTTAACGAAATTATTTGTGTGGCTGACGTCGCTAAGTAACCAGACGGAGGTTCAATTCTATTTGGGTTCATTATAGTAACAATTGTAGGTGTGTGATCGGAAGATAATTCAAAGGAAACTACAGCATGAATCGTTTCTGTGGGGATGTTTTTAACCACGCCAAAATCAATAACATCTGGAATTTTTTGCTTATCAGTAGGCCAATATGTTGGTTGTCAGCTCGCGGCCACATTTAAACCGATTTTAGAGATTGTTTTAAACAAAACGCGACCCTTTGGTGTTATAAGTCGTGACCCCCAGAAGGTATATTAAGCGTTATAATCGCCAGCGCCCAGGAAACAGGGTCCTAATGATTTATAATATTGGCTTTCTTATATGGAAAATCTAAGTGGAGAATATAAAGAAGAAATTACTATATTTCAATTTAGCTTTCAACACAAATATTCGTTGCTTGCAGATAATTTTCACGATGATCACACATTAAGTAGTGTTGGATTCGGGCTTTTATCAAAATGGCAGAACCTCCACAAGCTCTATCTCGAGGGTCCTTGGTATTATATAACATATAACCATTGATTTTAAACATATTTCTTGAGGTTAGACACAGTTAAGTGAAACAGTTGTTTGTTTAAATTTATGGCACCTGTTTTTGTTTCTCACGTTTCAATCGAAAAAATTCTCGACGCGGGAGTTACAGAATATGGGCAATTAATACACAATTTCTCTAAAAATATGGGCTGGATGGAAGAAGTGGGCGTGGCACCTCCATTACAGAGACATTTTATATATTTGTATATTTGAGAACGGCAAGTGCCAAAGTTTTCAAATTAGGTACAAGCATCTTGATTATCAATACGCAACAACCGACGAAATGTGGGCGGGATTAGAGAAATGGGCATTATATATGTATGTGTATCTGGATTTTTCAGAAAAAGGGTATTTCAATAAAAAACGGTCAAGTTTTTTAAAAGCAGTATTTCCCATTTTAATAAATATAATAAGATTTTTTATAAACAAACTAAAAATATTTAGTTCAGATAGGCAGTGCTTAAAAACTTAATTTTTTTATGGAATGACCTGCTCCTGTTTTTAACACGTGACAAAAAGCTTGTTATTAATCATTTTAACTCATTTTTTATTACTTTTTTTGTTATGTTCCGACATTATCTTTTTTTACCGATTTCGAATACATTTTAGCGTTTGTTTCCAATTTTGCAATCGTTCGTGAATTGTAGCCCTGTTCGCGATTGAAAAGATTTTTTCCAGTTTCTGATTATTTAAAGCTTTTACGATTTTTAATAAATATTAAACTTTTTAATAAATATTAGACTTTGCTATCATACCGCTGTTACCAAATAGTTATTTGGGAATTTCAGCAATTTTAACCGAATTTTTTCATTCCTGTTAGTTTTAGTGACTTTTTTAAATTTTATGGCGCTATTTTTGCAAACTTTTTCCAATTTTTTAAAATTTTGCTAAGCTTTGTTGCTCTTTGAGGCAATCGTCGTCGTTTTAAAAATAGCTCCATACATATCTCGAAGTCACCTATTTTACAGGGCACTCTCAACATTGTCAATTTAAAAGAGGGCGAAAAGTTTAATGCCTTATACCATTATTAAGGGTGAATTATTCAGCATAAAACTTGCTACTCTTTAAGAGAGCAAAACCTTTTTAAGAAACGAACACCTAATTGGTTATCAATACACAACCTCCCAAAAAGTGTGGGCGGGATTAGTGAGGTGAAGAGTTTTGCTTAAAATTTAAAACATTTTAAACAAACCCATTTTCGGGAACCATAAATCTACCTGAGTCCAAGTTTAATAACCCAATTAAATGGTAAGTTCTCTAAAAATTAAATTTAAGGGCTATATTGTGACCAATGGAAATGTCAAATGGTCGGACATCTTTAGAAGAATATATTTCCTGAAAAACTTGAAAATCGGTGCGGATAGAAAAAAGTTATGACCAAAATATAATGTTTCTTTTTGGAAAAATACCCATTTTCGGGAGCCATAGATATTCCCGAGTCCAAGCTTTATAACACATGTAAAAAATGTAATGATATGTTGACGTCTTGGAAACAATGACCACAAAAGAATTTTAAGATGTTAAAAATGGTAATCGCTTTGCTAATGATTTCCAATGGATTTTGAATAAAGAGACAATGGAGCTTGATAACTATTAAAGTGTATTTATCTAGAGTTTCTTGTATTAAAACTGCTCTTAATTCAGTTTAATATTATTCAAAAACAAGTAAGAGTGCTATATTCGGCTATGCCGAATCTTATATAAAAAAAACAAAAAATTTATATATTTACCTAAACCCGTTTCCTCTTTTGCCAAAGTTGATGTTTGAAATTCGTTTTATAATCTTAAAATCGTTTTTAAGAACATAAAAAATTTAAATAAAAAAATTAAAAAAAAATTCTTTTTGGGATTCGAACTGGCAATATCATCAGTCTCAGGAGAGAACTTAACAACTCGGCTACGAATGCTTTTACTGAAGAACGTTAAATTAAAACATATTGAGTTTATGAGTTTGTTTCTTTATTTGAGCGGCATATCATATACATGCGTTAATGTGTATGTGGATGCGTAAAATTAATCACATTACAAAAAAAATCCACCACTAGTAGTGAAAGGTATAAAAAAACAACAAAAAAAACACATTACCAACACTGTATTACCAAAGCCACTGTATGACCGTAGAAACCAAAATTTAATTAGTTTGTATGGTATGCTTTTACTGAAGAAGCGTTAAATTAAAATATATTGAGTCTATGAGTTTGTTTCTTTATTTGAGCGGCATATCATATACATGCATTAATGTGTATGTGTATGCGTAAAATTAAACACATTACAAATAAAATCCACTACTTGAAACCAGAATTGAATTGGTTTGTATGGTATGTTTATGTCGGTTTGGTAATACAGTGTTGGTATGGTAATGTCACGTCTAATTGGACCTTTAAAGGAAAAAATTTGAGCCAGTCGTGGTTTTTTACTCATATCTCAGCCATTTGTGGACTTGCTGAATTTAAATAGCAAACAATTCCGGACCATATGTGACATAAATGTATAATAACCTGGCCCCCATCATATATGGGGCCTTCGAAAAATCATTTCAATGGGCAGACGGACAGACGGGCATCGTTAAACCAACTAACATCAATTTTATAGAAATTAAAAACGGAATGACAAACTTATATATACCCTATTCACCACCTGTGGTGAAGGGTATAATTAAACGTTAAAATGTTGTTTTCATTTCAAACCATATTTATAAAATAGATAAAAGATCGGTCCACAAATGGCTGAGATATGAGCAAAAACCACGACTACCTAAAATTTTTTCCTTTAAAGGTCCAATTAGACGTGATATTACAATTACTGTATTACCAAAACGACATAAACATTCCATACAAACCAATTCAATTTTGGTTTCTACGGTCATACAGTGGCTATGGTAATACAGTGTTGGTAATGTGTTTTTTTGTTGTTTTTTTATACCCTTCACTACTAGTGGTGGATTTTATTTGTAATGTGTTTAATTTTATGCATCCACATACACATTAATGCATGTATATGATATGCCGGTCAAATAAAGAAACAAACTCATAGACTCAATATATTTTAATTTAACGCTTCTTCAGTAAAAGCATACCATACAAACCAATTCAATTTTGGTTTCTACGGTCATACAGTGGCTATGGTAATACAGTGTTGGTAATGTGTTTTTTTGTTGTTTTTTTTATACCCTTCACTACTAGTGGTGGATTTTATTTGTAATGTGTTTAATTTTATGCATCCACATACACATTAATGCATGTATATGATATGCCGGTCAAATAAAGAAACAAACTCATAGACTCAATATATTTTAATTTAATACTTCTTCAGTAAAAGCATTCGTAGCCGAGTTGCTAAGTTCTCCCCTGAGGCTGATGATATTGCCAGTTCGAATCCCAAAAAGAATTTTTTTTTCATTTTTTTTATTTAATTTTTTTATGTTCTAAAAAACGATTTTAAGATTATTAAACGAATTTTAAACATCAACTTTGGCAAAAAAAGGAAACGGGCTTAGGTACATATTTAAATTTTTATTTTTTTTATATTCTTCGGCATGGCGAAATGAAAAGTTGGCGTGGCTCAATAAATATTTATTTATACCTATCTAAAGAACGTTATTTATATATATAACTTTTTGTTCTTATCTCATCATGGTGAAGGGTATATAAGATTCGGCATAGCCGAATATAGCACTCTTACTTTTTTTTTATAATATTTTTTTTACAATTTTTCTTATCATCTAAAAAAAAACTTAAAATTAATTAAAAATCTATATTTACATTGAGAAGAATGTCATTATCCTCTTCCATAGGTTCAGAAAAGTTATTTATTCTGTAATGCCCCATGCAAAAGTATTAACGCCGTTATCCCTAATAAATCTCTTATCATCTAAATAACTTAATGTTAGTTTACTTATATTTTGAGTGTAAATTTGATGTATCTTAGATCTAAATATATACATTGAATCATTATATAATTTTTTTTCTAATAGACATTTTCTAAAGTCATTCATACTTAATTTACTAGTTACACATTGCTTAACCCCCTTAATTATTTTAATTTCCTGATCTAACCTATCAATTTTCACTGAATACATTTTAGCTCTTAACCCAATGAATTCCTTAATAATTTTACCATTACCGTCATCCTTCATCATCCCTAAAACTTGTTTATTAAGAAGTGGGATATTGTAGACATTATCTATCAAAATGAGTATTTATATCATTTTAAATATCTCTGTATAGATCATCTGTTTTAATGTCGTAAATAAAGGAATCAGTATCCATATAAATGAGTTTAATGTTTTCACGATATTTAGGCTTTATGTAATCATAATGAAAACTATACATTTTCCATTGGGATACACCTAAGACTAAAAATCCAATATAAATAGGTTTGTTGTATTCAGTTTTAATTCTATTCATTTGAATAGCATGCATATCTTCATGAATTTGAAGTGAACTATGGAAATTTGGTTTAGCTATAAGAGCTCGGGCTCCATAACGTTTACCTCTATTCTCCCATTGACATACTATTTCGATGTTTTTCCTCTTATCAACATTTTCCATAGTTTTCCCGTAAAATTTTGTTCAAATGGATTTTTAGCTAGTGTTCTGTGATGGTTATTTAAATAAATATATTTTTGAAACCAATTTGATTGGTCAAATTTAAGAATTCTATGCATTTCTTTAAAATAAAACCATGTTGAATACATTGCTGAAGATTTCGATAATGTATTATGTAATTAGTTTTACTATTTAAATCGGTTATTAGTTTCTTTTGTTTCATGGTTTCAATTTTTTTATTCTCAGCACAAAATGGATAATCATTATGATAGTCATGTAATGTAGATGGATATTCTAGATCTACTTCTAATATATATCCTAATGGAGAATCTTCTGCTTTTAAATATGTATAAAGTTAAATGTTTTCCATACTTTTTGTGCATGCTCATAATCCTCTACACTACACGACTCATTATTTAATTTATTGAAAAATACTGAACGAGGTGGTAATTGAATTTCTTCAAGACGATTCATTGAATCTAAATAGTCATACGGAAAGACACCTTTAAGTTTCATCAAATTGGATTCTTCATCATTTTGATATATATATATATATATATTTATTCCTTTTATTCCTAGGAGGAACATAGGGCCATAACAAAGTTATTCCATACTATTCTATCTAAAGCTATATATTTGATTTCATTCCAACTTCGACCAGCACTAGCCGCTTCTGTTTCAACAAGTCTTCTCCACGTATTTGATGGTCTTCCTCTTCTGCGGCTTCCTTGTGGATTCCAATCCAGTGCTTGTCTGGCTATGTCATCATGTGGCTTCCTTAAGGTGTGTCCTATCCACCTCCATTTACGCAAGCATATCTCCTTCTGAATTGGTTGCTGCCTTGTCAACTGCCATAATGTGTTATTAGAAATTACCGCTGGCCAGAAAACTCGTAAGATTTTTCGAAGGCATCGGTTAATGAATACTTGTAGAGCCTTTAATTCAACTGAGGCAGCGTTCCACGTCTCGCAACCATAAAGAAGGACAGATTTCACATTGGAGTTAATCATTTGGATAGCTTGATTTTATTACCGTAAATCACTGTCGGAAAATAACTTGCTAATTTTGCGATACTCGATGGCATAAACCTAAATGAATCGAGAAAACGTAACTCAATTGTATATTTTTCATTTACAGAAATTCTTTTTGATATAGACACATAAAGCTCCTTATTTAAAGGTATACTATTTATATCGTCTTCAATTGTTGAAAGCTCCATTACAAACAGATGGCAATCATATGCCGAAAGATTATGAAAAAATATAGGGATGAAATTTGCAAATTGATATTCTAAATTACATTGATTATGAGTAGCACCCCTATATTGACCAGTTAGATGACAATGGTCAGCTACTTTATCTTCATTAGATAAAGATTTGGTACAAATATGACAAGTCTTGCTCTCATAATGTTGTATCTGTTGAAGGGGTGTTAAGGAATTCATTGGTTTAATAACACTTAGATGACTAGTGTAAATAGCTAAAAAGTCGTCAACTAAACTTTTAAAAAATGTTGTGGTGCATCAATTCCATTGTAAATTTTAAAAATATCTAAATCTGAGTTATAGGAACATTTAATATAATAACTATAAGCAAATGGAATATGTTTTTGTGTTGAATTTACGTTCGTAGAATTTTGAATGTTAACTGTTTCCAGAATACATTCCAAATCAACGTATACAACAAAAGACATATCCATTTGCTTTTTAAAATTTTTATAGTTTACAATAATTTTTTCAGCAGTAGGCATCCTTGTAACTATTTTATTACATTCCTCTTTATGTTTAATTAACGAAATCTCAGCGTCGAAATTAATTAAACATGTATTGCAAATATATGTTTCTTTCTTTTGTAAGATGCAACATATAAAATTAGTTTTGTACATAGTTAAATAAATTTTGGTTTATAAGCAGATTTATCTATCAATTTACTAAAACTAAAAAAAAAATTTAAAAAGCCAAGTCATTAATACAATGAAGCTACTTAATAAATATAATGAAACGTTTTTAAACTTTTTTTGCAATAAGAACAATTTTTTAGTTGAACTGTTAATTTTTAATTTATGATATTCTTTAATTAGGCTTGAGTTCATCAAATTTTATTTTCATTAAATTATTTTCACTGAGGGAAGGAATTTTACAACTTGGAATTTTTATTAAAATTTATTGATAATTTTTCTTGGCTGAGCTGGGATTTGAACCTGGGTTGATCTTTACATGTTTCAAGAAACACCACTTTCTATCGTCAGAAGATCTTTTGTGTTCTACCCAATGCAATTGCAATATTTATATATGTGTGTGTGTAATTTGTTTACACCCTCACCTCACTTTTGTATATTATCTCCTGTGTTCCTTCGTTTACGAGTAAATAGCATTAACGAAAACGTTTCATGTATTCAATGAAACATTCTTCATTAAGAAAATGTGTATTTTGTTGTTTTAAATGAAAATACACTCGCATATATCTATATTCCTTTATATAATGATCATGTGTCATAAATACAACGAATATTCTTCATAGGTGCTACATTAAAAGTTGTATGTATTCAAGCTCTTCATCCTCTCTTCACTATTTGTGTTTCTCTAATAATATAAATAAAAAAGTTACATGTAGTCAATGAAACATTCTTCATTAATAAAACATGTATTTTGTTGTTTTACACAAGAATGCTTAGTTGAGCATCTTGAAACTAACTTTAAACTTTTAAGAAAAAAAAAGAGAAGATCAACATAAGGTTACCATTAGTTGTATGACTATGTGTCTTTGTTTTCTATGCATCTTTACATCTATGCTAAATGCATTAAGTGGTCACCTTATGCAGAAATTTGAGAGTAAGAAAAAATCAACCACCTCTTTATTTGCGTTTCGAAATTTAAAATATAAAGACGTGCGTGTGCTATTTAAAAAAAGTAATTTAAACAAAAAGTAGTAAAAATAATATATTTAGGCGAATAATTATTAACACTGCAACAAATTTTATAAGACGAGTTTTAGAGATAAGTGATGACTCTTTCCACAAAGACAATATTAAAAGAATAACGGACACGCTAAAGAAGAATCAATTTCCTATAAAAACTATTAAAGATTTAATTAAACATGCAAAATCAAAAAAACTCGGTAGCAAAGAAGAGGAAAAATTAGATAAAATATACAAATCAGTAACGTACATTCCCGGATTATCCGAAAGGCTTAAGAACTCTGACATATACAACAAGGAAAAATACGAAATAGCGCTTAAGACCAATAATTCTGTGTACCAATTATTTATCAAACCAAAGACGAAACTTGAAAAGGAGGAAAAATCAAACTTGATTTACAAAATAAGCTGTGAGGGGGACGGGTCCAACATATGCCCAAAAGTATATGTGGGGACTACAAAATCAACACTCAAGACAAGATTATCAGGACACAAATCTGATCAAAAATCAGTTACAAAACCAATGGAACAAAAAACTGCACTTGCGGCCCACTGTACAATAACGGGACACAAACCAAATTTTAATAATGTGAGCATCTTACAAGAAGAGAGTAACTATACTAAGAGATACACACTGGAAATGTTACATATAGTAAATACACCAACAAACTTACGTCTCAATTACAAGACAGACACCGATAATATTTCGCATATATACAAATACACAATAAACAAACACCGACATAGAAAACAAAAATAAGACAAAGTCGATGGAACGAAATCAATGGGACAATATTAGTTGATGAAAATATGACAAACAGTGAGGACGTATCAACTTTTTTGTAATTTTTAATTTGACAGTGTTTTAAATGTATGTATTGATAAGTATTATGATATAAAATTTATATGCTAAATATATGTGTATTTTGTAGCCCCTGAAGATGACCATCGATGTATGGTCGAAATATCGGATGAAAAATAAAAAACAAAATTAAAAATACAAAAATTTGTGGAATTTTTATTTTAATTTGTATATGACCTTAAGCCAAACAAAAACAACAACATATTTAAAATATATTAAAAAAAAGTTAAGTAAAACTGGTGATAAAATAAGAGATTGATTAAAAATAAAATAAAAAATCACAGATTTCAAGTTAACAAAAAGGTATAAAGTGTTTTTTATGGTATAAAAGTTTTGAAGAAAATAATAATTATTTTAAACATTTAAAAAGTTATCATTTTCTAAAACATAGTGACAACTACAGGTGTTGTAGAACCATATATATAAATGGCTCTAGCTTTAAAAGACATGTCCGGGCAAAACATGCAACTCTGCCAACAACTTATGTTGTGGGGAATCATGATAATGTTGATTCAAGGTTAACCTCAACAAAATATACAAATCCTATCACTTTAAGTGAATCTGTAGAAAGTGAAAAAGCTGATTATGTTAGCCCTGACATCGAAAATAATAATTTAGATGCAATTGCCAAAAACTTTTTAAAGTTTCAAAGTGATATGTATTCCACTCATAATTTTTGTAGAAGTGATGTGGAAAAAATAAACAAGGACATGATCAATTTAATAGTAGATCCAATTTTAGATTTATTTCGTGTAATTTGTAAAAAAAATGAACACCATTTTTATTTAAAAATTTGTAATTTTACAGATAAGTGCAAAAATATATTCTCGTCTGCAAAAAGCGAATACCGTGTAAGAAAAAAACTAATGGAGGTGGATCTATTAGAGGATTTGAATGAAGAGGTGGTAGCATCAAAAGGAGATCTAACCCATAAGAAAGGTAAGCCTAAATTTTCCCAAGTTGAAACGAAAATTGCATACATACATGCCTATGAAATTCATTTTTTAAAAAGTTCTTGAAAAGAATGATACATTAAAAGGAATGATATTGTTACGAAAGTAACTTTAGTTAAGAATTAGATGTAGTTGTTTTTATTAGTTATCTTGTATTTATAAGTTGTCTTGTATTTATAAGTTGTCTTGTATTCATAAGTAATTTTACTAGTTTACATTGTTATTAAAAATTGTTATAATTTAGTACACTTCAATCCCAATGTGCAGAAAGACCTAGAAATGACGGTTAAAAAAGCTTCAGTATAAGAGGTAAAATTATGTAAACATTAGCGCTGCCATAAATCAAATTAAAGTGTGGTGAATAGTAAAGCCTCGAAGCTTCGAAAAACATTTCGAATGTTCTAGACAACCAAATTGCTGTATAAATACTAGCGGCGACTAGCGTAATTAGTTCATTCTTAGTTCAGACTTTGTCAATAACGTATAACGCGGAAGAAATTATAGTTGGTAATAGATAAAAGCTATAAATTACGTTTTGTTAGAGTGACTTTGTACTAAATAGAGTTGAGTAAATTGTAAACAGTGTTTAAAGTGTTTGTGTTTTATTTATTTTATTAAAGTTGCAATAAAGAACTCGAAACGGTTTATTATAAAGGAAATAAACCAAAACGTTATTGAAAGGCAGTAACGTAACAATTGGTGCCAGAAGTGGGATTGCATAAATAAAATAAATAGATTAATAAAAGTGAAAAAATTATAAAATAAAAAAAAAAAAAAATTATAAAAAAAAAAAAAAAAAAAAAATAACAAGACAGCAATGAAATTTGAAGAGCTTAGAGTAGAACAGCTCAAGAAAGAATTGGGCAAGTTGGATCTGCCAACTGCAGGTAATAAAGCAGAGCTGCAGAAGAGACTATTAGATGAATTCGAGCGACGCACAGTAGCGCCCGTAGAGCAAACGAGGTTGCAAAAATCAAAATTTTCATGAGCGCCGACGAAGTTTTGAATAAACCCATGTTATAGGAAACTTTTCAACGATTTCAAATCTGCCACTCTTAATAATATCACATTTTTAGTTTAGAAGATATAGCCGTTCAAAGTTGACCGACTTTCGAAAAATAGGTAACGAATCGCCTTATTATACCCTTCACCACAGGTGGAAAAGGGTATATATAAGTTTGTCATTCCGTTTGTAATTTCCACAATATTGATCTTAGGCCCTGTAAAGTATAAATATTTTGGGTCCTTATGAGGAGAGAAGTTGATTTAACGATATCCGTCCGTCTGTCCGTCCGTCTTACGTTTGATATGTGTTTTCCGGAGACTCCAGATATGATAGCGGCTAGGTTGTTTTAGACTTATGTCACATATAGTCCACCATTTCTTGCTATTGAAATTCAGCCAGAACGGTCCAAAAATGGCTGAGATATGAGCAAAAAACGACGACTACCCCCAATTTTTTCGAAAAATCCCTTGTTGTTGTTGTATTTTTTTTATTTCTGTATATCTTGAGAACGGCAGGAGCCAAAGTTTCCATTGGGTACACACATTAACGTTATCAATACACAGCATCCCACAAAATGTGGGCAGGATTGAACAAGTGGGCGTGGTACCTCCCGTACAAAAAATATCAAAAATTGTATAAAAACCTGATTTTTTGGACTGTCATATGACCTATGGTTACGCCTTATATATCAAAAGATCGGAAATTTTAAATAAAAAAAATATTTTCTGAAAAAGTCGGGAAAATCGGTTCAGATACGAAAAAGTTATAACCAAAATATTAATTTTTTTTTGAAAAATACCCATTTTCGGGAACCATAGATCTTCCCGAGTCCAAGTTTTATAACCAAAATAACTGGAAAATTTCTTCTTTAACACGTCGGTATATAAATCTGTCAAATCGGTTAAGAAATAGCAGAGTTATGACCAAAATACTGAAATCCCAAAAATTACTCTTTTTATACCCTCCACCACAATTAGTTGTGAAGAGGGTATACTAAGTTTGTCATTCCGTGTGAAACTTTTTTATTATTCATCTCAGACCCCAAAATTTCGCGAAGGTCGGTCCATAATTTACCCTAAGCCCCATATAAACACTACTCCCGGAAAACAGTTTAGTACGCCTAAAACCGTAAAAAATAATGCAATCATAACAAATTTTGGCTCGTCACAATTTTATAGGACTATAAATGATACTGTGAAATTTCGTGAAGATCGGTACATAATTTACAAGGCCCCATATATGCCCTACTCCCGGAAAACAGTTTAGTCTCCTAAAACCATAATTAATAACAAATCGTCACAGTTTAAGATAATAATAATAAAAAGACATCATACAGATATTACTCTTTAAACATTCGAACTGTCGGTGGAGGGTATCAAAGATTCGGCACAGCCGAATATAGCACTCTAACTTGTTATAATTAAGTTTGTTTTTTATACCCTTCACCGAAAGTCCTATACCCTATAAAGTTCTGGGTATTCTGGGTCCTTATGAAAACCGAAGTTCAAATCCAGTTGCCCGTTTCTGTGTCAACTGTGTTGAGTTGTGAACTGTAAACTGATCATATTTACTTTTAATGATATTCATAAAACGTTCCTTCATGGTCTAGTTGTCTAGGGGGTTTGCTTAGGTTAGAAACTGTGAGTCCCTGGTTCGAATCTTGTTTTTTTCAAAAAGAAATTTTTTTTTTTTAATTTTTTTATGTTCTGAAACGATTTAAAAAAATATTTACCAGTTTTAACTTTTTAAATTTAATTTATAATGAAGTTTTATGTATTGTATATATGTATGTTTATGTAGAAATTATTTAGGTTTTGTCTAGTTGCTCTGTATTCTGCTCGCACAATGGTGAAGGGTATATAAGATTCGGCACAGCCGAATATAGCACTCTTACTTGTTTTTTGTTTGTATTGATTGATGTATTTATTAAATGTATAATGATAAAAAAAATTAACTGTTTGCTTTTAGTTCCTCCTGGTAAATCACTATTTAAAAACTATCCGTTTTTTCACTATTTTTCAACTTTGACGGAAAATAAAAAAAATCTATATTTTTCTATATTTGCCATATTTGCAAAACCTGTTCATTGATTATTTCTTTACATAATTCAAAATTTTTATCTGCCCGTACGTGCCCGTTTGGCTTCTAGAGGTAAAAAAGGTTAAAAAGACATGGTTGCAGAAATTGTATGGCGTCCATCCCTTACATGTTTTGACTGACAGTAGTTTGATCTAATAGTTTGAAAAAAACTACTCATTGAAATTAACAGGTACGTACCTCACTTAAACAATACTTTGGCGTACAAATGGTCAAGAACAATATGGACTTATGGTCCCTACAGGTAGGCACAAATCTTATTTGGACACGTGCATAATATCAAAATTGCATTATTCAGCCTAAATCCATATGTATGCAGGGAACAGGTAAGTTTTTAGGCATGGTAGCATAAGCCTATATATTGCAAAATAAGCATAATGCCTGGATTAGTCTACGACTGAAAGTTGGCGCAACAATTACTGAAACCATTAAACAATTTAAGTACTGAAGACATGGCGTTGAACAATTTTAAATTATTTGAACTGTTTAGAAAGTCAACCACACCAAATTTTTTCACGGAAGCTGCTTTAGAAGAACTTGATAGCTTATACGAAATATTCAGAGAAGCGAAATTATAAAAAATAATTTGTATCTGATATATGCAAATATTTAGGCAAAATGGGTGAAATCTAATCGAACCATTCAGAATTTCAACTCCAAATACGAGGACTGGCTTAATGAAGACACCATCCTGGATATATTGGCAGTAGATAAACCCACCACATCAACCAGAGGAGCAAAAGGAAGGCCAAAATAAGCAAGATTAAGCCTACAAAGCTGCAAATTGGAGAAGGAAAATATATTGAATACAATTACGAGTTCCATCTGACCATGGTTGACGGAGAAGTCGTAAACGAACTGACAGGAACAACCTCAACAATGTCATGCCCGATTTGCAAAAAGAGTCAGAAGAACTTTGGTAATTTAAACGATTCTTCAAATGAGGAGAATTACGAATATGGAATGTCACCATTGCACGCAAGGATAAGGTGTATGGAATTCTTGCTAAAACTGGCGTATACCCTACCACAAGATGAGGAAAACTTCGATGAAAATACATCAATAAAGGATAAGGAAAATATCAGAAAGAAGCAAATACAGGATGCTATTTTAAACAAGTTGGACTAAAAGTAGACTGTCCCAAGCACGGATACGGTAACTCAAACGATGGAAACACTTCTAGGAGATTTTTTGAAAATGATGAGGCAGTAACTAGAATCAACGGAATTGACAATCAAATCGTGAAAAGATTAGGAACGATCTTAGATGTTTTAAACTGCAAAGAAAATGTCAATTCTACAAAATATGGAGAATATGCGTCGAAAACTGCATCTCTTTTAGCAGAAATGTATCCACAGAAGAAGTTGACCCCGACCGTCCATAAAATATTGGCGCAAGGCAAAGATATAATTGAGTACCAGTCTTTGCCAGTTGGAGAGCTTTCTGAAGAAGCACAGGAGTCTCTTAATAAAATTTAAAAAAAATATAGATTACAGAACACATTCAAAGCATCAAGGGTAAGGCAAAATGAGGACCTCTTCAACATGTTGGCAGCATCTTCCGATCCACTTATTTCTTCCCTGCGGCATGTGAAGTCAAGAATAGAGTTAGAAAATAATTATAGTTTAGAAATGGTTAGTCTTTTAGATATACCTTCTCTTACGAACTGGGATGAATATTTTACAGAAAATTGAAAAAATAAATTTAAAAAAAAAATAATTATTTTTTTAATTTGTTGGGTAATAATTTAAAACATAAAACCCTAAAGAAAAAAAATAAAAACAATCTAAAAATGTAAAAATAATTTTTTTTAGTTGCCATAAAATTGATTTTTCTACTAATTTTAACTTTGATAACCCATAATTAGGCCCCTATCTATCATATGCTGTTTAAACTGTTCAATTATCTTATTCGGTTCAAAAGATATGATTTTTGCAACGAAAAAACTCAAATGGCGCCACTGTGCGACGCAATATGGACATTGTGAGTTACGAATTACTCGTACTCGTGCAGTTGCTAACAGTATGGATTTAAACGCAATGTTTGCTGCTATGATGGCAAAAATGTCAGAAGAAAATTCTAGAAAAATTGACGAAAATTCTAGAGCGATGTTAGCTGAAACTTCTAGAAAAATTGATGAAAATTCTAGAAAAATGGACGAAAATTCCAGAGCGATGTTAGCTGAAACTTCTAGAAAAATGGACGATAATTCCAAAAGCATGGTACAGATGATAAAAGAAAATTCGAGTGATATTCTAGCTGAAACTTCTAGAAAAATTGATGAGAAGACGAGCACCATATTAGCCGAAATTCAAGAGAATTCTAGAATAACAAACGAGAAACTTCAAGAGATTTCCAGTGAAATGAACGAAAGAGTAAATGAAATGGAAATAGAATCTAACCAGAAGCTGACTGAAGTAAAAACAAAGGTAACAGATATGGATGAAAAGTTTCATCATCTTGAAGCAAAAGTAAATAGTCTACAATGCCAAGAGGGACCAGTGCGTGTTATTCCAGAAGTTTCTAGTAGAATAAAGGCCCCTTGCTTTGACGGTAGTGTGCCATTAAATGTTTTTAAGTTCCAGTTCGATACAATTGCCAACAGAAATGCATGGAACAGTGAGGAAAAAGCCATCGAGCTAATTCTTGCATAGGGGACTGCGGCTGAAGTGCTTGAAAGTGTACCAGTAAGTAGCAGAAACAATTATGATGAAATTATGGTAGCACTGCAACGCAAGTATGGTGGTGAACACAAAAAGGAAATCTACAAAATGGAGTTGCGTGGCAGAGTGCAAAAGGCAAACGAAACCTTACAGGACTTCGCACTGGAGATTGAGCGGTTGGTACAGCTAACTTATCCTGGTGAGAATCATCCCTTTTTGGACCATTTTAAAACGGAGGCATTTGTTAACGGTATTTGTGATGCTGATGTTAAACTTGCGGTATGTGCATCACAAAAACCAACATTTGCAGAGACTGTTTCATTTGCCCTGGCCCAGAAAACCGCAAGAATAATTTCAAGACCACAGACGTACAAGGTGCGAAAACTCGATATGGCTTGCGAGGACGAAAGCGAGTTAATAAAGGAAGTGAGGGGCATGAAAGAGGCACTTTTTAAGGCTTTAGGTGAAAAGCAATCTAACATACGAAGACGATTTTTGTCAGTTTAAAGAGGCTACAATAAATATATTGAAAAAAATGTATATGCAAAATATCAAATTTTAAAAATGGACTAAGTCAAAACCCTATTTTTTGCTGATTTTTTTTTTATATAATACTTCAAACCGTTTTTTAAAAATCCTAAAACTTTGAGGGATGTGCTTTTTTTTAGATATGATTTTTTTTTTTCTTTCCAAAAAGAATCTTAAAATAAAATTTTAATATAATCATTTGAGCAATAAGTATTTATTTGAACAAAATTAACGACATTGATAAGGTTGCTTTTGCTTATTTGTTCCATTTTTTTTTGGGTGCTCCATTTTGGGCACATTCAAAGAAAAGTACTCTTTTTGTCACGTTACGTCCCCAAAAATTAAATCATACTTATCTTAAAAAAACCCGACCACCTAAATCTTTTTTTAATGAATTTTGTGAACTGTGATTTAAATCCAGGAACAAATTTACAATGAAGGTGTAAAAAGCCGGACAACCCCGGACACTTGATGAAAAAGAAGTAGGACTGCCCCGGATACCCAAAAAAAGAGGACGGTGTCCGGGGAAAAGAGGACGGATGGCAACCCTACTCACAACTAGTAAGTACTTGGAACATACATATTTTTATATTTTTGGTTAAAAACTAATTAATGAATACGTTCTTTTGTTTTTATAGATTGACTTGGACTTTAAAGTGCTCCAAGAAAATTATTCTACAATTTCAGATGAAATATTAAAACAAATGTTTAATTTTGTTAAACATGATTTAATAATTCACGATAATGACATTCAAAATGTTGTGGACAGCTTAGAGTGGGAACAAATCCAAAAAGGTAATACATATTTTAATTTTTTATTTTCACCATAAACCAGTGTTTAAAAATGCTTGACTATTTTTAATGCGTTTGTAATTGCTTAACTTAACTTAAGGAAAAGAACATAGTAAAAGCAAAAGCAAAAAAAGTGAGAGTAAATAATTTATTTACTATCACTATGTGTATGTTCTCAGCTTAAAGCTTAAACATTAAGCCAAGCAACCACTTAAAAAAATGCTGTTGCTGTAAGTAATATGTGTTATGTTGTTGCTTGGCTGGCTGTTTAAACATTTTGTGACTTGATCGCTGTTGCTTGCTGTTGCAGTAATTAGTTTTGAAAAAATCTTTGACGGTAAGAACTAAGAATTATGGCGCCGCGTGTAAATCGAAGAATAATTGAAAAATATTTTGATAATGACAAAGCTATGTGTAAAATTTGCTCACATATGTTAAAAAGAAATACCTAAAAATATGGTTTTGCGTAACTCATTAAATAAAAGTACAAAAATTTCGCCAAAAAAAAAAAACATCTAACGGTAATGATCTTCAAACAATTCTCTCTGCAAAAATACTAAGAAATTCGAAACTAATTCATTCAAAATATACATACATACATACATATGTATTAAGTGCCACCAGCAACAGCAAAGAAGTTAACTTGCTGACTTTAAGGCAACGATCATCACGCTATGCCCCCAGGGGCCGAGCACTTTTCGTGAATTTCACACACACAACACGAAGGTTAACGAAACGACAAAAAACAAAAACAAAACACATAGTTAATGTCTCAAAAGAGTAAATTTATTTTGCTCTCTTTTCTAGAATTGGTGTTTTTCAATGCACACAATATGAACTCACCACTACATACACATTTTTAACTGTCTCTCTTTGTGATGACCGCTGCTTTAAGGGCATGAAAAGCAAAAAAAAAACATGAACAAAATTTATTTCTTACTTAAGTTGTTGCGTTGCTGACTGATTAAGCAGAGAACACACACATAGCGAGGCTAAACAAATTATTTACTCTCTCTTTTTCTGCTTTTCATTTTTTGCTTTTGCTTACTCTCTACAAAGTGTTAAAAGGCATTGAAAAATACAGTTTTTTAATTTGCAGCAAAAAATGTAAGCAAGGCAAAAATTTCGGTGCTGTTGCTATTTTAAAGCAAACAATTTAAACACTGCCATAAACTATTTTGTAATTATTTTTCTTCTCTTAAATAACAGATAAAAACAAATTTTTTCTTAAAATATTATGGAGTCTTAACTACTGTCTCTACCCCACTAAAAAATTTTTAAGAAAAAGCAATAATGGTAAAAAAGAATTTGGAAAATTTACCGTCAAGAATTCGTAAGAATCATTTATATATATAAATGAGACTCTTCAGTCAATACAAGACCACATCGACTTTTTATTGACCAGAAATGAGCCAATATAACCCTTCATTTTGGCATTGGGGGATCCTAAAAATTTAAACATAACAAAATATTATGTTTATTTAGATAAAATTATGATTGAATTTAACGATTTTTGTAGAGCATTTGATATATGCTTTAAATCATTCCATGTATTTACGTAGAGTATCCTATAGCATGTTCAAATTTTTGGTGCTTTGTTGAAAGTTTTATTTATAACATAAACAAAGCAATTTATATGTCCATACTTCTATTTGCTTAAACGTTTAATAAAATTATTTTTATAAACAGATTTATGTATATTCGTATATTTATCTAAAAACTATTTTTATTTATAGAATTTGTTTTAAATCACAAAATTTAAAAATAATTTTTATTTAATTATACATATATTGACAGTAGTTTTAATCGTTATATATATATTATATCGGCCTTATTTATAAAAAATAAAACAGGATTATGAACCGTATTTCTTTGAATATTTGTTTAATAAACCTGTTTTATTTTTTTTAAATAAGGGGTTTATTTATAAATATTTATATATTGTCCAATTTTTATAATTAAATAAAAGTTATTTTATTTAATTTTAGTGGTTTAAAAGGGGGAAAATTTCATATATTATATGGAACATGTCATTAATCTAATGACATTGTTTCATTAGCTTAATGACAACGCTTTCATAGGGAAAATGAAAAATTTCATTAGATTTAATGTATGTAATGAAACTTCTTCATTAAATGAATGTAACAATTTCATTATATTAATGTAACTAAGTTTTTGATTTAATGAAACAACTACATTCTATTAATGAAAAAAAATCATTCACGCAATGAATATATTTCATGTAAGCAATGAAATATTGTCGTTGCATCAATTAATCATTTCATTCCATTAATGAAAGAGTACAGCTTTAAAATCATTTCATACTCTATATGAAGCATAATGAATGTTCTTCATTGAAACAATGAAAAGCTTCATTTTTTTTAGCTTCCTCCGTACCACATCCCTTCTTAAAACCATTTTGAAATCTACTTAACAAATTATTATTTTCCAAATATGATGACAACTGTTTACGTAGAATTCTTTCAAAAATCTTATCAATTATTGGCAGAAGAGCTATAGGCTTAAATTTATTAACTTCAGTAGCATTTTTCTCCTTAGGTATTGGAATGATTTTGGCAATTTTTAATTTGTCCAGATATATAGATGTATTAATCATACAGTTAAAAATTCTGAAGAGGAAAGGAGATATAATATCTTTACATTCTAATAATATTCTTGGAGATATATTATCATATCCACAGGTTTAAGTTAAATCCAAATCTGAAATTATTTGCTCGATTTCTAAAATGGTGGTATGTGTGAATTTAAACGTTGTTTGACAATAAGTGAGCGTTCTGAGACCATTAATATTATCATCAGGTAAGTATTCAATTTGTTGTTTTAATTTTTTTAGTATATCAAGAAAATATTGATTAAACAAACCACATTTCATTTGATTATCTTCTACAACTTCTCCGTTGCAGTCTTTTATTAATAAGTGATTTTAAATCTTTCTTCCCAGATTCTCATTCAAAAATTTTCAGCACTTTTTTGGTTCATGTTGAATTCTTTCCAAATTATTAAAGTAAAAATCATTCATTGACTTCAAGAAGAATTCTTGACAAAAGTACGAAAAAACAGAAGTAAAGAAAAAACATGTAAAACCAATTAAAATGGATAATCATTCAAAAAAGCACATTTCGATCTACCGAAGGTTAAAATACAATTTGGTTTAAGGATTGATGTTTGACTATTGACGTCAGCAGTCGTCGATGGCTGCGAGAGTAAATCGGCAAATCCATCTGAGGAGATCGAGTGGTTGCGATCGAAACATGTCATGGTAACCTGCCGGCCGCGGTTCGAATCCCGGCCACGGTCAAGAATGAAAGATTATCAATAACAATTTTAATTAATTTTCATGTTGTAAAATTCCTTTCTTCATAAAAATAATTTGATGAAAATTAAATTTAATGAACTTAAGCCTAATTAAAAAATATTAAAAATTTGGATTAAAAACCATAAATAGTTCAACAAAATAACCACAATACTAATTATTGTTAAAGCTAAGGCACGAGCTCTACGTGTTTATTTGTCCTTCAAGTTGTGCTGAAAAAGGTCAACAAGAAAAAGAAAGACAAAAAGAAAAAACAAAAAAAATGTTCTTTGGACTTCAAGAAGAAATCTTAACAAAAGTACGAAAAAACAGAAGTAAAGAAAAAACATGTAAAATCAATTAAAATGGATAATCATTCAAAAAAGCAAATTTCGATCTACCAAAGGTTAAAATACAATTTGGTTTAAGGATTGATGTTTGACTATTGACGTCAGCAGTCGTCGATGGCTGCGAGAGTAAAACGGAAAATCCATCTGAGGAGATCGAGTGGTTGCGTTCGAAACATGTCATGGTAACCTGCCGGCCGCGGTTCGAATCCCGGCCACGGTCAAGAATGAAAGATTATCAATAACAATTTTAATTAATTTTCATGTTGTAAAATTCCTTTCTTCATAAAAATAATTTAATGAAAATTAAATTTAATGAACATAAGCCTAATTAAAAAATATTAAAAATTTGGATGAAAAAAACTATTTTTTGCCTAAAAAATTGAATTTTTTATGAATTTAAAATAAAACGGTAAAAAAAAGTGTCAAGTACTATTACTTTCACGTAAAGTCACATAACCTTTAAACAAAATGAGACATAGATCATGAAAATCGATGGACGCGTTTCGCTTTTATTCACAATTAAGTGAAGGGATCTCATTTTGACAAGAATATTGATTTTATGTTTCAATGAATTTGGATAATATTTATTATAATTATTAACACGTAAAATTAAAAATTAGTACAGGTAATTAGGTTATTACATAGATACATAGGTTATAAAAATCGATGAACGCAAAACTTATTATCCTTTGTTTGCGCCATTTACTTTCTTGAGTGGTGCTTCGCCCACTTGTTCAGAGTCTGTATCGGATGAGGATCTGTCTTTATCTGGAAAAAATCAATTGTTTTTAATCAGTCAGTTAACTTCATTTTTGTGACTTACCCTCGGAGGAAACTCCCATTGTATATTCTAACTCTTCATCTTCATTGTCGGGATCGTACGTCTTTTGCGACCACCAACAAATTTCAGCCACCAGCGAATCGAGCCTTTTGCCTTTATGTCGCGTTTCCATTGGCATTGCCACTTGATGGAAGTGCTCGCCATGTTCATCGGACTCTAAGGCTAGCTGCTTGCTGAAGTATTCAAGGTGATGCAAGAAGTGAATTTTGAGGGACATATTCACTCCAATTTTCTGGAAGTAGTGCAACATCTTGGTCACAAGAGCGGGGTAATTATGTGCTTGCGTACTTCCCAAAAAAAAATCGTATGACTTTCTTCACTGCCCTCCACGCAAAGTAATCATTACCGTCTAAAGCAATTTTAAATTCCTTTGATTTCATAAGCTTTCGCATATCCGGCCCATTCAGAACACCTTCCTTCAATTTTGCTTCGCTGATTCGTGGGAAAATATTTTCCAAACAATCAAGAATTTTCGGTTGCTTCACAATGGCCTTGATCAAATTCTTTACGATTCCCAGTTTGATATGGAGAGGGGGCATGAGGACGTTCTCCATTGGCACCAGTGGATCGCGTTCGGAGACACTTGTTGAATGACAAAAATCGATCAGTGAACACCTATAAATACTACGTAAGTTTCAATATTTTACTGAGAGGTACTTATGAATTCGCGCATCTTTTAAGGGTGGCTATATACCTGCTTCGTGTGCGTTTTAAATTTTTTGAAACGTTCTAAAACATGACCACTCATAAATGTAGGTGCAATTTGTGTAAAAAAATCATTCAGGTAGCCAACGGAAAAAACCCAAATAATTAAAAAAGTGCACTTTCCTGTTTTCCTTTTAATTGTCCACGCACATTTATGACCGTTTTTTAGTTTGTTACCGCTACCATAAAAATCAAATAACCTTTTGTTTATTACTTTTTTTTTAATTCTGACAATCATAAAAAAAAGTCATCAATGTTTTTTCCAAGGAATTTTGAGCATATCTCGAGCAAATTTTAGAAATTCATACCTTCACTTAATTGTGAATAAAAGCGAAACGCGTCCATCAATTTTCATGATCTATGTCTCATTTGGTTTAAAGGTTATGTGACTTTACGTGAAAGTAATAGGACTTGACACTTTTTTTACCGTTTTGGATTTTTTATGAATTAAAAATAAAAAAATTCAATTTTTTAGGCAAAAAATAGTTTTTTTCTTCATACATTTATTTATAACTGCGAAACTATTGCTTATGTAGCGAAACGTTGTATGAACAGATTAAAGGAATTGTAATTAATTTTTATAAATTTGTTTCCGTAAAATCGGACTAGTGGTTCTCGAGTTATGTCAAAAAAAAAGACCACTAAAGGTGACAATTTCCCCTATATGATAGTTACTTACTTCAAATCGATACATCTCGATTCCTAGACGTGACCCAGCGAAACGCCGGAACACGTATAACTTTTTTTTTACCGATATAACTTTCCCCGGTAGTTTGAACCCTTCCCGATCACTGACCGCTACCATTTGTCTCACAGTGTTATTAACTCTTCTATAGAAACTAACAATTTTGCAATACTACATTTCTGCGATCTGTAAAATATTGTTAACTTTAAAAGCTTTTCATTAATTTTTTGGTTATCTGCCGATATGGTAATAGTTTCTATAAAATCGTTACTTTTACACAATTCCACATTAAATTGGTAACAGTTTTGAATGTAAAGAGACGTACCACTATAGCCGTCAGATCTGCATCAATGCACCACATTGTAACCAAAGATATTATAAATTTGCAAAATATCAGAGGAAAACCATGTCTCCTGGATTGCTATAATACTGGGTAGCTTTTGATATTTTGAAATCATCTCTTTAAATTTATTAAACTTTTCAAAAGAAGAAATACTTCTCATATTTATAGAAACAATATTAAAAACTTTGTATTTTATTTTATTAAAAAAGGTATTGAAAGATTCGAAATTAGAAAAGTGTTGACTATTCATAAAAAATTAAATATAAAAGTTTTTGCTGAAATATTACTTAATACATAAAATACTCATGTTTTAAGCTGGTGATAAAAACGAAGCACAATCTGCATCATCTTCCTCATCATTAATATTCGGAACATCCGGAACCGCACCTTGCATTAGGTTTGACCTGCGCTTCTGAAATTTAATTGTTGTGGCTTCCATCAATATCCCATCAACTTCTTCTTCACTTTTGATTATTCTTGGCCTAGAAATTTCACTTCTCTTTGCGTAAACTGACCCATTATAGGTAAAAACAGCTTGGTATCCAACAGTTTTTAAAGTTTTGGCATGTTTAAAAATATTTAAGGTTTCCATGCTAAGAAAATAATTAATAAAAAATGATTTAGTTTCTTCTTTTTCTTTAAGCTTTTTTTATCTGCATGAGCTTAATTTTAGATTTGCTTGATTCAAATTTAACAACCAATGTTTGTTTATCATTTCCATTGGAATTGTTTCTTTTCTTAAAATAATATGCACTTTCGACTTCATTTCAATGATTTCATTTAATAATCAATAATTTATCAACAGCATTTGTACTATCTTTAGCTTTAACACCACTAATTAAGCAATTATTTTTAACTCTTTTATCATTCAAAAGCTTAACTGAGTCTTTCAATTCTTTTATTTCGTTTTTTAAAATACGATTTTCTTTCTGCACAGCATCAATTTTCTTTTTATTTTCTGCCACCCCTCGTATGAGTTCATCAAATTTTTGAGACATAAATGACAACGAATCTTGCAGCTGATCAAATTTATTGTTATTGTTACAAAGTTGTTCTTTTATTTCATTTAATTCTGCTGTTCTCCTTTTTCATTACAATCAATACATACGAACTCTTCACTCACATTGTTTACAAAATGTTCAAATTGTCGCTTGTTTAGACCAGTAAATTGTGGATGGTAAATTTTAACGCATTTACCGCATTGTGTGTAATCATCAGGTATGGGCACCACTACATTGAAAGCTTTGCATGTGTGACATTGTATTGGTTTGTTTACGTTTGCATTTGTTGGTTTTATGCTCTTTGTTTTTTGTATATGTATACTAGGGTGACCGTTATTTTTTTTTCGTATTTTCACTTGGGAAACCCCTTAGATTGATTCCAAATTAGAAAAAAACAATATATATAAAATTTTAGATCGTTTGCATAGTTATTAGGCGTGCCTTGAGCCCACAAAGTTTGCTAAAAATGCTATTTTTCTCACTATGGGTGGCTTTAAGTGTTCATAACTTCAGTAATATTTACTTTAGAGAAAAACCTTATTCACAAATATTCTAGGGCTATATCTTATGAACAATGTTGCTCTGTATTAGTTTTCTTTAACATTAATATTTAATCCAGAAAAAACCAAATTAAAAAATAACACCGAAATTTTCACATATCTTCGCATTCTTTGCCTGGTGATTACACTACGTGACAAATTTTCAACAAAGTCGTGACCAAATGAATCTGGCAACTAATCTTTATGTAAAACTTTCCCCTTATTTTATAACCTCTCAATAAAAAGAAAGAAATACATAGTCCGTTTAAAATTTTTGAAGATATTGCATTTCAGTCACATCATCTTTTTTAAAAACACAAATAACGGTTATGTGAAAGATATGTGAAAATTTCGGTGTTATTTTTTAATTTGGTTTTTTCTGGATTAAATATTAATGTTAAAGAAAACTAATACAGAGCAACATTGTTCATAAGATATAGCCCTAGAATATTTGTGAATAAGGTTTTTCTCTAAAATAAATATTACTGAAGTTATGAACACTTAAAGCCACCCATAGTGAGAAAAATAGCATTTTTAGCAAACTTTGTGGGCTCAAGGCACGCCTAATAACTATGCAAACGATCTAAAATTTTATATATATTGTTTTCTTCTAATTTAGAATCAATCTAAGGGGTTTCCCAAGTGAAAAAACGAAAAAAAAAATTGTCCATATAACTTGCGGTCACACTAATGTATACTCATCGTTCGCTCTTTTTGCATTTTCATTTTGCATTTGCCCATACATGGTAATCATCATCCTTCTCTTTGATCTCCATTCTGCATTCTGCACAAATTATTTTTGTACATACTGAACTACGACGCTTTTAAGATGCCATACTTTAAATATTTGTTGTTCTACAAACTTCAAATTATTAAATTTTAACACTTTTAGATTTAAACTTTATTTTTTAGTAGTTTTTTTTCAGTTTTTTTTCAGTAACTGAACACTTGCTTGGCAAGCTATGAGCTTTCTATTTAAAAATGTTTTATATCATGCGAACGATGCTGATGCCTCGACAGGAACATTGCTATTTATTTCACTAACGACTTCTTGTTTTGCGGTCCTTTGTCCCTAAGAAAAGCTTCGAAATAACCAAATAGTTTTTCAGCCATATCGAGCTTAACTGTCAACGCAGGCTCATCCATTTCTTGCAGATCATCCCATTTGATCTCCTGCTCAATTCTTGTTAAGCGTCTTCTAAGATTCAATCACATACGCTTTAGAAACAATTCTTGTACACCAGTCTCTCCGAAATGTTCCATTTTGAATCACGTCGGGGACACCAATGTTTTGACGTGAAATCGAACACACGTTTACTTTGCAATAATCGACAAAAAAATTTTCAATAATAATGACATCCGTAACGTGATGATATGCACTCTTTTTAAGAGGACAATCATCTATTTG
Organism: Pollenia griseotomentosa; assembly: GCA_963931875.1. NCBI lineage: Eukaryota > Metazoa > Arthropoda > Insecta > Diptera > Polleniidae > Pollenia > Pollenia griseotomentosa. Next base: position 159,268,611 of record OZ007560.1, read on the forward strand.
CACCGGCTGTCATATATAAAATTTGTGTCCTAATTCTATCATCTTTTTTTATAATCTGTCATCTTTATTCTTAAAAGCATGATCAATATTTGTTTTTATGTTAATAAATTAAAATAAATTTTATTTCACGGCGTGTACCGAATTTTTCTGTCAATTCGTATGGAAAATGTTGTGTCGTGCTTGTTCTGTTCATTGTCGTTCATTACTCTCGCTTTTGAAAATAAATGGTAGCACTTATTTTCTTTTTCTAAAAGTGGCCACACACTTGCAGTATAAAATTTTAAATAAGTAATTTTAAATAAGCGCAATGAATTTTTAAGTTTCGTTATTTTTACCTAATTTTACATACTTTGCTCTCTTTGCAAAGTCTTTGCGATCTCTTGCAAAGTGTTCCACAAAGGATTTAATCATCTCTGCATTTCTCTCTTATCACGTTTAACTTTGAATTGCTAAATAGAAATTATTAAAATGATCTAAAAAGTAAAAATGAAAAAATACTTGCAGTGTTACATGTTATTAAAGAAAAAAAGATATTTTATGTTATTTTCTAGTACGTTTTTTTATAAAATTATTGTAAATAGAATGTGAGGATTATTTCTTTTTATATTATTTTATATTATTTATATTATATAAACCATTTTTATTTTCGAATGTGTTCAATGAATCAAATTTCAATTTATAAAGCTTCCTTGTAATAGTATTATTTCTTCAATTGTTCACATACTTTTTGATTAGGTAAACTTTTGCTTACCCCGGGTCTTCACGTAGCAATATTTATTGCGGCAAACGTCAAATTTCATTGCTCCATAAAATTTGCGACGTATAGACCGCATATTGCCATGAGTGGCAATCCATTGCGCAATGATTGCTCTTCTTATTGCTTGAGCAATTATTGCTTAGCATTACGCTGTCAAATCAGTTGTAATTTATCTGACATTTCATTTCTCTGTACGGTTGTTTTTTGTTTGTGTGTTTATTTATTAAAAAAGAAATCAATAAATATATTATTATATATTATATTTTTTAATAAACGTCAAGATCAACAAAAGCAAACGACGAATTTATTTTTTTTTTTTGTATATTTTTATTTTTTCAATAGAACAATTCAACTTTTTTTTAACGCAAATAAACAAAAAAGTAATACAAAACACAGCTACGACAATTACAATTAATTATTTTATTAATTTAAAAAAGAAAATTTCACAACCACTTCAAAACACAACATAAAACATTTGTTATAAATATGTACAGCCACAAAACTTTGTACGACTACTCGCGGTGAAAATTGCAAATTTATGGCAAAGCAATTTCAAGTGTTCTCCAGCAATAAATTCAGCAATTATTGCTCCATTGTTCTGTCATTGTTCTGCCGACGTTTTTGCTTGTACTTAGCAATAAATATTGCAACGTGGAGACCCAGCGTTAACATTAAAGCTATAGATATGTACATATGAAATTTTATACATTGAACACATTCGAAAAATTAAATGGTTTATATAATAAAAATAACTTATAAAAAGAAATAATTCTAACATTCTATTTGTAAAACTTATTCAGTTCAATACATTACATTCTGCTGGTGCCTTATAATTGTAAAATTTTTTGTACATACAAAATTTATTTCATTGATTACTAAAGGGTAGCTTTAAGCCCTTATGACACTACATTTTTTATTCATGAATTGATATAAAATTGATAGAAAGAAACAGTAAATGTTAGAAAGGGCAAACTATAAAAAAAAGTAAACAAAGTTTTTTTCTTTTATTATGGTTTTGTTTTTTTTTTTTGAAATGTTGTCAACTTGTTGGTTATGAGAAACATAAAAACAACACAAACAAAAAGCGCTGATTCAGCAACACTTTTAATATTTCATGCTTGAAATGTCAATTTTAAGTTGAACAATTTTACATTTTTTGACATTTCTTCATTTTTTATCGATAACTTTAGTAAATTTTTTGACAGTTTGCCATTTATCTTAATACAGCTTAACTCTTTCCGCTTGGTAAATTTTTGTATTACATTATATTTTTACTGTTGACCAAAACTTGAACAATGCATTAAAAATATAGTGTCGTAAGGCCTTTAATAAAATATGTAACATGAAGCCAAAAATTATTATGGTAGTGTATAGAATCATTCCTAACTATATATACATATCTATAGCTTCAATTTTTACCAAAGGATGGCTTAAGCATTAAGTATGTGAAATATTAAAGGAATAAGACTATTGCAACAAAGCGTTATAAATTAAAATTGATTAATTGAACAAATTCTTAAAAAATGATTTATTATTGTAAATATTTCACTTTATAGATTAATAAATTATAAAAACAGGCTTCCTGGGAGGAAGTTTTAAAAAAAGCACAATCCTTGCAACTGGCTCTTGCCCAAAAAACATGGACATATGAGTCTATTATAACATCGACAACTCTACGGATGGTTTTGTAAACTGCTGATTTGAAACCACCATGCATAGCTGCAACTCGATGGTACTGGCAAAAATTTACGAGCCGATACAAGCACAGTAGCAGTTGATTTTCAGGTAACAAAGAATTACCGGGCTGTGTGTTGTGCTCTAATTATACCCTTCACCAGAGGTGGAAATGGGTATATATAAGTTCATCATTCCGTTTGTAATTTTTACAATATTGATCTTAGACCCTATAAAGTAAATATATTTTTGGTCCATATGAGGAGAGAAGTTGATTTAACGATGCCCGTATTACGTTTGATAGGTGTTTTACGGAGACTCCAGACATGATAGCGGCTATGTTGTTTTACATTTATGTTACATATAGTCCACCATTTCATGCTATTGAAATTCAGCTAGATCGGTCCACAAATGGCTGAGATATGGTCAAAATACCACGACTGCCTCTAATTTTTCCAAAAAATCCCTTGTGGTTGTTGTTGTTTTGTTGCTTTAAATGTTTTTGTATGCACATTTTATGCCGCTCAAATAAAGAAACAAACTCGTAGACCAATATATTTTAATTTAACGCTTCCTCAGTAAAAGCGTTTTTATTATATCCTTCACCACAGGTGATTTTTATTTAATTTTTCGGCAAGCATATAGGTACATACATACATAAAAAGTTGTATGTAATTTAGTTAAATCCGTACGTATTGCAAACACATATGTATGTACATTAGGGTGGTCGTTTACTGTATGAAGCATATTTTTTTCTATTTTTCCATGCTCTCACCCCCCAATTCGGTGGGTATTGATAAAAAACGGCAACAAAAAATGAGAATATGAGAATAATGATTAGCCTAATTTTACGAATACTTATTAACTAACGCATGGGAACCTTTAACGCATTATGATCTGTGTATAATAAGTGGTTCCCATGCAAAATAAATATTTACAGAAGGCCGCATGAACAATGCACGTTTGCAAAAGTGGCGACGCTGCACATTAGTTACTTGTGTTGAACTGACCAACGACAATAAGTGTCAGTTTTAAGTGTTTGTGTGCAGGTCTCTAAAATGCAGAGTTTAACCGCACTACACCTCCATTTTCACAAGAATGTTCATATAACAAAATGTTGTTCTATGGACATTCTTTTACAACAATTTGAGGTTTTTATTAGTAGTTTTAGGTGTTTTATAAAATTTATTTTAATTGTTTTATTACAATATATTATTTTACTTATTTTTATTTCTGTCTAATAATATTTGGGCCCTCTTATATGCTACTTCTAACCTAAATTTTGCCTCTTTGGTATAGTCATCTATATTATACAGTGGAGAAATTCTATCTACTTTATCAAACTGTTGAAATTTATTTGGAAGTTTTGAAAAAACTAATTCATATGGACAGTAATTATGCACTGTTGAAGGTGTTGTGTTAAAACAGTATGTGAAATACTTTAACCAATCATCCCAGTCTGTTTTGTCTACAGAAATGTAAGATCGTACGTATTCGTTAAATGTTCTGTGACTTCTTTCTACTGTCCCTAATGTTTGATGGTGGTGCGCTGTTGAAGTTATTTTTTCAATATTTAGTAGTTTACACAGTTCTGTCAAAATGGAATTTTTATATTCCGTGCCCATATCTGATACGAAAGTTCTCATTGGACCATAGGTGAGTACGAAATTTTCAAATATCGCCTTAGCGATTGTCTTGGCATGTTTGTCTTGTATTGGTATATGTCAAAGGGTTTCCTAGGTGTCTGTCATAGTCATAGGACATTTTATATTCTTAATAATTTTTGCTGTTTGGCATTTGTAACAGGATTTGATTTATTTAGATATGTCCTTGGACATATTTTTCCAGTAGTAATACCTTTTTATTTTCTCTGTTGTCCTATATATTCCACAATGTCCTCCTTCTACCGGATCATAGTGATACTTCAACAAAATATCAAGAATTGCCTTGGCATCTCTATTATCAATTTGGGTCACCTAATTTAATAGCGCTATTTTAATTTTATTTAATATCTTATTGCCCATTATTTTAAAATCATTAATGGAGATAAATTCGAAAATTTTCTCACTAGGTGCCACTTGTAAATTATGAATATTGTGTTTACCGGCCACATTTTCGAGCCTGGGGTAAAATTGTCCGTAGTCAAGATTCCCATTAGTAAACAAATCATTAATATGTATATATGTTACTATAGATTTTCCCTTTTTTATGTAAAATCTTCTGGGGGAAATCTTTAGTTTATAGTATTTTCTGACGTCAGTGTTATTTAGAGGTACATATATACTGGGCTCTTTAGTTTTGTTTATACTTTGTTGAACATTGCTTTTAACTGGATTCTTCTGATTTTCCGTCCTTTCTTTATTTTTCATTGATCTTGTTGTAGCTCTCAATACGGAACAAATCTTGTCATTCATATCTTTCAAGTCATTAATGGTGATGCGTGATAGTGCATCTGCGATATAATTATCTTTTCCCCTAAGATATTCTACTGTGAAGTCATATTCTTCTAAGTCTAACCTCATTCTTGTTAATTTGGAGCTTGGATTTTTAATGGAAAATAGGTATGTCAACGGTCTGTGGTCAGAGCGAACGAGAAAGTGTTTTCCATATATATAAGGCCTGAAGTAATTTATAGCCCAATGAATAGCTGTTAACTCTTGTTCGATAGTGGATTTATTACTTTCACCTTTAGTAAAAGTTTTTGAAGCATATGCAATTGGAAGTTGTTTACCTTCATATTTCTGTGTAAGTACAGCACCACAAGCTTGTTTGCTTGCGTCTGTTGTTATACAAAATTCTTTTGTGAAGTCAGGATATTGAAGTAATGTCGGGCTCATTAAGGCCTTTTTTAAATATTCAAATGCCTGATTGCATTCTTTTGCCCATTCAAATTTTGCGCCCTTTTTCGATAGTTTCGTCAAATGTCTAGAATATTCTGAAAAATTTTTAATAAATCTACGATAGTAATTGTAAAAAGCTACGTATCTACGTATGGATAATTTTTAATAACAGAATATTTAGTATAATCTGGCAGAATACCTTTGTCAGTGCATTTGTGACCAAGGTATGTTACTTCCTTCATAAAGAATGAACATTTTTCCGGGTGCAATTTTAGATTACTTTTTCTGCATAATTGTAATACTTCCCTTAAGTTTGCTAGCATATGTTTGTCCGAGCATCCTAATACAACCAAGTCGTCCATATACAGGAATGCTTGATTTGGTTTTAGGCCGCTAAAAGCTAGTGTCATCATTCTTTGAAATGAGTTTGGAGCTACCTTGAGACCATAGGGTAATCTTGTAAATCTATATGAACCTTTATTGGTTGAAAATGATGTTAAGTCTCTAGACTGGTCGTCTAATTCGATTTGATGAAATCCAGACATCAGATCTAAACAAGAAAAATATTTTGCTCTACCAAGTTGGTCTAGTATATCATCGATTCTTGGTAAAGGAAATTTATCAGCTATTAGTTTTTTATTTATTTGTCGGTAATCGACCACAAGTCTCCATCTTTTCTGTTCAGAGTTCGGTAAAGATTTCTTTGGAACAAACAGAATTGAACTGTTATACTCAGAATATGATTGTTCTACTATTTCATCATTTATCAACTGATTTACTTACTTGTCTATTTCTTCTTTGTGGTTATGAGGCATTCTATAGTTCTTTATGTAAACCGGTGTTGAATCATTGGTTCTTAAATTTTGCTTATAAAAACTGTTAGTGCTAATTGGTTCTGTCTCAATTCCAAATATGTCATGAAATTCAGAGCATAGTTCGGTTAATATTTTCTCTAATGGTTTGGAAAAATTCTTCTGTAATTTTTCTAATATTTCATATTTTCTGTCATTATTGTTATTATTTCTATTTGTTATACAATTGTAGTCATAAATGTTTTCTGTTACTATATGATGTGTTTGTACTGTGGTTGTAGTATCATTAGTATTTAATAGACGTATGTAGGCGTTATTAGTTTTCACGAGTGTGTTTGCAATAAATACACCTGGAGCTATTTCCTGATTGGGTACCAATATGTCTTCTTCGGCCATTTCAAAGTGTACTTTACGTATGACCTCTGATCTGGCTGGTAGCACAATGTTTTCGCTATTGTTTGTTAGTGGTATTTTTATATCATGTGTAATGTTGACAGGTCTAAGAATTAGGTAGTCGTAGACATTGTTAAAGTCTAATACACAATTGTATTTCTTTATAAAATCCATTCCAATAATTCCGTCGCATGTAATAGGAAAATTATCATTTACAACATGAAAAATATGGGGTATAAAAAATTTTGATTCCTTAATTCAAATAATATAGTACCTATTGATTTAATTTCACCTTTTCCTATTCCACTTATTGATGTAGTCTTATTTGTATGTATTTTGGTACGTTCAAAATATTTTGATTTAACTAAAGAAATGTCTGCTCCTGTGTCTACTAATAATGTTAGTTTGGTATAAGTGTTATCTATGTAATGGTGTTTTCTTTTCTACAAAAAAAATACCACATATTAAAAGGTGCATTTATAAAATGTCTTGCCTTACATGTAATAATGCAATTTTTTATTTGACGAGAACAAAACACAAAATTGGATCGCCCTGTTTTTAACAGCTGACAAAAAGTTTGTTCTTCAATATATAAAAAAATATGTACATAAATCAAAAAGGATGTTCTTCAAAATATAAAAAAAATACACATAAACCCAAATTTGTTAATATATTAATATTAAATAAATAAATAAATGAACAAAATGAATGCCCAAATTCCAATTTCTTTAGTTTGTTTTTCATAAAATATGTAAACATGAAAATACCTTTGCCAGATTGCGAATTTATTAACACCAAGTTTTTACGATTTCTTGATTTGACGTTTTTTTTTTCAAAAACAATTTTTTAACACCGAATCCATTTAAATTTTATGTCACTGACAACCTACCATTAATAATGTTATGCTTTCTTTTGTTTTTACTTTAAAATAACAGACAAAATTACTATTAAAACTTAAAAATTTTACTGTCCAGATTAGAGGAGATTTTTTTCCAACTTCGTCTGGTAACCCTATATATAAACAGAAGCCATCTTTTTACAGGGCATTATCAACACTCTCGATTTATACGGGGCGTAAAGTGCAATGCCTTATGCCATTTAAGGGTGAATTTTTTTAGAATAAAACACGCTGCCCTCTTAGAGAGCAAAGCATTTTTAAGAAACGAACACCAAATTGCATTTTTTTTAAATAAAATGTGACATTTTTTGTAGAAAAGAAAACACCATAAGTGTTAATGAAGAAACAAAAGTTAAGATTAAGTTTATATACTTTTCTTCTTATTGATTCAATCCTAGGGGATGATTCGAGTTTTCCGAATCTCTGTCATTACTTTCTGTTGCGTGTACATGGTTTCTACGATTGTTGTGTCTTTGTTGATTTTGGTTAAGGTTAGTGTTTCTACCATTACTGTTATAGTTATTGTTACTAGTATTAAAATTGTTGTAATTACTATTTCGGGGATTATTATTTCTCTGATAATTATTTCTTCGATAATTACCTCGTAGGAGAAATTTGTTGTTATCTCTACGATAATCATTAGTGTTTTGCCTATACTGGAGTATGGTATTTTGTTGTCCCGTAGCTTCAGTGCAACTATTTATGAATTTACTAATAGCATCATTAAGAGTGTTAAACTGTCCTGCTTCCATGATAAGTTTTACCTTATCTATGGTGCAGTTCTTAGTTAAGGCTTTTACAGCCACATTAGAAGCATATGTGGTGGCCAATTCGCTGGATAGGCCGTCTGTAATGTAAACATTTTCCAATGATCTTGTAAGCGTCTCTATTTCATTACAATAAGTATTAGCTCTCTTTGTATTCTGTCTTTGTATTCTGTTTTATATTCATTATTTTGGCAGTTATAACTTCTACTAATTCGCCTTTAACTGTTTTTTGTAGTTAAGTTATAATTTCTGTTATTGTGTTTTCGTTATTTATTAAGTTTCTTGCGTTTCCTTTTAGTTTAGTCTTAATTAATGAAATCGCTACGGCTTCATGAGAACCTTTTATCAGCTCTACTAATTTTAATGAATGAACCGAGATTTTCAGCTTTACCGTCAAATTCAGTTATTAGTTTGGAAGCGGTATTAAGAAATTCTACTACAGTTTGCGTCATTTTCGTGTCTTTTTCTTGTAATGATGTGAATTGTTCAAAATTTATTGGTTCATGGAGTGTAGTTGGTACTTCTAAGTCGAATCCTTTCTTTATTGCTATATTAATTAATCTATATCTTATGTCAGTGTAGAAAGCTTCAGCTGCTATTTTGTGATTTGTCGTAAGTCTGCTGTAATTAACATTTAAGAGTATTCTAATTTCTTCTAAATGGTTTAATAATATTCCTAAATGTTTATGAAGTGTTTCTTTCTATATTGGTCTGTCTAAATTAATACATTTATATGATTGATTGAATTTTTCTTTTATGTTTCTACACTTTTCTAAAATAATTTTCCAATCCATATAGAAACTCAAACTTTGTCCAAATCATTAGCCTTACTAAGGTATCTCTTTCTAAGTGACCTTTTATGCAAAATATAGACTTTAAGTAGCAAATTAGTTACTGATACTATTACTAAAATTAATGTTAACATCCATATGGATTTTAATTCTTCAGTGTGATCGACAATTTCTACATTATTTACAACATTTGCGTTTGTATCCTTTATTTTTGAATTTGGTTTTCCCATATTTAACTTTTAGTTTATTTATTTTATATTCTAAAAAAAATTTTTTTTTTTAAATTGTGTCACATTATTTGGTTAAAAAAATAATTCTTTGCCTCGAGCGATTTGTTCGCTTATAGGCTCTAAGAGTGCAGATAAAGGCCCGCACGTCTGTTTTATAATAATCAAAAAAATTAATTCAAGGTTTTTCTATTTGCCATTAAAAATTCTAGTTTGGAAATCCTTTCCCAAATTTTGGTGGCTCGTTCCCAAGGTGGTGGCGGTTGTTGTTTGAGTTCCCTCAGCAGGATAGCTTTTTCCCTTTTTAGTTTTTGCGTATAACCTCCCCTTCTTCTTGGCTTTTTTTGTTTTGATTGGTGCTGATGACGTGAGGGTTGCCTTGTCTTCTGGAGTGCCCTGTATTCCTCAAGGGTTATGGGCTGAGGTCCCTCTTTCATTGAATAAAACTCCTGCGTCCTAATTGCCTCTTGGCCAGGCGGTACTTCTTTTACGCAGCTGACGGAACTTTTTGGCTGATCCGTTAGGACAAAATTAAAATTAAAAATTAAAATATATTTTTGGTTACTTTGGGTGCTCTACAAGGAAGCACTCCAAAGAACTGGCAGGATGTAGTATTTAACCAAATAAATGTTTGTTTTTATTGCGAGCAACCCGTGGTGTTGCTCGAGCAAGTGTGATTTTATTCTTGTCATTTGTTTTTACAATCATTTATGCTTATATACTACTTATGAGAATAATGATTAGCCTAATTTTACGAATACTTATTAACTAACGCATGGGAACCTTTAACGCAATATGATCCGTGTATAATAAGTGGTTCCCATGCAAAATAAATATTTACAGTAGGCCGCATGAACAATGCACGTTTGCAAAAGTGCCGACGCTGCACATTAGTTACTTGTGTTGAACTGACAATAAGTGTCAGTTTCAAGTGTTTGTGTGCAGGTCTCTAAAATAATGCAAACATGCAGAGTTTAACCGCACTACAGGGGCTCACATACAAAAATTTTAATACAGACTAGGAATATATTTAAGAAAAATCCCCATAACTGCCAAGAAGGATAAAATATATAACCGACCTCAATTAGTCTTTTGTTTTTAACATTTTCCAAAAACAAACTTGCCCTTTATCCCCACTTTTTAGGGAGGCTCCCATACCAATGTTGCATTTTATAAATTCTTAAATTTAATGATATGTTTTCGTCTTTTGTGAGTAAAATTAAAAGTTGTGAACAGATTTTAATCACTTATGGCTTTTTTTGTTTGCAAATTTCGTTTCTTATATGTATAAAAAAATTGTAAGCACATCTGCATCTTCCATTTTTTTATGATTTTTTTAAAGAACAAAAATGTTGAAATTTTGCTAAAAAATTATTTATTATTTATAAAAAATTAAGTTTCTAAAATGATTGCGCATATAAGAAAACCTTTAGGCTTTTTTTAAAGGTAATTTCATTGCATCAATTGGAGTACCCATAACGCTAAAGTGGCCATAAACTGTTGTGACTAGACACGAAAAGTACTGTATGCTTAAACCTTTTTTTTATTCTCATGCAATATGTATGAGCTTGAAAATTACTCTAAGCTAAGCTTTTGTTTAATAATTGATTTGCAGTCTTGCTTTTATCCCTGAAAAATGGAATAAAAATATGTATTTGGTTTTTATAAATCACATAAACTTACTATTTATCCAAGAAATATTTCGAAGTGTAAAGCTTCGTACATACGGTGGTCAGATCTTACAATCTTGTCATTAAAATTGACTAAAAATGTCTTGAAACTGTGTGAACATTGTACGCTATTTTCATTTGGCAGGTGTGTTAAATTAATGCATCTGACAATGGCACCATTATCAGAACAATGACAACATTGTAAGATCTGACCATCGTCTGTACGAAGGTTAACTTTTCACAAAAATTTTTCGAAAAAAGCTAATATGGTCACACTGGTTGTGGTTTTTTGTGGTTTTTATACCCCTCACCACAAGTAGTGGATTTTATTTTAAAGTGTGTTAGCTATCCGAAATTTTATTTAGTATATTTCTTTTTGTGTAAATTTAAGTTGCCCTTCTGGCAACTCTTTTTCTTGTTAACGGAAGTTGTAAACTTTGCATGGTATTAATAAAACTTTTTTTCGTTAAGAAGAGACGCATATTGAAATACGCTCGTGTTCTTTTATTTTAATTGGAAGTTTTTGCCGGAGAAAACCATAACTCCATACAGGAGTTAACATTCGGAAGTGGGATTAAGCATCCGTGAGCCGTAAAGGAAGGAAAATGCGAAAAAATTTCGTGTAAAATTTATTGTAAAGACGTCGATTCATTGCAGTATTTGTTGTTGTAGCTGTCATATACAAGCGAATGCACTGTTTGGTTGCTGTTGTTGTCGGGTGTTGAAATTCATTGGAATAATAGAAAAAAAGGACTGAGTTGTTGGTGTTGTTGCGGGCGGTTTTTGAAGGCGGCAATAGGTGGCTTGGTTTTTTTTTGCAATAGCACATTGGTAAATGCGAGTTCGAATGGTTTAAATATGAATCCGGAGAATGAAATTGTGTCTACTGAAATGCTGTCACAGCTATTGAATCAGAATTCCGCATTAATTCGTGCACTGACATTGGGTAATTCTGCGTCTTCTGGTGCATCTGCGAATTTTAATGTTGTACCGGATTTACATAAATCTATCAGAAAATTTAATGGTAATTGATCGGAGTACGATGCCAGTGATTGGATCGAGTCCATTAAGGGCATGGGTGACCTACATAATTGGTCTGATTCGTTTAGACTAGAGCTGGTCCGATCTAATCTGATAGAGGGAGCTGCCGATTGGTTTTATTCATTAAGTATCCGAACATGGCAAGAATTTGAAAGGGAATTTGAGGATACATTTATGGACAGAGCCAGTATGGCTGAACAGTGGTCTGCACTTTTAAATTACAGACAGGGAAGAAATGAGGATACGTTCGACTATTATTTTAAGAAAAAGAGATTATGTGATAATCTAAAGATACCGTTTTCGGAAACAAAAGTTCAAATAATGCAGGGACTTTACGATCGTGATTTGAAAACGTTTTTGCTTTGTAAAACACACAACGAGTCGAATGCATTGTTGGCGGATGTCCGTGGATTTTATCGAACAATGGGAGTGCAGGTAAAAGATCGTAACACTAATTTTACAAAAATGAAACAAGAGAAGGACGTTAAAGAATCATTGCCGAAAGAGAAGGATCTTGCTGAAGTGACTTGTTTCCGGTGTAAAATGAAGGGACACTTTAAAAGAAATTGTACTTCTCCTGTTGTATGTCGGAAATGTAATAATCCTGGTCATATTGAAAAAAATTGTTCTGTTTCTAATGTTCACGGTACTAAAAGAGGAGAACAATCTGGAAGTCAATTAAATAATTGTGTTGTCGTGGGAAATCAAGATGCGAAATGGAATTTTAATCAGAAATATTTCTTTGATGCTGAAGTAGATGGAATGCCGGTGAAATCATACGTGGATTTTGGTAGTCAATGTGTAATGATGAAGGAGTCAGCAGCTAAAGACTTAAATTTTGAATTAAATCCAATTCCTAATGGGATGATTATTAGAGGCGTAGGAGGTGGTATGACTTCTCCCTTGGGTATGTGTAATGTAAAATTAAAAGTTGATCAGGCAGAGGCTGATGTTGTCGTACATGTAATGACAGATGATACTCTTGATATACCATTGTTGATTGGACAACCATTTACGGAGCAAGAACATGTAATTTATTATAAGAGAGGGGAGTATTTGCGAATTTTTGAACAACATGAATTGCCTGAGAATAATTTAAATCGAATTAAAATTCCAAATCTTCCTAAGTTAAAAACTAATTTATGGGTAAAAGAGGCTACCGTTTTACCACCGAATCATGTAGGTTTTGTTGCTGTTACCACGAGTGATGCAGTATCAGAAAATCAAGATTTTTTTTTGTAAATTCAACTCCAAATAGAAATGGATGTGTTATACCTGCTTGTGTTATAAATGGTAATGCTGATGGTTTAGCAGTGCCAATCGTTAATGTTTCTACAACTGATGTAGTCTTCAAAGAAGGTGAAAGAGTGACTAAGGGCGAATTGTGTATTTTTGATGATAAGGAAGTAGATTATGATTACACCAACAAAGATGATGAGAATTTTTCTGATTTGATTTTTGTAAATCCCGAAATACCTGAGCAGTACTGTGAAAAATTAATGGCCTTGGTACAACAATACAAAGATTGTTTTGCATTACATCTCAATGAGCTTGGTTGTGGAGAAAACACCGAATTTACAATTGAACTTCTAGATAGTACACCTATTACTTACAAGCCCTACAGATTAAGTGAATCGGAAAGAGCGTTTGTGCGTGAAGAGATGGCTCAATTGAAAAATGCCGGTATAATCGTTGAATCAGATTCTAATTATGCGAGCCCAATTTTAATCGTTCGTAAGAAAACTGGTGATAAAAGAATATGCATTGACTACAGAGCATTAAATCGTGTGACCAGAAAAATGAAATATCCATTGCCTATATATTTTAATGTGCTTGATATGCGAAGTGGTTACTATCAGGTAAAGGTCGCTGAGAATTCTAGACATGTAACTGCTTTTGTGACGCCAGATGGCCACTACGAGTTTATGAGGATGCCTTTTGGTGTGTCAAATGGCCCAGCCGTTTTTCAGAAGTTAGTCAATTCAGCTTTGGGTCCGTTACGTTTTACAATTGCGATGGGATATTTTGATGATATACTTATACCATCCTCTAATATTGATGAGTGCCTAGAAAATCTGAGGATTGTATTGGATGCATTGAGACGAGCAAATTTGAAATTGAATATCCGTAAGTGTAAATTTTTGATGACAAAGGTCGAGTATTTGGGTTATGAAATTTGTAATGGAGTTATTGCGCCAAGTCAACTCAAAATAAATGCAGTTACTAACTTTATACGTCCTACTACTGTACATGGGGTACGCCAGTTTATTGGTTTAACCAGTTATTTTCGAAATTTTATTAAGGGCTTTGCAATTTTGGCAAAACCTTTGACCCGTTTGACGAAAAATGAAGTAATTTGGAGATGGAATGAAGAAGAAGAAAATGCTTTTAACGTTTTAAAGAAAATTTTAACTGAAACCCCCGTCTTAAGTATTTATAGTAAAGATGCAGATACTCAAGTCCATACAGATGCTTGTAAAGATGGCTTAGCTGGAATTTTGGTTCAGAAACAAATCGACGGAAAATTTCATCCCGTAGCCTATGCAAGTCGCCAAACTACTAAAGAAGAGTCTCGTTATCATTCAACGGAATTGGAAGCATTAGCAGTTGTTTGGGTGTTGGAACGTTTCCGTGTCTACTTAATTGGAGTTCAATTTGTTGTGAAAACTGATTGTAATGCCGTAAGAAGTTCTATGACAAAAAAAGATATTTTGCCAAGAATAGGAAGGTGGTGGTTGAAGTTGTCTGAGTACGATTTTGAAATTCAGCATACTCCTGGAACTGAAAATAGACATGCCGACGCACTGAGTCGTAATACGAATGAATTGCCTGAAGATACTACAACAGTGGCAGATATTTGTGTGCTTCATTCAAGTTTTGATACTACAGATTGGGTGACACTTTTGCAGAAAAGCGATTCTAAGATAAGAAATATTGTGGTAGTTCTTCAAAAACAAAATGAGCTGACTAAAGATGATTTACGTATACAAAATGAATTTAAACTTCAAAATGGTCGAGTATTTAAAGTGGGGAACAGTAAGGATTATTTATACATTCCTGACAACGCAAGATACAAGATTGTTCAGACATGTCATGATGAATTGGGACATGTAGGTGTCGACAAAGCTGTTTCCAAAATTATGGAAAAATATTGGTTTCCTAGACTGAGAAATTATGTGAAGAGATTTGTTGGTGCGTGTTTTGAGTGCCTGTATAATAAACAACCTGCTGGTAAAAAACAAGGATTTTTGCATCCAATAGATAAAATTGGCATACCTTTCCATACCGTGCATGCTGATCATTTGGGTCCATTTGTAAGGGGCAGATATGGAAATATGTATATTTTGGTTATAATTGATGGATTTACAAAATTTTGTATTTTGAAACCTGTACGTAATGTGAAAAGCGAAACAACAGTTCGAGCGTTTAATGATGTGGTTGCTATTTTTGGAATACCAACTCGAGTTATAACTGATAGGGGTACATCGTTTACTGGTTTACCATTTCAGAAGATGTGTAAGGAAAAGAATATCGTACATGTGTTGAATGCAACCGCAACACCAAGAGCAAATGGTCAGTGTGATAGATTAAATCGAACTATAACTCCAATGTTATCAACTTTATGTCGAAAGCCAAATGGTAGTGATTGGGACCAGCATATTGGTTTAGTACAATGGAGTGTCAATAACACCATACATCACGTATTGAAAATGTCACCGTTTAAAGTTCTTTTTAACTATGAACCAAGAAGACTTATACCTAACAAGTTGGATGATGATATTTCCAATAACGACGAAAAAGAAGATGTTATCGAATTACGACAGAAGGTAATTGAGCGTATTAGAGAAGACCAAGACAAACAGAGGTTACAATTTAATAAGAGACGATGTGAGGCACAAACGTATGTTCCTGGTGATTCTGTTATGATACGACGAGATCCTGGTAGTAGTGGAGAATCAACAAAACTTTTGCCTCATTATAAAGGTCCGTATATGGTAACGGAAGTGTTACCGAATGACCGTTACCGTGTTGCAGACTTCCCTGAAATGCAGCGTACTCAACGATTCTATGAGGGAGTGGTGGCGGCGGATGATATGAAACGTGTGATGCCTCCACCAGATACCATTGATGATGAGGGTGATACTACTGATGATGAAAACTCACAGCCAAGGAGATCAGCTCGAAACAGAAGTACCCCCAGGTACTTAAATGATTATGAACCATGATAGGATCGAGGGCGATCTAATCGAAGGATGGCCGAATGTTAGCTATCCGAAATTTTATTTAGTATATTTCTTTTTGTGTAAAATTAAGTTGCCCTTCTGGCAACTCTTTTTCTTGTTAACGGAAGTTGTAAACTTTGCATGGTATTAATAAAACTTTTTTTCGTTAAGAAGAGACGCATATTGAAATACGCTCGTGTTCTTTTATTTTAATTGGAAGTTTTTGCCGGAGAAAACCATAACTCCATACAGGAGTTAACAAGTGTTTAATTTTTCGCATACACATTTATGTATGTTCATGATATGCCGCTCAAATAAAGAAACAAACTCGCAGACTCACTATATTTTAATTTAACGCTTCTTCAGTAAAAGCGTTCGTAGCCGAGTTGTCTAACTTCTCGCGTGAGACTCATGAGGTTGCGAGTTCGAGTCTGAAAAATACATTTTTTTTATTTAATTTTTTTATGTTCTAAAAAACGATTTTTAGATTATAAAATTATAAAACGAATTTCAAACATCAACTTTGGCAAAAAAGGAAACGCACTTATATATGGGTTAATTCCAAACACAATGCTTTTTTTTCGTCTCAAGCTTTTTATTTCTTTCATGTAAAAGAAAATAAAAAAACAAAAACGGCAAGTAAGCTCTAAAATAATTAGCAACAAACAAAAGTAGTTGTTATTATTGTAAAACTTTCTGCTAAATTGTGCAAATGGTGCTTTAACTGTATATCATGCCTATTACATACAAATATACCTGTCTCCACACATGTTATTCATTAAGCAACATGGAAAAAGAGTTGAAAACAATAGAACAATAATAAAAAATTCAACTGTTTTTCAATGATTGTATTTATTTTTATTGCTTTTTCCTGGTTTTACCTGAAAAATGTTATCAATGTCATTTTGACGTTCTAATTTTAGTTTGTCTCTGCGTTTTTCCCGTAATGTCACATTTTTTTTAATTAAGTCATAATCATTACTTGAGCTGTTTCGTTTGCTTTATGTGCATCGCTATTAAAAAGTGCAAGAAGTGATAAATTGATTAAGATAAAAAATAAAATAATAAAATCAATTATTTGGTGTTTTCAAGTGAATTTATAATCGCACGATGGTAAGTACAGCTAAAAATTTCCGTACTGTCACACAGTTATTTAATAAAAAATCGTAAAAAATAAAATAAATAAAAATGTATATTAATATATTACGAAGTTTTGATAACTTTTTCTTGTTTTTATTTTCCGTGAAATAACTTTTTAGAAGAAAAAAACAAAAAAAATATCACAAATTTCTTTACTGTCACTTTTAAGTAAAAAGGTTTTTTTTATTTTAAAAGCTTATTTCTCGAAAATTCTGATTGATTTCAATACTGTAGTTCTTTTGATGTAAAGATAATTTGTTATATTACTTTTTTCAATTTTTTATCAATTTTTTATGAAATATTCACAGATTCCGATGAATAGATTTGTTCATGAATTTTTTGTTAATATAATTGGATTACTTTTATTTTTTGTTTCGTTTTTATAAAAAAGAAAAAACAAACAGTAACCAAAAACAAAATAATGAATAAATGTTTAAGTTTTCGTTACACTTGAAATTTAAATTGGATTTTCTTTACTGTCACAAAAAATTCCGTACTGTCACTTTTTATTTTTTCAAGTTTCCAGCAAAATACAACAATTTCTTCCAAATTGTTTGAAGCAAATTTGTTACTTTAAATGTAAGCTGCACAAAAACAAATTTTTGGTAAAAAATTACTTTTTTTTAATTCTTGAATTATAAAAGGAAAAAAAAGTAATTGGAATCTCTTCCAAAAATAACTTTTTGCTATTACTAACCCGTTTTTTTTAAGAAAAACATCCAAAGCTGGTAAATAATAAGTGAACGAATGCGATAGTAGGCTTTGTTCTAACATTTTTGCATTAATTTCTTAGTTTTGTAAATTTTTGTAAAAAGTGACATTCCGGAAAATATTTCACCAAAATGCAATAAAAAAGCAAAACAAATTTTTTTTAAAGAAACTAAAAGTCATTTCGCAATCTGCACAAATCTTAATGCAAGTAAACAATTTCAGAGAATGAATTCCTCAACCTTAAAAAAAAAAAAAAAAAAAATGCTCATGTACACTACTTTTGGAATTAACCCATATACCTTTTTTGATTTTGTCATATTCTTCGGTATGACGAAATGAAAAGTTGGCGTGGCTCAATTAATATTTATTTATATCTAAAGAACATTATTTATTTAAATTTTTGTTCTTACCTCACGATGGTGAAGGGTAAATATTTTTGACAAACTTATCAAAATTTGCTTTGCAAAAATAGAATTAACAGTTTTTGTGGAACGAAACAGCATAATTATTTGCAAAGTCTTTGCAAATTACACTTTACAATATTAACTTTGCAGTTTGCACAAGGGAACGTACGTGAAACAGAATTTAAAAAGAGAATTTAAAAATTTCAACGACTTTGCAAATTTCTCTTTTCAATTTCAACTTATCACTAACAAATCTAATAGTTCTGTGGTACATAAAGTTTTGCAAATTGACGAAAAATTTGAAAAGTTGATAAGTTGGTTTGTGGAATAGGGCCCAGGTCGCCTTATATCCGTGAAATCAAACGCACGGGGCAAATAATTTTTATAATAAACAAATTGTTTAAAATTCAATTACAAAATGTTTATTGTGCAGCAACAAATGTTGTAAGCGAATTTCTAAAGCAAACCAGTAATCTGTAAGAATATTAACAAAAATAAGAAAAGAGTTATTTAAGCTGAGCTTCTTATAAATTAAATTACAAGAGCTTAAATAACAGGTACAAATAAGTACATAAATCTTAAATTTGGAAATTACGATATGAAAGTTTACTAAAAGAATGAGCATAATTTTACAAAAGCAAATAAAATATTTTGAGTAATAGTTATGTGTAAAAATATAGTTGTGAAATAAAAATATGTATAAAATATAAGTTTTTTAAATAAATATAAGCTGATTTTATGTTATAGCTGAACAGTTACCAACAAAAAAAAAACAGTCCTGTCGAAAGTGGAATAGTCAAGTTATGAAAAAATTTCCTCAGTTAATGCTGAATTGTTTTGCTATTTTTGTTATTAAAAATATAGGCCCCTATTACGGTCACGCTTCAACTCAGTTGAGTTGTAATTTCTTAATTTTTGTATTATGGTTTACAACTTTGCTATATTGCGGTGAACAAAAACACAATAAAAATTACAACTGATCACAACCAGAGGCCTAATTCTGGCATTCGTAATCGCGTACTTTCGAGATTCGAAAGGTGAAAATTCCTGACGAGTACAAGCGACAGGCTCTGCCACACAGCCTCACATTCATATCCAACATTAAGGGGTATTTCATCATCACACAAATACATGATTTGTTTTCACATCCTCAGACTTATGTTTTGCCGAATTATAAAATCTACGCCAAACAGTGCTTCGTCACCAATGTCATCCACAAGAAACTCATGAAAAGTGACAATATTGGCAATTCTTAACACCACACGTGATTTTCCATAGACAGTTGCAGCCTCACGTGTAGCTGTTCGCAACCTCACCGCGCTTAGTGGTTCGACAGCTCCCCCTCACCAAGTCAAGCCTTATAATCGAAAATCCTGCACCAGTGTCGATAGTCAAAATGCGCTTTTTACAGATGTAAAAAGTAGCAGTCCCTCTTTACTTAACGGCAACTACTGTGATGACTACTCACTAGCCCGTTGGTTGTCTCTCAGCGTCAAAGCAGATCTTGTCCGTTTTCATGGTGCTTTACAATATCGCTGAGTGTGACCAATCTTTCCGGAGTTATAGCATTTCATTTTGTTTCTGCCTAGCTTCTCACTTAAAACCCGCAAAACCGCTTAAACTCAAACTGTACACAAAATATACTTTATATCTATTATCTAGTTTTTTATTATTCAAATACCTTATTACATTTCCTGCAGACAAGCCGAATGGCTTCGCGGGAAATGATTAAGATTTTGAAACGTAAACTTATTGTAATAATAAATGAATTGAATTTAAAAACAAATAAGCTCCCGGCAGGAACCTTCCCAGTCGGCTTCAATTTGGAAAAATTCAAACTTAACGTCCACAAACACTATTCCGTCTTTCCTCCTCCTCATAACCTATTTCTCCTCTACCAACACAATGCATTTCATTAATAGGGGGCATCCCCTGAATGTTGGCTCCAAGTAAAAAAACAATTGATTATTTTCATTATCCTTTTTTTTTTTAACAATTTTATGTACGTATAAATAAAAATGCTTTTTCTTCAAGCTCGAGGCCAGTATTGAAAATAAATTTTATTTTTAAAAGTTGCCGATATTTCGATACTCTTTGAGTATCATCATCTGGGCTTGTCTATAAATATAAATATAAGTACAATGTAAAACTCATACAAAAAATAACAATCATAATAAACGACATAGAAAAAACAACAATAACCATGCATGTACAAATTAATACGTAAACTTACAAATAAATAATAATTTATATTTAACACGAACAATTATTGCTCATTTCTTTGAAGCGTCTGATGTTAAACTAAACTTAAAAAACTACATATTGCTTACTCTCTTCCACTTGTTAATCAAATGTTTGTAGCTTTGAGAACAGTTCTCCACATCAATTTTAAAATTCATTTTTGTAGTTGGTATATTGATGATGTGTAGCATCTCTAGCATGTAACGTCGTTTATAATTTTGTTCGCTCTCTAACACTCGTACTTTGTCAAAGTCTGGAAAATGTTTATTCTCAACACAGTGGGTTGTTAGTGCTGTTTTTTGAATAAATTTGTTCAGCCGGTGTTTTTGATCGGATTTATGTCCTGCAATTCTAGTTTTTAATTTGTTTTTAGTTGTTCCAACATACACTTTCTTACACGTTTCAGTTTTATTACCTATACAGGGGATCTGATATACCACATTTGCTTTTTCCATATTTGTAATTTTGTCTTTGGTGTTACTGAAAATTATTCCAAGGTTTTGTTCAGTTTTGTGCGCCATTTTAATGTTTTCTCCATTAAATAATTTAGATTTTTCAAATCTTTCGGATATTTCAGGAATATATGTTAATGGTTTATATATTTTATGTTCTTCACTTGATTTAGTCCTCTTTTCCTTGTCTTTGTCATAATCTTTAATAAGTTTGTTTGTTAGTTTTTTTTGGAAAATTGTTGTCAGATAATATGTTTTGGATTTTCTTCTTATTATGCTTGTGAAATTCCACATCACTAAGTTGTAACACCCTTCGTATCCCGCAGTATTTATTATAATTCGCTTTGGATGTTTAGAGAAGAAATTAATAATCCTGCCCGACGCTGTTGGTTTTTGATACCAATCTGTTTTTAATATATAACCTTCTCTTATAATCACAATGTCTAAATATGGTAACTTTGAATCGCGTTCTAATTCGCTCGTGAATTTAATCCTATTGTTAAAACTATTTAATTTGGTCAACATCTCCTCGATTGCACTTTCCCTTACAATACAAAAAATGTCATCCACATATTTCGTTAATATTTTTGGTTTTTGAGATAAGTTTTCAATTACGGAGTCTAAAAGTTTTTCCATAACTATGTCTGCAATTATCGGAGATGCTGGAGATCCCATAGGTAGTCCCTTTTTTTGGGTGTATATTTTTTTGTCAAATGTAAAGTACCGGTTGTCCTTAATGCAAAATTTTACAACTCTTAAAAATAATGATTTTGATATATTTGTATATCCTTCAATTTCATCCCATCTATCCTCAATTATTACTAACGCTAAATCAACAGGCACACTCGGAAACAAAGCTACAACATCAAACGAAATTAATCTTTCATCGTCTTCAATAGTCAGTTCTTTTATCTTATATTTAAATTGCACGGAGTCCTTCACATTGTATTTCGATTCTTCAGTAATCATTTTTAAAACACTAGTAATATGCTTACACAATTCACTTGATGGGGCATTAATACTGGAGCAGATGTGTCTTAATGGATAGCCCTCTTTATGAATTTTTGGGAGGCCATAAATTCTTGGAGCATTGGCTGTGTCAGTCTTTAGTCTTTTCCTTTGGTTTTCTGGAATCATGTTATTTTTAAACATCTCTTCTACTAGCTCATTATTTATCTTCTGAAGTCCCTTTGTGGGATCCTTATTCACCCGTTGGTAAGTCATCATATTTCCAATTATATGTATCATTCTAGTTTGATATTCGTCTTTTTCCATAGCTACGGTCACATTCCCTTTATCCGCATTTAAAATAAGAATGTTTTTATTTCTTTTTAAAAATTGTTTTGCTTTTTCTACAATATTTAATGTAAATTTATCCCTATTGTTAATTTTTAGTTTATTTAAATGGTTGTCAATTATTGATGTAAATTTAGACCTGGCTATTTCTTTGTCATCTCTGTTATCTAAAGTCTGAATAAAGTCCTCTCCCTCTGCAATGTATTTGATCATTGGGAATTTATCTTTTGTCACTGGCAATGCATGTTTTTGACCAAGGGATAATATCCACTGTATTTCCTCTGGAATGACCGTTTTTGTCTTATTCACAAACCAGTTTTTATTAAGTATAACTTCGAGTTCTTTTTTCTGTGCTTCCTTTAACTTCTCGAACTTTTTCTTGTGTTTGTCTTTCAATTTTTCGTTGAAAGATTTAGCAAGAATATTCTCGCTGGCCCACAGTGCAAGTGCGTCATCTTCAGTTAATTGTGAGAATATTCTTGCTAAATCTTTCAACGAAAAATTGAAAGACAAACACAAGAAAAAGTTCGAGAAGTTAAAGGAAGCACAGAAAAAAGAACTCGAAGTTATACTTAATAAAAACTGGTTTGTGAATAAGACAAAAACGGTCATTCCAGAGGAAATACAGTGGATATTATCCCTTGGTCAAAAACATGCATTGCCAGTGACAAAAGATAAATTCCCAATGATCAAATACATTGCAGAGGGAGAGGACTTTATTCAGACTTTAGATAACAGAGATGACAAAGAAATAGCCAGGTCTAAATTTACATCAATAATTGACAACCATTTAAATAAACTAAAAATTAACAATAGGGATAAATTTACATTGAATATTGTAGAAAAAGCAAAACAATTTTTAAAAAGAAATAAAAACATTCTTATTTTAAATGCGGATAAAGGGAATGTGACCGTAGCTATGGAAAAAGACGAATATCAAACTAGAATGATACATATAATTGGAAATATGATGACTTACCAACGGGTGAATAAGGATCCCACAAAGGGACTTCAGAAGATAAATAATGAGCTAGTAGAAGAGATGTTTAAAAATAACATGATTCCAGAAAACCAAAGGAAAAGACTAAAGACTGACACAGCCAATGCTCCAAGAATTTATGGCCTCCCAAAAATTCATAAAGAGGGCTATCCATTAAGACACATCTGCTCCAGTATTAATGCCCCATCAAGTGAATTGTGTAAGCATATTACTAGTGTTTTAAAAATGATTACTGAAGAATCGAAATACAATGTGAAGGACTCCGTGCAATTTAAAAATAAGATAAAAGAACTGACTATTGAAGACGATGAAAGATTAATTTCGTTTGATGTTGTAGCTTTGTTTCCGAGTGTGCCTGTTGATTTAGCGTTAGTAATAATTGAGGATAGATGGGATGAAATTGAAGGATATACAAATATATCAAAATCATTATTTTTAAGAGTTGTAAAATTTTGCATTAAGGACAACCGGTACTTTACATTTGACAAAAAAATATACACCCAAAAAAAGGGACTACCTATGGGATCTCCAGCATCTCCGATAATTGCAGACATAGTTATGGAAAAACTTTTAGACTCCGTAATTGAAAACTTATCTCAAAAACCAAAAATATTAACGAAATATGTGGATGACATTTTTTGTATTGTAAGGGAAAGTGCAATCGAGGAGATGTTGACCAAATTAAATAGTTTTAACAATAGGATTAAATTCACGAGCGAATTAGAACGCGATTCAAAGTTACCATATTTAGACATTGTGATTATAAGAGAAGGTAATATATTAAAAACAGATTGGTATCAAAAACCAACAGCGTCGGGCAGGATTATTAATTTCTTCTCTAAACATCCAAAGCGAATTATAATAAATACTGCGGGATACGAAGGGTGTTACAACTTAGTGATGTGGAATTTCACAAGCATAATAAGAAGAAAATCCAAAACATATTATCTGACAACAATTTTCCAAAAAAAACTAACAAACAAACTTATTAAAGATTATGACAAAGACAAGGAAAAGAGGACTAAATCAAGTGAAGAACATAAAATATATAAACCATTAACATATATTCCTGAAATATCCGAAAGATTTGAAAAATCTAAATTATTTAATGGAGAAAACATTAAAATGGCGCACAAAACTGAACAAAACCTTGGAATAATTTTCAGTAACACCAAAGACAAAATTACAAATATGGAAAAAGCAAATGTGGTATATCAGATCCCCTGTATAGGTAATAAAACTGAAACGTGTAAGAAAGTGTATGTTGGAACAACTAAAAACAAATTAAAAACTAGAATTGCAGGACATAAATCCGATCAAAAACACCGGCTGAACAAATTTATTCAAAAAACAGCACTAACAACCCACTGTGTTGAGAATAAACATTTTCCAGACTTTGACAAAGTACGAGTGTTAGAGAGCGAACAAAATTATAAACGACGTTACATGCTAGAGATGCTACACATCATCAATATACCAACTACAAAAATGAATTTTAAAATTGATGTGGAGAACTGTTCTCAAAGCTACAAACATTTGATTAACAAGTGGAAGAGAGTAAGCAATATGTAGTTTTTTAAGTTTAGTTTAACATCAGACGCTTCAAAGAAGTGAGCAATAATTGTTCGTGTTAAATATAAATTATTATTTATTTGTAAGTTTACGTATTAATTTGTACATGCATGGTTATTGTTGTTTTTTCTATGTCGTTTATTATGATTGTTATTTTTTGTATGAGTTTTACATTGTACTTATATTTATATTTATAGACAAGCCCAGATGATGATACTCAAAGAGTATCGAAATATCGGCAACTTTTAAAAATAAAATTTATTTTCAATACTGGCCTCGAGCTTGAAGAAAAAGCATTTTTATTTATACGTATATTAAAAGGTCGAATAAAAACAACTTAAATTAATTTTATGTACATGTATAATTTTTTAATTGAAATAAAATAGAAATATTTTAAAAATTCTAGTTAATGTTTTCTATATATGTATGCTTTGTATAAGTACTTTCGATGAAAACTACTAATGGGGAAGTGCTGAGTGTAGTTTCTAAGATATAACCATTATTTTCTGAATAATTTTTAAAAAAAAATTTTTCGACAAAATTGATACGCAGTTGATTTTTTACCATTTTACGCATCATATATTTTTTTTTATCAAAATCGGTGTCCTTGGTCATTTAAGATTAAGTGATGCACACACCGCATAATTAAAATCAGCATCTCGTATACCGTTAAAGAATGCTTCAGTTTTGAAGTGATCCAACAATGGTTGACTGTCACCAGGATAAGCTAGCTGCAGCAACCCCTCAATCTCCAGTGCGAATGTCTCATTCGTAGTCCCTTTTAAAACAAGCATTAGCTCTATGGCTTTTTCCTCACTGTTCCTGCATTTCTGTTGGCAACTGTTTCGAACTTGAACTTAAAAACATTGAAAACAAGGGCCTTTTATTATACTCGTGGCTTCTGGAACAATTCTCACCGCTCCCTCCTGGCATTGCATGTTATTAACGTTTTCTTCTATATGATGTAACTTCTCATCAATATATGTAACTTGTGTTTTTACCTCAGACAGCTTCTGGTTGAATTTTATTTCCATTTCATTTACTCTTTCATTTATTTCACTGGTAATCTCCCTAAGTATCTCGTTTTATATTGCTCTCGATTTCGGCCAAGATGGTGCTCGATTTCTCTTCCATTTTTTTAGAAGTTTCATACATTTTTCTAGAAGTTTCATCCATTTTTCTAGAAGTTTCCACAAGAATAGCTCTGGAATTTTTATCTATTTTTCTAAAATTTTCTTCCGACAATTTTTCCATATTTCGTGAATTATCGTCCATTTTTGCCATCATCGCAGCAAACATTGAATTCAAATCCATGAAGCTTGCAACACGAGTACATACCTGTATTTCTTCCTTATCCTCAAATTCGTGACTAAAATGTCGATGTTGCGTCGCTCGAATTCATCTATTAACCTCTTCTGTAGCTCTGCTTTATTTCCTGCAGTTGACAGATCTGACTTGCTGAACTCTTTCTTGAGCTGTTCAACTTTAAGTTGTACAAATTTAATTGCTGTTTTCTTTATAAATTTTATTTATTTATTATTTTTTTTCAATTTTTATTTATTTTATTTTTGCAATCCCACTTCTAACACCAATTGTTACGTTACTGCCTTTTCAATAACGTTTTTGGTTTATTTCCTTTAAAATAAACCTCTTGAGTTCTTTTCTTGCAACTTTAATAAAATAAAATAAACACAATACTTTCATATAGTTTACAAGATTTATTTAGAACTTAGTCACTTTAACAACCGTAATTTACAGCTTCTATTCACTTTTGTGATCTACACTAAATTATTGCACAATTCAATATTTTATGTAAAAATGTCATTTTCCATATGTGCATGCATTGATATGTCAGTTAACTAAAACATGTTATGTCTACATTAACATACTGTCTTAGCATGTCATTGCAGTTTAGTTAAGCTATTGTAGGCAGTTATTTCAATAGCATAAGCAACAGCTCTACTTGTAACAATATCAAAGTTTAAACAAAAACATCAACAATAAACAGTGAGTTTATCTCTTCTTACATTCCCCACTACAATTGATTGGAATTCTTCCAACATTAATTGTAGTTTTAAGTAGGTTAAGAAAAAACAAAATGCAAAAAACAACTTGCAAAAGCATGTTGCCAGGTAGTTTTTTTTAGGCCGTGCACTTGCCAGTTTATTATCAAAAGTAATTTTTGGGAATACAAAATTTTAATTTAAAAGATTTTGTTATTCGTGCTTAATTAAAACTTTGATATTGTTACAAGTATAGCTGGTGCTTATGATTCTTATACGCTGAACAGTTTTATTTTGGTTTAATATCTTTAGTTTTTCTAAAATCTTTATGGATGAAGTTTCCTGGTGATCTGGCCTAAGCAACCAGTGAAATGCGCATAGGAATAGCTTATCCCATCAACAATTAATTTCAAGTGTTTTTATCAAGAATAAAAACTGCGAATTAAGCACGAATAACAAAATCTTTTAAATTATTCTTATTTTCTTTTTTTCAGATTCCTTTAATTCTTCTTTTTAATTGGCCGTAACTTTTTCTTTTAAAATATTCTACTTGCTCTTCCAATAATTATATCTTAAAAAAAAAACTATATTTTCGCTTAATTTTTTTCTTTTTTTCTCTTATTCTTTTGTATACTTCAGTTTATCCTTTTCTATTTTCTCTAGTCTTATTAAATGCTGAAAGTGGTTTTATCCTCAATACCGGATGTACGAATGATTATTATTTCCTACGCCTAAAGAAGCTTCCTAATGACGTTACACCACACACAATCACTTAGCTCTATTCGCGCCTAAATTGAGCACCTAAAATTACTAAATTTTAATTTATTTTTATTTCCTTTTTTTACTAATATTTCTTCTCTATTATCCTCGTTGTTAAATAAAAATTAAGCTTTGTCTTCTCAAATATTTTAAAGCTTGCCTTTTCTTTTTGTTTATTTTTTTCAGTTTTCACGATGCTAGTAACGCAAACTTCTTTCACAATCAGCATATGTATAGATTTTCAAATTTGAATGCATTTACACAAAAAACAAATTACCTGGCTATTCTCCTGTGACTTATTGCTCAACCATCACCAGTTCTGAGATAATAGCCAGCTGTTTGGAAAACACAACATTTTTATATTCCCTTTCATATTTTGATATCGTCCTCTTGGGTCCTTAGCTTCACTAGTTTTTCTATCTTTTATTTAAAATTATTTATTTAACTGGTCTTTGTTTAAACTTAAGAGTTCACTTTGGCACTGTTCAACACTTTATAATCTATTTTCCTACTTGTTTTTGCTCTTTTATACTACTCGTAGCTTATGTACTGCAAATATTTCTGCCAGGCTTATTTCGCGCTAATCCTTATTTACTACTTTCATGCCCATATTAGGAAAATTTTCTTAGCTTTTCATGTACATTTTCCCGCTAAACAAGAGTTTTTCTTAGCTTATATTATTCTCCTATGTTTGTCAGGTTGTAGGCCTTGTTAAGAACATACATGCATTAATTTCATTATTTACGTTAATCAATAAGAACACACATTCGTACATAGTCTAGTAACATAATTTAGTGCATTAGCTTTTTACACAATATTTCTTTTATAAGCTGCATATACCGTATTTTCATTTTCTATTAGTTGTTTATTAATTTTGTGTTAAATAAACCATTATAATTAGGTCATTTGTTTATTAACTTGTTTATTCATTTTGTGTTAAATAAACCATTTATATTTAGGTCATTTGTTTTGTGCAACTTAAACATTCTTACTTCCTCATTCATTTATTATTATATAAATAAAAATAAAAATCAGTTTCGCGGTATTTCTCCAAAACTATACAAGAAAATATTAAGAAATGCTAAAAAAAAAACAGACAGACAATAAATAAGGTTTTTGCCCTATGATCCTCCCCATACCATACCAGGCGATCAGCAATTTTAGCGGCATACAATCTTTCATTCATAACTTAAAATTTCAAAATTTGATTTCTACAAATTGTTACTTTTGAATGAAAACTGCAACCCTGCCTTTTTTACTATTATAGTGCGTTGCCATCTTCTGCAAACTAAACACACTTTTTCTCATCTGACATGTGAACAGCTGACATTTTCCTCACATGTGTTACATTCTATTGGGCACGTAAGTATGAATTGATCATTTTTTTAATAATTTTTCGTTTTCTATCTTTTCAGAGCATTTGGACACAAATTTGGACTTAAGGTAGGTTCGTTCGTATCGTTCCAGTTGTCCTAAACATATTAATAATCTATTTTTCTCCCTTTACAGGTAAAAAAAACAACACAAAAAACTACTGGGAAATGGGCTGGAGATAGTAGACTCCAAGACTACAGGCCCTTCCCTTAAATTTATCATGCACCGAGACATGGGCTGAAGCTGGTGCCTCCACACCTTATTATGGCCCTTCTCCATCAATTCATTTTTTTAACTAAATTGGGGGAAAAAATTGAGGCAATAGGTATTTAGCCTCTTCCCAACCTTAAATCTGCCTACCCCCCACGCAAATTTTTTTTTCCGATAGTCAGAGGCGTGATGGGGAGGAGTTTGATGGTCAATGGCGTAGTTCCCACGATGGTAACTTGCCCACTTAAAATAGCCCGCAACAATCTGTGGCCCCAGGAGAACGTGGATTTTTGCTTGGCCCGAGCGTTTTGCATACCCATAATGCGTCAATGAGAACAGGTAGATAGATTTTTTTAATAGTATTTTTATCATTTCTATATTGAAAAAAACACTTTTTTACCATACCAAAACAATGTTGACAATGTTGACTCTTCATCACAACTACTAGAAGGAATGTAATTCCTGCCTCTATCAACATCATTATCATCTTCTGAGTCACTAAAATCTGAGAGATCAGAGAGATAAGCATTCAAAGTTTCATTTATCTCTTTATCACTAAGTTTTTTCGTTCACATCTTTTATTTCTTTTTGAAATTAGCTAAATTAACTAGTCTGAAAAAGTAAAGAAAGAAAAAAATGTAAAATTACTTCCTGGGGCCGCGTGATCACCGGTGCTCACACGGAAAATTGCTGAAAAACCATGGAAAAACTGAAAGTTTTCACTTTCTGTTTTCAAATATAACATAAGTAAACCAAAACATAAAGTTTTCAGGAAGAAAAAAAATTTGGCCCGAATGAGTGATAACGCGATTTTGGGGCTTGGCGCAAGATGTGTTAAGAGGTTCATTTTAATATTTTTTTTTTTTAAATTTTGAAAAAATCCTCGAAATTAATAACAATTATAATAAATAAGTTTTCTTATTTTATTTGAAGTTATATTGTATATAATAAGGCCATACAAATGATTACAATGCATCATGTAACATATTAATTTTCCACGTTAAAATGTCTGCAAAATCACTGTATTTAAATTGTCATTTAATTGTATCCTATTATTTTATTGTCAAACTATGTGAGTGGCATAACATAAATTGACAATAAAATTATATGGTCATGTTGACATGTTTTGTAGTTCAACATTTGCAGGTATGTAATCTACACCAGCGATGATCACGCTATGCCCCCAGGGGCCGAGCACTTTTCGTGATTTTCACACACACTACACTAATGTTACTGAAACTCACTTCAAAGATTGTTAAAAGCTATAATTTCATTTAGTTGTATGCTAACTTTTAAAAAAGCAGGTCGCCGTCGCTTATATCGTTAAAAAACAAGAACAAAACGCATAGTTGATGTCTCAAATGAGTTGTTGATGTCTCAAATGAGTTGTTTTTTTCTCTCTCTTTTTTAGAATTTCAAATATTTCTAATACACTTTGAAGATGTTTCTATTCTTGTATAAGTATGTTTATTAAAATGTGGAAAAATTTTAATTTCCATTTAATAAATATATTTAAAAAAGCTTTTATGCAATCAGAAATTTAAAAATATATCAAATTCTTTGATTTATATAAAAAAGTAAGCTTATTACAAAAATATTTTTTTGACATATGTAGCTAGAAATTGTTTTCAGTGCAATAAAAATACTCATTTGTGATGACCAAGATTACGCATAACGCATGTTTACAAAATTTAACTGTTTAATATGACGTCACATCAGCATATTATACACATGTTTGTTTGCTTGTGTTTCTATATTTTAGCTGTACTTGCGCGTTGATGTGACGTAGATGCGCAGAAAAAAAATAACTTTTAAAAGCTGAATGCGTTTCTTGGTTTCTTTCTATCATGGTACCAGCGTTGCCAGAATGAAGATTTTACCTTATTTTTTAAGATTTTTTGGCTAAAATAAGATTTTAAGATCTTTTTTCTCAAATTAAGATTTTTTATTTTTAGAAATAAAAATTCTTAACTTTAAGTTTGTACAACTTACATAATTTTTTGCAGTTTTTTAAACAGTCAGTTTTTAAAACAATGAGGTTTTGTATCAGCTTGTTGTCTATTGGATATGCATACTTTTGTACTCATTGTCTAGCATACACAAAAATTAGCGGTTGCTCATTTTGGGAATATTGATGAAAAAAAATTATTTGAAAAAAGAAAACCCGTATATTTATAAAGTTTAATATATTAAAGAACAAAAAAGTTCATGTATTTAGTACTAAAAGGTAAAACTAATGGAACTTAACCCTAGGATTACCGTCTTGGTCTGGCCAGACTAAATTCGTGTTTTGCAATTATTGCAATTTTTCTAATATAACAAAAAAAACAGGGTCGTATATAAATGATGTGTGCTGAATCGAATGAAACTAATTTGGATTTGATTGGAGCAAGATTAGTGGGGTGAAATTCTATTTTTATGCAAAAGTCTATGAAATTACCCTCTGGGACGGACCAACATTTTTTTTTTCCAATATTTTTCATATATCAAATAAACAGAATATAAATGATATGTTGTGAATTGAATGAATCAAGTTCGAATTAAATGAGAAAACTACGGCCCGTTATGAGCTAAGTATAATTTAACTACAAAAACCAAGCGGAAAACTCGTTTCACTCAGTTGCGAAAAAGCAATGTGCAAAATAAGGGACTACATATTCGATGACTTGCATGTAATATAAAATAATAAAATTATATAATAAATTCGTATACAGGGGTGTCCTTTAAATCGAAAAGGCAAACATTTTAAACGTCGTTTTTTAATAAGAGTTCTGTGATAAATGAATTTTATGACAAATATTTTACAAATATTTCTCTATTAAACAGAATTTAATAACAAACATTATAAAAATTTTATTAAAAGTGTATTAAAAACAACTTCCAAATTCTTGTGTTT
Source organism: Pollenia griseotomentosa (assembly GCA_963931875.1). Lineage (NCBI taxonomy): Eukaryota > Metazoa > Arthropoda > Insecta > Diptera > Polleniidae > Pollenia > Pollenia griseotomentosa. Next base: position 159,300,762 of record OZ007560.1, read on the forward strand.
TCGATTTCCAGAACACCCCTACTTATCTAAAATAATAATTTAATAAAAAAATATATTTATTTACTTTTTATTTAATTGGGGTTTTTTAGCTGTTCTAATTGGGGTCAGGCCTGACCAAGAGGAGACCTAAGTGGTAAAAAGTTACCTAGGGTTAAGAAGCTTTTGGTTTGAAAATTCCACATTCCATGTTTTTGATAATTATTTAATAAAGTGTATATACATTAGTGCTTTACAATGACTTTTCAAAGGTGTACATTATTTTAATAACAATTCCATTAGGAATATATTTAGGGAAATCCATATAATCCATATATTTTCAAATGCCTTCGATACAACAACGGTTTCAAATATAATACTAAATTGAGAACCCTTAAAACTTCATATGATGTATGATATTCTTGCCCAAAATTTATATATCTCTAACTTTGGAATTTAATTGCTTCCAAAGAAACTATATGAACTTTTTTACGTTCTTATTTATTAGAAAACAAATGGATTTAAAGTATATTTTTAGAAAGAATTTTATGGAAAAAATAACTAAAAACACAATTTAAGCCTACAATCTAATTTTGTATAAATACCGCAATTATGTATTTCAATTTAAATAGTTTCCATAATAAGAAGTATTTCCTTTTAAAAAATTAATAATTTTTACTTCTTTGCCCTTGTTATTAAAAATTTTAAGATTTTCCTCTTCAAAATAAGATTTTTTTTGGCCATATGAAGATTTTCCTTCCAAATCTTCTGGCAACGCTGCATGGTACTAATACTGACCCTTCATTGCCATCTAGATGTGGTATTTATACTCTAGCCCTCACGTCTAGATGCCTTTCGATCTCTATTATTATCTAAACCAGAGATCTGCAAAACACCGCACATGTGCGAATCAGTGTTGCCAGTGAAATTTCGAGAAAGATACATTTTAGTTTCCAAAAAGATACACTTTTTCCCAAAAAGATACGTTTTGAAAAAAATTTGAAAATCCATTTTTAACGTTTAACATTTATTAACATAACATTTTTATTTCAAATTTAAATAAATATTGTAAAGAAAATGATATCGTATAAATTCATTTTTATATTTATTTAAGTCATAAATATTATGTACATATGTATTTTTTAAAAAATACAGTAAGCAAACTTTAAAATTAATTATATGTAATTATTTTTGGTTGTTATCAAAACAAATTCATTTTTGTAAAAATTAATATACGAGTTAAGGCGTTTATACTAAGGCGATTAAATTGATATAAATTTCCTGAAAATAAAAAAGATTTTCATATTTCCTCAGAACAACTTCGCACTACTAGTAATCATCGATTTAGGTGGATCGTATGTTGCAACCCCTTAATGTTTTCTTTCACCATTATTGAAGCTGCTATCAAGGCGAATTCACTAGAAGTTGGGGTCAAGTCAACATATGGTGTTTTTTAGTTTTATCTAAACTAACCTTTTTTTACTAGCAGTATTTTTGACAATCCGACCACAGAAGCAGTGTTTTTGTAGAGTTGACCGCACCTTTTAGTCAATGCGCCTTGGCTGCTATTGTATTAGAATTGAGTCGGTTACAATGATCAGTCTTAATAAGTTTTAGTTGGCTCAAAATTCTCGAATGTTTTGTTTCTGCACATTTTGCGTACAGATTCAAAAGATACGAAAAATGTCAGGATTATACATGATACCTGAAGTAGTCAAAAGATACGAAAAATGTATCTTTCGTATCCTAACGGCAACACTGGTGCGAATGCTCTCACACTAATAAAGAGAGCATAAGAAAATAATTTGTATTTTTATGTAACAAAAACATTTAGTCTTGTTTGATCATTCATATGAGCAGGTTGTGTAGTCGCTTGTTACTAGACAACACTGAACAAAATGTTTAACATAGAATGGGAGAATGATTTTTTATTTGCTGAAAATTACTTCGGTATAGCTGAGTGTTTAGTATGTCAACGAACGGTGATTCGTAATTATAAATTTTTTGTTGAAAGGCATTATCGCTTATGTCATAGCGAGTATGAAAAATTTTTAAATAATGAAAGGGAAGATTTAATTTTAAATCTAAAAAAACCCTTTTATAATAAAATAATTAAGGATTGCCAAGAGTCTCAGGTTGAAGAATTACCTGATCGTGTCTTAAAAAGAAAGGCATCATTTGTTATTGCCGCAGCACTTGCTAAACGTTGCCGTCCATTTGAAGATGGAATGTTTTTCAAGTAGCTGAGCACTTCTGTTTTGGAATGCTTCGGTGAAAAAGGCGCAGAAATGCGAGAAATTATTAACAATGTTCCAATGTCCGCTAATACAATTAGCCGTCGTACGGAACATATTAGCGCATTTATTTATTCTAACATTAAAAACAGAATAATGAAATGCAAATATTTTTCTATTTGTTTAGATGAGTGCACTGATATTAATGACATATGCCAGTTAATCATATGTGTAAGAACTATTGACAATAATTTCGAAACCCATGAAGAAATGTTGGCAATGGTTGCTTTGCACGGTAACGTTAAAGGTAGCACCATTTTTGACGTGGTTAACGAAGAGGTTTGTTCTTTTGACGATAAAGCTAAGTTTTGTTCTGTATGCACTGACAGTGCAAATGTAATGGTGGGAAAAAAGATGGTTTCGTGGGATTTTTGTTAAAAAACAGTTTTAACGTATATGTATTTCATTGCATAATACATCAGCAAGCTTTATTCACAAAAAACCTAAATTTAATGAACACAATGCAAGTTGCCATAAAAGTAATTAATAAAATACGTGGTGGACATAATGCTATGACCCATCGAAAATTTAAAAACTTTCTGGAAGAAATACATGCTGAATACGGTGATTTATTAATGCACACGGAAGTTAGATGGCTTAGTAAAGGTCGTTGTCTCGAAAGGCTTTTTAACCTTCGCAAAGAGGTGATTTCATATTTTGAAAACAATCCGTCAAAAGACACAAACGAGATACTTTCAAATTTCAAAGACAATAATTTTTTGGTAGACTTTGCTTTTTTGACTGATATGACGGAACTAGTTAATCTATTAAATCTTCAGCTGCAAGGTAGAAACAAAAACATATTTGAGCTTGTTTTCGCCGTTCAGCAATTCAAAATCAAAATTGACTCATAAATATTGCAATTAAAAAATAATAATTTGATAAGCTTAAAACGAACTTCAGAAGTTTTCAATGAATTTTCAAGTAGCAAAATAACTGAATATATAAATGTTCTTGAAAATTTATTAACAAATTACAGAAGCCGTTTTTATGATTTCATCAAAATTGAAAATATGATTGAACTATATGATAATCCGTTACTGTGCAATATTGAATAATCAAACCATTGATATTAAAGAAGAACTTATAAGAATGCGGAACGATTTAGCCTTACCACTTGCAAAAGGAATAGAGTTCTGGAAATATATTAACGAGGATATATATCCAAAAACCAAAAATGAAGTTTATAAGCTGTATTCAATGTTTAGTTCAACTTATATTTGCGAAGCTTCATTTTCATTACTAAAAATAATTAAAAGTAAAACCAGAAATAAACTTACTGATGAACATGTCGAAAACCTTGTCAGAATCAAATGTTGTCCATATAAAATAAATATTGATGACGTTATGCAGAACTGTGATAAAATTTCATAAACTTTTTTTTTATTCGTTACGCAATTAGTAAGGCTTAATCATTAAGAATTTTCGTAATTTCTTCTTTAACGTAGCTTGCTTAATTTTCAATACAAAAAAATTAACACCATAATGTACTTCTATTATATACATACATAGTATATACAGTCAAATCCCGATAAATCGTAATTCCCAATAATTCGTAATTAACTGTCGGTCCCTTAAAAAAATCTCGTTAATTCGTAAAATTTCTCGTTAATTCGTAAAATTTCCATACATTTTGGTCCCCTCGCTAAATCGTAATTTTTTTCAAATAAAATCTTCTTTACCTCTTATAAATCGTAATTGTTTGCTAACTACCACTTATAATTCGTAATAAAAACAACAGAAACATGAAAATAATGATTTTGTCAGTATTATTTTTATTTTATTGTCTATTAAAATTACACGTATTTTACGCTAAAAAAATGAATTTGCTGTGTTTTTTAATGTATTTATTTTGTATTTTATTTTTAAAATTGTTTTTTATGTTTTTTGATTTTTTTGTTCTTCTATGCATAGCAAGGGAATGGCGTCGCTCTTGAAATGTTATTTTTTTTTATTAAACTTGCTTAGGGTTCGCCCACTTTACTGCATCTTTGCATATCTTTTTCCTAGCACATAAATGTGCGCTTAGTTTTTAAAATGTTCTTTTAGTGCAGTGGTGATCAAAATTGAAATGCTTTTGTATTGGTGAGAAAATGAGACAAATTTAGAAACAGTACAACAAAAAGTAAACGAAAAGATTATTATAAAAATGTAATCGTAAAAATTGTTTCGGTTTAAAAATTCTGTTTAAACTTCAATACAAAATTAATTTGCTATTTGGTGAAACAAAATATTTTTCTTTATATTAAAGGTAAAAAAAACAAAAAATTTTCTTTTAATTTTATTAATATACATAAATGTATATGATATAGAAAAATATGAAGAATTCAAATTAACTGTGCATAACAAATATCTAAAATTTTGTTAAAGGACAGTTTGAACAATTGTCAAATATAACATGATTTAGTTCTTGTGAGAAAGATAAAATGTTATAAACGATTTTTCAATAATGACGACTGCAGAGCAGATAATATATTAAAACGACGAAAAGCATATCACTCGCCTTTACATAAGATATTTGTTGGATATTTTAAAATCAAAAATACTTAACACAATGACCTTCAATTATTTACCGAAGTTTGCTGGTTAAGAAGATCTTCACTTTAGTTAAGGGCTTATCAGGGTCTCTTAAGGATTTTCAGTTCATTTCAGAAAGGAAATTATTATATATGACTTGAGAAATTTTTTTCAAATTTTTAAATCGAATCATAATCATTCTTGTCAAAAATCAAGTTGATCGAGTTCATGCATAATTTTGAGTTTAAAATAGGAACTTTTTTTACTCTTACGGAAGAAAAAGCATACAATTAAATATAGGTGTTTATGCTAATGCTTTTGTGGTAATTTCGAAAGAGCAAAATATGCTTGAATTGTTTGGAGCTGAGTTTATTTCTTTGTTTTGAACAAATGAATTTTAATCTTCAAAGCATTATTTGTTTCCACTTTTCCAAAACGATGGCATATGATCGAATGGTTGCTCTGTTATTTCGCTTCGCAAGATTATGAGTTCCCTTTGTATTTTGAACTCATAATTTGTAACGTTGACTTTAAAGGGGGCTTCAAAAAGTTCAAGAAATGGTTTTAAGGCATCAAAATCTTTAAACCTATCTTGAAAGTTGAAAAAGAGGGTTTCAAAAATATTGATGTATTGTTCTGTACACACATTTTTCTGTTGGCTTAAAATAAAATATGTTTTCGAAAAGTTCGTGTAATCGCCCATTTTGATTTCTGTTAACAGTAAATATAATTTTGTTCTAAAATAAAAAGAATTTTCGACAAATCATATAAACTGTTTTCTTTACCTTGCAGTTTTAGATTAAAATTGTTAAGAAGAGTAGTGATGTCCTATAGGAAGGCTAAATCTGAAATGAATTGACAGTCTTTCAGAGAATCTGAAAAGCCTTTATCCATTTGTTCAACTTCTAGAAACTGAAGAACTTCTTCCCTTAGTTCAAATAATCTATTAAGATAATTGCTTTTTCTTAACCAGCGAACTTCGGTGAACATTTTGAGGTCATTGGGTAAAGCGTTTTTGGTTTTTAAAAAGCTAACGAATTTCCTATGTGAAAGAAAATGATGTTCTGCACGTATTTTTTTTATTATCTGCTCTGCATTCTTATTTGCTGGAAAATCATTTATGAATTTTGATGATAAAGCAGCTTGATGAATAATGCAATGAAATGTATGGACATCAAAACCATGCTTTTTTAACTGTCCAACAAATCCCTCATTCTTACCCGACATAACAGTTGCTCCATCCTCAGACCCCAACAAATTTCTTAGGGTCTACAATAGACAGAAGTTTCTCGCATACAAAAGCAAACAACAATTTTCCTGTAACGTTTCCGTAAAAAGTTTCCAATGAAAACATGGTTTCGAAAACGTTGCATTCCTTATCAACGCAACGAATCCAAATAAGAAGTTGAAAGAAATCGTTTATGTCAGTACGAACATTTTTTTTACGCACTATTTTTTAAAATCAACCAAAGCATCCGTCAAGCATATGCACTATTTGCCGTCTGAAAGACAACTGAATTAAAAGAGCATAACAAAGTGATGGGTGGAGCCAAAATGCAATTGCTCTATGAAATGATCACCGCTGCGTTAGTGCTTCGCAAAATGATTCAAAGCTGCCTGTCCACACCAAGCTTTTATGCATCTGTCCAAAAAGTAGTAGTGTAAAATCGTGTTGACAAGTTAAACAGCAAACGCTACAAGATATGCTGGGCTTGTAATTTAAAAATTGAACACAAGTTTCTGTAGAAAGTCCCAATTTCCACAATGCAAGTCTTATTAATAAACTTATCACATTTTCTTCTTTGAATCAGCTTCGGTGTTTTCACGAGTCAAGTCTTATTATTTATCTGTTATTCCATTTGTATGAATGTATAAGTGCGTTTTGACATTTCGCTTAAAACATATTTGTTATTAAAATATATTTAAATTCAAATTCGTGTTAATTTTTAATATTTATTAAATATGTATGTATATTTCTTTTGTTTTGTTAAAATAAGAAATATTCCAAAAATTTTACACACAAAAAATCACACACGCTACGAAATTAACTTTGTAAAACGAAATTAAATATGAAAGATAATTGTCAAAATAGACCTGCTGAAAATTACGAATGAGAAAACAAAGCGCATATGACGAGTACAGCAAGCTAAGTACTCGTTTCTTTTCCCCTCGTCACTCTCGCCTACAAAGTAGCAAGCTGATCAATAAGACTTGCATTGTGGAAATTGGGACAAAGCATCAATAATATTCCAAAATATTTTGATTTTGCTTTTGCTTTAAATATAATTTTTGGCGTTGTGTTGCGGCTTACCCAATTAAGACCTGAGAATAAAAAGAAATCATTTATAATTCTGTTTGATGTTATGCTCTGCTTTTGAATGTGCTGTTGCTCTAAGCCAGTCATAACCACTCCATAGACTCGCGAGCCAGTCTATAATCGTATTTTTCACACAGACACGGTCGGCAATTCACATGTATACAACAATTTTCTTCGTTTCAAAACATCAGTCTCTGCTCAAGCTTTGTGAAAGCAACACCACGCACGCTTGTTTGATATTGTTTTTTTTTTTTCGTAATCAACACAAAAGCACACAGAGCAACAAAATTTATACTTCTTGGGAACTGATTTTTTTTTTTAAATAAATATTTTACACTAGCTGGCCCGGTTACCCGGCGTTGCACGGGATCCAATAATTTTATTAAAAAAAAAAAATATATTGAAATAAAAAAAACAAAAATAACTGACAAAAAATTTATATAAAAAAAAATTGTATGAGAGGTACCACGCCCCTTTGTCCAATCGTGACCTAATATAGCATACTTGTCCTTCTTGGTCGACAGTACATACTGTGAAAATTTCATGAAGATCGGGTCAGTAGTTTAGACGCCTATACGGAACAAAGATATATGCATTCAATTTTATATATTAGATTGTTATACAGTGTACAATTCGGCAGCGACCGCAGCTTCTGTTTGCGACCGCACACAAGCACATAATATCTTTGTGTACGTGCGTTCGGGGCTTGATTAACACTGCTCTAAGCTGTTATGCAAAAAATAAGCATTGGAAATTAAATTATTTTGGGAATTTATTTCTCATGGTCAGTAACATTTATTACACAGCCCGACAAAATTAAAAAAAAATATAGCTTTTTTATACCCTCCACTTATGACCTCCATTTATGACCGTCTGTTAGTTTTTTCAAAAAAATTTTTTCATCAAAATTTCTTATTCACAGTTATAGTAGTTGCCAAAAAAAACATTTTTTCCGTAAAAAAATTTTTTGTGTAATTGCTAGCTGATTAACGGGAATTTTATATGTACAATATTATTGAGAACGTTATTTTTTCTTGTTGCACTCCAATTGAATATCGGAAGTTAGTTGCTTGTAAGAAGTGGTTTATTGCAGTTGGCAAAGTTTATTAAAAAGTGTTGATCTATGGCAACTACCATAACTGTAAATAAGAAATTTTGATGAAAAAATTTTTTTGAAAACACTAACAGACGGTCATAAATGGAGGTCATAAGTGGAGGGTATAAAAATATATCATGAAAACTAGAGCTGATAGAGACAAACTGATTACAGATTTGAATTCAGCGCACCAAAATTAACTAGAATCAGTTGATAAATTCAAAGAAGCAAATTGAGTGTTGGCCTGTGTTATATATTGACTTAGAATACACATTCACATAATACGAAAATATATTAAATTATTTTTCTAAAAAACTATAAAAAAATTTATCGTCGTATCGATAGTAAAATATCGCCGATACCGATATATCGGCAAATTCGAAGTAACGCCGATATATCGGTATTCGTTCCATCCCCAATTTTTACCATACATGATATATCTATATCATATCTATTGTTTTCCTCAAGTGGTCAAAAATAAAGGCACGGAAGAGGAGGTACATAGATGTTCCACTGTAGTATTATTTAAGCACATGAATTCATTCCATTAAATTATTTACTTGCATGAGTTTATACATTTAAAGAGCATACATAAACGGCTATCTTATTACACCAAAATGTTAAACCCTAAATAGACACTTAAAAGTACAACACCCAAATGCATAAGAAATATTTATAAATTTCTAGTGTAATAGTATAACAATATATATATATATATATATATAATTTTTATTTATTATTTATTATTTTTATTATTTATTAATAGATATAAATATTTTGTATGTACATATTCAGTTAATTTACAAAAACAATTATTTATCTATATGTGGCATAACATAATTGTTGTGTGCCAGATTAGCCTTTTACTACTATTCTTAATATAAATTAATGTTTTTAAATTAATTTTTTAATTATGTTCAAAAGTTTATAAGTTCATATAATACTAAAACGAATTACATCTCAAATTCGTTCATTAATAACTTTCTATACTTTAAACTTATCTCAAGATATTTACACAAAGAGTTAAAATTGGTGCCATTTAGTATACGTATAACTTCATTTTCCTCAAGACGAGTTTTACCGAAATATTGCAACCTGTACGTATTATAAATTGGACACACACCGATAAAATGGAATGTATTTTCAGATACGTCTAAATTGCATATTGTGCATATACCAATTGTGTTATTACGAAATGCCCTTGCATTTATGTCTAGCAAGCCACCTCTAGCTTTTATTACCAAACTAGTACACCGTGATGAAAAATCTTTTGTTAACATGGGAGTTACATTAAAGTCTAGTCGAGAATAAAGATCGTGAAACTGTGAACCAATTGCAGCGGATATATATTCTTCCTTTTCCCTTACTCTCAAACGATTTAATATTTCCCAATTATGACTTGTTGGATTGTTTGTATTATCAGGCAAAATTTGTAATTTTTGTTTCAAGTTATCCCACTCTTCAGCCCAATAGAGCTTGTTAGTAATGATATAGTTTGCTAGAATTCGAGGTAATCTGTTTGGATTCATACTTAGAACTTTATTAATATAAGAAAAATGTAACTTTAGAGTGGCGAGGTATAATGAATCAAGTCCTGTTTCCAGAGAAAGCATATAGTTGGGTGTTGTATTGGGCAAATATAGCATCTTTTTAATAAAAAATCTAAATAGCTTCTCAACTTCATCATATTTTTTAAAACCCCAAACTTGTGCAGCGTAGAACATGATTGATCTCGACGCAGCATGAAATATTCTAAGTTTATTGTTTTTAGATATACGTGGATTATTAATATACTTGGACCAAGTGGAATTGATAGCCAGTTTTGCTGATGATAATTTGTTACTTAAGTGTTTTTTGAAAGATAAGTTATATGTAATATCAACACCAAGATATTTATAACTGTTTACTACCTCGATATTGTTCTGACCATATTTCCAGTTCAAGCCCGAGGAAACTCTAGTACCGGTACGGAAAATAACTATTTTAGACTTGTCCAGATTTACTCTAAGACACCACATTAAACAATACTTACAAAGTTTGTCAATCATCCTTTGTAATCCGGTTGCCGTGTCAGATAAAATAACGATATCATCTGCATAGAGCAAAATCTTAACGTTAACTCCAGCAATGTTAACACCACCTGGCAATTCATCAGCTAAATCGTTACCCCCGTATTTATAAACGAATATTAAATTAAACAAACGTTTATTAAGCCAAATTTTCATACAAAATTTGTTGTGTAAACCTTTATTATATTTAAAAAATTTTTATAAATACAGGCATTAGTATACAATGAAAATAATATTGGACTTAGAATACAACCTTGTTTTACACCTACATCAGCAGTAAATGTGTCAGAGTATGAGTTACCATCCCAAATTCGGCTTTCAGTTTCCTTATAGGAACTTTGCAATATTCTTATAATTTTGGAAGAAAGTCCCATACATGAAAGCTTGTAGAACAAGCTGTTCCGAGGAATAGTATCAAAGGCACATGAAAAGTCTACAAAAAATGCGTATGTTTTTTTACCAGCAGCCTTGTTAATATTTACGATATTTATAAGATTAAAGATATTATCTACAGTGGCATAATTTTTTCTGAAACCAGCTTGGTATTCATTCAAAATATTATTGCTGTCAATCCAGAACGTTAATCTGTTTAGTAAAATGGAATTAAATATTTTGCAAATGGTGTCAATCAATGACAGGCCACGATAATTAGCTGGCAGCTTTGGATCACCCTTTTTGAAGAGCGGAATTAAAATTGATTTGCGGAAGCTTTTTGGAACTTGCTCATAAAGAAACATTTTATTAAATATACTTAATATTTCCTTCAGAAAACAAACCGGCGCATGCCTGTAGAACTCAAAACTTATACCATCCTGACCAGGGGCTTTATTTTGCTTTAGTGCTTTTACAATTGTATACAGTTCGCTATATTCTATGGGAGAGTCCAACACGGCATCAATAACATATGGCATGGCCCAGCTCATACAATGAGTTTCCTCATTACTTTGCAATATATTACTGAAATGTGGGAGAAATACATCCGCATTTAATTTATTATTAGTTGAAATGGAACGAGTTTTCATAGAATTAGACAGCTCCCACCAATCACTGCTGCTTCTAACTGTATTTAATTGTTTCAAGTGTTGTTCATATAACTCAAGTTTTTTGGACTTACAAACCTTGATATACTTGTTTCTTGAATGTAAGTAACGAGATTTATTTTGAACCGAGTGATTTTTTCTATATAATTTAAGGTTTTTTATCATACATTTACGATATCGAGCACATTTCCAGTCAAACCATTTCTGCTTAGGTTCAAAAAACGGTTTTTTAGGTGGTGTGACATTTGCTTCCTTTATTTTACTTGTAACAGTTGAAATTAAATCATCTACCAAAATACTTGATTGTAGATCAACGTTACAAGAAAGACGACTTAAATTTTCCCTATATTTGTCAACATACTTAGTATTCCACCGTAACCTTTTTAGCGGATTGATTCTACTAGCGTCATGATTAGCAGATTTCAATTTCAAACATAGCGGCATATGATCAGAATATGGTTTAAAAGATATATAAAAATCATCAACAAATTGTAAAAAACTGTAGGAACATATACAATAATCAATAACTGTATTCCCCCTAGCACCATGGAAACTAAAATCCCCTTGAGCATCGCCCGTAGTCCGACCATTTAGAAAAATACCACCCACGCTTTCCATCAAATTTATTAATTTTCTTCCTTCACTATTCAATGTTTTGTCCTTTGAACTTCGGACTTCACGTATATTAGGCGAATCCCTTAAAATGTCAGCGTCCAATACTTGTTCTTCAGCAATTCTGGCATTCAGATCACCGACTATACAAAAATTTGTAGGACTAAGTTTCTGAATAAACTTTTCAAATTCTTCAAAATCATTACTCCAGTTCGTGCAATTCAAATATCTTGGTATGAAATAAAACAGATAACCATTGATTTTAGCAGTTAATACCAGATTATTAAAAATACTTGCAAATTTAAATGTATATGCTTTTTGAAGCACTTTTCTGTAACCAAACAAGCAACCACCACTTGCCCGCCCAGCGTTATGAGTTTTTATTGCCGAAATCCATTGAAGACTATAATTGTTAAAGTACAATTCGAACATTTTTTGTTTTTCTTCAATGACATGCGTTTCGAAAAGGAAAAATATATCAAATTTATTTAAATAAGTTATGAAATTACTAAAATTTAAAGATTTTGCTAGGTTTGCTACATTATACGATACTAAATGGCACAAATTGTATTGCTATTGACTTTGGGATATATCTTGATGCATTTCTCTAACACATATTTCAAAAGAGCATCCACATTCCATTAAAAGATTGTTTAGAAAGACAGCATCATCATTAGTGTAAGCCATAATTTTACCTTTGGACCAAGAATATTTTTTGTTTTCAACGAAAATCCAGAATTCACCAAGACGTACCTTAAGACCTTTCTTCTTTTCGTTTATCCTTTTACTGACTTGGCGTAGATTGTATCTTACTTGCTGTTCTTCTTCTGTGTAGTCTTTCTGTATGTAAACAGTGTGATCTTTAAGCTTCCCTTTGGTGGACAGAACTTTTTGTACCTCTGAACTCGATTCCAGGTTAAATAAAAACGTCTTTTCTTTTGCAATCATCCTTGTTGATATCACATTTATCTTTACATCCAGTATGTTAGTGCAAATTTTTATAAATTCAACTTTGGCAGATTGAGCATTACTACATTTTAAACCATTAACAACAAGATTTGTTGAACGAGATCTACGATCAATGAACTCAATACGGGACGTTAGTTTCTTGATTTCATTTTTTAATTGTTGATTTTCTTCTTTTAATTCCTCTATATCGTTTCTAATTGACTGCAAATCTTCTTTTTTCGCAACATCATGCAGTTTTTCATCAAGAATACCACGCATCATCTCCCATGAAAATACATCTCCAGTACTATTTTGGTTAGCCATTTTTTGTGACATAAATTTTTTATTACTATTATTATCAGTGTACTCAGGTGAAGAAAGTTGTAATGTACGTTTATTCATTTACTTATTTAAGTTAGAAGATGAAGATGAAGATGAAGAATTTGACAAAATAACGCAGAGATTTTTTCAATATACCCATGAAAGATTAAAAAAATCGTCTAAGTACCAAGAAAAAATATGAAACTTGACGATAATGAAACTGCGCTTCCCTAATAAGCTTATACTAACTTATAAAAATATGTATGTGTACATAAATACTACCTCTTTGCTTTAATTTATATAATATTATTTTAATGTAAAGTATTAATTTAAAAACATTTTTAAATACCATTTTTATTTACTTAAATTGAAGTAAAAATTTCCGTTTTGTTTTTAGAAATAAATGTAATACATATGTACATACAAAAAACACATAACGCACTATTTTTATTAGAAAAACACAAAATTAAGAGAGAAAGACACAAAAGCTGCGCTATCGAACTATTACAAAACTATTAAAAACGAATGTTTAGCGAATTTTAAATCGAATCCGTAAACCATTTTTAGTGAACATTAAGTGATATCGTTAAAGTTGTTTGTTATAAATATTGCCAAAAGATCGCTGTTAATATTAAAGCAAACCTGAACGACGGGTGATCTCTATGAGTTCTTTTTCGTTTCACTAGCAATAGTTGGTTTCGAACGTTTTATCAGAGAAACGTTTGCCAAATGTTCAATAGCAATATTAATTTATTATGCACCTCACTCAAACGCATCTGGGCGAGCTAATCGTCAAATTGTTACAAGGATAAAATATCATAAGGAACATGGTGAATGGGATAAATACATTCCCCAGATTCTATCCATTCTAAGAAGTGACTATCATGCCTTAATAAAATATTCCCCGTACTATGTAATGTTCGGGTCGACACTTCGATGTATGTCGGAACAACATTGATAAATTGATAAGCATATGGGAGAAAATTAGGAAAAATTTAGATATTGCTCATGAAAAATCAAGTAAAAACTATAATTTGCGAAGTAGACCAATAGATTTCAAAGTAGGTCAAATTGTCTTCAGAAGAACCACATACTTAAAAACATGTCCAAAAGCATACCAGAATATATATGCCAAAGTTTGTAAAGTGCAAGGTAAAAAAAAAATTGGAAATAACTTATATGGAGTAGAGTAGAACTATACGCTCGTCATTGCAAACGGCTGAGTTTATATCTGTGCTCTATAAAAACCCGAAAAAACTATCTAAAATTAAAAAAAAAAACAAATAAAAAAATATCATAAATATAAATAAAGTGCCAATAACTTTCTGTGAAAATATTAAAATAGTAGAACGTTTATAAACTATTATTTTTATAAAAAAACTTTAAACATTTCATAAAAAAATAAGAATTTTTAAAATTCATATAAAAACAACTGTGTTTTTAGAAAACAAAGAGAAAAAATGAGTGAAACCAATTTTTGTAACCAATGCAAAAAAGAAATTACTACAACAAACTATGTTAAGTGCTACAATTGCAATTTTAATTATCATTTTACTCCATGCTCTCCACTCTCAGAAAGTACGTATCTTGGAATGTATGGTGAGAGGAAGACTTCATGGAAGTGTCACATATGCAAGCCTAGAAGTCGATCCCCCAATAACGTTTATCAAGCTATTGTTTATGACGAGCACAACAATAAAAAGCAGGCAAGAACCGATGACGAGTATGAGAACGAGGAAAATGAGCAAAATAAAAAATTTAAAGAATCAATGTCATTGACCTCCGTCAACACAAAGCTCTGTTCTGTACAAACTGATGTCACAGAACTTAAATCGGATCTTAAAGACGTTAAGAGGACAATAGAACAACTCTCAGTTAATGTTAATACGTCCAACATACAAATAAAAGATGAAATTCAATCAGCATTAACAACAATAACAAGCACTCTTACAACTCTAGTTAATCAAGTAAAAGAATTGACTGAAAAAGATAAGCAAAGAGAAACACAACTTCAAAACATGGAAACACGTATTAATTCATTGGAACAACATATGATAAGCCGAAATATTGAAATAAAAAACATCACAGACAAACAAATATCTGCCTATGACGTTGTAAGAAAAATTGCAACGTCTTTAAATGTTGATATTGCCGAAAGAGATATAATTAACGCGTATCGCTTAAAAAAACAAAAAGATAAAGCAATAATAGAATTCTCTTCGTCTGGAAAAAAGGCTGAGTTCATGAGCAAAATTGAGAGACATAGAGTCGATGCAACTGTAATTACCAATAATATCAGCAACACCGAACATCAAACCAGCTATATTTACATCAACGACCAGCTAACATTCAACAATCGTCGTCTATTATGGTTAGCCAAAACAAAAGCTAAAGAAGCCAATTGGAGGTTCGTTTGGATACGTAATGGAAACATCTTTGCTCGTAAAAATGAAAACTCTCCACTATTTTTAATAAAAAATACAGCAGATATTGCCGCAATTAATAATACAAACTAGAGACCAATTTTTATTTTGTTATAACATTCAATAATAATTTAAATCTAAATGCAAAAATGTTTAAAAATCAAAAACAAACGATTAATAGTTTTAATCAAATAAACAAAAATTTTCTAAGTTATCCCAATTCATTAATATTTATGAATATTCGTTCTCTTAGACTTAACTTCACATCTTTTCTCACGTCAATAAATAATATAATAAACAATTTAAAATGTATAATATTGGTTGAAACAAACATAACAGATATTGAAAATAGTTTTTATAGTATAAAGGGTTTTAACTCGGTATTTATCAATCGAAAAAATAGAGGCGGTGGTATCGCAGTTTACATTGCAGAACACATAGCGTTCACCAATATTTCTGTTAATGCCAACTTTTGTGAAATAATACAAATTGATTTAAACATAAACAACAATATCACCTCTCTTTTATCCATCTACCGCCCCCCACATGAACACATTCCATCGTTTATCGCCGAAATTGATGATATTATAAACAGTATAAAGAAAAAACAAAACATCATATTAGTAGGAGATGTAAACATAGACATAAAAAGAGAAAATAACACAACAACAAACTACTTGAATATGATAACAAGTAATGGAATGCAATGTATGGTAAATGAGAGTACGCGAGAAGATGCAAAAAGAAATACAAGCACATGCATCGATCATATTTTTATAAAAACAAACAATGCAAAAACAAAAGCACAAGCCTTAATTATAACAACAACAGTATCTGACCACTACTCGCTGTATTTATGCGTTGATGATAATGTTAGCAATCAGGTATCGGAATATAAATACGAAATGTGTCAGGGACAGCAATATAATAATTACAAAGTAAGCAAAAATATAAGAGATACAAATTGGAATGAGCTTGTAAATCAAACATCAAATACTAACAACCTTTATGAAAAAATTTATGATACGTTTAATCAAATATATACAAATTCAACCACAAAACAAAAAATAAGCAAAAAAAGATCGACAAACCCGTGGATTAGTCAAGAAATAATAAAATATTGTGATATAAGGGATAAACTTTTTAAAAAATGGCGAAATAATAGCAAAAATAAAAAATATGAACAAGAATATAAAACATTTCGAAATATAATAAACAAGAAAATTATTTATGAAAAAAATAAGTATTATAAAAATAAATTTATTGAAAATAGAAACAATATACGTGCAACTTGGCAAATAATTAATGAAATAATTGGAAAAAAAAACTACTAATATCGATAGCTTTATAATAAAACATTTTAAAAACGAAAACTTAAAGATATTTTAAATAATTTTGCGTTTAACTTTAGTACAAATGTAAAAAAAATATTACATAAATGTGATATAAAAACAATCGAGAACATCAATACAACTGTACAAAACTCAATAGACATTGAAAACATTGCGGAGGAGGAAATTTTTTACATAATTAAGTCTCTAAATACTCGAAAAGGCGCAGGAGCAGACAACATACGCCCAAAAGACCTCAAGCTAAATGCAAGTTATCTGACGCCAATAATTACAAAATTAGTAAATCGGAGCCTGGAATGTGCAGATGTACCAGACCTACTTAAAATGTCGCTAGTGCGTCCAATATATAAGAGTGGAGAAAAAACAGATGTTAACAATTATAGACCTATTTCTATCTTATCTGTTATAGATAAAATTCTGGAAGAAATTATTGTAAGGAGACTTAGAAACTTTTTACAAAAATATAAAATTATTGAGGCTAATCAGTACGGATTCCAAGAAGAAAAAAATATAAATAAGCTTTTAGGAAACTTCTCTTCCTACATAAATGAGTGTTTAAGCAAAAATATGCATGTTCTTGTTCTTTACATTGATTTTAGTAAGGCATTTGACACACTATCGCATAGCAAGATGATTCAAACTCTCGAAAGAAATGGTATCAGAGGAATCACATTAAAATGGTTTGAAAACTACCTAAAGTGTAGGTCATATCGTGTTAAAATTAACAACAATTTAAGTTGTAAGGTAATAAATGAATGCGGAGTGCCACAAGGATCCAAACTTGGACCAATTCTATACATAATATACGCAAACGAATTGATGAAATGCCTGAAAGAAGGAGCAACTTTTGCATATGCAGATGATACTGCCATAATTGTTGCTAACAAAAATGTAGAAAATGCTTTAAAAACGATGCAAAGACAATTAGATATTGCTCACCTAGTTCACTCACATATAGAATTAAAATTTCATAATACAGAATGCCTTCATAGACAAGCAACTCAAAATACAAACTATAACGACAATTGTTCAACTACTATAGAAATGGTTTATTCCTACAAATATCTTGGAGTGTATGTTGACCACAAATTCAAATGGAAGACGCATATTGAGAACCTACAAAAAAAACTCCGTCAATCCTCATATATGTTATATCACCTTAGTAACTGTTCTACTTTTAATGTATTACGTCAAGCCTATTTCTCTTTGGCTGAATCATATATTCGCCATGGAATAGCCGCATGGGGAAACGTTAAATATAGCAGCACGCTACAAAAAACACAAAATCGGATAGTAAAAATATTATGGAAAAAGCACCAATACGATATAAAAAACCCAAACTTAAGCAATAATTTCAATAACTCTTTAAATACTTATAACAACAACAATTTAACACAAGAAAACGCAGACTCCAACGACACAACAAACACAATTTATGGAAACGCAATTCAAATATCACAAACAAACAATCCAAATAACATAGATAACACAAACATTCAAAATCGTCACTGTAAAACGTCAACAAATCACTTCAAAGATCTTCATATACTTAACGTGAAAAATATATACTACACAACTATAATCAAGGAATTTTCCAATGACACCAGTTTTATACAACGCATTAATCATGGCCATAACACAAGGCAACGTGCACGTGGAAGACTTAAAGTAGCCCGTTTTAAAAATGAGTAGGGGAGAAGTACCCTTACCGTAATGCTGCCAACAGTTCTCAACAAAATACCAACAGATATTATTAATATAAAAAATGAGTCAAAAAAAAATAAATTGATAAAGAATCATTTAATTAGTTTGCAATGAATTTTAATTTATAACTCTTTATTTCTTAATTATTTGAAAATGCATCAAAATAACAAAATGTAATGTAATGAATTTTTATATATATTACCTCCTGCGGACAAGCCTAAAGCTTTGCAGGTCTAGTATAAGAAAATTTTGTACATGAAAAATTTTAAACTTGAATAAAACTCTCGCATACAATAGATTATTTTTTTGCAATTGTCAATCCCTTTGATTCTCAACCTCAATTAGTTGTTGATGTACCCCGTCAAAACAAACTTTGACTTGTTTTATGAAGATTCCCAAAATGTTTTGGATCTAGTGATTATCTCCCGATGTAACGTGACATTACAAACTTACCCTACACTTACATTTAATGCTACCATTTTAATCCTAACATTATGAAGTATGAGTAACCAAACACTGTGAATACCCTTAGTATTTTACTTAAAACTATGAATACCCTTACTATTTACTAAAATAACTTTTTCATTCTATAATTCTCATTTAGTTTATTTTATTTTTGAATAAATATACCAAAGTTTGCTAGAAAACACAAAATACTACAGAACTGTCACGAGACGAAAGATTTTGCGTTTTTTTGTCTCTTTTTAAGAAAGCTGCCCTTTTTGCATTTCTCTTTGCATCATCTTTTATGCCGCAATACAATGAACACAATTTTATTTAGTTGAGATTTATTTGCAAAGCTTTTGTAAAAATTAACTTTTAAGATTACCACAACACAAGTAAATAATATTTAAGTAAATAAATAACATTATAAAATAAAAAATATTAATAAATACATTTTTTTTGCACAAAACACAACGTTTGTTGAACTAATGCATTTTTTTTAACGTGGTCTGTGTTTTGTTATTTTTGTTTTGATCATGCCATTTGTGTTGATTGTTGCTGCCTGTTTTTACACATTGCCACTTCACTACCAAAAAAAGCTTTCTGTCTTTTTCTTCGAAAGCTGCCCTCGCAACTGATTTGGGCCTTTTTCACACGTCACTTTTTGCAGTTCTACAGTATTCTGTGCTCGAAACAAACAGAGTAGATATTGCCCTTAACCCCAGTATACGGTAGCAGACTAAATGCAAACCCGCATTTAACGTATTATTAGTCGTGTTCAGCCGACTGCCGGTGCCTCCGAATTCCGTTCGGTAGCCGACTGAATACAAACCAGCATTCAACCCGTAGTTAGTCGTATTAAGCCGACTGCCGGTGACTCCGAATTCCATTCGGCAGCCGACTAAATGCAAACCCGTATTTAACGTATTATTAGTCGTGGTCAGCCGACTGCCGGTGGCTCCGAATTCCATTCGGTAGCCGACTGAATGCAAACCAGTAGTCAACGTATTCTTATCAGTAGTGAATACAAACCAACACTCAACCCGTAGTTAGTCGTGTTCAGCCGACTGCCGGTGCCTCCGAATTCCATTCGGTAGCCGACTGAATACAAACCGTATTCAACCGAACCTGATTAACCGAAACCGTATTTAACCGAACCTGATTAACCAGAACCGTATTTAGTATGGTGCCCGAAGTACTCTACCCAGTATTTAACCAAACCGTATTTAATCGAACCTGATTAACCCGAACCGTATTTAGCCGAACGCGGTAGCGTTGAGTTACTGAGGATTCGATCTGGTAGAGAGGATGATAATAAACGGGTTTCGGTTATAGTATCTACATCTAGGATCAAAACTATGCCGAGCAAGGAGCATTCGGTGCGCCCTTAGTTGGCTGTACACACGACTAGCTACTTCGACTAGGTGGGCCGAGCGCTTCGAACACAAGAGGATTTCGCAACCTCGGGTGTTCTTCTTACTATGGCCTCTGATAAGTCGACTGCTGACGGTTGTCTGGCCATGGTGTGACTAACTACGGTGGTAAATAGTTCGAACCCCACGCGGAGGCCGTGGCGTTCTGCTAACTACGGTCTTAAATACTAGAAACGACTTAGAAACACTTCGGACACCAAGGGTTTTCGGAGGCGTTGGCGTTCGGATAACTACGGTCTTAAATACTAGAAACGACTTAAAAATACTTCGGACACCAAGAGATTTCGAAAATCTTGGCATTCGGTTAGATACGGTTCTGGTTAATCAGGTGCAGTTAACTACTGTTTTGTTAAATACTGGGTAAAATACGTCGGACGCCAGGAGAATTCGGAGTCCCCGGCGTTCGGCTAAATACAGTTCGGGTAAATCAGGTTCTGTTAAATACGGTTTGGTTAAAGACGGTTTGGTTAAATACTGGGTAGAATACTTCGGCCACCATACTAAATACGGTTCTGGTTAATCAGGTTCGGTTAAATACGGCTTCGGTTAATCAGGTTCGGGTAAATACGGTTTGTATTCAGTCGGCTACCAAATGGAATTCGGAGGCACCGGCAGTCGGCTGAACACGTGAACAACGTGTTGAGTGCTGATTTGTATTCACTACTGATAAGAATACGTTGACTACTGGCTTGCATTCAGTCGGCTACCGAGTGGAATTCGGATGCACTGGCGTTGCCAGAATTAAGATTTTATCTTTTTTTACGATTTTTTGAACAAAATAAGATTTGAAGATTTTTTTTCTCAAATTAAGATTTTTTATTTTTAAAAATAAAGATTTTTTTAAACTAAATTTGTACAACATACATTATTTTTTACAGTTTTTTAAACAGTAAATTTTTTAAACAATGAGGTTTTATATCAGCTTCTTGTCTATTGGTTTTGCACACTTTTGTACCCATTGTCGAGCATACACAAAAATGCATCATTATTTCTGGGCATACAACATATTAAAAAAGCATCATAGATTAGCGTCTGTACATTTTGGGAATATTGATGAAAAAAAATAGTTGTGAAAAGAAAAAATACATATTTTTATAAAGATTAATTTATTAAAGAACAAAAAAGTTCATGTATTTAGTACCAAAAGGTAAAACTAATGGAACTAAACACCAGGATTACCGTACTGGTCTGGCCAGATTTCCTTGCAATATTTTTCGAATATAACTAAAAAGCTGGGGCGTGAATTCTATAAATGATATGTGCGAAATCGAATTAAACTATAGGAATTTGGAGCAAATTAGTGGGTGAAATTCTATTTTTATGTAAAAGTCTATGAATTTACCCTCTTGGCCAGGAAAATCCATATTGTTTCAATGAGCTTTTTTTAAATGCAATTTCCTCAAAATGCCTTCGATATAACAACGGTATCAATAAATATAATATTAAATTGAGAACCCTTAAGATTTAATATGATGTATGAGCTTCATAGATCCCTAACTAAAGCTTTTTCTTCCAAAATTTATACATCTCTAATATTAGAATTTAATTACTTTTGATGAAGCTTTTTTATTTAGATGGACTTTTTTACTTTCTTATTTATTAGAAATTAAATGGATTTAAAATGTATTTTTAGAAAGAATTTTATAGAAAATATAACTAAAAACACAATTTAAACCTACAATCTAATTTTGTATAAATACGGCTATTACGTATTTCAATTTAGATAGTTTCCATAATAAAAAGTTAATTATTTTTTTTTTTCCATATTTTATTTATTGAATCTTTTCTTAACTGAAATTGACAATAAGTATTTCAAATCTTAAAATTCTAAATTATTCTATGAGGTAACTTGCCAATGCAAGTTACCAATTAGATGTGGGAGGAGGTAATGCATTGTTTATTATAGTGTTGCCAGATCTAGCGTATCTTTTCTTTTTAGACGCCTATGTCCATCGCTAGAAAGTAAGTTTTGAGCTAAGGAATTTGGATGCACTAACAGCTTATTAACATATTTAATACATCTCTCCCGAGCTACTGTGATGACGGTAGAAATACTTAAGTCCTTGTGAAGGTTAGCATTCCTTACGTACCAGGGAGCTCCAGTAATTATTCTCAAAATCTTCGATTGTCTTCTTTGTAGTTTTTCAATATTTGTAGCGCATGCTGTTCCCCAGAGTTGGATTCCATAGGACCAAATTGGTTTTATTATTGTGTTGTATATAAGAACTTTATATTCCAAACTAAGGGTGGATCTAGAGTTTAAGAGCCACATTAGTTGAACGGTCTTCAATTTGATTTGAGTTATTTTTGCCTCAATGTGTCTGCTCCACGTGAGTCGCCGATCTAGGTGTATTCCTAGATATTTAACATAATTCTGTTGAGGAATTTGTACGTTATTAATTTTAATTGGGGTGCAGTCATGTTTTCTGAGGGTAAATGTAATGTGGGCACATTTAACGGGATTAACATTAATTTTCCATTTGTCAAGCCAGATTTGAAGTTCGTTAATGTGATTTTGCAATAGCTTTGATGCTTCTACTGGGCAAGAATGGGTACTTATGATCAGCGTGGCCATTTTGACATTTTTGCAGCTAGATTTAGCATTTTTTTGTCTGATTTTGCTGCAAATTTTTCATTTAGCAAATAGCATTTTTTTTAGCATTTTTCAACTAAGTATTTAGCATTTTTTAGCATTATTTAATTTAAGAATATTCAAGTAATATTTTTTTGAAAATCTACCACACTTTTTTGTTGAATGCACATACAAAACCTTACTCTTTTGCTATAGAAACTGTACAAATCGTTTAAAAGATCTTTCATATCAAATTGTTTTAATATTTGATCAGTTTGATCCATTAAATTCATGTTAAGCTGATTTTTTAATTTCAAAAGATTTTGTTATTCGTGCTTAATTCCCAGTTTTTATTACTGATAAAAACACTTGAAATTTATTGTTGATGGGATAAGCTATTCCTATGCGCATTTCACTGGTTGCTTATGCCAGATCATCAGGAAACTTCATCCATAACGTTTTAGAAAAACTAAAGATATTAAACCAAATAAAACTGTTAAGCGTATAAGACTTATAGCAACAGTTCTACTTGTAATAATATCAAAGCTTAAACAAAACACATCAACAATAAACAGTGGGTTTATCTCATCTTACATTCCCCACTACAATTAGTTGAAATTCTCTCAACATTAATTGTAGTTGTAAGTAGGTTAAGAAAAACAAAATAAAAACAACAACAACAACTTTACAAAAGATGTTGACAATTAAGTGTTTTTTTAGGCCGTGCACTGCCTGTTTATTATCAAAAAGTAATTTCAAGTTTTGGGAATACAAAATTTTTTAATTTCAAAAGATTTTGTTATTCGTGCTTAATTCCCAGTTGTTATTACTGATAAAAACACTTGAAATTTATTGTTGATGGGATAAGCTATTCCTATGCGCATTTCACTGGTTGCTTATGCCAGATCATCAGGTAACTTCATCCATATCGTTTTAGAAAAACTAAAGATATTAAACCAAATAAAACTGTTAAGCGTATAAGACTTATAGCAACAGTTCTACTTGTAATAATATCAAAGCTTAAACAAAACACATCAACAATAAACAGTGGGTTTATCTCATCTTACATTCCCCACTACAATTAGTTGAAATTCTCTCAACATTAATTGTAGTTGTAAGTAGGTTAAGAAAAACAAAATAAAAACAACAACAACAACTTTACAAAAGATGTTGACAATTAAGTGTTTTTTTAGGCCGTGCACTGCCTGTTTATTATCAAAAAGTAATTTCAAGTTTTGGGAATACAAAATTTTTTAATTTCAAAAGATTTTGTTATTCGTGCTTAATTCCCAGTTTTTATTACTGATAAAAACACTTGAAATTTATTGTTGATGGGATAAGCTATTCCTATGCGCATTTCACTGGTTGCTTATGCCAGATCATCAGGAAACTTCATCCATATCGTTTTAGAAAAACTAAAGATATTAAACCAAATAAAACTGTTAAGCGTATAAGACTTATAGCAACAGTTCTACTTGTAATAATATCAAAGCTTAAACAAAACACATCAACAATAAACAGTGGGTTTATCTCATCTTACATTCCCCACTACAATTAGTTGAAATTCTCTCAACATTAATTGTAGTTGTAAGTAGGTTAAGAAAAACAAAATAAAAACAACAACAACAACTTTACAAAAGATGTTGACAATTAAGTGTTTTTTTAGGCCGTGCACTGCCTGTTTATTATCAAAAAGTAATTTCAAGTTTTGGGAATACAAAATTTTTTAATTTCAAAAGATTTTGTTATTCGTGCTTAATTCCCAGTTTTTATTACTGATAAAAACACTTGAAATTTATTGTTGATGGGATAAGCTATTCCTATGCGCATTTCACTGGTTGCTTATGCCAGATCATCAGGAAACTTCATCCATATCGTTTTAGAAAAACTAAAGATATTAAACCAAATAAAACTGTTAAGCGTATAAGACTTATAGCAACAGTTCTACTTGTAATAATATCAAAGCTTAAACAAAACACATCAACAATAAACAGTGGGTTTATCTCATCTTACATTCCCCACTACAATTAGTTGAAATTCTCTCAACATTAATTGTAGTTGTAAGTAGGTTAAGAAAAACAAAATAAAAACAACAACAACAACTTTACAAAAGATGTTGACAATTAAGTGTTTTTTTAGGCCGTGCACTGCCTGTTTATTATCAAAAAGTAATTTCAAGTTTTGGGAATACAAAATTTTTTAATTTCAAAAGATTTTGTTATTCGTGCTTAATTCCCAGTTTTTATTACTGATAAAAACACTTGAAATTTATTGTTGATGGGATAAGCTATTCCTATGCGCATTTCACTGGTTGCTTATGCCAGATCATCAGGAAACTTCATCCATAACGTTTTAGAAAAACTAAAGATATTAAACCAAATAAAACTGTTAAGCGTATAAGACTTATAGCAACAGTTCTACTTGTAATAATATCAAAGCTTAAACAAAACACATCAACAATAAACAGTGGGTTTATCTCATCTTACATTCCCCCATTTTTTCCAATAACGATTTTGAAAAATTTTTGGAAACGAAAAGTGATACCATAACTTTTGAAACAAATACGAATTACATGCCGAGATGTTATAGTTCAATTAATATGTCAACTTAGACAACGATTGCCAAAAAGTTTTAATAATTTAACGAATGCTTACTTTTATTGTGTAGAAAACAGTTTAAAAGCTAATAAATGCAACTTAAGCGAACATTTTAAAGAAGAAATAATAGATTTCACTGTAGAAGAAATTACAACTTTGGAACATCAGTGGCAGAAACTAAATTCATATGAATTGTTAAATAAGAACTCAACAGTTGATTTCTGGATAAATGTATATGGATATAAAAATGCATTAAATGAAAATCCATTCAGTGAATTAGCTGCTTTTGCAATAAAGTTCTGGGTTTTGCCATTTAGCAACGCGGAAGTTAAAATAGGTTTTTAGTTGTATAAATCTCTTGAAAATGAAAATTCGAAATAATCTGACGTTTAAGACTTTGAATTCGCTACTTTATATTAAGAGTGGTTTAAAATTTTGCCATAGTTTTAAAAAATGTACGATCTCACATAAAAATGCGATAAGGACGTATTTAATTTATAAAATGAAATTTTTTATTAAACATGTTATAAATTTTATTGAAATACTAAATAAAAGCCATTTAAAGGTCAAGTTCCTTTGATTTTTTCTTTTATATTTTTAAGACTTTTTATGTTTACTAAATATTTTATTTATTTTAATCAGTTTGTTCTATTGATATGATGTCAGTTTATAAGGAAGAATTATGTAAAATAAATCATATATGGGTATTTCCTCAGAAAGGTAAACCAGGATGAACATTTAAAATATTGATAATCATCGTCTTTTATTGTTTATTATTATAAAAAGGTCTATGTTGTAAAGGTTTCATAGCATATCTCAGCTGTTTTACTTGAGGAAATTGCGCTGGAAACTCGAAAATTTTATATTTTTTTTTAAGCTACCATTTTTATATAACCATTTTGCATGCAAAAAATATGTTATGTTTGCACTCTTTCTTCATAATCTCTTCATTACAATCAATTATAAATTGAGCATTAAGTTTTTTGTTACGGAAATTTTAAGATATTTATAAGAAAATGCATGGTGATAACAAAAAAAAACTTATGGAAAAATCGTACGTTTGCGACCGGTACATAAGCCAATTAAACAAAAGCCAATAGAGATATTTTATTGTGTAAATACTGGATAGAGACCTACATTAATACACTTTTAAAATAAACTAATCACTTTTGAATATTCCGTTCCATTACGCAGATTTTTACATTTCACTACTGTCAGCCAAAGTAGACTTCTATTTTGCGTACGTTCGTGACCACATGTTTATGTTTATAACTAGGAAAAGTTTTGTTTTCTATATTATTTGTACAGCAAAAACGTACGAACGTACGTTCGTAACTCTAGGAAATGCCCATATAAAGGTATATTAACTAAAATAACAAAAAATAATACAATTTAAATTTTAGCATTATTTTTTGGCAGTTTAAGATTTTTGTTAGCATTTTTTAGCATTATTTTAAAGCCGATTTAGCTGTAAAATATTTTTGGATATGGCCACACTGCTTATGATGGCAGTATCATCGGCAAATGTAAATGTTTGGGTTTTTACGTGAGTTGGCATATCAGCAGTACACCAGCTTTTACAGAACAGGATCTGGATATAGTACCTTTTACTTTGATTGTAAATGACCGATTTGACAAGTAATTTTTAAGAAGTAAGTGTGTACTAGGTGGTAAAATGCAAGAGATTTTAGATATGAGCCCTTCGTGCCACACTTTGTCGAAGGCTTGAGCTATGTCGATGAATAGAGCCGAACAATATTGCTTTGCTTCGAAAGTTTGTCTTATTAGTGTGACAATTCGGTGCACTTGTTCTATTGTGTTGTGACTTTTGCGGAATCCAAACTGGTGCTGAGGAATAATACGATGTTCGTTGGCATAAGGAATAATAAGGCTTAGAAGTAGTTTTTCAAATAATTTTGATAATATTGACAGAAAGCTAATTGGTCTATATGATGTCGTTTGTGTTAAGTCTTTGCCAGGTTTCGGAATCATAATTATTTGTGATTTTTTCCAGGTTGTGGGGAAATGCCTTGTTCGATTTATACCGTTGAATATGTACATAAGTACTTTTAACGCACATTTTGTTCTACCGGTTGGGTCCAAATGTGAAAGTTGCATATTAAGGAATGCTTCTCGTGACTCTTTTAATGCCGCACGAAGAGCTTTTGTACAGGTTGCCAGTTCTTGCTTTAAAGAGGGAGATCTGTAGGTTTGCCACTGCCTCCGGATGTCTCTTTTTTGTTTTAGTAGGTCATCGATGTTTCTCGAATAATAACTTGATGAAGTCTTGTTTCTCGTCACTTTAACAGGTGTAGCAATTTTGGCGGCAGACTGCAAGATTTCAGTAAACTGATTTACAGCTGAGTCGATCTCATCATTATTTTTTAATGGAATGTTTTGAGGTAAATGTGAGCTAACATACTTTTTATATTTAAACCAATTTGTGTTTTTATTTGGGAAATTAAATTTCGGATTGGGAAGTTGATTAATGTTGTTGATGTTTATTAAAACCAGGGAGTGATCAGAAGATAATTCGAAAGAAGGAATAGCTGTTATTTGCCCACGTTTTATGTTTTTAGTGACTCCAAAGTCTATTAAGTCTGGGATTTTTTGCAAGTCTGTAGGCCAGTAAGTAGGGTGGCCAGAGGATATTGTATCCAGTTTTGCGGTAAAGACAGCCTTTAATAATTGTCTACCCTTAGGAGAAATAAGTCTGGAACCCCAGTGGGTATGTTTTGCATTAAAATCACCTGCTACAATAAATCTAGCACCTAGTGTAGAGAAGAAATCAAGAAACTGTTCTTCTGAGACCGAAAATCTTGGCGGGCAATAAAAAGACGAGATGTTTATTTTGTATGAAGGACTATCAAAACATATTGAGGTAGCTTGCATATATTCTTTTGAGTAACATTGGAGAGGATAATGTTTAATGCTTGATCTGACGATAACAGCTGTGCCCCCAAAGCCTCTACCGCTCGGGTGTTTGGTGTCATAAACTTTGTATCCTTTGATTCTAAAACAATTTTTTGAAGTGAAGTGTGTTTCTGAGACTAGCATTATATCTATTGAGTTCAGATGTAGAAAAGTTTCTAACTCGTTTTTATGTTGGCTTAAGCCGTTAGCGTTCCAATGACATATTGATATGGAATTCATTTTTTTGATAGGGTTTCAATAAGAATAGACTGATTTCTCATCATTTCTTGCAACATGCCAGTCATTCTGTCCATGAAAGTATACATTGACTGCACTTAGTTTTTTAAAGATTCCTCTAGGGATGAATGTTGTTGTTGATGGGGTTCAGGGTTTTGTTGTTGTTGAGTTTCTGGGTTTTGTACGACTTGGGAATATGATCGCATATTTGTAAAATTTTGAGGAGTATAATTATTATTGCTGGCAGTAGCATTTAAGTTACTACGTCTGTTTAAGTCTATGTTTGCTCTCTGAGAAGTTCTCTGTCTCATTTGGATAAAGATTGGACAACCTCTATAGTTTGCAGTGTGATTATTTCCACAGTTACTGCATTTTTTTACATCGGGGTCATTTTTTGGATTTGTGCACTCTTTGGTACTGTGGAGACAACCGCATATTACGCAGACGGTGGGTAGCTTACAATAAGTTTTTGTGTGTCCGTACTCCTGACAATTTTGACATTGTACGGGGTCTTTTCGTTTGTGTGGGGCTTCTACTGTTATTCTGTGATGCAAAAGATAACGCAATGAATAGATAGGATGAGGTTCATTCTTATTATACATATGCCTGTCAAATGCAATATGCACTCTGAAAAGTGGTTGAGGGATTTTGTTTCTGTTTTTTATATTTTGAACTGACTTGACTTCGTAGCCTGCAGATATGATAGCTTCTTTAACTTCGTTAATAGACACGGAACTTTCTATTAATTATGTTTACTTTTTTGCCCTTGTTATAAAAATTTTAAGATTTTTTTCTTCAAAATAAGATTTTTTTTTTTTGCCAAATGAAGATTTTTCTTCCAATTCTTCTGGCAACGCTGGGTTGAATACTGGTTTGTATTCAGTCGGCTACCGAATGGAATTCGGAGGCACCGGTAGTCGGCTAAATACGACTAACTACGGGTTGAATACTGGTTTGTATTTAGTTGGCTACCGAATGGAATTCGGAGGCACCGGCAGTCGGCTGAACACGACTAATAATACGTTAAATACGGGTTTGTATATAGTTGGCTGCCGAATGGAATTCGGAGGCACCGGCGGACGGCTAAATACGACTAACTACGGCTACTACTCACTACCGAGAGTAAATACTGGGGTTAAGGTCAATATATACTCTGTTTGTTTCGAGCAAACTTTGTTATATTTATTCAAAAATAAAATAAACTAAATGATAGTTATAGAATGAAAAAGTTATTTTAGTAAATAGTAAGGGTATTCATAGTGTTAAGAAAATAATAGTAAGGGTATTCACAGTGTTGGGTTACTCATACTTCATAATGTTAGGATTAAAATGGTAGCATTAAATGTAAGTTATGTAAATGTAAGCTAAACCGCTTCAAAAAGGGGTCAAAAATGGTATTTTCATGAATAAAAAGTACGGTAAATTCGTCCAATAAATGACCAAATATAATAGATATTTATCAATTCTTTGATTCTGCATTAAAACATTTTTAAAATCTAACGACAGACTCGAGATAGCGAGATGTTTATGTCAGTTTTTTTATGCTTTTCAATTCGGTTTTAATGAAAATTAACCATTTGGTCATAAAATGGGGTTTTAGTGTTATTTTTATAAATGTTATAAAAAAGTAAGATAGGCAGTTAAGGGTTAATGTTTGCCTTAAATCTCAAGCGGTGGTCAACAACTTTTTAACGACGTATTAGAAATGAAAATCGGACAAAAAATGGTTAAGTTATTTAAATTTGTATTTAAATCGAATTGAAAAGCATCAAAAAACTGACATAAACATCTCGTCTCGAGTCTGTGGTTAGATTTTTAAAACGTTTTAATGCAGAATCAAAGAATTCCTAAAATTGTATTATATCTGGAGATTCATTGGACAAACAAAATTTGGCGAAGTTTTTATTCATGAAAAATACCATTTTTGGACCCTTTGTTGACACGGCTTAGCTCCCGGGAGATTATCGCTAGATATTTTTGGAGTCAAAGTTAATTTTCAGGCGGGTACAACTGTAACTTTTTTTTTGCCCATATAAGGTAAGTCGGTCTTATGTGCATAGGTCTGTTATATTGAAATTACGCTCGTTAAGATCATCAAACTCATTACTATATATGGTAACAATTCTGGTTTTGTAAATTTAGATTTTTTTGTCCTTTTCTTACGCATGGACAATCAAATGAACATAATGGTTAGTAATTGTTGTCCTTTTTCTATGCAATTAATAATTTAAAAAAAATAACATACATAAATCGTAAAATTTGAAAAGACGAGAAAAATTTTAATTGGAGCAACGAGAAATTTAAGCAAAAATCGCTGTACAGAATCTTCTAGTAAAAAATGTAATGTTAAATATTCGTACCGAATATTCTAGTTAAAACTTTAATGTTAAAATATCCGTTAAATTTAAATAACAGCATTAATATTACTGATGCCAAAATGCTAAAATTGATAATGCCATAGTGTTAATGCAAAATCAATTATTAGCCTTTAAGTTCGAACAATAAGAGCTCGACAATTCGGGAAACATCTGAAAACTTGGGATAGAGTCATATACTCATCAAAGATGGCATTAAGTATAAGTTTAAACCATAGTTGGTGGTAGTGCACTATCACTAAATAAAACTGCAAAAAAATTAGTTTGCACTCTTGTTTTACCATCTTTAGTGATGATTCCTTATTTTTAACTACCACTAAAAAAATTTAGTGATAGTGTACATTTTTTCAGATTGAATGCAAAAATCTGCACTCAATTCAAACAGTACAAAATTTGGACATGCAATCAAAAAAGCTGCATACAAATATTGTCTCACTAAAATTTAAGAAATGTAACTTTGTATGTGCATGGATTGATTTCTTTTGAGGATATGCATAAGTAAAGAACGTTAAACGAAATTAAATTTTGTCAATAACGGTATAATTTAATCATGAAAAAACAACTTTTTAATTTTAAAATTAGTGCAACGATTTAAGTTGCACTCAAATGAGTGTAGAAAAAAAAGTAGCAATAAGCTGATGATTGCTTTTTTATACCCTTCACCACAGGTGAAAAAGGGTATATATAAGTTTGTCATTCCGTTTGTAATTTCTACAATATTGATCTTAGGCCCTGTAAAGTATATATATTTTGGGTCCTTATGAGGAGAGAAGTTGATTTAACGATATCCGTCCGTCCGTCTGTCCGTCTTACGTTTGATATGTGTTTTCCGGAGACTCCAGACATGATAGCGGCTAGGTTGTTTTAGACTTATGTCACATATAGTCCACCATTTCTTGCTATTGAAATTCAGCCAGAACGGTCCAAAAATGGCTGAGATATGAGCAAAAAACGACGACTACCTCCAATTTTTTCCAAAAATCCCTTGTTGTTGTATTTTTGTATTTCTGTATATCTTGAGAACGGCAAGAGCCAAAGTTTCCAAATTGGGTACACACATTTCTCAGCTTGTGCTTTGTTGTGAAACGGACGTGTATTTTCAACCCCGCATGCGATTTTAATTAATTATTAATTAAATTTGATTTTGGAATATAAATATTAAGCGAATGGACGCTAGAAAATATATGATATTTTTTATTTAAATTATTTAACATAAAAGTGAACAATAAAAACGAAAAATTAAATAAAGATAAATAAAGTAAAAATATATACATATGTACGTATGAATGTTCATACATGTGTATGTATACATATTCTGTGCACAAACATTTTAGTTTAAATTTCTTATTTTTGGCGTTGTTGTAAAATACAATAAATAATAAAAACATTAAAAGCACGGTAAAACGGTGAAAAAAAACAATTTCTTGCATGAGTAAAAACAATGTAACAACAATAAAATTAAATGAGAGAAATGCTTATGTGACAGTGCATGCCAACAAAAATAATAATGAAATAAATAAAACAAAACAAAACAATATTAACTACCTAACGGCTAAGCCAATTTTTCGTACACGTTCCCTCTCACCCTCTTTATTTACACAAACGGTGGATAGTGATTCATTAAAAAAACTAAAACTAGACCTGGTAACAAGTGTTGCCAGGCCAACAAGTATTGCCGCGACGTCAAAAATAAATTTAGTGGGAAATGATACCATGAACCAAAACACAAATGCAATGGAAAACCCCCCTGTAAAAAGTTGTCAAAAGACTCAAGTCCAAGTTGGTATGGACAGGTATATAACAGTCCTTAAGCGGGGTCGCAGCCCTACCTCTTCAGCTGTTGCTTCGGCATCAAAAGTGCCATCTTTTGACAAAATAAATTCCCAAAATCGCTTTGCAATTCTGGAGGATGAATCCTCTGAAGCACCAAACGTCATAAAATCGTCCAAGCCTCCCCCGATATATCTTAGGGAGCATAACTCAAATGATCTAATAAAGAGTTTAATTTCGTTGATTGGTGAAAATTCGTTTTATGTAGCCGCAATAAAGCGAGGTAGCATAAATGAAACGAAAATTCAAGTGAATCATGAAAATGATTTTCGCAAAATTATTAACAAATTTGAGGCACTTAAAAAAAGTTTTTATACATACCAACTCAAGAGCAGTATAGGTCTCCAGGTGGTGATTAAGGGAATTGATTCATGCGTAGACCCAGATGAAATTAAAACTTTCTTGGAAGAAAAAGGCTTCAAGATAAAACATGTGGTAAATATTAGAAATAGAGACAAAAATCCACAACCACTTTTTCGAGTAGAATTAGAGCCCGGCGACATTAAGTTAAAAAAAAACGAAACGCATCCCATTTATAGTTTGAAATATATTCTATACAGAAAAATCACAATTGAGGAGCCGCACAAAAAAATGGACCTGTTCAGTGCTTAAACTGCCAAGAATTTGGCCATACAAAGGCATACTGCTACTTACCCCCTGTTTGCGTAGTATGTGGTGAACTACACGGTACAGTTTCTTGCAATAAGTCTAAAACCGACCCCAACGTAAAAAAATGTAGCAACTGTGGCGGTAATCACACTGCCAATTATAGAGGATGCCCTGTATATAATATCGTCAAGCAGACGGTTGGACCGAAAACAAATGCCCCTCAAATGCAGGTTGCAAATCAACTTATCACAAATGCAATTCAAGCCCCCCAGTCTAGTAATAACAGAACCTCTTACGCTAACGTCCTAAAATCAAACCATGAGCCAATGCAAGGTGTCTCGCCAAGTAATGATGAAACTCCAGTTTATAATTTAAGTCGTTTAGAAAAAACCATGGAAACATTAGTGCAAACAGTAAATAATTTTACGAACACAATGGGTAATATGATGCAGGAAATTCTTAGAATGCAATCAATGTTATTGCAAGCTGTACTAAACAAGCCATGAACTGTATAAAAATTTGTTTTTGGAACGCAAACGGCATCCGACACACCAACAATTGTTACCTTAATGAACCCCAATAGAATTGTATCTCCAACTGGTTACTTAGCGACGCGAGCTACACAAATCAATTGGCTAAAATATAAAAAATATCTCAGCACCCATTGCACAGAAAATATTCCGCTTAGTACACCGGAATACGTAGATCGCGCTATTCTTAATTTTGACAGTTTTCTGAAGCTAGCTGTGCAACATTCCAGTATTACCCCAAAAAAAACTAAATATATTAAAATTTATTCCACAGATGTTGAGCGTCTCCTGTCTGAAAAAAGAAGAGCTCGAAGAGAGTGGCAATTGCACAGATCCCCTCAACTTAAGAATTTGTTAAAAGAGTGTACAAGAAGGCTAAGAAAGTTACTACAGACACAGAAAACGGATTCTCTGCAAAAATATCTTAAGGAACTTGATGCAACTCCGCAATCAGACTACTCATTATGGCGTGCAGCTAAAAATCTAAAAAGGCCAGTTGTCTCTAAGCCACCATTAAGAAACTTGAACGGAAGTTGGGCAAGAAATGATAACGAAAAGGAAAATCTGTTTGTTAATCATTTAAAAAACGTATTTACCCCAAATATATCTCACGATACTGCGGTCGAGTTACCACCTGTTCCTGCTAGAGCAGCTGTTCCCCTAAGATTTGAGATAAGAGAAATCGAAAAGGCTGTTTGTGAATTAAACCCCAAAAAAGCCCCTGGTTTTGATAAGATCAGCAACAAAATGCTTTTGGAGCTACCCAGCACAGCAAAGAAAATTATTCTATTAATTTTCAATGCTATCTTACGTCTTCAATACTATCCTCAAAAGTGGAAGGTTTCCTTAGTCACCATGATACCTAAACCAGGAAAGGATCACACAAAAGTTGAGTCATATAGGCCTATAAGTTTACTTTCTAATATATCAAAGCTGTTTGAGTGGCTGTTAGTGTCAAAATTAACTCCAATTTTAAGTGAAAATAGATGTATTCCTAATCAACAATTCGGATTTAGGAGAGAACACAGCACAATTGAACAAACCCATCGTATAGTAAACGCCATAAGAAAAGCCTTTGAAGAAAGAAAATATTGTTCCGCACTCTTCATCGATGTTTCTCAAGCTTTTGATAAAGTCTGGCATGAAGGCTTATTACATAAATTGAAGCAAAATTTACCAGCAAACACACACAAGCTGCTAGGAAGCTACTTAGTCGGTCGTCAATTTATTATTAAAGAAGGCAATTTCTTAAGTTCACCTCAGCCCATTGGCGCTGGAGTCCCACAAGGCAGCATCCTGGGTCCTCTATTATACTTAATTTATACTTCGGACATGCCAACAAGCAACTACACCCAAACTTCAACATTTGCAGACGATACAGCTTTTCTAAGCGTCCACGAAAACCGTTATGAAGCATCTCGTTACTTACAGCATCATACAGTTCAACTAGAAATATGGTTAAGACAATGGAGGATTATGGTCAATGAGCAAAAATGCGTGCATATAACATTCACCTTGCGCCGGGAATCTTGCCCCCATATTACAATCAATAATCAAATAATTCCTCAACATTCGCATGTAAAATATCTCGGTATACATCTGGATCGGCGATTAACGTGGAAATGCCATATAGAGGCAAATTTAACTCAAATGAAACTAAAAGCCATTCAAATTCATTGGATTATTGGTAGAAACTCTGTCCTTAGTCTCGACTGCAAACTTCTTCTTTAAAACTCCATCTTAAAGCCAATCTGCACAGAAAAAATTATTGCTGAATTATTTTCAAACAAACGCTTGTTTGAAATTTTTTTTAATTTCTACAAATTTTTTTACTGATTCAATTAATATTTTTGTTTGATTTTTATTTTAGCCAACAGAAATGTTGACAACTATTCAAAAATATAATAAACGCGTTATTGGCTTCTAGTTTTCATAAGTTTGTATGAAATATTTAACGCTCTTTATTGTTGTCGTGTTTTTGCATTTTTTTATTTGACCGTAAGCAACACTTCTTTATATGATATATAAGAACAACAAAAAAAAAACACATAGTCTATTTTTGGACGCTTTGAAAAGGTACAACTATAAGAAAGATGATAAAATATTGTGGCGAGGTTTGTAGTAAAAAACAACAAAAACAATAATAGGTAATAAACGTTTCACTCTTTTTAAACAACAACAACATTAGAAGAAACAAAATAAATTTTTTGTTGGTTTCAAAGTTGGTAAAAAAGAATGAAAAACAAAATCCCGTATTCAATTTTTCAAAAATGTTTAGTTTAATACCTACATCAAATAAAAGAAATAAAATGAAGACGAAAAACATGTCGAGTCGGTCTGCTGCCAAGGAAAGGATACAGAACAGTGAGTGAAGAAGAAAAACATTGTGTGAACAAACAAGACTTGGTGCAAAAATTATTCCAACAAAAAAATGTGTCTCAAAGCCAGCCGGCGCCGCTCTGCTCTGCCTTCATCTACTTCTACAGTGCTTGCTTGTGTGCGCGTCATTGCTTGTGCAAAAACTTTTTTGTTTGATTCAGCAAAATTATTTGTTTGAAATTTATATGATTTTCAGTAAACTATTTGTTTGATTCAGTTAAATTATTTGTTTGAAAAAATCAGTGTTTTTTTTCAATAAACGAAATGCAAATAAATTGTTTGAATATGCGAATTTGTTTGTAGGACCGATTTCAGACAAAAAATGTTTTGATTCTACAAATTTTTTGTTTGAATTGGAAAAATAATTTTTTCTGTGTGGTGCTATGGTATTCAGTTATGGGGCGCTGCCTCGGCCTCTAATATAGAAAAAATTCAAAGGCGCCAAAATAAACTTCTTCGAATAATCACAGCTACCCCTTGGTATGTTAAAAATTCAAATATTCACCAGGATCTTAATATTCCTTTAGTAAAAACTATGATTACGAAATATGCAGTAAAATACTTAAAAAGGCTCGAATCGCATCCGAACCCACTAGCTCGAAATATTTTATATGATAGCGGCCACACTCGCTTAAGAAGAAGAGACACTGCAGCACTTATCCAATTAGATGAGCGATAAACACCTAGATAAGTGAACAGAACCCGTGAAGCAGAAAATTTTTGTCTGGCACTGGCAGGACATAAAATAAAGTATTAGGATAAGATTTGATTAATTATTGTTAGTTCATATTGTTACGAAAGTAACTTTAGTTAAGAATTAGTTGTAATTATTGGTTAAGAATTGGTTATAATTGTTGGTTATCTTGTATTTATTAGTTATCTTGTATTTATTGGTTGTCTTGTGTTCATGGGTAGTTTTATTGGTTTGCATCGTTTTTGTTATAATTTAGTACACTTCAATCCCAATGTGCAGAAAGCCCTAGAAATGACCGTTAAAAAAGCTTCAGTATAAGAGGTAAAATTATGTAAACATAAGTGCTACCATAAATCAAATTAAAGTGTGGTGAATTGTTGTTGTTGTTGTTTTTATTTTGTTTTTCTTAACCTACTTACAACTACAATTAATGTTGAGAAAATTTCAACTAATTGTAGTGGGGAATGTAAGATGAGATAAACCCACTGTTTATTGTTGATGTGTTTTGTTTAAGCTTTGATATTATTACAAGTAGAACTGTTGCTATAAGTCTTATACGCTTAACAGTTTTATTTGGTTTAATATCTTTAGTTTTTCTAAAACGTTATGGATGAAGTTTCCTGATGATCTGGCCTAAGCAACCAGTGAAATGCGCATAGGAATAGCTTATCCCATCAACAATAAAATTTCAAGTGTTTTTATCAATAATAAAAACTGGGAATTAAGCACGAATAACAAAATCTTTTGAAATTAAAATTTTGTATTCCCAAAAATTGAAATTACTTTTTGATAATAAACAGGCAAGTGCACGGCCTAAAAAAACACTTAATTGTCAACATCTTTTGTAAAGTTGTTGTTGTTGTTTTTATTTTGTTTTTCTTAACCTACTTACAACTACAATTAATGTTGAGAAAATTTCAACTAATTGTAGTGGGGAATGTAAGATGAGATAAACCCACTGTTTATTGTTGATGTGTTTTGTTTAAGCTTTGATATTATTACAAGTAGAACTGTTGCTATAAGTCTTATACGCTTAACAGTTTTATTTGGTTTAATATCTTTAGTTTTTCTAAAACGTTATGGATTTAGTTTCCTGATGATCTGGCCTAAGCAACCAGTGAAATGCGCATAGGAATAGCTTATCCCATCAACAATAAAATTTCAAGTGTTTTTATCAATAATAAAAACTGGGAATTAAGCACGAATAACAAAATCCTTTGAAATTATTTTATTAAAGTTGCAATAAAGAACTCGAAACGGTTTATTATAAAGGAAATAAACCAAAACGTTATTGAAAGGCAGTAACGTAACAATTGGTGTCAGAAGTGAAATTGCATAAATTAAATAAATAAATTAATAAAAGTGAAAAAAAATAATAAAATAAAAAAAAAATAACAAGAAGACAGCAATGAAATTTGAAGAGCTTAAAGTAGAACAGCTCAAGAAAGAATTGGGCAAGTTGGATCTGCCAACTGCAGGTAATAAAGCAGAGCTGCAAAAGAGACTAATAGATGAATTCGAGCGACGCAATATGGACATCGTGAGTTACGAATTTGAGGACAAAGAAGAAATAGAGGTATGTACTCGTGCAGTTGCTAGCAGCATGGACTTAAACACAATGTTTGCTGCTATGTTAGCAAAAATGGAAAAAATGGACGATAATTTCAAAAGCATGGTACAGATGATCAAAGAAAATTCGAGTGATATTCTAGCTGAAACTTCTAGAAAAATAGATGAAACTTCTAGAAATGTAGAAAAAATGGTAAAGGAGAATTCAGTTACCATATTAGCTGAAATTCAAGAGCATTCTAGAATAACAAACGAGAAACTTCAGGAGATTTCCAGTGAGATGAACGAAAGAGTAAACGAAATGGAAATAGAATTTAATCAGAAGCTGTCTGATGTAAAAACTCAAGTCACGGGTGTTAAAACACAAGTTACGGTTTTTGATGAAAAACTACACCATCTGGAGGCAAAAGTTAATAACATTCAATGCCAAGAAGCACCAATGCGAGTTATTCCAGAAGTTTCTAGTAGAATGGGGGCCCCTTGCTTTTACGGTGGTGTTCCATTAAATGTTTTCAGGTTCCAGTTCGATACAGTTGCTAACAGAAATGCATGGAACAGTGAGGAAAAAGCAATCGAGCTAATTCTTGCTTTAAAGGGGACTGCTGAAGTGCTTGAAGGTGTGCCAGTGGCTGGCGGAGGCAATTATGATGAAATTATGGTAGCACTGCAACGCAAGTATGGTGGTGAACACAAAAAGGAAATCTACAAAATGGAGTTGCGTGGCAGAGTGCAAAAGGCAAACGAAACCTTACAGGACTTCGCACTGGAGATTGAGCGGTTGGTACAGCTAACTTATCCTGGTGAGAATCATCCCTTTTTGGACCATTTTAAAACGGAGGCGTTTGTTAACGGTGTTCGTGATGCTGATGTTAAACTTGCGGTATGTGCATCACAAAAACCAACCTTTGCAGAAACTGTTTCATTTGCTTTAGCCCAGGAAACCGCAAGAATTACTTCAAGACCACAAGTAGGCAGAGTGCGAAGGCTTGATGTGACCGCCAATGGTGAAAGGGATATTGTGCAGGATATAAAAGAGGCAGTTATGGAAGCTTTAAGCGAGAAGAAAACTGTTCACATACTACGTAACTGTAAGGCACCGAAAAGGCGTTCAAGATCTGCTTCGCCGCCGAGAAACAACCAACGGGCTAGTCATCAGTTATCACAGGAGTCGCCGTTAAGTATGGAGGGAGTGCTACCTTTCGCATCTGAGGACTCGATAATAAATTTAGTAGTGCCAAAGAGTAACAAAGGTGTTACGACATTTGGCTGCATCGATGGTGAGAGGCGCATCTTGACTATCGACACTGGTGCAGGATTCTCGATAATAAGGCCTGACTTGGTTGAGGGAGCTGTCGAACCGCTAAGCGGAGTGAGCTTGCGAACAGCGTGTGGTGTTAAGAATTGCCGATATTGTCACTTTTCATGAGTTCGTTGTGGCCGACATTGTAGACGAAGTACTGATTGGCGCAGATTTTATGATAAGTCATAACATAAGTCTGAATTTGGGAAAGCAAATTATGTATTTGTGTGATTATGAAATACCCCTGGATGTTGGGTATGAAAGTGAGGCTCGTGTGGGACAGCCTCTCGCATGTACTCGTCAGGAATCGTCAGCTCACAGAAGGGTTGAAGGGCGAGAGGGGGTGGTTGCTCAGGTAAGACAGCTTAGCAGATTGGAAGCCAGGCACTGTACGGAGGTAGATAGAAGGGAATGCGTCGGTGAGGGTCGCTCGTTGAAGGTAGCGCCCAGTAAAGATTGGATGACGGCGCAAAGAAGAGAGCCCGTAACGGCCAAGGTTATGGGGGCCAATAGTATGGGTGGAAGTCAAAATTTTAAAGGAAACTGCCCAAAGCGTGTGGCACGGCGGATGGAGGTTGTGCGTCGCTTCCACACAGCAATTGTAATGCGCTACCTTTACCAGAAGATAAGCAGGTATCTTCGCTTGTGTGTAGAAATACTTACGACCATGTAGTGCGTAGCCGTAGTAAGTAGTGCAGATATGATCAGCCGGTGAATTCCGAAGGATCTAAGGAAGGCCAGTTAGTTTTTCCAATGAATCAACAACCAAAGGAAGGATTGGTTGCCAGGCCACAAATACATTGGAATGGGCCATATAAGGTGATAAGGAAATTTAATGATGTTATAAACCAAATACGGAAATATAAAAGGCCAAGGGCCAAAATGAAAGTTTTTCATTTGGAATGATTAACCCCTTATGGAAGAGGTAATTCTGAGCCTATTCGGGACGAACAGGCTTAAGTGGGGGGCAGTGTTACGAAAGTAACTTTAGTTAAGAATTAGTTGTAATTATTGGTTAAGAATTGGTTATAATTGTTGGTTATCTTGTATTTATTAGTTATCTTGTATTTATTGGTTGTCTTGTGTTCATGGGTAGTTTTATTGGTTTGCATCGTTTTTGTTATAATTTAGTACACTTCAATCCCAATGTGCAGAAAGCCCTAGAAATGACCGTTAAAAAAGCTTCAGTATAATAGGTAAAATTATGTAAACATAAGTGCTACCATAAATCAAATTAAAGTGTGGTGAATAGAAAAGCCTCGAACCTTCGAAAAACATTTCGAATGTTCTAGACAACCAAATTGCAGTATTAATACTGGCGGCGAGTAGCAGAACAAGATCATTCTTAGTTCAGACTTTGTCAATAACGTATAACGCTGAGAAAATTATAGTTGGTTGTGAATAAAAGCTATAAATTACGGTTGTTAAAAAAGACTTTGTACTAAATAAAGTTGTGTTAATTGTAAACAGTGTTAAAAGTGTTTGTGTTTTATTTATTGTATTAAAAATGCAATAAAGAACTCGAAACGGTTTATTATAAAGGAAATAAACCAAAACGTTATTGAAAGACAGTAACGTAACAATATTTAATGCATGAAGATTCAATAAATAATATTGCAAAAAAAAAAAAAAAAAAAAAAAAACATTAACGTTATCAATACACAGCATCCCACAAAATGTGGGCGGAGTGGAACAAGTGGGCGTGGTACCTCCCGTACAAAAAATATCAAAAATTGTATAAAAACCTTATTTTTTGGACTGTCATATGACCTATGGTTACGCCTTATATATCAAAAGATCGGAAATTTTTAATATAAAAACTCGGGAAAATCGGTTCAGATACGAAAAAGTTAAGACCAAAATATTAATTTTTTTTTGAAAA
This sequence comes from Pollenia griseotomentosa, assembly GCA_963931875.1. Lineage (NCBI taxonomy): Eukaryota > Metazoa > Arthropoda > Insecta > Diptera > Polleniidae > Pollenia > Pollenia griseotomentosa. The sequence goes on from OZ007560.1 coordinate 159,342,795, forward strand.
ATACCCATTTTCGGGAACCATAGATCTTCCCGAGTCCAAGTTGTATAACCAAAATAACTGGCAAATTTCTTCTTTAACACGTCGGTATATAAATCTGTCAAATCGGTTAAGAAATAGCAGAGTTATGACCAAAATACTGAAATCCCAAAAATTACTCTTTTTATACCCTCCACCACAATCAGTTGTGAAGAGGGTATACTAAGTTTGTCATTCCGTGTGAAACTTTTTTATTATTCATCTCAGACCCCATAAAGTATATATATTCTGGCTGCTTGAGTAATTCTAAGTCGATTTAGCCATGTCCGTCTGTCTGTCCGTCTGTTGAAAACACGCTCACTTTCGAAAAACTCAAAAGAAATAAACAAACTAGGTGTCAAATTGCTTGTAGTTATCCTAAGCAGTTTGGGATTGAATTTCAGCAAAATCGGTTCAGTAGGACCAGAGCTATGAATCAAAATGTGGAACCACCACCTTCAAAAACTTGATAATTTTGTTACAAAAACTAACATAAATGATGCAAAAATGCACGGAATGACATAAGATTTTGCACAAGTCCGTTTTATTCGACTAGAAATTACACTGTAAAATTTCGCGAAGGTCGGTCCATAATTTACCCTAAGTCCCATATAAACACTACTCCCGGAAAACAGTTTAGTACGCCTAAAACCTTAAAAAATAATGCAATCATAACAAATTTTGGCTCGTCACAATTTTATAGGACTATAAATGATACTGTGAAATTTCGTGAAGATCGGTACATAATTTACCCTAGGCCCCATATATGCCCTACTCCCGGAAAACAGTTTAGTCTCCTAAAACCATAATTAATAACAAATCGTCACAGTTTAAGATAATAATAATAAAAAGACATCATACAGATATTACTCTTTAAACATTCGAACTGTCGGTGGAGGGTATCAAAGATTCGGCACAGCCGAATATAGCTCTCTAACTTGTTATAATTAAGTTTGTTTTTTATACCCTTCACCGAAAGTCCTATACCCTATAAAGTTCTGGGTATTCTGGGTCCTTATGAAAACCGAAGTTCAAATCCAGTTGTCCGTTTCTGTGTCAACTGTGTTGAGTTGTGAACTGTAAACTGATCATATTTACTTTTAATGATATTCATAAAACGTTCCTTCATGGTCCAGTTGTCTAGGGGGTTTGCTTAGGTTAGAAACTGTGAGTCCCTGGTTCGAATCTTGTTTTTTTCAAAAAGAAAATTTTTTTTTTAATTTTTTTATGTTCTGAAACGATTTAAAAAAATATTTACCAGTTTTAACTTTTTAAATTTAATTTATAATGAAGTTTTATGTATTGTATATATGTATGTTTATGTAGAAATTATTTAGGTTTTGTCTAGTTGCTCTGTATTCTGCTCGCACAATGGTGAAGGGTATATAAGATTCGGCACAGCCGAATATAGCACTCTTACTTGTTTTAAATCAAACTATTTTTTTTTGAGTGCAACATTTTTTAACATCACTACACTCATGTTAAGTGAGGCTGCAAATTTTCAATTCACCCTAAAAAGTTAAAAAGAAAAGCAAAGTGAAGAAATATAAATACGTACGCAGCAAATAGAAATGTTAACGAAAAAAAATAATTGCTGGAATTACAAAATATTTTGGAAAAAAATGGTCATATTTGACTATTTTTGCTGTAACTTTTGAATGAATAACGATTAATTAGTAAATTAAATTGTAAATTAGAGCAAACTATATGTGCTTTTTTTCAGTTTATTTTTCTTTATAAGCTAATAAGACCTAATGATGTTGATGTAAATAAAACAAATTTATTACATTTCACCTGACGTTTCGTCACTTTTTCGGTGACTTTTTCAAGGGTCGTCTATTTAAATAAAAATAATAAAAGGACAACATTAATACAAAATATTTTTCACAACAAGCAAAAACAACTTACAAAAAGTATATATTATTTTACATTAAAACATCGTCAGGTTTTTAATAAAATTTAATTGCACAAATACATTTAACAAAAACAGTAAAGCATAACTGAAACTTATTATCACAGAATTAATTATATTGCGGTTCTATAACAAGCGCTTATGTTGTCAACATCTTCATTGTGGTCCATTGTTTTCATTAGGTTTTGTTGCATTCTCAAGCTTTCTATCGTAAATCTCTTTCTCTCCCCTCGTTCAAAATCTAACACTCTCACTTGTTCTGTTTCGAAGGAGTGTGATTCTGAAATCATGTGTTGTGACCAGGGTTTAAAATGCTATCGCCATATTAGCAAAAGAAGCCAAATTTTGCCTTTTTCTTATTTAAAAAAAAATCAAAAATAAAAAGCCGACAAGTTCCACTGCTAAAAAAGCCCACACTTTTCAAAAGCAGCAGCAAAATAAACACACTGTTTTTGAAAAGTAACCTTTTAATGGACACTGGCTTTTTCCAACTATTGCTTTTTTAACAATAGCAAAAATTTCTTATTTGATGGAACTCAAAAAGCAACGGCATAAAGAATGAAACAAAAAGCTTCTGTCAAACAGCCGCCAAATCAAAAACCAATGCATGCTAATAGCCGCAAAATAGGAGATAAAAGCAGCAAAAATGGTTGCAATGGCACATGATTGCGAAAAAATACTCGACGACAAGTGATATTTTTCATGCACAACAAACACAAAAAGAATTTGTTTTTGTTTTCTATACAAAAAAAATCCAACAGACACTTTGCTGGTTGCCTTTATTAAAAATATTTTAGAAAAACAAAATACACACACACATATTTCGTGCTGTAGTCATGCAAACTGTCGAGCAACAACAACATTACTGATGAAAGGCAAAACTTTATTTTTCCTCCCCACCATGAAAAAACCACGTCGCTTGTACACTGATCAGTATTTTATCGTTGTAATCTGCCTTTTTGCAGAGCTAATAGCTCTGCTCAGACTGCTTTTAGCACACACTTCAGCTGCTTTTCATTTTATTGAATCGGCTTTTTGTTATTAGGTCTGTCTGCGTACACATATTTTGCATCATTTTGTGAAAAATGTTGCAAAATATTACAAAATGTTGTCTGTGTACTCCAAATCTCTTACAGCGAGAGAGTCAAAAAGAGAATTTTTTGACAGTTGGAAGTTAGAGAACTTACAAAATGTTACTGGAGAAATTTCCTCTTGCAAGATTTTGCAACTAGTTTGAACAGCTGTTTTTATTACGTGTGCCAAGATAGCGTCGAATTTGGAAATATAAAAACCGGGAAAACAAAATACCCAAATTATGGTCTTTTGCAGAATAACACAAAAAGTTAGCGTCGAATTTAGGAATTTAGGGGTATTTCCAAAAGTAAAAAAAAGTTAGCGTCGAATTTGGGAATTTAAAATGGGGAAGTAAAAATAACTAATATTTTTAATAAAAATACAAAAAATAGTTAGCACAAATAAAAAAAATACACATTTAGGAACAAAATAAGCAATGCGTGCAAAAAATCGTTCGGTTAGTTCCCGAGATATTTGGGTGCATCCAAAATGGTCAGTACAAAGCTTTACTGATTTATCCCTTGGAACACAAGCTTTTGCACGTTATAAAGGCTGAGTTCCAAAACGTCGGTTGCAAAGCAACTATCTTTTTTAAATGCATGCTACAATGCAACCGTGTAGGTTATTACAATTCTATTTGTCCCAATGTGCACCAAAAAAGTATTTAATGAGAACATAATACAAAAGCTGTGCATTATTAAACTTGAATATACATTATTGACTTGTGCTGAAAAGTATATTGATGTTTTGGAACTCAGCCAAACTGTATATATTCTGCAAAAAATCGAACCCAGAAATCTCGGGAACGGAACGAACGATTTTTTGCACGCATCGCTCATTTTGTTCCAAAAAGTTAATTTTTTTTAACTATTTTTTGTATTTTTGTTAAAAATATTAAATATTTATACTCCCTTTTAAATTCCTAAATTCGACGCTAACTTTTTGATTTCATTCGGTAAATCCCATTATTTGGGTATTTTTGTTTCCCGGTTTTTAAATTCCCAAAAGTCGGTATTTTGCTAAATTTTGCTTTGTCATTTCAATTGCCTACACACCGATCAGCTGTTTTCTTGCAAGATTTTACTGGATTCTGTCTGCGTACTTTTTGAGATATTTTCAGCCGACAGAGTAAAATTGGTCTTACTCTCCCAAAAAAATTTACTGAGTATTTGCTACTGGAAAAGTACGCAGACAGACCTATTACCAGCCAGTGAAGAATTTTTGTTCTTTGAATTTTAGATTTTTTTTTTTGTTTGTCTTTTTTAAATTGCTCTTCTTTTAGGAAAAAGTAAAAAAGCAAAAGGCGAAATATTTTTTTTTAGCTTTTGCTTTTTAGGTGGTTGTCCATTTTTGTCGCTGGCTGGTAAAAAAGCAATTGTCAAAAACTAAAAATATACAAAATAGGAATAGGTGCAAATGACTTGCCCTCTTCGTCTTTGTTTATTTAATTGTTCTTAAATTATAAATTATTCTAGCTTATAAACTACTTACGAGAATTTAGCTTTATCTAATAATATTACATGTTTGTGTGTACTTTAAATATTTTCCCACGTTGGAAACAAATGGGTTTCAAATAACATTTCAAAATTAAGCATGAGTGCATTTAGTGTGACATACGATATTTGGATGTCAGTCACTTAAAGTAATAAATTGATCATTACTAAAATAATGCAATCATGCTACACCTCCATTTTCATAAGAATTTTCATATAACAAAATGTTGTTCTATGGACATTCTTTTACAACAATTTGAGGTTTTTATTAGTAGTTTTAGATGTTTTATAAAATTTATTTTAATTGTTTTATTACAATATATTATTTTATTAACTTTTTTTTTTTTGTATTCTATTATTTATTTTATATGCCAGTATGATATAACTTAATTATATTTTTATGAACTATTTGTTCATTTTTTGTTTTATTATATGGGTTAATTCCAAACACAATGCTTTTTTTTCGTCTCAAGCTTTTTATTTCTTTCATGTAAAAGAAAATAAAAAAACAAAAACGGCAAGTAAGCTCTAAAATAATTAGCAACAAACAAAAGTAGTTGTTATTATTGTAAAACTTTCTGCTAAATTGTGCAAATGGTGCTTTAACTGTATATCATGCCTATTACATACAAATATACCTGTCTCCACACATGTTATTCATTAAGCAACATGGAAAAAGAGTTGAAAACAATAGAACAATAATAAAAAATTCAACTGTTTTTCAATGATTGTATTTATTTTTATTGCTTTTTCCTGGTTTTACCTGAAAAATGTTATCAATGTCATTTTGACGTTCTAATTTTACTTTGTCTCTGCGTTTTTCCCGTAATGTCACATTTTTTTTAATTAAGTCATAATCATTACTTGAGCTGTTTCGTTTGCTTTATGTGCATCGCTATTAAAAATTGCAAGAAGTGATAAATTGATTAAGATAAAAAATAAAATAATAAAATCAATTATTTGGTGTTTTCAAGTGAATTTATAATCGCACGATGGTAAGTACAGCTAAAAATTTCCGTACTGTCACACAGTTATTTAATAAAAAATCGTAAAAAATAAAATAAATAAAAATGTATATTAATATATTACGAAGTTTTGATAACTTTTTCTTGTTTTTATTTTCCGTGAAATAACTTTTTAGAAGAAAAAAAACAAAAAAAATATCACAAATTTCTTTACTGTCACTTTTAAGTTAAAAGGTTTTTTTTATTTTAAAAGCTTATTTCTCGAAAATTCTGATTGATTTCAATACTGTAGTTCTTTTGATGTAAAGATAATTTGTTATATTACTTTTTTCAATTTTTTATCAATTTTTTATGAAATATTCACAGATTCCGATGAATAGATTTGTTCATGAATTTTTTGTTAATATAATTGGATTACTTTTATTTTTTGTTTCGTTTTTATAAAAAAGAAAAAACAAACAGTAACCAAAAACAAAATAATGAATAAATGTTTAAGTTTTCGTTACACTTGAAATTTAAATTGGATTTTCTTTACTGTCACAAAAAATTCCGTACTGTCACTTTTTATTTTTTCAAGTTTCCAGCAAAATACAACAATTTCTTCCAAATTGTTTGAAGCAAATTTGTTACTTTAAATGTAAGCTGCACAAAAACAAATTTTTGGTAAAAAATTACTTTTTTTTAATTCTTGAATTATAAAAGGAAAAAAAAAGTAATTGGAATCTCTTCCAAAAATAACTTTTTGCTATTACTAACCCGTTTTTTTTAAGAAAAACATCCAAAGCTGGTAAATAATAAGTGAACGAATGCGATAGTAGGCTTTGTTCTAACATTTTTGCATTAATTTCTTAGTTTTGTAAATTTTTGTAAAAAGTGACATTCCGGAAAATATTTCACCAAAATGCAATAAAAAAGCAAAACAAATTTTTTTTAAAGAAACTAAAAGTCATTTCGCAATCTGCACAAATCTTAATGCAAGTAAACAATTTCAGAGAATGAATTCCTCAACCTTAAAAAAAAAAAAAAAAAAATGCTCATGTACACTACTTTTGGAATTAACCCATATACTATGGTTGTATTATTTCTTATATCTATTTTCTTAATTTTATATGGTCCCTTATATTGATTATCTAATTTATGTCCTGCTTCATGTTTTAGTAAAACTAAATCTCCTATTTTAAGATTATGGTCTATTATTAATTATGTTTTTGCTTATTTTTATTTCTGTCTAATAATATTTAGGCCCTTTAATTTGCTACTTCTAACCTAACCTAAATAGTCATAGTCATCTATATTATATAGTGGAGAAATTCTATCTACTTTATCAAATTGTTGAAATTTATTTGGAAGTTTTGAAAACCTAATTCATATGGACAGTAATTATGCACTGTTGAAGGTGTAGTGTTAAAACAGTATGTGAAGTATTTTAACCATTCATCCCAGTCTGTTTTGTCCACTGAAATATAAGAACGTACATATTCATTAAAAGTCCTATGACTTCTTTCTATTGTTCCTAATGTTTGATGATGGTAAGCTGTTGAAGTTAGTTTTTCAATTTTTAATAAATCACAAATTTCCGATAGGATAGAATTTTTATATTCTGTTCCCATGTCCGAAATGAACGTCTTCATCGGACCATAGGTAAGTATAAAATTAGCAAATATAGCCTTAGCTATTGTTTTAGCGCTTTTGTCTGGTATTGGTATAGTTACTAAGAACTTAGTTAAATCACATATTATCGTGATTGCATATTCATTTCCGTAAATTGATTTGGGAAATGAACCTATTGTATCTACATACACCGTGTCAAATGGTTTGTTTGGTGTTTCTGGTCATTGGACTATTCAAATGTTTAGTTGTCTTTGTTGTTTGACATTTATGACATGATTTTACATATATTATTATGTCTCTCAACATATTTTTCCATATGTCTCTCAACATATTTTTCCAGTAGCAAGATCTTTTAATTTTCTGTATTGTTCTATATGTTCCACAATGTCCACCTTCTATAGGATCATCGTGATATTTCAGCATTATATCGAGAATTGTCTTGGCATTCTTACTATCAAATTGGGTCACTTCATTTAGTAGCGCTACTTTAATTTTATTCAATAATTTATTGCCCATATTTTGAATTCATTTATAGAGATAAATTCAAAAATTTTCTCACTAGGTGCCACTTGTAATTTATAAACATTATGTTTACCGGTCACATTTTCGAGCCTTGAGAAAAATTGTCCTAAGTCAAAGTTCTCGTTAGTAAACAAATCTTTAATTTGTATATATGTTACTATAGATTTTCCTCGTTTGATATAACATCTCCCGGGGGAAATCTTTAGTTTATAGTATTTTCTGACGTCAGAGTTTGTTAAAGGTACATACAGTGCTGCCAAAAGTAGGGGAAAATTCCTACATGTAGATATTTTTGTTACTTAAATAGAAGCGTAGGGAAAATCGGACAGATTTTTCATAATATCCAAAATGTAGGAATTTTTCGTCATATCGTATTTTTATAAAATAAATGCTGAAAAACCGTTTTTTAATGATATTTTATTGTCCAAATCGGTTGAAAAAAATTTTTTCCCTAAAATAAATATGTATGTAGCTTCAAAATATAGTTCCAGAATTGTTTGTGGTTTAAACAATTGGCGACACTAATATGTATGTATGTAGTATATGTTTTTTCTTAGTTATCATTCAAAAGGTGGGTAAAGTTCGTTTGTAAAGTTTGGGTAAAGTTCGGTAATATGAGAGTAAACAAATATTTATCTCAATAATAGACAAAAATGTACAAAAGTATGGGAACAAGAAAACCCAAATTTTTGATCCAAAAGAAAACGTTAATATGAAATATGACTAAATAAATGACACATTAACGTGCATAAAATTAAAATTCAAGCATTTACTTACATATTTAAACATTTTCTATTGTTTATTTTAAATATATTTCTTATATTAATTATTTTGGTTAACTTGCTTGCAGGTTTTTATTAATTTTTGACACAGCTGATTTTTAACAATTTTATAAATTTGCTAAAAAAAAAAAAGTACGGGCTACTTCGTGCAAGAAGAAGAATATTTTTCTCTTATAAGCTCTACCTTACCAAACTTTGAGTACGGGAAAAGTTTTCGGTAAGATTGGGATCCCGCGGGCTCCCAACGTTGAGTACGGGATCATACCTAATGTTGAAATTTAATGAATTTAATTAATAGTATGTACATACTACATGTGTATTATTTTTAGTTTTGTACTTATTTTATGTCAAAGCTTTTATATACATGGGTTATTCCATGTCAAAACGACCAAGAGTGGGACCCGACCCCTTTCGATTTTAATGAAATTTGGTTAGAAGGTTCCTTTTATCCAATAAGGAACATATATGAACGAAAAAAAATTTTAAAAATTTGTTTTTCAAAAGTTATGTCATATTAAAATTGTTATAATTTTGCCGAATTAGCTGAAGGTGTTGAGATTATTTTCGAAATTCCGCAATAAAAAATAAAGTGGGGTTGGTTGACCCATCTAGGAGCATCCTACGAGCTGCAGGGGCCAAATTAAAGAATTTTATTAAACCGCCTTATTTGTATGGTACAGCGCAATTTCGGTTTTTATACCCTTCACCACAGGTGGGGAATAGGGTATATATAAGTTTGTCATACCGTTTATAATTTCTATAATATTGATGTTAGACCCTATAAAGTATATGTATTCTGGGTCCTTATGAGGAGCTAAGTTGATTAACCGATGTCAGCCTGTCCGTCTGTCTGTTGAAATGGATTTTCCGAAGACCCCATATATGATGGGGGCCAGGTTATTATACATTTATGTCACATATGGTCCGGAATTGTTTGCTATCGGTCCAAAAATGGCTGAGATATGAGTAAAAAACCACGACTGCCTCAAATTTTTTCCTTTAAAGGTCCAATTAGACGTGACATTACACCAACACTGTATTACCAAAGTGACATAAACATACCATACAAACCAATTCAATTTTGGTTTCTACGGTCATACAGTGGCTATGGTAATACAGTATTGGTAATGTGGTTTTTTTGTTGTTTTTTTATACACTTCACTACAAGTGGTGGATTTTATTTGTAATGTGTTTAATTTTACGCATACACATTAATGCATGTATATGATATTCCGCTCAAATAAAGAAACAAACTCATAGACTCAATATAAACAAACAAATTCAATTTTGGTTTCTACGGTCATACAGTGGCCATGGTAATACAGTGTTGGTAATGTGGTTTTTTTGTTGTTTTTTTTATACATTTCACTACAAGTGGTGGATTTTATTTTTAATGTGCTTAATTTTACTCATAGACTCAATATATTTTAAATTAACGCTTCTTCAGTAAAAGCATTCGTAGCCGAGTTGTTAAACGAATTTCAAACATCAACTTTGGCAAAAGAGGAAACGAGCTTAGGTACATATATAAATTTTTTGTTTTTTTATATTCTTCGGCATGGCGAAATGAATAGTTGGCGTGGCTCAATTAATATTTATTTATACCTATCTAAAGAACGTGATTTATGTATATAACTTTTTGTTCTTATCTCATCATGGTGAAGGGTATATAAGATTCGGCATAGCCGAATATAGCACTCTTACTTGTTTTTTTTTTTGTAATTTCAATAAAATAAACCGATTTTGAGTTACGCGAATATTTGCTGTGCAATCTCCTTCCTTTTAGAAATAACGGTATATCTCGAAAACAAGAGCTAACCTAAATATACGGTTAGCACCAATGGATTCAGCGTGTCCCAATTAGCACAGTGCACTTATTCCTTAAAAGTACAATATTTAAATTCTATTTTAAGATTTTTTTTAAAAGTTGCGAAAGAAAAAAAATCATATATTAAAAAAGAAAAAAAAAACACCTCCTTCAAAGCTTCAGGATTTTTAAAGAACAGTTTGAGGTATTATATAAAAAAAATCAGCCAAATAAAAAAATAGGTTTTTGACTTAGTCCGTTTTTAAAATTTAATATTTTGCAGATACAGTAGAATCCCGATAATTCGTAATCGCAAGGTACCGGCCATTTCTTACGAATTATAGGGGTTATCGATTTAGTTGGGTTTCGATTTAACGGGGTTAAAACATAAACATAAAACATAAAAAAACAATTGTTAAGTATAATATATATAAAAATTATTCATGTAACAAACTGATCTTAAGAAAATAAACACACACACACAAGAAAAAGCAAAAACTCACGAAAAAAAAAAAAAAATAGCGGCAAACAAAAAATCATTCTTTCCATGTTTCTGTTGTTTTTGTTACGAATTATAAGTGGTAGTTAGAGAACAATTACGATTTATAAGAGGTAAAGAAGATTTTATTTGAAAAAAAATTACGAATTAGCGAGGGGACCAAAATGTATGGAAATTTTACGAATTAACGAGATTTGTTCAAGAACCGACAGATTATTAAGAATTATCGGGAATTATGGTTCGTAGCCCCAACCATTCTCTTAAAATTGACATTAAAATCATCTTCGTATGTAAAGTAGTTTTCGAGATATTGAAGAAATAATCTCAACACCTTCAGCTAATTCGGCGAAATTATGACATTTTGAATATGACATAACGTTCATATATGTTCCTTATAGGATAAAAGGAACCTTCTCACCAAATTTCATTAAAATCGAAAGGAGTCGGGTCCCACTCTTGGTTGATTTGACATGGCTTTACCCACATATAATCTATTTAAAAACAAAAAATGTTTCTTTTTCTATTTTAATCATAATAATGCTTTTTTTTTATTAGCATGTGTAGGTATTTTTTCGAAAAATCCACTGGCAACACTGGGTACATATATACTGGGCTTATCTTTATTAGTATTATTTTTATGCTGTTTATTAGAACTACTGATTTTTTCTCCTTTATTGGCCATCAATCGAGTCGTGACCCTTAATACTGAAGAATCTTTTTGATTCATGTCTTTGAAATCATTTATAGTTATACGCGATAGCGCGTCGGCAACGTAATTATCTTTTCCCCTAAGATATTCCACTGTAAAATCAAACTCCTCCAAGTCTAGTCTCATCCTCGTTAATTTTGAGCTTGGATTTTTCATTGAAAATAAATAAGAAAGTGGTCTGTGATCACTGCGAACCAAAAACTTTTTTCCATAAATGTATGGTTTGAAATGCGTTATGGCAGTTAGTTGTTGTTCAATGGTTGACTTATTGCTCTCGCTCTTGGTAAACGTTTTTGATGCATATGCAACTGGTAAATATTTTCCTTCATGTTCTTGTGTTAGAACTGCGCCGCAGGCATATTTGCTTGCATCTGTTATTATACAAAATTCCTTTGCGAAGTCTGGGTATTGTAGCAGTGTTGGGCTCCTTAATGCTTTCTTTAAATGTTTAAACGCGATATCACAATCATTACTCCATTCGAAGGGTACACCTTTTTTGGACAATCTTGTTATATGCCTCGAGTGTTCTGAGAAGTTTGAAATAAACCTTCGATAATAATTACAAACAGCTACAAATCTTTTAGCACTATGAGCATCTTTTGGTGCTGGATAATTTTCAATTATCGAATATTTACTATCATCTGGGAGTATTCCTTTGTTAGTACACTTATGTCCATGGTAAGTTACTTCCTTCATAAAGAATGAGCATTTTTCGGGGTGTAATTTAAGATTGTGCTTCCTGCATAATTCGAAAACATTTTTTAAATTGGAAAGCGTGTGCTTTTATGAGCAACCTAACACAACCAAGTCATCCATATAAAGGAATGCCTGGTCTGGTCGCAAACCACTTAAAGCGAGTGTCATCATTCTTTGAAAAGAATTAGGGGCTATTTTTAAACCATAGGGCAATCTAGTAAACCTATTAGATCCATTTGTTGTTGAAAATTAAGTCAGATCTCTAGAGTTTATCTCCAATCCAATTTCATTAAATCCAGACATCAGATCCAGACATGAAAAATACTTTGCTCTGCCGAGTTGGTCTAGAATGTCATCTTTTCTGGGTAATGGAAATTTGTCTCCATTAATTTCTTAATTAGCTGTCTATAATCTACTACTAGTCTCCATCTTTTTGTCCCTGAATTTGGAAGTGACTTTTTGGTACCAACAGAATTGGGCTGTTGTACACAGAATTTGATGGTTCAACTATTTTATCGTCCATTAGGTTTTTAGCCTGCCTATCTATTTCCTCTATGCGTGCATGTAGTATGCGGTAGTTCTTGATGTACACCGGTTGTAAATCCGTTACTCTCAATTTTCGTTCATAAAAATTGTTAGTTGTGATTGTTTCTGATTCTAAACCGAAAATATCGTTGTATGATTGTTCGGAAAAATTTTCCTGCAAAATTATTAATATTTCTGATTTTCTGTGTAGATTTTTAGTTGGCTTTCTTTCTATTATATCATATTCGAAAAGGTTTTCTGTTTTTATTTTACTTTTATTAACTATTGTTATAGTGTTATTTGTATTTAGAATACGAAAAAATGCTTTATTAGCTTTTACCAATGTGTGTTAAAAATCAATTAAACTCGATTTTTCGATCACCGGTCTGTCGGCTTTAACAGTTCATTTATTACTACTTTTTACTTTTTTAAATTCATTATTATTATACATACTTAGGCTAGGAATTTTATTACAGTTATATTATGTACAAAGTTATTATATAAAGAAATATTCCAAAGAAGAATATGAGACAAAATAGAATAGCAACTGAGTTTATCATTTTTTAAATATGTACAGGAATTCAACAGGGTTATTGAAAAGTTAAGAATAATTTTCTACATCCTCCGCCCCGGCAGCTGATATCTCTAAGGGGTACAGGAGTTGGATAGGCCTTTTCAGTATTTGCTGGTTCTGAAGTCGTACATCACATGCTCGGATTCGGCCATCTCTACCTTGGTACGTTTGATGAATCACTGCTAGTCGCCATAATAACCTCGGTTTATTATCCTCATGCAGTAGGACGACGTCCCCCACTTTAACACTCTTGGATAAATTGGTTTTGTTGTGATGTATAGATCTAAGCTGACACAAATATTCAGTACGCCAACGCTTCATATAACTTTTTATTAATGACTGTCGTAAAGACCACGATTTTGCTATTGCTGACTTGTCATGTTTAGTATCTGGGGAAGATAAGATACATTTACAATTAGTTAAAAAATTTGATGGAGACAAAGGCTCCAAATCGTTATGGTCGCTGGTAACATAAGTTATTGGTCTAGCATTTACGACGCTTTCGACTTCCGCTAACAGAGTTGTCAGATCGTCTATCGATAATTTTGCTTTTCCAATAGCCGCTTTTAAACAATTCTTAACGCTTCTTACTAGACGCTCCCAAAATCCGCCCCACCACGCCGCTCGTTCTGGTATAAATTTCCATGAAATATTCTGATCGGCTGCCATATTTTGAACATCGCTAGACTTTAATAACTCTTCAAGTTTTCTAAGCTCTAAATCAACTCGCTTAAATGTTTTTGCGTTATCTGATATAATTGTTGCTGGTACACCTCTTCTCGCAACAAATTTACGTAAAGCGTTTATGCAACTTTTTGTAGTCATATCACCGACCAACTCTAAATGAACAGCTCTTATAGCTGCACATGTAAATAGCATAATATAAACCTTCCGTTCACTATCTTCACACGTCACATAGAGAGGGCCGGCAAAGTCGACACCTGTGGTTTCGAAGGGACGACTGGCTACTACTCTTTTTGCCGGCAGTACTGTCCAAGGTTCCATGGCGCTTTTCCCATGGAAGCGTAGACACACAACACAACGTTGGATAATTCTCTTGATTAGCTGTCTTGCCTGTATAATCCAATACTTACTACGGATATGCGCTAATACTGCAGAAATTCCACTATGATGGGTTTTTCGGTGAGCGTCTAGTATTATAAGTTGACTTAGATGAGAGTTTTTTGGCAGAATTATTGGATTTCGTATGCCGCTGCAAAATTCTTCCTTGGGTAGTCTGCAATTTGCCTTGAGTGCACCATCCAAAATACTGGGATTTAACGATGATAATTTAGAATCAGACGATAGTTTCTTATTGTTCTCCAATGCTTTCATTTCTTTGCTGTAGTGTCGCTTCTGTTCAGTTTTTATTAAATATGATAAAGCTTCTCTCAATTCGATTGCTGTAGGTTCTTCAAAATTGTTTCGTATATTGAATTTTTTATTAGTTTTTGATGCACATTTAATTCTTTGTATAAACCGAAACATGTACGCTGTAGATCTTAAAAGTCTATTTAAATTACTAAATCGCTCAATTTCAACAACAGGAGCAATTTTTTCGACGGTTGTCTCTGGCACTGTTGCTAATAAGTTTGTTGAAATTTCAGTTAAGATTTTTTCAGGCCAGTATGACTCGTTCTCTAACAACCATGCGGGTCCAAACTTCCATAATTGCGATTTATACAATTCATTAGCCTTATTTCCCCTTGTAAGTAAGTCTGCAGGATTACTTTTACCATCACAATGTCTCCAGTCGTAAATATTTGTAAAATTATTTATTTCACTCACCCTCGCTCTTACATATGGTTTACATTGGTTGCCTTGACCGTTTATCCAACTTAATGTTATTGTAGAGTCCGTCCATAGAGTAGTAGAATGTATTTTAAAATCCAAGGCTTTGACTAAAAATTCTTTTAGTCTCGCTGCTATCAACGCTGCCGTCAATTCCAATTTTGGGAGAGTAATTTCTTTATTTTCGTGTTTTATCGGACTTACTCTATTTTTTGAACATATTAAATTTGTAGTTACCTCTCCATTTTCTGCGGTTTGACGAACGTATGCTACGGCACCAAAAGCTTTTGGGCTAGCATCAGCAAAAATGTGAAGCTCTTTTATTGATTTGCCTGACAGTGAGAGGCATCTCGTTATATTAAATTTTCTTAAATCCTTCAATTCATCTTGCCATGTTTGAAAATTATTAAGTATTTCTCCGCTTAGCATTGTATCCCATTTTGCATTTTCCTTCCATATGGATTGTAAAATTAATTTTATTCTCACAGTAAATGGCCCTAAGAAACCCATGGGGTCGTATATTTTTGCCATTGCCTTCATCACATTTCGTTTTGTTGGTCTTAAACTTTGCAAATAACACAAATTGTTTGTCACATCGACGCTAATAGAATCGCTCGCTATGCACCAATTTATTCCCAAAACTTTTTGTTCTACGATTTCTATGCTTTCATCAAATACGCTCGTTACTTCTGCATCGTTTGTGTTCCATTTCCTTAGATTAAAATTAGCATCTTTCATTATTTCTTTTGCCGCATAGAATGCACGTTTGGCCTCTTCGCAGCTATCAACGCTCATTATTAAGTCATCCACGTAAAATGACTGCTGTAGTTTACTGCAGATTAAACCAAATTTTTGTTTATATTTTTCAATATGGGTTTGTATTGTCGCTGACAACAGAAATGGGCTGGATGTTGCACCAAATGTTACTCTTGTCATCCGAAATTCAACTATATTGGGCAGCCTTTTGTTTATTTTCGGTGGAGTTTCATACCACAAAAATCGATGTGAGTCACGATCCTTCTCGGCTATAAATATTTGCAAAAATGCCTTTTCTATATCTGCTATCATTGCTATTTTATTAGACCGAAATCTCAAAAGCATAGTTAACAAATCTGCAACCAAATTATCAACTGGGCTTAGATGGTTATTTAAAGATGTAAATCCCATTTCGCTGGACGATGCATCGAAAACTATACGCAATTTAGAAGTTGTTTTATCCTCCCGATACACTGGTTTATGTGGCATATAATAGATCGGTGTATTATTCTTATGTTCGCTTATACTTTCTGCTATTCCGCTTTTAACTAAATCTCGTATTTCATTGTCGTATTCTATTAGTTTTTCTTCACTTTTTACTAGTTTGTTTGTTAAATTATATAAGCGTTTTTCAGCTACTCTTCTATTGTCATTTAAATGTTCATCAATATTTTTCCACGGCAAATTTACTACGTAACGACCGTTTATGAATTTTATTCCGCGTATAGTTTTCTCATATAAATCTTCATCGCGACCCGTATTTTGTTTTATACCGATCGATTCTAAATTCCAAAATGTTGTTATGTCGAATTATTCACCTTTATTCTTTATTTCTTCGGTTTCGGTGACGTTTAACACATATTGATTCTCATTAGCTTTTGTATAACCTTGAATGGTCCAACCAAAAAATGTTTTTACAGCCATTAACGTCTCACTAATTTTCTCTCTGTTGTTTTTATTAAACTTCCAATAATTATCTTGACCAATAAGTAAATTAATGCCACTCACAGCTTTTTTATTAATAATTGAGTTATCCGCGAGTTCTAACCTAATATGATCAGACAAGTTGTTCAAGGTCTTTGGACACGGAAGACTATCCGCACAAATAGATGGCACTACAATTGCGGTTATTATTATTATGTTTTCATTATATTGACTGCGCAACGCTATTTCCACTTTTTGATATTCGCTTACATTCTTATTTTCTTTATTCCCGAAAGCCACTATATTTAGTTTAATTACTCCACTGGGTTTTAGTTTTAATTTATTCTTTAATTTTTCGGTTACATATGTACGCTGACTACCATTGTCCATTATTATTCTTGAAAATACCTGCTCGTTATCGTCAACATTACTTATTATTGCCTTCGCTGTTTGTAGAAATATCTCCTCTTCATTATCTTCGCTCACAGTTAGTGTTGTGGCTGCTGCGCTGCTGGCTCCATTGGATTCTTCAGTCGACGCCGCTACTTTTGTTGTTGATATTCTATTTTCACTCTTTTGTGGTATATCACTCCGCTTATTTTCTCTTTGTTCACGCTCACACATTGATGTTACATGTCTGCCGCTACACTCCCCGCACTTGATGTTTGTAGTTCTGCAAAACTTGGAGTTATGATTTTTGTTGGTACATCGGTAACATCTCCCCTCTTTTTTTAATATTGCTTTCTTATAGTCTATGCTAAAATTACTTTTACATGTTGTTGTTGAGTGATTATTTTTTCTGCAGAACGCACAATACTGACTTATGTTAGTATTTACATGCAAAGTAGCTGCAGTATGATTTTTTGGTTTTGATTCTCTTTTTTCAAATGTTCGTTTGTCACCTTCGGATAATTGAGCCATTTCCATCGCTTCGAGTTCGCTTTTAATAAAGTTCAGTAAAAAACTCAACTGCTCCCCCTCTTGGCCATTACCTTTTAGATTTTCAATTGCAGTATCGACACTGGAATTTAATATTACACTCGTATTACCTCTAGACACTCTTCTATGGAATTCTATACGCATTGTTGTTGGTATGCTTTTTAATAAAATTGATTTCACCATTATGTCGTATTGTGATGAAGAAATCTGAAAAGAAGATAAAGTCCTCATGGTGGAAATCACTTCGTTATAAAGTTGACGTAGACTGCGAGTATCAGTGGGTGAATGTACTGGTTTTATACACATTAGCTTTTGAACAAATTTGTCCACTATCTTGTCTGTATGGCCATATTCCTCCAGCAACAAGTCAATAGCTTCTTTGTAACATTTTTCTGTGGGGGTAAAGCCTGCAATGGTTGCCTCGGCTCTTCCTGTCAATGACTCGCTAAGAAAATTGAATTTTGCTGCTACTGACAATTGTTTATTTTCATGAACAGCCCTCTTGAATAATTCCCAAAAAGGCAACCAATTTTCAAAATTGCCATCAAACTTTTTAAGTTGGAATGGCTTCAATTTTACCCCGCTACAACTATTGTCTTCCTGCTGACCGATTGTTATATTCCGCTCTTCTGCGCCGCTTATCGTTGTTTCGCTAGATTGTTTAAAATGAATTCGCATAATATGTTCAAGTTGCGCTATGATCGTAATGGCTCTATCGTCATATTCAATGACCGCTTCACATTCTTTCGCTAAGTCGTCGGGTTTTATTAGAGACTTTATAGCCTCATCTGCCTTTCTTAAATTGGCGTGAGCATTACGTAATCTCTGAAGATAAATAACGATTTGAGACTCCACGCTGTTCGGGTCGCTTAATTCACGGAAATCTATCCCTTCAAACGGTTTTAAATAATCCGTAATCGTGTTACATAGTTTTGTAACTTGTGTACGGCACGTAGCACGATATACCGACTCCATTTATTAATATTTCGGATAATTTTACAATTTGATAAAGTTTTCAATAGTAATACTACACAATCAATAGCCGGCTTTCCCGGGTTTCGGCACCATGTTAAAAATCAATTAAACTCGATTTTTCGATCACCGGTCTGTCGGCTTTAACAGTTCATTTATTACTACTTTTTACTTTTTTAAATTCATTATTATTATACATACTTAGGCTAGGAATTTTATTACAGTTATATTATGTACAAAGTTATTATATAAAGAAATATTCCAAAGAAGAATATGAGACAAAATAGAATAGCAACTGAGTTTATCATTTTTTAAATATGTACAGGAATTCAACAGGGTTATTGAAAAGTTAAGAATAATTTTCTACAATGTGTTTGTAATGAAAACACCTGGTTCTAGTTCTTGATTTGGAATTAGTATTTCATTATCGCAGTTAATAAAATTAACTTGCCGTTTTACTTCAGATCTTGGTGGTAAAATAATGTCACCGCAGTAATCGGTATTTCTATTGATTGTGGCATATTAAAGGGGCGTAGAATAAGGTAATTTTGTAATTGTATTTTTTTTAATGAAATCCATTCCAATGATTCCGGCACAGGGTATTGGAAAATCATTTTGTACTACTTGGAAGTTATGAGGTATCAAGAAATTTTTAAATTTTAAATCGAAAAATGTAGTACCTATTGATTTAATTTTACCTTGTCCTATTCCAGTCAATGTGGTTGTTTTGTTAGTATTTATTTGGTTTAGTTTGAAATGTGTTTTTTTATTAGTGAAATGTCAGCTCCTGTGTCTATTAGTAGTGTTACTGTGGTGTTAGTTTTATCTATTTGAATAGTAATGAAGAAACAAAAACTGAGGTTCAGATTATATACATTATTATTTACTGAGTTTCTCTTAGGGGATGATTCGAGTTTTCCGAATCATTTTCATTTGAGTCTGTTGCTCTGACGTGGTTTCTAGTTCTACGATTGTTATTGTACCTTTATTGGCTTCTGTTGTTATTCCTAATAGTATTATTACTATTGTTGGTGTTATTATTGTCGTTATTATAATTTCCTCGGAAATTGTTGTTTGGTTTCTGTCCAAAATATAATATGGCATTTTGTTGCCCAGTTGCTGTCTGTGCAACTATTTATGAATTTACCAACAGCTTCATTCATACTGTTAAATTATCCTGCCTCCATGATAAGTTTTACTTTATCAAGGGTGCAGTTTTTAGTAAGTGCTTTTACAGCAACTTGCGTCGAGTATTTGGTTGCTAATTGGCATGGAAAACCATCTGAGATATATGCATTTTCTAAGGATTTCGCTAGGTTTTTTATTTCGTTACAATAAGCGTTTGGTGTTTTATTGAATTGTTTTGTACTTATTATTTTTGCAGAAAGAACTTCAACAGATTCGCCCTTCACGCTAACTTTGAGTTTGGTTATTATATCTGATATGTTTGATTCATTATTCATTAAATTTCTAGCCGTTGCTTTTAATTTGGTTTTTACTAAGGATACTGCAGCTAACTCATGTTAACCCTTTATTGTATCAACTAAATTTAATGAATCGATAAAGGATATCAGATTTTCAGGCTTCCCATCGAAGTCTGTAATCAGCTTGGAAGCTGTATTGATAAATTCAACGATTGTTTGGCTCATTGTGTCTGTTGTCGATGGTATAGTGAATTTGTAAGGTTCACTTTCGTGTATTGAATTAGGTAAATCTATTGTTATAGCTTTTTTGCTGCTATTTTTGTAATTTTATTTTTTAAATCTAAAAAAAAAATGCATTTGCTGCAGCTTGTATTTTCGTATTTTCTCAAGATTTTTAAAAAGGTTATTAAAATGAAGTCTTATTGTTTCTTCTCTGATAGGGGTATCAACATTTAGGCATTGGTATACACTAGACTGGCCCACGCTTGTATAGGAAAGTAAAAGTATAGTCCAATACTTTCTCCACAAGCTTGATTTTGTTTCTTTTACTAAAATAAATGTGTATACCAAAAATTGGCTCAATGGGACAATATTTAGAGGTCGCGATGAATGGCGACTTATTTATATGTTTCACATTTGATATTACATGCATTTACTACTGGCTTATCATTATTGAACTTGCTTATGTATTGGAGATACTTTTCCACACTTTTCTTTGATCTTTACGAAGGCGATCTATTGCATAAAAATATATATGTCTCAAAATCAATTTGATCTGAGGAAAAGAAAGCAGTTACCGAAATAAGTTTCTTTATAAGTCTTATATATGGCCGATACTGGAATGAAGCTCCTTTAGCAATAAATGCTCCTCTTAACGATAAACAACTCGAAAACCATCCCAATGAAAAAATTGTTAAAGCTGCTGTTAAAGCATTCCGTCGACATCTATGGTATTTTTCTGAATATTTAATCGGGATAACCTTTATCGATTCCAGAGTTATTTCTTTCAAAGGTTCCTACAGAGTTTTTATTTCGATGAAAATAATGCTAGCCCTTTAAAAGTTGTAAATGACTGTGCAGAATGAGGTGTTGCTTTGGTGACCCGATTTAACAGTTTAAGTACGAAAAATGAGGAGCAAAAACAATATTTGCTTAGAATAGTTGATCACCATAGAAAAAAATTTCACGGGGTTTCTAAAGCTAATACTGCAAAAATGGCTTTCGATAAATTAAAAAAATAATAAAATTTGTGTTAATAATTAGTATTGTGGTTATTTTGTTGAACTATTTATGGTTTTTAATCCAAATTTTTAATATTTTTAATTAGGCTTAAGTTCATTAAATTATTTTTATGAAGAAAGGAATTTTACAACATGAAAATTAATTAAAATTGTTATTATAATCTTTCTTATTGATAATCTTTCATTCTTGACAGTGGCCGGGATTCGAACCGCGGCCGTCAGGTTACCATGACATGTTTCGATCGCAACCATATCACCATATCACCGAAAAATCATTAAACTATCGCAACCTCTAAATATTGACGGATTGTGCTCAAATTTGGACTTAACATTTTTAAGCACTATTCGAATAGGATCAGCGTTGTGGAGTGCGAATATTCGATACTTTTGTATTTTGGGCCACCCTAGTATACACGTTCGAATTCTTCCTTAATTAGTCTGGCTTTGTTTACTATTTAGTTCCATTCCATTAAAATCCTCTATTTTGGTTATTATTATATATTTATACTTTCTCTGATTTTTTTTTCTTTTCTATACTTTATCTAAGTCATTTGCTCGACTAACATATTTTCTCTTAAGGGATTTCTTATGAAGTAGGTAAAATTTTAAAAGTAAGTCTACTGTACTAATAATTATAGCTATAAGGAAAAGTGTCCACAACGAATCAATTTGTGCGGTATGATCTATAATTCCACGTTATTCACTACATTTGCGTTCGGTTTTTCTATCTTAGAGTTTGGTTTCCCCATTGTAAAAATGTTTTTTTTTTCGCCAATTTTTATAATTTTAATAAGTTCCTACCCCTGATTTTTTATATCGTACTCTTCTGGCTATTTTTGTTTCTTGTTTTTTTTTTTGCTTCCTTTTCTACCTTATTGAGCGTATTGTTTCCTCTTCTATTCTAGGTGCTGAAGCTAAATCTTCTTCTGTAGGTTCTCCTATCATTCCATGATGAAGTCATTATTTTAATTTCAATTTATATCAAAGGGCCAATTTACAATTATGAATGTATATAAGATTATAACATTGTATTATTTTTATTTCTTGTTGTTTATTTCTAAGTTGTCATCACTTGAGACATATAAATAATTTTATTATTATTATTATATATTTTTGTGAAAAAAAATGTTGTCCTCGGCGCACTCGGAGCAAACGAGGTTGCAAAAATCAAAATTTTCATGAGCGCCGACAAAGTTTTGAATAAACCCATGTTATAGGAAACTTTTCAACGATTTCAAATCTGCCACTCTTAATAATATCATTTTTAGTTTAGAAGATATAGCCGTTCAAAGTTGACCGACTTTCGGTTTTCAAAAAAACACACAATTTTTAGTAAATTTGTTGCGATTTCAGGTGTAATATCACGAAAAATAGGTAACGAATCGCCTTATTTTTTGTTTGTATTGATTGATGTATTTATTAAATGTATAATGATAAAAAAAAAATTAACTGTTTGCTTTGTGTTTCTCCTGGTAAATCACTATTTAAAAACTATCCGTTTTTTCACTATTTTTCAACTTTGACGGAAAATAAAAAAAATCTATATTTTTCTATATTTGCCATATTTGCAAAACCTGTTCATTGATTATTTCTTTACATAATTCAAAAATTTTATCTGCCCGTACGTGCCCGTTTGGCTTCTAGAGGTAAAAAAGGTTAAAAAGACATGGTTCCAGAAATTGTATGGCGTCCATCCCTTATATGTTTTGACTGACAGTAGTTTGATCTAATAGTTTGAAAAAAACTACTCATTGAATTTAGCAGGTACGTACAATACTTTGGCGTACAAATGGTCAAGAACAATATTGACTTATGGTCCCTACAGGTAGGCACAAATCTTATTTGGACACGTGCATAATATCAAAATTGCCTAAATCCATATGTATGCAGGGAACAGGTAAATTTTTCAGCATGGTAGCATAAGCCTATATATTGCAAATGGTCAAGAACAATATTGACTTATGGTCCCTACAGGTAGGCACAAATCTTATTTGGACACGTGCATAATATCAAAATGCATTATTCAGCCTAAATCCATATGTATGCAGGGAACAGGTAAGTTTTTAGGCATGTAGCATAAGCCTATATATTGCAAAATAAGCATAATGCCTGGATAAGTCTACGACTGAAAGTTGGCGCAACAATTACTGAAACCATTAAACAATTTAAGTACTGAAAACATGGCGTTGAACAATTTTAAATTATTTGAACTGTTTAGAAAGTCAACCACACCAAATTTTTTCACGGAAGCTGCTTAAGAAGAACTTGATAGCTTATACGGAAATATTGAGAGAAGCGAAATTATAAAAAATAATTTTTATCTGATATTTGCAAATATTAAGGCAAAATGGGTGAAATCTAATCGAACCATTCAGAACTTCAACTCCAAATACGAGGACTGGCTTAATGAAGACACCATCCTGGATATATTGGCAGTAAATAAACCCACCACATCAACCAGAGGAGCAAAAGGAAGGCCAAAAAAAATTATTGAGGAGTGTCAATTTTCACAAGGAAGAGGAAACTTGCCGATGCCACCAATGACTTGACCACGAAGCAATTATCGGACGCGCTGTCTATTAAATTTACAAAGGATAGTGAAAGAGTTAGGTCGCAGATAACCAAATCTGTTGCTGATGCAAGCCCACTGCGACTACAAAGGATTAAGGAAAGCATTCCCACGCCCACAAACGCTCCACTTGTTTCTTCCCTGCGGCATGTGAAGTCACAAATAGAGTTAGAAAATAATTATAGTTTAGAAATGGTTAGTCTTTTAGATATACCTTCTCTTACGAACTGTGATGAATATTTTACAGAAAATTGAAAAAATAAATTAAAAAAAAAAATATTTTTTTTTAATTTGTTGGGTAATAATTTAAAACATAAAACCCTAAAGAAAAAAAATAAAAACAATCTAAAAATGTAAAAATAATTTTTTTTAGTTACCATAAAATTGATTTTTCTACTATTTTTAACTTTGATAACCCATAATTAGGCCCCTACAGAGCGTAGCACCCTTTCCAAACGCTCATTTCATAGGCTGAACAGTTATCTATCATATGATGTTTAAACTGTTCAATTATCTTATTCGGTTCAAAAGATATGATTTTTGCAACGAAAAAACTCAAATGGCGCCACTGTGCGGCGGTTAACGCCTACCGACCTATGAGTTTACTCTAGGTGCACTTCATTTAAATTAATATTAAGGTTAGTTAGTTATAGTTAGTTTTAGTTTAATGAGCTGCTCCAACTCGGTTATTCTCCCCCAGAGATTTGTGGCATCTTTCCAGCTGGGAGGGGGCTGTCTGTTTCTTTCTCTCAATAACAGTGCCCGTTCTCTTTTTAGTCTGCAGAGTAGTCCTCCTCTGCGCTTTGGTTTTTTCACTTTTGGTATTTTCGGTTCTTCTTGTTGTTTTCTGATATTCCTTAATCTGTACTGCTCCAAGGTCAATGGCTGTGAACCTTCTTCAGACATCTGGCGGAGACTTTGCTGTCCGCCAGGAACTGGTTAAAATGGAGTATGCCTTTTTTGTTTGTTTTTCTCCCTCTGGGTGCTTTATTTGAGAAACCCTAGGAGGCTTGCCTGTTTTACCACTTTAGGTGCTTTATAGTGTAGCACTCCAAAGGACTGGCAAAGTGATTTTATTAATTTTTCTTTGGGTGCTTTATATTCGAGCACTCCAACGAATTTTAAAAATAATAGCTGTATTTGGGTGCTTTATAGTTGAGCACTACAAAAGCATTGCAGGATCGCCATGTAGATAAAAACAATAACTTTTTGTATTCTTGTTAATAGAAGGTGCAAATGACTTGCACTCTTCGTCTTTGTTTATTTACTGCCTATTTCACGATGTCACTCGAACGTTTACGTTCGCACAAATAACATATAAAACAAAAACAAATTTTTGAATTTTGTTTTTGTTTTATATGTTATTTGTGCGAACGTTAACGTTCGAGTGACATCGTGAAATAGGCAGTTAATTGTTCTTAAATTATAAATTATTCTAGCTTATATACTACTTATGAGAATTTAGCCTAACCTAATAATATAACATGTTTGTGTGTATTTTGAATATTTTCCCACGCTGGAAACAAATGGGTTTCAAATAACATTTCAAAATTAAGCATGAGTGCATTTAGTGTGACATACGATATTTGGATGTCAGTCACTTAAAGTAATAAATTCATCATTACTTAAATAATGCAATCATGCTAAACTTGTTTCTCTCCTCTTTAATATGTCGTTTTGATGTTCTCTAATTCTCTTTCCAAGTAAGCGTTTTGTTGTTCCTATATAAATTAAGTCACAATTCTGATCGTCCCTTCCGTTACACTTTAGTTGGTAAACAACATTATTTTGTTGTAGTTTTTCTTTTGGCGCTTTAACTTTGAAAATATTGCACTTAAAGTTGTATTTGGTTTGTAAGCAAAGTTTATTTGTTCTGATTTTATTGTTGTCCTTATGTGTCTATTATCCGTCCAGCCAGGTATGTATTTTACACTGTAAAAATGTTTATCTTTTTTAGGGTTGTCATCATTATTGATGTTTTTGTATTGTACATGTTTTTGTGTATCGTTGATAAGTATTTTTATTATTTTTTTTAGGGAAACTATTGCTGATTAATATTTCTGAGATTGAAAAAAGTGACGAAACGTTTGGTGAAATTTGTTTTATTTACATCCACATCATTAGGTCTTATTAGCTTATAAAGAAAAATAAACTGAAAATTAAATTGACCAAAGAAATAAATACGAATAGTATGTGGGTTTGTTTAAATAAAAAGAATAAATATTTAATACGTATTTATATAAGCAAAATTTTATAATAAAACCCGTCCTTTTTCCTCAAAAATCTAAAACTCCACAGATTGAACACAAAAAAAGTCACATTAGAAAATATTATTCATTTTTATTTAAAAATATTCATATACAGAAAACAAACATTTCAGAAAATAAACATGAAAAAAAACTTAAAAGGCATTTTTATTTTTATCGCGCTTCTGATTGGGTGAGTGCTGCAGTGTCTCTTCTTCTTAAGCGAGTGTGGCCGCCGTAATTTAAAATATTTGAAATATTTATTTGAGTTTTTAACATACCATGGAGCGGCTGTGATTATTCGAAGAAGTTTATTTTGGCGCCTTTGAATTTTGTCGATATAAGAGGCCGATGCAGTGCCCCATAGTTGAATACCCTAGCACCAGATAGGCTTTAATATATAGTTGTAAAGTAGAAGCTTGCAATCGAGACTAAGGACAGAATTTCTACCAATAAGCCAATGAATTTGAATGGCTTTTAGTTTCATTTGAGCTAATTTTGCCTCTATATGGCATTTCCACGTTAATCGCCGATCCAGATGTATACCGAGATATTTTATATGCGAATGTTGAGGAATTATTTGATTATTGATTTTAATAGGGGGGCAAGATTCCCGGCGCAAGGTGAATGTTATATGCACGCATTTTTGCTTATTGATCATTATCCTCCATTGTCTTAACCATATTTCTAGTGGAAATATATGATGATGTAAGTAACGAGATGCTTCATAACGGTTTTCGTGGACGCTTCGAAAACCTGTACCGTCTGCAAATGTTGAAGTTTGGGTGTAGTTGCTTGTTGGCATGTTTGAAGTATAAATTAAGTATAATAGAGGGCCCAGGATGCTGCCTTATGGGACTCCAGCGCCAATGGGCTGAGGTGAACTTAAGAAATTTTCTTCTTTGATAATAAATTGACGACCGACTAAGTAGCTTTCTAGCAGCTTCTGTGTGTGTTTGCTGGTAAATTTTTCTTCAATTTATGTAATAAGCCTTCATGCCAGACTTTATCAAAAGCTTGCGAAACATCGATGAAGAGTGCTGAGCAATTTTTTTTTCTTCAAATACTTTGCTTATGACATTTACTATTCGATGAGTCTGTTCGATTGTGCTGTGTTTTCTTCTAAATCCGAACTGATGGTTTGGAATACATCTATTTTCACTTAAAATCGGTGTTAATTTTGAAACTAATAATTTCTCAAACAGCTTTGACATATTTGATAATAAGCTAATAGGCCCATACGACTCAACTTTTGTATGATCTTTACCTGGGGCCTAATTTTGGCATTCGTGATCGAGTCCTTTCTCGATTCGAAAGCAATTTTATTTCAGTCAATACTGAACGATTCAAAATTATTTTTTCAGTATTGTGAAACTCAAATGAATGCTTTACAATAACGAAAAAATAATTCCAATTCGTTCAGTATTGACTGAAATAATTAGGTATTAAATTGCTTTCGAATCGAGAAAGCACTCGATCACGAATGCCAGAACCTGGACCTGGCTTTGGTATCATGGTAACTAAGGAAACCTTCCATTTTTGAGGATAGTATTCAAGGCGTAAAATAGCATTAAAAATAAAAAGAATAATTTTCTTTGCTACGCGAGGTAGCTCTAAAAGCATTTTTTACTGATCTTATCAATACCAGGTGCCTTCTTAGTGTTTAAGTCACAAATAGCCTTTTCGATTTCTCTTATCTCAAATCTGAGGGGAATAGCTGATCTAGCAGCAACAGGTGATAACTCGACCGCAATATCTTGAGATATATTTGGTGTAAATACGTTTTTCAAGTGACTAACAAACAGATTTCCTTTTTCAATATCGTTTCTTGCCCAACTACCATTCAAGTTTCTTAATGGTAGCTTAGATATAACTGGCCTTTTTAGATTTCTAGCTGCACGCCATAATGAGTAGTCAGATTGTGGAGTTGCATCAAGTTCCTTAAGATATTTTTCTGGAGAAGCCGTTTTCTGAGTCTGCAGTAACTTTCTTAGCCTTTTTGTGTACTCTTTTAATAAGTTCTTAAGTTGCGGGGATCTGTACAGTTGCCACTCTCTTCGAACTCTCCTTTTTTCAGTCAAGAGCCGCTCGACATCTGAAGAATATATTTTATTATTTTTAATTGTCAAAGTTAACAATAGAGAGATCCACATTCTCCGGTGTACTAAGCGGAATATTTTCTGTGCAATGGGCACTGAGAAATTTTTTATATTTTAACCAATTGATTTGTGTGGCTGACGTCGCTAAGTAACATGACGG
The DNA here is from genome assembly GCA_963931875.1 of Pollenia griseotomentosa. Lineage (NCBI taxonomy): Eukaryota > Metazoa > Arthropoda > Insecta > Diptera > Polleniidae > Pollenia > Pollenia griseotomentosa. Next base: position 159,371,100 of record OZ007560.1, read on the forward strand.
AGATACAATTCTATTTGGGTTCGATATAGTAACAATTGTAGGTGTGTGGTCGGATGATAATTCTAAGGAAGCTTCAACATGAATCGTTTCTGTGGGGATGTTTTTAACCACGCCAAAGTCGATAACATCTGGAATTTTTTGCTGATCAGTAGGCCAATATGTTGGTTGTCCGCTCGCGACCACATTTAAACCCATTTTAGAGATTGTGTTAAACAAAACACGACCTTTTGGTGTTATAAGTCGTGACCCCCAGTAGGTATGCTAAGCGTTATAATCGCCAGCGGCCAGGAAACAGGGTCCTAATGATTTATAATATTGGCTTTCTGATATGGCAAATCTAGGTGTAGAGTATAAAGAAGAAATTACTAAGTTTCGATTTAGCTCTTCAACACAAATAGTAGTTGCTTGCAGATAATCTTCACAATGATCAAACATTAAGAAGTGTTTGATGCGGGCTTTTATCAAAATGGCAGAGCCTCCACAAGCTCTATCTCGAGGGTCCTTAGTATCATATAGTATATAACCATTGATTTTGAACGTATTTCTTGAGGTCAAATGAGTTTCAGAAACCATCATGACATCAATTTGTTTATTTTTAAGAAAGTATTCTAATTCATTTTTATGTTGGCGGATGCCGTTTGCGTTCCAAAAACAGATTTTTAAGCAGTTCATGGCTTGTTAAGTACAGCTTGCAATAAAATCGATTGCATTCTTAGAATTTCCTGCATCATATTACCCATTGTGCTAGTAAAATTATTAACTGTTTGCACTAATGTTTCCATGGTTTTTTCAAGACGACTTAAATTAGAAACTGGAGTTTCTTCATTAATTGGCGAAGCACCTTGCATTGGCACATGGTTTGATTTTAGAATGTTAGCGTAGGAGGTTCTGTTATTACTAGGCTGTGGAGCCTGAATGTCATTAGTGTTTAGCTGATTTATTACCTGCATTTGAGGGGGATTAGTTTTCGATCCAACCGACAGCTTGACGATAGTGTATACAGGGCATCCTCTATAATTGGCTGTGTGATTACCGCCACAATTGCTACATTTTTTAACGTTGGGGTCATTTTTAGATTTATCGCAAAGAACTGTACCATGTAATTCACCACATACTACGCAAACAGGGGGTAGGTGGCATTATGACTTAGTATGACCAAATTCTTGGCAGTTTAAACATTGAACGGGTCCATTTATTTTGTGCTGCTCTTCTATAGTGATTCTTCTGTATAGAATATATTTCAAGTTGTAAATCGGATGCGTCGCCGGGTTCTAACTCCACTCGAAAAAGTGGTTGTGGATTTTTTTCCCTATTTTTAATATTTGTGACGTTTTTTATCTTAAAGTCTTTCTCTTCCAAAAATGTTTTTATTTCTTCAGGGTCCACGCATGAGTCAATGCCCTTTATCACTACCTGAACACCTTTACTGCTCTTCAGTTGGTATGTATATAAGTTTTTATTAAGTGCTTCAAATCCTGTAATTACTTTGCGAAAATCATCCTCGTGATTGAACTGTATTTTTGTCTCGTAAATACTACCTCGCTTTATTGCAGCTACATAAAATGAGTTTTCGCCTATCAACAAAATCAAACTCTTTTTTAACTCATTTGAGTTTTGCTCTCTAAGATATATTAGGGGTGGCTTAGACGATTTGATGACGTTTGGTGCTTCCGAGGATTCCTTATCCAGAATTGAGAAACGATTTTGGGAATATGTTCTGTCAATTGTACCATCTTTTAAAACTTTCGGTGCCGACGCAACTGCTGAGGGGGTAGGGCTACGACGCCGTTTAAGCACTGTTATATATCTGTCAAAGCCAACTTGTACTGAAGGCTTTTGAGAAATTTTAACTTGAGTTAATGAGTTTTCCATAGCTGCTGCTTTGGGGTTAATTGTATCATCACTTATTAACGTTGTTTTTGGCACTGCGGCAACACTTGCAGTTAATAGATTTGTTATTGTATTACGATCGACCGTATTTGTAAACAAAGAGGGTGAGAGGGAACGCGTTCGAGTAATTGGTTTAGCCGTTAAATATTTGCTATCAACGATTTTTGTTTCGTCAACACTCACTGTAACGTAAGCATTTCTTTCATTATGTTTTATTGTTTTTGCATTATTACTGTTTGTTTAATTGTGCTGTTCTTTTTTTATTTGTTGTTTAAAAACCCCGAGAATAAAAAAAGAATAAAGAAAAACAAGAAATGTTTTTGCTAAAAATGTATGTAGGTACATACCTGTATGTGTGTGCATACATATATTTTTGTTAATTGTAATTTTTAATATTTTTATTATTGACGTTAACGTTCACTTAATTAAAATTATTTTAAAGCGTTAATTCGGTAATCTTATATTATTCTTTCTTTTTTTTTTAATAATATTATGATATTATAATATTTATGTTAAAAAAAAACCGTATGCTGAGTTAAAGAAAAACACGTCTGCATTCAACGAGCACGCATTTGTGACGTATTATTTACTTCATAATCATCATTATCTTCATAATCATCATTCAAATAGTCTTCATCATCGTCATTATCTTTTTCACTGTGGGAAATAATAAGTAACTCCAATGCGGACTTTGGCATTTGCTCCATTTTCTTTTTACAACTATTTCGCATGCTTGAAATGTATGGACCAGAACTTAAAAGAAAGCTATTGAAAACGTCTTCTATGGTAGTTATTCTACTGCATCTACGCGAGAAGTGCTTCCTATAATTTTTAAAGTCCTTATTTCTAGCTTCCTGAGATTCTTCAGTTAGTTGGCCAATAGGCAATGGGGAAAGCGATACAATTTCTGGCCCGTGAATAAAGTATTTATGTAGAGTAGGAGGCATATAATACCATGTATAATTTTTAACGGCAGGATCATTAGCGAAATTTGAACATCTTTCAATATTGACCTCAATGCCACTAGAAACAACTATTAATATTGACGCATATTTTCCATCAACTGCAAATTAATTTTTGTAAATTCTGCAGATACCTCAGCATTCTTAAAAAAAACCCTTGCAGTATTCCCATCGTTTGAGTTTCCAAACCTGGTTTTGGTTGGTCAACAATCAATCCAATTTTCTCTCTAAATTCCCTTTGAATGATTTTTTTTTTTGTATCAGCAATAATTTTTTTTCATCACTTCATCTAGTTTGCCATTTTTTTTATCGGGAGTTTATATGATAAGTGAATAAGACACTCCAACAACCTTATCCATCCATGAAGGACAGATAACCCAAACTCCATTTTATCTATACACACAGAAAAAAATACCAATGTTAAATTAACATGGCGAAATGTTGTTTGAGAATCGTAGTAAATTTCTACAAAAGAATGCCCTTTATTGTTCAATATTAAATCCATAAAAACATGTTTTTATGTATCGAATCTGTTTAAAATTATCTTGGTTTCATGTTTATTTTAAATGAAAAAAGTTAAAATGAAATTGTTCAATATTGAAACAATAAAAACCTGTTTTACTTGCTTTGTTTACAAAAAAAAAACAACACCACAAAAAGAAAAACATACATACTTTTATTTTCATGTTAAAAATATGTTATAAATTGAATACAATTCCCGTATTCTTTTAGTTAAATTGTACATCAAGTTTTCAAAGTAGAATGATTACGAGAACCATATTGGGCCATTCTGCTGATGCTTTGGTTAATAAAGGGGAATAAAAATAAGTGAAGTAAATGCATATGTTGCCTCCGTAGCTTCATCTCACTGTTATATCACACTCATTTAATTTGATTCTACAAGAAATTTACGTTGTTTCAACTTAAAATAACTTTCATTCAACGTAATTCGGATTATATATATATATGACATTTTGCTCTAACTTTACTGCAATGTTAAATTATCATGAATTATAGTTATTTTAAAAGAAAAAAATGTTATTGTTATTGTAAAATCATGTTAAATTAGCATAAAGTAACTGTGAAGCATAATCACCACCGAAAACGGTAAAACAACCTTGTTTTCAACGATTTTAACTTGATTTTTTTCTGTGTGGATTAACATCTTTTGAAATCATTTTATCATATTTTTGGGAAATTGTTTTTTTTCACAAACTAGTTTCTATGGTACAATCGACGTTATAAATACTGAAGAGTCTGAGGCGTTAATGTCATGAAAGGCTTGCTTATATGAACTAAAGCAAGCCAGAGAATAAATAATATTGCCCGGATTACCTTAATTGTGTCATCAAATCAAAGAAACTGATTACTGACAATGATAACCAACTGGTCATTACTATCAAAACGTTTTTTGGTTAAACACAAAATTGTCCAAGCTTTACATCGATAGTTTTACATTTAACCACCACGTAATTATATTCACTGAAACTTGGTTAAATAAAAATATTCTTAACAACGAAATTGTTTGCAGCAACTTGAATATTTATAGATTCGGCAGAGATACTGTTACAATTGGGGGAGGTGTCCTAATAGCTATTTGTAACATGTTTTCATCTGAAGAAATAAACTGCAATAGTCCTAAAGGCATTTATTGGCATACGTATAAAACTCTATAACAGCAAAATATTTATGACCTGCTCCTACATCTTACCAATCCCAAAATAATTTTTTTTTTTTTTTTTTTTTTTTTTTCATTATTTTTTATTGAATCTTCATATATTAAATATGAACTAACAATAATTAATCAAATCTTAACCTAAAACGTTATTTTATGTCCTGCCAGTGCCAGACAAAAATTTTCTTCATCACGGGTTGTGTTCACTTATATAGGTGTTTATTGCTCATCTAATTGGGTAAGTGCTGCAGTGTCTCTTCTTCTTAAGCGAGTGTGGCCGCCATGGTTTAAAATATTTCGAGCTAGTGGATTTGGGTGTTGTTCAAGCCTTTTTAAATATTTTACTGCATATTTTGTAATCATAGTTTTTACTAATGGAACATTGAGATCCTTGTGAATATTTGAGTTTTTAACATACCAAGGGGCAGCTGTGATTATTCGAAGAAGTTTATTTTGGCGCCTTTGAATTTTTTCGATATTAGAGGCCGAGGCAGTGCCCCATAGTTGAATACCGTAGCACCAGATTGGCTTTAAGATGGAGTTGTAAAGTAAAAGTTTGCAGTCGAGACTTAGGACAGAGTTTCTTCCAATAAGCCAATGAATTTGGATGGCTTTTAGTTTCATTTGAGATAATTTTGCCTCTATATGGCTTTTCCACGTTAAACGGCGATCTAGATGAATACCAAGGTATTTTACATGCGAATTTTGAGGCACTAAATGATTATTGATTTTAATAGGGGGGCAATGTTTCCCGACGCAAGGTAAATGTTACATGTACGCATTTTTGCTCATTGACCTTTATCCTCCATTGCTTTAGCCACAGTTCGAGTTGAAATATATGATCCTGTAAGTAACGAGATGCTTCATAACGGTTTTCGTGGACGCTTAGAAAAGCTGTATCGTCTGCAAATGTTGAAGTTTGTGTATAGTTGCTTGTTGGCATGTCCGAAGTATAAATTAAGTATAATAGGGGGCCCAGGATGCTGCCTTGTGGGACTCCAGCGTCAATGGGCTGAGGTGAACTTAAGAAATTTCCTTCTTTAATAATAAATTGACGACCGACTAAGTAGCTTTCTAGCAGCTTGTGTGTGTTTGCTGGTAAATTTTGCTTCAATTTATGTAATAAGCCTTCATGCCAGACTTTATCAAAAGCTTGCGAAACATCGATGAAGAGTGCTGAGCAATATTTCTTTTCTTCAAATGCTTTTCTTATGACATTTACTATTCGATGAGTCTGTTCGATTGTGCTGTGTTTTCTTCTAAATCCAAACTGATGGTTTGGAATACATCTATTTTCACTTAGAATAGGTGTTAATTTTGAAACTAATAATTTCTCAAACAGCTTTGACATATTTGATAATAAGCTAATAGGCCTATAAGACTCAACTTTTGTATGATCTTTACCTGGCTTTGGTATCATGGTAACTAAGGAAACCTTCCATTTTTGAGGATAGTATTCGAGGCGTAAAATAGCATTAAAAATAAAGAGAATAATTTTCTTTGCTATGCGAGGTAGCTCTAAAAGCATTTTATTACTGATCTTATCAATACCAGGTGCCTTCTTAGTGTTTAAGTCACAAATAGCCTTTTCGATTTCTCCCATCTCAAATCTGAAGGGTATAGCTGCTCTAGCAGCAACAGGTGGTAACTCGACCGCAATATTGTGAGATATATTTGGTGTAAATACGTTTTTTAAATGATCGACAAACAGGTTTCCTTTTTCAGCATCATTTCTTGCCCAACTTCCATTTAAGTTTCTTAATGGTGGCTTAGAGACAACTGGCCTTTTGAGATTTCTAGCTGCACGCCACAATGAGTAGTCTGATTGTGGAGTTGCATCAAGTTCCTTGAGATATTTTTCCAGTGAAGCCGTTTTCTGAGTCTGCAGTAACATTCTCAGCCTTTTTGTACAGTCTTTTAGTAATTTCTTAAGTTGAGGGGATCTGTGCAATTGCCACTCTCTACGAGCTCTCCTTTTTTCAGACAAAAGACGCTCGACATCTGAGGAATATATTTTATTATTTTTAGTTTTTTTGGGGGCAATACTGGAATGTTGTACAGCTAGTTTTAGAAAACTGTCAAAATTGACAATAGAGCGATCTATATACTCCGGTGTGTTAAGCGGAATATTTTCTGTGCAATGGGTACTAAGATATTTTTTATATTTTAACCAATTTATATGTGTAGCTGACGTCGCTATGTATCCAGAGGGAGATTCAATTCTATTGGTGTTTATTATAGTAACTATTGTAGGTGTGTGATCAGAGGATAATTCTAAGGAGGCTTCAACGTGAATCGTTTTTGTGGGGATGTTTTTAACAACGCCAAAATCGATGACATCTGGAATTTTTTGCGCATCAGCAGGCCAATATGTTGGTTGGCCACTCGCGACAACATTTAAATTCATTTTAGAGATTGTATTAAACAAAACACGACCCTTTGGTGTTATTAGTCGTGACCCCCAGAAGGTATGTTTAGCGTTATAATCGCCAGCAGCCAGGAAACAGGGCCCCAATGACTTATAATATTTATAATATTGGCTTTCCGATATTGAAAACCTAGGTGGTGAATATAAAGATGAAATTACTATGTTTCGATTTATCTCTTCAACACAAATGTTCGTTGCTTGGAGATAATCTTCACGATGATCACACATTGGGTAGTGTTTAATTCTGTTTTTTATTAAAATGGCAGAACCTCCACAAGCTCTATCTCGAGGGTCCTTGGTATCATATAGAGTATAACCATTGATTTTGAACGTATTTCTTGAGGTCAAATGAGTTTCAGAAACCATCATGACATCAATTTGTTTATTTTTAAGAAAGTATTCTAATTCATTTTTATGTTGGCGGATGCCGTTTGCGTTCCAAAAACAAATTTTTAAACAGTTCATGGCTTGTTAAGTACAGCTTGCAATAACATCGATTGCATTCTAAGAATTTCCTGCATCATATTACCCATTGTGTTTGTAAAATTATTTACTGTTTGCACTAATGTTTCCATTGTTTTTTCTAGCCGACTTAGATTAGAAACTGGAGTTTCGGCATTACTTGTCGAAGCGCCTTGCATTGGTACATTGTTTGATTTTAAGACGTTGGCATAAGAGATTCTGTTACTACTAGGCTGGGGGGCCTGAAGGTCATTACTGTTTACTTGATTTGTTACCTGAGGGGGATTAGTTTTCGGTCCAACCGACTGCTTGACGAAAGTATATACAGGGCATCCTCTATAATTGGCAGTGTGATTGCCACCACAGTTGCTACATTTTTTAACGTTGGGGTCGGTTTTAGACTTGTCGCAAAGAACTGTACCATGTAATTCGCCACATACTACGCAAACAGGGGGTAAGTGGCAGTATGCCTTAGTATGGCCAAATTCTTGGCAGTTCAGACATTGAACGGGACCACCTCTTTTGTGCGGCTCCTCTATAGTTACTTTTCTGTACAGAATATATTTTAAGTTATAGATTGGATGCGTTTCATTTTTTTTAAGTTTAACGTCGCCGGGTTCAAACTCCACTCGAAAAAGTGGTTGGGGAATTTTTTCTCTATTTTTAATGTTTAATACATGTTTTACCTTGAAGCCTCTTTCTTCAAGGAATGTTTTTACCTCTTCTGGGTCCACACATGAGTCAATACCCTTAATCACTACCTGAAGACCTTTACTGCTTTTCAGTTGGTATGTATAAAAATTTTTTTTGAGTGCCTCAAAGTTGCTTACAATTTTTCGAAAATCATTCTCATGATTGATTTGTATTTTTGTTTCGTTTATACTACCACGCTTGATAGCAGCTACGTAAAACGAAATTTCACCTATAACCGATATTAAACTCTTTATGAGCTCATTAGAATTTTGCTCCCTCAGATATATCGGGGGAGGCTTGGACGATTTTATGACGTTTTGTGCTTCAGAGGATTCATCCTCCAGAATTGCAAAACGATTTTGAGAATTTATTTTATTAAAAGATGGTACTTTTGAGGCCGAAGCAACTGCTGCAGAGGTAGGGCTGCGTCCCCGTTTAAGCACTGTTATGTACCTGTCCATACCAACTTGTACTGTAGGCTTTTGAGAAGTTTTTACTTGAGTTATTGAGTTGTCCATAGCGGCTGTTTTGGGGTTAACTGTTTCATCACTTATTAAAGTTTTTTTTTGCTCTGTGGCAACGCTTGTAGTTAATAAATTTGTTATTGTATTACGATCGACCGTATTTTTAAACAAAGAGGGTGAGAGAGAACGCGTTCGAGTAATAGGTTTAGCCGTTAAATAATTGCTATCATCGATTCTTTTTTCTACGTTTGTTTCGTCAACACTCAATGTAACATACGCATTTCTTTCGTTATGTTTAATTGTTTTTGCATTATATGCATTCATAAGAGTTTTTTTTTTTTATATATTACTGTTTGTTTAAATGTGCTCTTCTTTTTATTTGTTGTTTAAAAAACCCCGAGAATAAAAAAAAAAAGAATAAAGAAAACAAGAAATGTTTTTGCTTAAAATGTAAGTATGTATATGTATGTGTGTACATACATATATTTTTGTTAATTGTAATTTTTAATATTTGTATTAAAAATTTTATGTTCACTTATTAAAAATTATTTTAAAGCGTCTGTTCATTCGCTGATCTTATATTATTTAAAAAAGATAATAATATTATTATATCATAAATATACACTTATTTATGTTAAAAAAAAAACCGTTAGCCGAGTTAAAAAAAAACACGTCTGCATTCAACGAGCACGCAAGCAAGAACGAGCACGCAAGCAAAATAATAATCAACTTATTTACACTCACTATCTGCACCAGGTGACTCTATTCTATTGATTCCATGATAGCAAAATTTTATAAAACTGAAAATTAGATTAGCTGGACATAAACATGACCAAAAATATAGGAATTATAATTCAGCCCATGGAACGGCGTTATCAACTCATTGTAGGGATTTTAATCATTATCCTGATTTTGAAAACACATCAATTTTGAATACGGAAAGTTTTAAGAAACGTAGATATATGTTAGAAATGTTGCAGATAAATAATGTTCCATTTGAGAAAAGGATTAATTTTAAAAAAGATACTGAGGGCTTAGCTCAAATTTATAGACATTTATTGAATAAAAATAAATAGGTTGATGTAAGGGATAATTATAAATAGGTATTTGTCCTTGATTGTTTATGAAATAAATTTCAGATGGCATAGCTTATTATTGACGGAAAGGGACATTAAAATAGGTTTTTAGGCTTTTAATAAATTTAAAATTTTGTTTTCCTTTTTTGTTTGTTTGTCTTTTTGTTTAAAGTTTTCAGAATGGAATTTTAAATTTATTATGATAATTTTGTTTTTTGAAATTTTAAAATTTATTTTTCCATATTTTATTTTTCCATTTATTGTCAAATCTTATTTTATTTTAAAAAAATTTCCTGAAGAAGATTTCCAACGGAAATCGAAATATCGAATAAAAACATTTTAATTAATTTTTTTAAAAAAGTGACCTTAAGCTTAAATAATTTAATGGTGTTTTCTTTTCTACAAAAAATGTGACATTTTATTTAAAAAAAATGCCATTTGGTGTCTGTTTCTTAAAAATTTTGCTCCCGAAAAGGTTGGCTTGTTTTATTCTAAAAAACTCATCCTTTTCGGAATCAAAATTTTTAGAAAACAGACACCAAATTGCATTTTTTTAAAATAAAATGTCACATTTTTTGTAGAAAAGAAAACACCATAATAAAGTATAAAATTTAATAAAAAAGGTCGAAGAAAAAGGATTATAATTTACTAAAGAAAGAAAAGAGCACCATGAATTATCAAGATTTCAAGGGATATGAGGGTAATAAAAAATGGATTAACAGGTTCAAAAGAGTAAGGAAAATGATAATTAAATGTAAGGCAACAATTACATTTTTGATAAGACGCCGAAATGAGGGGATTATGCCAAAATTTATCAAAGATTCCACTAAGAATATTTTCAAGATCTTCCATGGACAGTCAAATGCTTCAATAACTTATCAAGTCGGAAAATATGTTCAAGGCATACAAAACAGGATTCTTAATTCATCAATCAAGCAAAAGCATTACCAATTAAGGGACAATCTAGATGAATTGGAATATTTAAAATATGTTATAAGCAGGTTTTTGAATAGTGTTGAGATGGAGAATTTTTTGAAATATGATGACAAATTAGCAGATAAATTAATGAAGAAAGAAAAACAGGAACATAAGAAAAAGTTTGATTGTCTTATTAACTTGCAAAGAAAAGAATTAGGAATAAGATTTAATAGGAAATGGTTTGTTAATAAAACAGATAGGGATATACCAGAGGATGTACAATGGATTTTATCTTTAGGACAAAAACACGCACTTCCAGTAGATAAAGGGGATTTTCCATTGATTGTTATATGTGATGGTGAAGATTTTATTGAAACTGTAGAAAATAAAGAACAACAGGAAATTGAAAGGTCAAATTTTGTAACGGTAAAAGATAATCATTTAAATAAAATGTCACTAGATTGTAGGGATAGATTTACAATAAATAAGGTGAAATTGAGTAAAAAATTTCTTAGAAGTAATAGGGAAATAATGATTTTAAGAGCGGATAAGCGTAACACAACGGTAGCTATTAATAAAAGGGAATATATGTCTAGAATTGAAAATATTTTAAGTGATGATACTACTTTTCAAACATTAGAAAAAGATCCAACAAGCAGATTTGAGAAAATTAACAATAAATTTATTGAAGAACTTTTAAAATTAAATGTGATAACATTAGTGGAAAAACACAAACTAAAAACTTTCATAACTGTAGCACCAAGATTATATGGTTTACCAAAAATTCATAAGTATAATTTTCCTTTAAGACCTATTTGTTCGTCCATAAATTCACCCTCACATAATCTTTTTAAATATATTACGAATTTACTTAAGAAGATAACGGAGAATTCTAAGTATAATGTTAGTAATTCTATACAATTTAAACAAAAGTTGGAAAATTTAACAATTCAGGATAATGAAAAATTAATATCACTTGATGTTGTTTCATTATTTCCTAGTATTCCAGTGGACTTGGCAATTAGAATTATTGAGGAAAATTGGGATAAAATTTCAGGGTTAACAAATATTAATAAGGATTTATTTTTGAGAATTATAAAGTTCTGTATAGTAGATAATAGATATTTTCAATTTGATAAGAAAATATATGCACAAAAAAAGGGGCTACCTATGGGTTCTCCAGCATCTCCAATAGTTGCTGATATTGTTATGGAGAAATTATTAGATACATGTTTAGGAAAATTGACAATTAAACCAAAGATAATAACGAAATATGTAGATGACTTGTTTGTTATAGTTAATGATAATGAGATAGATAATCTTTTATCAACGTTTAATTCTTTTGATCAGAATATTAAGTTCACTATTGAAAGGGAATTGAATTTTTCAATTCCATATTTGGACACATTGGTGATTAGGAAAGGAAGTATTATTATTGGTAGATTGGTATCAAAAACCAACCTCATCAGGAAGAATTTTAAATTATTATTCTAAACACCCGAAGAGAATTATCATTAACACAGCTAGGAATCTAATAGACAGGATATTAACAATTAGTGACAATAGATTTCATAGGAAAAATAAGGAAATTATTGGGAATATTTTGAAGAATAATAGTTTTCCTAACAAATTGATTTGCAAATTAATAAGACAATACAATATAGATAGATCTCCTAATATTGATGAGATTTCGGCACCACGTATTTATAAGTCATTAACTTATGTACCTGGGTTTTCAGAAAGATTAGAAAACTCGAATGTATATGATAAAGGGAAATACAGAATGGCACATAAGGTGATTAATAATGTAGGGAGATTATTCACAAAAACTAAGGATAGATTACTAAAGTCAGATAGGTCGAATTTAGTTTATAAGATTCATTGTGGTGGCAATGATAATGAACAATGTAGGAAAATATATGTAGGAACAACTGGGACAAAACTGAAAATTAGATTAGCTGGACATAAACATGACCAAAAATATAGGAATTATAATTCAGCCCATGGAACGGCGTTATCAACTCATTGTAGGGATTTTAATCATTATCCTGATTTTGAAAACACATCAATTTTGAATACGGAAAGTTTTAAGAAACGTAGATATATGTTAGAAATGTTGCAGATAAATAATGTTCCATTTGAGAAAAGGATTAATTTTAAAAAAGATACTGAGGGCTTAGCTCAAATTTATAGACATTTATTGAATAAAAATAAATAGGTTGATGTAAGGGATAATTATAAATAGGTATTTGTCCTTGATTGTTTATGAAATAAATTTCAGATGGCATAGCTTTTTATTGACGGAAAGGGACATTAAAATAGGTTTTTAGGATTTTAATAAATTTAAAATTTTGTTTTCCATTTTTGTTTGTTTGTCTTTTTGTTTAAAGTTTGTAGAATGGAATTTTAAATTTATTATGATAATTTTGTTTTTTGAAATTTTAAAATTTATTTTTCCATATTTTATTTTTCCATTTATTGTCAAATTTTATTTTATTTTAAAAAAATTTCCTGAAGAAGATTTCCAACGGAAATCGAAATATCGAATAAAAACATTTTAATTAATTTTTTAAAAAAGTGACCTTAAGCTTAAATAATTTAATAAAGTATAAAATTTAATATAAAAGGTCGAAGAAAAAGGATTATAATTTATAAAACTTTATCAAATTTTTTTAACGAGTGTTCGCCTAATGGTCAAAATTCGACCATACATTTTTAGGTTCATATGATGATACTACATCTAAGTATATATGAATTTACATGTTTTGAGCATTCATTTTTTCCATCTTAGTGGATCAATTTGGCAAGGGACCAACCTCTGGTTCATATTCTAAATATCTTCTACTATAAAAAATATCAGAAAATATCAATTGAAAATGAATGTTTTTTATATGTCTAATATTAACGAAAATTAATTAAAAAACCAGATGTTGAACGAAAAAGGTACAAAAAGCTCCCCTTACATGTTCTTATTCATTTTTCATCTTATAGGTTTTAATTCACTCAGGACCCTGCACATATAATATTATGTTTCTAACCCAGCAAAAACTTTACTTACAATCCTACTTTTAATGACTTCAAGAATTCATTACTTTGTAGCTTTATTCGCCACTTTTTGGATTATTAGTTATATATTAAATAATAGCTTTATTATTATATCTTAAATATACAGAAAAATTTATATTTTCATTATGACAATAAAAATGTCATTATAGTCATAAAACATAGTTTTTTAATGCAAAAACTACACTGCCCCGGTAGACTAGCTGGTAGAGAGCTAGTCTATGAGTACCGAGGTTGCGGGATCAAATCCCGCCAGAGACAGAAAAAAAATAAAATAAAGTAAAATAGAATAAGAAAAAATAAAAACAAAAAAAAAAATTAAAAAAAAAAAAAAAATTTTTACTTTATTGACTTTGTGTAACTACATATTTTTATAAAAATTTTAAGTATAAAAAAAACATATTATTTTTTAGATTATAATAGGCTAAATTATAAGGGATTACTTTTGGGACATCTCGAACAAAAATAAGTACTTCTTCTAGTAGAAAAATAAGTAGTCTGTTCGTCAAGTTCTCATTATTTTTCTGCTTATTTTGTAAGCAAAGTTTTTGCTGGGAAGTTAAATAAATCACCACATGCAGCACGGAAAAGTAAAATAATGAAATTTAATTTCCCGTATTTATATAGTCAATATATTCGAAAACGGTTTCTTAAAAATGTCTTATAATCGAGCACCCTATTTTTTTATTATTTGTTTTTTTGTCTGATTTTTTTTTTGTGGAAGAAATATTCTTAGTATATATATGATGATATTTATATCAAAGTATATTATTTGATAATTGAAAAAACAAATTTTGTATATATGTGTTAGTAGCTAATTTGAACGCTTATTACTCCGAAAATATTGAACAGATTTTAATAAAATATATATTGTGCACTTCTGTAGGTAAATATCTTTCAAATGGTGTATGTTTTTTTTAAATCGGTTGACATACAAAAGAGGAAAGTGTTCTTAACTGTTTTGCCTTAGCCGATTTATATATAGATGAATGTATTTCCAAATTAGCAATGCGTACAAAATCTGGTCCTCCGTGGTGCACAAAAGAATTATCCAGACTAAAAAACATAAAAAATAAACGCTTTAAAAATATAAAACAACTGGCTTGCTGTCTGTTTATAGCAGATTTGCGGTTCACGTGCAAAACTGTACAAAAACAATATATCTAATATGAAACAAAATTTTAACTGTGACCCGAAATCTTTTTATAAATTTGTAAATTCCAAAAATAAACCTGGCGGCTTCCCTCAAACAATGAATTACGGTGATAACGAATCTAGTGACGATCTGATAATAAGTAACTTGTTTGCTGATTTTTTTTCCACCACTTACTCTGATTCCCAATATGATTTAAATGAATACACACATCCAATTGCGGGCCATCAAACGATACACTTTTATCCAGTCCATACAAATCAGATTTAAGACTATTTAAAATCTGTTAAGTCGACATACTAGATGGGTCCTGATGGTGTTCTTAGTTTTGTTCTGAATAATTGCGAACATGCAATAGCTACTCCATTAAGCATAATATTTAATTTGTCCTTAAAATATGGTTATTGTGGAAAGACTCATTAATTAAACCGCTATTTGAATCTGGCAGTAAGTGATGTGTCACAAACTATAGAGGCATAGCAAAGTTAAGTGCAATCCCTAAACTTTTTGAAAAGTATGTTACCGACAATCACCTTCATCCAATTTCGTCCCTACTGTCTTCCTGTCAACATGGTTTTAGAAAAGGTCGTTCATCAATTACTAATCTCAAGCAGCTGACTACTATAGTAAATCTTAGATATATTAAAAGGAAATTTACATATTGTAATTACACGGATTTTAGTAAAGCTTTTGATAAAGTCAATCATAAATTATTTCTGATAAAGCTTCATGCTATGGGTCTTACACTCGGGAGTCTAAATTGGATGGATTAAATCATATTTAACAAACCAAAACCAAAATGTTGTTTTTTATAATACTACATCAAAAAACATGATTGTAAGTTCTGGAGTGCCCCAAGGTAGCCACATTGCTCCAATTTTATTTTCCTTATATATCAGTGACTTGCCGTGCGTAATTAAATATTATAACGTCTTAATGTATGCCGATGATGTAAAGATATTTCATAGCTATGAAAATAACATTGGAAAAAAATTGCTGCAACATGATTTGGATGAACTATTTCAATGGTGCGTGCTTAATTTAATGGAAATCAATTTAAAAAAATATGAACAAATGCGTTTTTCAAGAAACGACAACGCTTTATTTAACTTTTCACTTGGTGGACATCAACTTGAACTGGTTACGAAATTTTCAGATCTTGGAATACTTTTGGATCCTAAATTAAATCTCAAGAAACACATACATATATATAAGGGAATGCCGTAGCACTTGAAATGTTATTTTTTTTATTAGAGTTGTTGAGAGTTCTTTCACTTACATTACTGCATTTCTGTACCATAAGTGCTTCGCAAAATGATACAATTTTGTATTGGGTATGCTAATTCTGATCCTCTAAGAAAATTGTGTAAACATTATAATAATTTTTATTTTCTTATTAATTTGTCTGTTAATGTTAATGTCATTAAACGTAATGTTATTTTGTACCTTAATCACTGTAATTAAATGGATGTCTAAATATTTTATTATTTTTGTATATTATGTAAATTTTTTATAATTGGTCTGTAAGGATTTATTCCGTTGAACTTAAATAAATAAAAAAAATAAAAATACGTCCTGAACTTCCGTTAAAGTCCCACTTAGAGTATAAAGTCATTTTAGACAGTTCTTCATTATATAACAAATTTAAATCAGCATTTTGTATCGAAAAAATACGCTTAGTGGTATGGTCTAATAGAGCTTGTATTTTTTTGTATGATGGAAATTTCTCAGGCGCAGCTTTTCTAATTACATCATATTGGTATCGAGTTAGCTTCGCTTCTACAAACACGAAAATATCTTCCTCCGCTCTTAATTGCTGTGGGGATACCTGTTCTAAACCTTTTCTGTATTTTTTCGCTCTTGTAGGAGATGACAATATTTCTTTAACTATTTTCGACGCATCTGCGTTTTCAGCAGCTCTCAAGCTCATTTGAGTGGCGTAAGACAAAACAGGCAATGGAGTATTATCTCTTATATATTTACATATATTTACCATAGTTTCAAATGAGAGATCATGTCGAACTCTTTTTTTAATTGGTGCTAGTGGTGGAATAAAGGAGATTGAAGCATCAATCAAATAGGATACTAAAAAGTATTGGACGTGTTTTGTCAAGGCTCCCGTGTGAGGTAGAGAAAGTAAGGAAAATACATCGTCTTAATTACCAACCTGTTGGTGGATCACTAGTCTGCCTGCCTGCCGTGCTGTGAAGAATCATTTTTCCAAACTTAAAGCTGTGGTGAGCGGAATCTTTCTTTTTTTTTTTAAATATTTTTTAATGCAAATAACAAAATCACTGGAAGTTATTGTTTTTACAAACACAAATAAAACAAAAAACAACTACATCAGCTGGCCTTGTTCTTCAAACATAGAGGTAGCAATCGATCGATAATTTTAACGAAAGTTATCGGTAACAGAACAGAAAAGGAGTTGCCATAACAAGCAATAAAAGTACACTGAACAAATTTTATGTAGTAGATTTTATTTTTTATATGAAATTATTTATCAACGGTTAATGTTTTAAAATCGTCAAATATTTTTACATAAATTATGCAAAGAACCCCTCCAAACAATTACAAGCGGAAAATAATTGAAACTTCACCTGAAAGCCAGGAAGTAATACAACGTAAAATGGAAACAAATGATCTTGTACAGTTAATAAGAGACACAATCAATACAAACCTTGATGAAAAGCTTAAAACTCTGCCAACCAAAGCCGATTTGGAGGAAATAAAAACGCAAATTGGTACTGTTAATACGGAAGTTAATGCACTAAAAATCGAAAATCAACAACTAAGAGAGGAATTGGTCAGAGTAAAAAAAGAAAATGAAGATAATAAAAAGGACATTGTCTGGCTTGAAAACCAAGTTAGACCTAACAAACTTTTTATCAAAGGCCTTAAAGCAGCAAAAAGCCCAAGAGAAGAGGTAGAACGTATGTTTAAGGAACAACTCCAAATTAATGCCTGTATAATTAGTGTTCGGAAAATTTTTGACCGTAATGGAAAGATGGCGGTGATAGTAGAACTGGAACCGGCCAAATCTTTAGATGAGGTATTCCTAAACACTCGAAAACTTGCAGGTTCATCTATTTCTGTCGAGCGGGATATGATGCCGAATAAACAGGTACACAAGAAAGCTTCCTTGATATTGAAGAGAAAACTACAGGAAATAAGCAAAGAGCATAAAGTGATTGTTAGAGAAGATAGGTTGAAAGTTAAAGATCAATGGTTTAAATGGAATAAAGAAAACAAATTAGTCTCTGGTAACATTGATGGTAAAACTGAATTGTTGAAAATCTTTGGGGAACAAATAAATACTCTAAATTTAGACTACGATTATATTATGCATGATTCAAATACAAAAAACTAAAGCATGTCTGTCAAACGAAATCAAACATCTGTAGCTATAAGAAAAAATGAATCAATTATATATGAAAACAATACATTAGATTTAGGAATATTATCGTATAACATAAATGGTCTTGAAAATAACTATATGTACCCGTCTTTGTTTACCTATATAAAAAACTCTGAGATCTTTATATTGCTTGAAACACATGTTGAAGAAGAAAAAATAGAGAGAGTTCGAAAATATTTTGCAGGGTTCGATCTTTATTTTGAAGCGGCGAAAAGAAACCATAGATTTGGAAGAGCAATAGGTGGTTGTGTTTGTGGTATAAGTACAAAACTTGCAGAATTAGGTATTACGTGTGAAAGGACTATAGACTCAGATGTTATCCTGCTAAAATTTTATGCAAAAGCAACTTCCTTTACAATTGTTCCTATATATCTGAGACCGGCCAGTTGGGATTCTGACTTTAAAAATATAAATGATATATTCGAGAATAAAAACATTATAAACCCAATCATTATAGGCGACTTGAATGTCAGAATTGGAGAAATTAATCAGGAAATGATTGACATCTACAAAGACGCTTTTTGTGCTGGGTATGAAACAAGAAAATCGAAAGACAAAACTGTAAATAGAATGGGTCGGCAGCTGGTGGAGTTTTGTACAGAAAAGAATTTATTAATTTTGAATGGTAGAACAAGAGGTGATGAAGAAGGGCAGTTAACCTACATCAGTAATGCAGGAGAATCTGTAAATGATATCTGTGCCTCATCACAGGAATTTTTACAGTATATTGATAAATTTACAATCGAAGACAAGGTATGGTCGGACCACTTGCCCATTATGTTAAAACTAAAAATTAAAAACACAAACGAAATAGTAAGAAAGCTACATTTACTGCCGAAATTACGCTGGAAAAGTTTGGAGAAAGGCCAATATCAAATAAAGCTAAATAAAAACTTAGAACCTATAACAAACACAGAAACTAATTTAAATGAACTATGTGAAGTAATAAAGAAATCCACATCCAATACAGCATTAAAGAAAATGTCATTCGACCCAAAAAACAAATGGTACAATAACAAATGCAATAAAGCAAGACAAAAAAGCTTTGAATTGCTACAGCAATATAGAAATACTAAAAGCCCTGTTCTTAAAGGAAGTTATATTGAAGCACAGAAAAAATATAAAATCATTTGTAATTTATGTAAGACTGAGTACTACTATCAACAACTTGCAATAAGGATCAACAGTGTTAATGATAGCCGGCAATGGTGGAAATTGGTTAACGAAATACGGAATCGTCAATATCAAATTGGTTATAACGTCTCAGTATCTACTTTTAAACAGTATTTTGAAAATTTACTAAACCCCGTACAAGCTGAAGTACACATACACTATGCCCCAATATTTAAAGAAGATATTTTGCTAGATAGTCCTATAACTATAAACGAAATTAAAGCCATGCTGAATAAGGTAAAGCTGAACAAAGCACCAGGCGAAGACAGAGTTCCTTATGAATTTTTTATAAATGCCACAGATGAGTTCTACACAAAAATGGTATAGTATACAATAATGCTTTCACTAGTGACCAGATAGATAGTTCTTTCACAAAAACTATTGTCTTTCATATCTACAAAAAGGGGGATCCAAGTCAACCTGCAAACTATAGAGGCATCTCATTTATGAACTGTGCTGTTAAAATAATGATGGGCATTTTACATGATCGATTGTTAAATTGGGTAGAACTTAAACAAATACTTAATGAGTATCAAGCAGGTTTTCGCAGAAATTATACCACGGTTGACAACATATATAACTTATCAGCTATTGTCAGCATAAAGTTAGCAGAAAAAAAGAAAGTTTATGCTTTTTTTGTGGACTTCAAAGCTGCGTTTGATAGTGTCTCAAGAAAAGCTCTGATTTATAAGCTCTTTAAGATGGGAGTATCGTACAAATTTGTCCAGTTCATAGATAGAATATATACTAATACACAATCTGCTGTCTGGACGGGTGAAGATTTTTCACAATATTTTGAAACAAAATCAGGTGTTAAACAAGGGTGTTTACTGTCACCATTGCTTTTTACCCTGTACATTAATGATCTACATGAATGTTTGGAAGGTGGACTTATGGTGGAAAATATGAATATCCGGCTTTTACTCTATGCTGACGACATAGTCATATTATCTGATGATACTACGGTAATGCAAAAAATGATACAAAACCTCGAAAATTACTGCAACATGTGGAATCTAGAAGTTAATTTAAGCAAATCCGAAATTTTGGTATTCAGAAATGGTGGTCGACTAAGTCAACAAGAAAAATGGGTTTTTAAAGGAGATGAGATAAAAATATCCCCTGAATTTAACTACTTGGGAGTTATCTTCACCCCAAAACTAAAGTTTAACAAACATGTCGAAAAAAGAAACAATCAGGCAAAAGGTGCAATAAATTCAACATGGCAAAGTTTTATAGGGAAACAAGATATAAGCCTAAGAATGAAGTGGAAAGTCTATCTTGCAGTGTGCAGAGCAATTCAAGCCTATGCAGCTCAGGTTTGGGGCTTTAAACATTTCGAAGATGTTAATAAGCTGCAACGATATTTCATGAAAAGAATATTACATTTACCTAGCTTCACCCCAAACTACATTCTTATGTTAGAAACCGCTGCTGAAGACAGCCATCTTTACACGTTGGGAATTCATCTTAAATATTTAAGTAGAATAATGTACAATTATACACAGAATAGATTACCTCACCAATTATCCTTAATTTTGTTGCGTCGCAACCTTTTTTGGGTAAACGAATTAAAATCGAAAGCTACTTCCTTAAACATACAATGGCCAGAAACAAACCCCACGAAACAACAATGGAATTGCTTTAGTACGGAATTGCTTAGTAACCTGAAAATTAATATTTTGAATGAAAGATTGGAGAGTAAATCAAAAACCACTACAAGAATCTACAAACATCTCGATTATGAAAGAGGAATACATTACATTAATGATGACTTAAATATAGACAAAATCACATGGATATTTTAAGCACGCAGTGGGTTAATTGCACTAAATTATAACAGATTTGGTGCAGAAAACGAAGAAATGTTGTGTAAATTATGCAATTTACAGGAGCATGAAACATTCCAACATATTTTTGGTATCTGTCCTGTGCTAAAAGAATTTAGATATGCTATATTTCGGAAATCTTACCTAGCGGAAGAAGATATGATACATATACTAAATGGCCAAAATAAAGAAGACTGGGTGAATTTAGTAAAATATTTAAAATGTGCGTTAACTTATAGAAATTTTTTAATAACAGAATTTAACTAAATTTGTCATAATTTTAATAATCAAATTTTATTTTATTTTATTTTTGCATTAAATGCCAATATTTGTTTGTGATCGTTCGACAGACGTTTTAATGAAAAACATGTCGTTAAGCTCTTTAATATTTTTTTTCTTTTTATTTTATTTAACTAATTTTCTTAACATGTTAATTAATACTTAAGAAACTTTTATAAAATAAATAAAGAAAATTTTAATCTAAAAAAAAAAATCATCAAGCCAATTCGTGTTATTTTTTGAAAAAATGTCATCCTTTCATTAACTCTTTAGCCAGCGTTGCTTATAGTCTTTGCAAAAAAAAATTAAATCTGTTCAAAAAATCTACCATATATGAAGGGTCGACACTCTAATACTTCCCATCTCAGAATTTTGAATTTATCTTGAAGTAATAAAATATCTAAGCTCTTTATACAATTATGTAACTCATGACGAGAAATGAAAATTGTTTTGAGACTTGTTCCTAAAGTTAGTAAGATATTTAATTGTTTTAAATTTTGCAAAATACTATCAAAAGTAATTTTTGGGAATGCAAAATATTAATTTAAAAGGTTTTGATATCATGCTTAATTCCCAATTTTTATTCTTTATAAAAACACTAAAATTTTTGGTTGATGGGATAAGCTATTCCTATGCGCATTTCACTGGTTGCTTAGGCCAGATTGTCAGGAAACTTCATCCACTAAAGATATTTTTATTTATTTTTATTTAACATATTTAGGTCTATGGGTAAATCCTTACAGCCTAATACAAATGAGTATTTAACTTAAGCATAATATTACGTTTTACAATATTTGCATTTAGAGAAAAATCAATAAATTCAAACATTTCATTAAAGCAACAACACAGTTTTCTAAATGGGTCTGCCATCGCATAGTTAGTTCGGAAAGTTTTTATAAATAAGGGATTATAGTACCGTACCGTACGTCGTGGAATGTTAAATGATAATCTACTTAATAAAAAATTGGAGCATACTTTTCCATTTATTAAGTTTATTACAAATGAGACATTTAGCATAACTCTGCGACTTTTCAGTGTTGGCAAACGTATTAAGGATAATCTTGTAGAATATGAGGGGAGATTATCATAGCCTCGATATGTATCTCTCAGGCAAAAAAGCTAGAATGGTTTTTGAATGGATTCAATATGATCAGTATGAACCATATAATGTGGATCCCATACAATCGAACCGTATTCCATGATTGGTCTAACGAGAGATGTGTAAAGTTGTTTAGTGACGAAAGGATCATTGAATTCTTTCGCACAACATTTAATAAAAGCCCGAGTACCACGAGCCCTGTTGACTGTCATTGTTATGTGTTGAATAAAATCCAATTTTACATTCAATAAAATGCCAAGATCCATAATTGTGTCCACTATCTCGATCTTATAGTCACCGAGTTTATAGTTATTTATAAAACTACGTTTTCTAGAAAAGCGCATATGTTTACATTTCATTAGGTTTAATTCCATTAGGTTATGTTTACACCAACTATAAAAGTCTTCTTGAAGATAAATGTGGTCTAAAGAGTTTGTTAAGTTTAAAAATATTTTTACATCGTCTGCGAACATTAGTATATGTGAATGTTTAATAATTTCAGGCATGTCGTTGATGAAGAGCAAAAACAAAAGAGGGCCAAGGTGACTACCTTGCGGAACACCGGATTTTACCAATATAGGTTTAGAAGTTGAAAACCCAAATTTTACGCATTGTATTCTGCCGAGAAGATATGACTTTCGGTATAAATAACGTCGGTATGATGGTTGTTGACAAATCCTTCATTTACCAAAGTTGTTAGTTCTAAAATATTAGTCATAGTTGATGATTCTTTACGAAATCCGTGTTGAAAAGGTGTTAATAACGGTGAAACTTGATTAACCAAGGAATCTAAAATGTATTTTTCAAAAAGTTTTGGAATTGCGCTAAGCTTGGCTATACCCCTGTAATTGATCATATTTGATTTATTTTCAGATTTGGACAAGGGAATTAAATATGACTCTTTCCATATTTTTGGGAAATATCCATTTTTCATAGATATATTAAAAATAATTGAAAACGGCATTGCTAAAGCTTCCATACAATTGATTAAAATACTGCTTGGTAAACAATCAGGACCCATTGAGTTTGAATATTTAAAAGATTTTAAACCATTAATAATATTGACTGTCGTTATTGGTGAAATGATATAGTTTGATCAGTAACTATATAATATGGATAATTGACATTTTCAGCATAATGTGAATCAGAATATGTGGACGAAAAAAAGTCTGTGAATAAATCACTGATTTCCTTTTCGTCATGTGTTTTAGTACCCATATATTTCATGACCTTTGGTGCACCAGAAATCTTCCTTTTTGAATTTACAAATTTATAGAATGATCTTGGATTGTGTTTTAAGTTGTTTTTTATTTTAATCAAATAATCGTTATATAATTTAACATTTAGCAAATTATATTTTGCTCGAAGGACTGAATACTTGCTGTAATCGCAGTGGGATCTAGATTTCTTATATTTTTTGTAAGTCTTATTTTTTGAGTTTTTTTAACGAAGAAAGATGTTTATTGCCCCATGGTGGTCCTGACTTTGAGCACAGTGAAAATTTTGGTGTACATTCATTCATACATATATTGTTTTATTGTACTGTAAAAATTATTAATCATTTTATCGATTGTTTCAGGTGCGCCAATGCGAATGGATAACAATTGAATCCAATTTGTGTTAATTAAAAGGTAATGTAGGCCGGTGTAATTTGCCCTTTTAAAACAAAACACCTTTTCTTTTTTATGAAAATTTTGATCACGATGAATGTTGCAGCTAATTTCAATTGTAGGGTGGTAACGATCTTCTGGGAGTGTAATAGGATCAACACGATTTATTGTACATTCCTTAGGCTCATGAACAAATACCAGGTCAAGTAATTTGCCATATATATTGTAGACGCCATTAATCTGATGTATACATAGATTTATAATGTTGCCGAATATATCATCGCTAATGTTATCAGAACGATTTGGAATGTAAGTTTTACTTTCTGTGCAGAAATGCCAGGTAATCTGAGGTATATTAAAATCGCCAAGGACTAACATGAAATCCGACGAACTGATTTTGGAGGCCACTAGTTCCATTGCCAAAATGTGTTGTTGATAAGTTATTATATCTGATTGAGGTGGGATATAAGAACACGTAATAAATATTTTAATGTTATTTACTTTTACTACCACTGCAATAAATTCAATTTTATTTGTAAAGTTTAATATTACCTCTTCAGCTGGAAATTTATTTAAGACAGCTATTAAAACACCACCGCCAGTAGTAACTGTAGTTCTATCGCGCCGGAATACATGAAAATTATTGCAAACAATTTCAGTATATAAGAAAGTATTATTTAGCCAAGTCTCAGTAATACCATGTTCGCACGACAGCGTTTTTTCGTAATTCGCTCTCTCATTCGTAGTTCACAGCCTAATTATGATCTAAATTACATAATTCGTGATACAAAATTTTGAGAGCAGATTATTTATTTGTACGTAATTCAATTTTTATTACCCTGTGGATTACTTTAAAACCAATGTTGTTTAGGCATGGAAACCCTAGGTTTTTGCAATGTGTTTGCAGGGCATGAAAACCCTACATTTTTCATAACGAGTACGTTGACTCGTTGTGTTTTGATATATTACCATTTTTCTTAATTTGTCCAGTCTCTTAATGAAAGCGCGCGACTAAAGTTCTACCCGGGATATCTTGTGACTTGTGAATAACAATAAAATAAAATAAAAAGTGCCCTTTTCTTTGACTGTAATTTAAATATTGAAAGTGAAGTTAAAATTTCTTTGTTGAATTATACAAAATAAAACAGCCATTTTTCATTGAATTGTGTGATACATACAAAACTCAAAAAAAGTGTTTTATTCAGATTTTCCACTACGGTTTGGCTGTAATCCAAATTGTTTTTCAAGAATTACCTATCTGCTGTGCCGCTTGGTGAGAACACACAGTCCAAAGAGCCTTTTCCCCCCTTCGAATCGGGATCAAGCGTGCGTGACCGTGTGTGTAACTAGTGTTTTTATTCCAGTACCTTCGTGGACACAAGGTTTTAAGAAGACGTGGGCCATCATATCGGCCATCAGCTGCCACCTCTACGCAAGATACAAACCCAGTGACGACGATCAGGTCACCTGATTCCGGACCAACCAACTCATCAACTCGACGACAGTAGAGTCTCCTCAACCCGTACCAATACCGGTAAGTCCCCCACTTTTGTATTTATTACATCCCTATAATATTACCCCCGTGTACCCATACATTTTGGTCCTTCGAGCCGGATACGGGTCATCCATAACCCGGAAAACCCCTTTAATCCATATTACCCCCCCCCCCCCGCAATCCCCTGTGCAAAGCCACGTGTGTATACTTAGCTCCATAAGTATACATAAGTACATACCTAATAACCCCCCTCGCGGCATAACGTGCTGACTTTGTATTTTTTGTATTTTTTAACGGTCCCATAAAAATACCAAAATACAAAATTCAAATATACTTTTTACCCCCCGCAACATACCCATCATGTGTAATCTTTTTTTCCCCAAACCATCATACGGTGAACCTAACGGTCGCGCAAGAGTATAAGAAAAATCATACGACAAAACTTGTACTTATTTCATAAGCCGAAATAATATGAAATAAATACATACATACATCCTCACATACAATTCGCATTTATTTTCATAAAGCAAAAACCACCACCAAAATTACCACATACATACATACATACAAATAATCAAACATACCTACTCAAAATTAGCAACAGTCGGGCTAGTTGCAAAAAATTACAAAACCAGTTTGTACCGTAACAAACAAACTAACAAAATCTGCAAATAATTACCATCCCCCCGCAGCTATTTAACATTGTCAACTTCAAAAGCATCAACACTTCAAGTTGATGAACAGAAAAACCAAAAAAAAAAAAGGAGAAGACAAGAATAAGAGAGTAAAAATCAGAAAAAATTGCATTGCATTTTGCTGTCTGATATTCAAGGTTAATATCAGTCGGCATCTCTTGTTTTTTCTTGTAATAGTCAACAATACTAATTCCCTCTTTGCTATTACCTTTGTATGTATGTCATCACATAACTTACGCAGTCGATCAACTCGTTGGTTTATTTGATGAGAGAACAAAAATCAAAGAACCAGACGAGTAAATGTATGTATGTACGGTGTGTAACATAAGTAAATGAAAATAACTAGGTCACTGGGACAAGTTGAATTGTATATAAGACATTTTATACTAACAGCTGGATACGAGGGCAAATCGAAAAGGCATTGGAAATATAACAGAATTATTATTATATAACCTATTAATATTTACTATTTGAATAGATTATTACAATTATAAAATAAAGTGAACGTATGAAAATTCATAAATAAATTGCAATAAATCCCATGACACATGATAGCCCTTTTGCTGCGAATTAATTATATACCCCTATTATAAATTAATAATTTAAAATTCTTTAAATTTACCGCAACTAATTTTTCATCGGTCGCTTTTACGAAGCACCTTCGAAAAGTTCTTTAAATTTTATCAATTATTTTCATCGGTCGCTTTTACGAAGCACCTCTGAAAATTTATTTAAACTTTTTAACAATATATTATCCGAAAATTAATCATTAAAGTTTCTTTAAATTTTTTTGCCTACAATTTTCATCGGTCGCTTTTACGAAGCACCTTTGAAAATTTCTTTCCATTTTCTTTCCAATAATTTTCATCGGTCGCCTTCACGAGGCACCTTTGAAAATTTCTCAAAATATATTTACATTTTTTCCCAAATAATTTTCAGCGATCGCTTCTACGAAGCACCTCTGAAAATTTCATTCAAATTTTCTAAAATAGTATTTACCGGTCGCTTTTACGAAGCACCATTAGAAATTTTGTGTACTTTCATCGATAATTTATTGTTGGCTTTTACGAAGCCCCTTTGAAAATTTACTTAAATTTTTTTATTAATTGCGTTTTGAATTTTCAATAATTTTCCCTTAATTTTTTCAAATAAATTTCTAAATTTTTAATTAATAAATGTCATACGGTATTCTGATCGTGTGGTCGAATTTAAAACCTACTTTGACGGTTTAAAAGTAGAGTCGCACACCCGACACACCCTCGAGGCCCACGAAAAACAAATCGATCGCCTCTGGTCAAGTTTCGAGTCATCTTACGAAGATGTGATGGACAACTATGAAGTTATTAAAGAGGAGATCGATCTAGAAACCCTAAAGGGACGGTTTTATTCTACATTCGGCAGCCACACAGCTGTGGTTGCAAAGATACACGAACTTCGTGAGGCTCTTCAAGCCAACGCTCAAACCGCCTCCCCCTCGAGTGATAGCGCACGCGATATGACCCCACATATTTCTTTACCCCCATGTGATACCGAAATCTTTCATGGTGACTATAAATCGTGGCCAACTTTCCGTGATATGTTCACGGCCCTTTATCGCAATAATAAGCGTCTGTCACCAGTAGAAAAAATGTGCCATCTGGTCAAGAAAACTCAGGGTGAAGCGCGAGAGCTTTTGAAAACATGCCCTATGACCAATGATGGTTTTAATATGGCGTGGCAAAATTTAGTTCACCGCTATGAAAATAAGCGAATACTAGTGAACGCCCAACTTAAGTCGCTTTTCAACATAAAGCCCATATCAAAGGAAACTGGTTCCGATCTCAGACGTTTACAACGCACTATTAATGATTGTATTACCAATCTTCGTTTGTTAAATATCGAAGTCGATAACTGGGATGTAATTTTTGTGTATATTAGCTCAACGTGTCTACCTGAGACCACACTGAGCTTATGGGAACAATCTTTGCCACGTACCACTGATTTGCCAACGTGGAAAGCCTTAGATGATTTCTTATCATCCAGGTTTCAAACTTTAGAGTCGGTCGCGGATATTCGATCCACGTTTTCAACCTCGCATGCCCCAAAACCTTCAAAATCTTCATCCCAAGGGCCCAAGGTGAAAAGCTACCAGACCAACATTGCCCCTGACAACAAGGGTAAATGTGCGCTGTGCTCCGAATTTCACCCTCTTAGATGTTGCGCCGTATTTCTGGCCATGTCTGTCGCAGACACATACGCAATGGTGAAAAAACAAAATAAGTGCACTAACTGCCTGGGAACATCCCACGGGGCTAAGAATTGCCAAAGTAAATACACCTGCAAGGTATGTAAGGGAAAACACCATTCGCTGCTTCATCGCGTAGACGGGAAGAAAACAACAAATAATAACAATAACGTTAAAAGCACCCCCGTTCATCAAAATAACAACCCCCTTCCCGCTTTAGACGTGACCCCTTCTACTTCGTCCCAAGCAGCAAATAGAACGCTGCAATCGTTTTCAACTCAACTTGAACCCACCACACAGTCTGTCATACTCGGTACAGCGTTAGTCGACGTTTATAATAACGACCTTAAGTGTACGGTTCGCGCGCTAATAGACTCCGCCTCGGAGGCGACATTTATTTCGAAAAAATTGCAAAGGCATCTTCGTCTTTATACTCGTGCATCAGCAGCCCAAGTCCACGGGTTAAGTGACTCCGTCACTGCAACTTCCACCCACAGCTGCCACGTCAAAATCGGATCCCCGGTTGACAAATCGTTTGAAGTTTCTTCGGATGCCTTAATAATAAATAGACTTACCGGCCACCTGCCCTATTACCCCTCATCGGCATTAAAAGATAGCGATTTCTCCAATTTGCGATTGGCTGATACTTATCGCCACAGTTGTCGCGAAATAGATTTGCTGCTTGGGGCAGATGTTTACCCAAAAATTATTTTGGACGGTCTACAACGAGACACACAACAATCTTTGCTTGCCCAAAATACAGTTTTCGGGTGGATTATTACGGGGAAGGTACCCGCACACCCGTGCGGAAAGGCGGTTTTATCATTTTTTAGCTCCATAGAATTGAATAATCAACTTCAGCGGTGTTGGGAGCTAGAGGATATCCCGAGGAGGAAAACGTCCTCCCCGGAGGACACATACTGCGAAAATTTGTACACATCCACTACTTTCCGAAATAAAGAAGGTCGATACGTCGTGTCACTCCCCTTTAGAAAAGACTACCCCGAGAAATTAAATGTTGGCCCCTCTCGAAAAATTGCTTTCTCCCAGTTTCTACGAAACGAGGCGAGATTAGTCAAAAACCCCCAACTTAAAACTAAATATGATCAGGTAATAACAGAGTATTCTACTCTAGGTCAAATGACCAAAGTAACCCCCATAAATGGTGACTGCGGCACTTATTATCTGCCCCACCATGCTGTCTTAAAACCCGACAGCACCACAACAAAATTGCGCGTGGTATTTAATGCCTCCAGCCCCTCATCCAATGGCATAAGCCTTAATGACCTACTTCATCCTGGCCCAGTTCTGCAGTCAGATTTAATGATTTTGCTTTTGAGATGGAGATTTTTCCGCTACGTGTTTAACGCGGACATTGAAAAAATGTACCGCCAAATCTTGGTGCACCCCAAGCACACACCTTTTCAAAGAATTTTACATCGTGATACTCCGAATGAGTTAATCCACGACTTTGAGTTGAACACAGTCACCTTCGGTGTGAACTGTGCGCCCTATCTAGCCATAAGAACGTTGCTAGAACTCGCAAAAGAAAGCGAATCCACTTCCCCTCAAGCATCAGAAATCTTGCGGAGCCATATGTATGTTGATGATGTCCTTTCGGGTGCCCATACCATATCGTCAGCGATAAGATTTCGCGACGAACTAATAGCAGTTCTCAAAACAGCGGGTTTTGCTCTGCGAAAATGGACATCTAATAACGAAATGTTGCTGCATTTGCTGGGGGAAGAATTCCTTCAACTGTCTGAGTCCAGTATTACGAAAACTTTAGGGCTCAGGTGGAATGCTGGTAACGACCAATTTTATTTCAAACTCAAAGCTAAACCGAATCGTGAGTTAACTACCAAAAGATGTGTGCTTTCTGAAATTGCCAAGTTATTCGACCCAGCTGGATGGCTATCTCCCAAGATTATCGTGGCAAAAATAATTATGCAGCAAATATGGAAAGATGGCACTGATTGGGACGAAGATTTGACCCCCCTTACTATGAACAAATGGCGTGAATTTCTCGATGACTACAGCAAAATTGAAGAAGTCAGAATTCCCCGGTTCATAGATTACGATCCTTCCTACAAAGTCGAGCTGCACGGTTTCTGCGACGCGTCGGAAAAGGCGTACGCAGCCGCCATTTATATTCGCTCTGAACACGAAGGTTTTGTCACTAGCCACCTTTTGGCTGCGAAATCGAAAGTTGCCCCCGTTAAATTTGTTTCCCTACCACGTAAGGAATTATGTGGAGCAGAATTGCTGGCGAATATGATCGATTCTATTCAAGCGCAGCTCAATCTCAAAGACTATAAACTTTTCTTGTGGACAGATTCCACCATCGTGTTGGCGTGGTTGAGAAAACCGGCTCATAAGTGGAAAACGTTCGTCGAAAATCGAGTTTCGTCTATAATCGAAAAGGTAGGAAAGGATTCGTGGTCTCATGTTGAATCAAAAAGTAACCCCGCTGACTTAGCATCACGTGGCATTACCGTACGTGACTTATCATCTAATGAGTTGTGGTGGCGTGGGCCTGCCTGGCTAAGACGTCCCCCTTCAGACTGGCCATCTCGAGAAAAGGAGTTTGATACGGAAGAAGACATTAGACTAATTCGTGCACGAGAGCTAAATTGACAGCGGGAATGGTATGCCGAGAAGAGCTGTCGGCCAAGGAAATAATTTCCGCTAAAAACCGTCTAATAGTCGTCTGTCAAAAATCGCACTTTAGCGAAGAATACTCACAGTTATCTGACAGAAAACCATTGTCCCGAAAAAGCTCGCTTTTAACCTTTAACCCCTTTCTCGATTATGCGAATAAATGGTCGTTTAGCGGACTCCGCTACCTTGCGCTATGACGAACGTTACCCCATTTTATTGCCTTATCATGCGCGCTTCACCAGATTGTTTCTCATGTATTTACACAAACACACTCTACATGGTCAAAATGCGCTTTTACATCGCTTGACGAGATTACGTTACTACGTCCCTAAACTCAAAATGTTAATAAAAACTATTTTATCCCAATGCGTAATATGCGTGAGACATAAACGCCAAATTGGTCAACAGATCATGGCTGCTTTACCCCCCGAACGTGCAAGTTTATCACGCCCCTTTTGTCACACCGGCGTCGATTTCGCGGGACCCTTCGACATTAAATCTTATGCGGGTCGAGGCTGTAAGGTCACGAAAGGATACGTGCTCGTCTTCGTATGCTTTTCAACAAAAGCGATTCATCTCGAAGCTACCGGCGATATATCCACCCAAGCCTTTCTAGCCGCCTTTGCTCGGTTCTTTTCTCGACGAGGCACCCCCCACGATATGTATTCCGACAATGGCACTGCCTTTGTAGGCGCTGCTAACGTCCTCCATGGCGATCAACAACATTTCTTGTCTAAGATACAAAAAGGTCTTCTCTCTCAGGATTGTTTTACTCCCGTTGACTGGCACTTCATCCCCCCTGGCGCCCCCCATATGGGTGGTCTCTGGGAGGCAGGAGTCAAAAGTTTCAAGGCCCATTTCAAGAAGCTGTGCCATAGTCAGAGGTTTACTTATGAAGAATTCAGCACCATGCTGGCACGAATTGAAGCTTGCTTAAACTCAAGACCTTTAAGCCCCATGAATGAGGACCCAAAGGACTTATGCGCCCTGACACCAGGCCATTTCCTCGTCGGAACCCCACTATTATCTCCCCCCGAACCTGACTTATCCAACCATTCCCTCAGCTATGTCAATCGTTGGCAAAAGCTTAAAATTCTTCACCATCACTTGGCACGTAGATGGAAAGAAGAATATCTAACCGAACTTCACAAGCGAAATAAATGGAAACACCCTCAGCGAGACTTTGTTATCGGCGATCTTGTAGCTGTCCGGCAAGACAACTTACCCCCGACTCAATGGCATCTCGGTCGCATTGAAAAAATCTTTACTGGCCCCGATAGTCGAGTTAGAGTTTCTGACATCCGCACTGCTAACGGCATCATAACCCGCCCGATTGTAAAACTTGTGCTACTGCCACTCCCGTCAAAGACATGACAATTAATTTTCCCCCCTTACTTTTTCCTCATTACAGTTATTATGCATCACCGCAGCCGCGAAGTTTCTTCCATCGAAGAGCGGGACAAACGGGTGAAACCACGTTCTAAAAACCCGGACTGCCGTCTATGCCGTAAGAGACATCCACTGCGAAAGTGCAGCAAATTTTTGCGAATGTCCGTCTCTACCAGAAAGGACATCGTTAAGCGTCATCAGTACTGCCGAAATTGCCTAGCACACTCCCATTGTCTTAAAAACTGTCGCAGCAGTGAACGCTGTCATGACTGCAATGGACAACACCATACTCTCCTTCATCAGCCTGAAATCACCAGAGCGAACGAGCAATTGAGTCGAGCAGATGACACCACCGTGGTCCCTACCGTAATACTACAAATTCGGTTAGACAATGAGTGGAGCAAGGTCCGCGGCCTTCTAAATCCGTGCGCAACTACGAGTTCCATCGCACCATTTATTGTTGAGCGGTATCACCTGCCGTTTGAGCGTTTTAATGCGGACAATTGGTGTCAATTGACGTTTCGGACCCGGTTTGAAGAAGAACACGGGACATTTACCATAAGAGCCAAAGTCTCCAGCGATTTGCCCCAAAAGCTACCAGCTAAACATCTCGATCGTAGTGTCGCAGACGCTTATCGTAACCTTAGGCTGGCTGATCCAGATTTCTTTGAGAGCAACTCCATCAACTTCGTCCTGGGAGCAGATATCTACCCACGCATCATACGCAGCGGAATAGAACTGGCATCAATTGGCTCTCCAATCGCACAAGACACTGTACTAGGCTGGGTCATAATAGGAAAGTTCGGAGTTTGAGAAGCAACATATTTATCCACAAACAACATTTATACCATTTTTTATACTTTATGCATTTTGAAATGAAATTATTTGTACTAATCTTGAATTTATATTTACCTCATTATTATTGTTATTGAAATTTATTTACACGAAGCATTGTGCACTTTTTATTAAAACTCAAGGGCTTGTCCGGCGTTAAGGTTTCAGTCCTGAAGAACCTACCCTCATTGTTATCTTAGGATATAACAAGGGGGGCGGGATGTTTAGGCATGGAAACCCTAGGTTTTTGCAATGTGTTTGCAGGGCATGAAAACCCTACATTTTTCATAACGAGTACGTTGACTCGTTGTGTTTTGATATATTACCATTTTTCTTAATTTGTCCAGTCTCTTAATGAAAGCGCGCGACTAAAGTTCTACCCGGGATATCTTGTGACTTGTGAATAACAATAAAATAAAAAGTGCCCTTTTCTTTGACTGTAATTTAAATATTGAAAGTGAAGTTAAAATTTCTTTGTTGAATTATACAAAATAAAACAGCCATTTTTCATTGAATTGTGTGATACATACAAAACTCAAAAAAAGTGTTTTATTCAGATTTTCCACTACGGTTTGGCTGTAATCCAAATTGTTTTTCAAGAATTACCTATCTGCTGTGCCGCTTGGTGAGAACACACAGTCCAAAGAGCCTTTTCCCCCCTTCGAATCGGGATCAAGCGTGCGTGACCGTGTGTGTAACTAGTGTTTTTATTCCAGTACCTTCGTGGACACAAGGTTTTAAGAAGACGTGGGCCATCATCTCGGCCATCAGCTGCCACCTCTACGCAAGATACAAACCCAGTGACGACGATCAGGTCACCTGATTCCGGACCAACCAACTCATCAATTCGACGACAGTAGAGTCTCCTCAACCCGTACCAATACCGGTAAGTCCCCCACTTTTGTATTTATTACATCCCTATAATATTACCCCCGTGTACCCATACAAATGTGATCTCTAATTTTTATCGGTTTTTTTCCATTACCAACTGTCAAAGCACTAAAATAAAACAAACAAAATATTCTATTTACTGGGAAAATAAATAAATGTTTGTATTTCTTTGAAATAATATTTTTTACTTACATTTTCTTTTCATTTAGCAATAAACAAAATTAATAAAAAGAAGAAGAAGAAAAACTGTCAAAACCGATTAGGAATATGCCGTGCGAACATGGTAATTCAAATAAGTAATTAAAACGGAGAGCGAAGTAATCCAAAGCACCGTGCGAACAAGGCATAAGACAAATAATATGGCGATTGAAATTAAAACTATCAAGATATAATTTGGAGCATTTAGTCCTCATTCCACGTACGTTTTGGTATATAATAATGAGTTGGTCATCGGGAGCTTCAGTTGGTTTTTTGAATGTATTGATTGTTGTTTCGGCAAAAAAGCAACATTCATTCATTTTGTTCATATTCTCGAACTAAAACATGTTCAGGCCAAAAAGATGGGTCGAGAATTGAGTTAAAATTTTCAAATGGTTTAAATGGTGTTAAAATCCGCGCTTGTGAGTAAGAAAACTTATGAAAATTCAAATCAACATTTTTGCCGATCTTAGATTTAATATACGCATCAATGTCGTCAACAGATGTATCAGATGCAAAACAAGAAACAAAGATTTGTTTTTTTGGAGGAATAACTCTCAGATCTCTTTCAGCAACACAGTTATTTCCACTATTTATCAAATCAACAGGATTTGTTGCATTTTAATGATTTATTGAAACAGTATTAGTTGAAACGGATGTTTTGTTAAGAAGAGTTGGGCCACGATCATTAACAGATGAAGTAGCGGGTTCGGGATTCTGAGGCAGAGAGGGCGAAGAAGAAGGTTCAGTCAACTTTACTTTATTGTTTAATCTTGCAGATTTCCTTTTAGGTGATATTTGAACAGGAGATTTTATAGATTCTAAAGTAGTAAAAGCATCAAAAATTTTAGCATATTGTGATATTTCATCACAAAGTTTATTCGCTTCTTTTTGAATTTCCAAAAAACGGGATTTATTTCATTGGAAAAAACTATAGAATATAATGCTTATTTTCTTGCAGTCATTACAGCGCCAAGCAAAATCTTTCGACAATGATCCAGCAACAAGACCGGAAGGACCATTGCATTTAATATGGCAAAGACCATTACATAGCCAACAAGAAATCATCATCTCTTCATCGTTGGTAATGGGACATTTTTTTTATAATATACGTCATGATATGATACAATTTATAATTGCTTATGTATATATTTTAAAGGGAAATTGTTTGTTGGGTATACATGCCTACTAACCAATAGATGGCACTTAGCGATTACAATAGCAAATACACAAACCAGTAAGAGTTGTAATTACAAATACAATTTAATGCCGCGATTATCACAAAAATAGCACTCCAGATGCACACACTCCAATGACACCAACAGCACAAAGGGATATGATATTAAAAATATGCTTATTAAGTTTACAGCGATTCACAAAACAATTTAAATTATAATTGTAAACAGAGCGACTCAAATACACATCCAAATGACACCAATGTTGCCAATGGCCAAATAAAACTGTTAAGCGTATAAGAATCATAAGCAACAGTTCTACTCGTAACAATATTAAAGTTTAAACAAAAACATCAACAATAAACAGTGAAATACTTTTTGTGTACCGAATAATCAACAAATGTACAACACTTTAAATAAATAAAATCACATTAAACAAAACATTCACAGTCAACACAAAAAAAAAACAAATGAACACGGCAGTACCGAATCTTAAATACCCTACTTAGTGATAGTAATTCTCGCAAATTAATTTTCAATACATTAATACATTTAGGCCATATATTTGTAAAACACAACGCATGCCAAAGTGTTATATTAAAAGCAAAAACAAATTCACAAATATTTTGTAATTTTGTTGTTGCTTTGTTCAGAAATTTATGTACCGTTTAAAAATTTTCAACGCCACAAGCAATGAGGCGTATGAAATCTTAAAAACCAATGTGAATTTCTGGTTAAGGAAACAACAAAATTACAAAATATTTATGAATTTGTTGTTGCTTTTGTGTTTTACAAAATTAGGGCCTTAATATCATAAGCTTAAACCAAAATAAAAGCAGTACTCGCAAGCTCTCACGCACATGACCTACAATTATGATGTAATGTACAAATGAACAATAAATATAAATAGAGATGGAAGAGTGACCACATTTACCACACAAACAGTGTATGTACGTGTGTAGAATAGAATTTTCTTATGTAACTCTTATTTTTAAACGAAGCTTTGTAAGTAATTTGTGCGCAAGTCTATATATCAGATTTTAAATGGGTAAAATATATAAAGACTAATGGCGATTTCTATTCTGAGAAAAAAATGCTACAGTATATGCATGTAACACTTTTTCATGTTACCTATAATCACTCGAAGTGTTACATGTTGTACAACTTCAATCGAACAGAATTAGCTGCCTTTATTAACAACTATTACACTTTTATTATGAATGTAGCTCATTAGCGATTTTTAAAACTATTCGACTATTTGCTGCACACTTACTTTACGGTTTGGAAACAGACATTGACATCACTTATTGCTTGAACAAATTTAAAACGATAATAAATACATAGAATTTTCCACCAAAATAAAAAAAAAACGATTTAATTCAAAATGGAGTATGCCGTCGAAGAATATTTGGATGTAGAATTCTTTTGACAAAACTTTTAAAATATTATTACAAACAAAATAAAATATTGGTTGTACAAACAAAGTAGTAAGTACCAAAGTTGTAAAACAGGGCAGTATGAACCCTTAAGTAAAAGTAAGGGTAAAACATGTAACATGTTTTGCATGTTTTTCATCAACATTTTCACAAAAGAACTTGAAAATGTTTCCCACAGTTGAATTTTTTGTACAAACGAACACAAAATGTAGAACATGTAACATTAATGCAACATTTTTCTCAGAAAAGAAATCGCCATAAGCTTTAATTATATATGCAATAAGCTTTAAGTAAATATATATTTACTATTTACGAGATAATTTCTCGTTCGTGAGTGAAATTCGAACTTGTTAGTCATTATAGCATAATTATATGTGAAAAATTCTATTCGTTATAAATACACCAAAACTATTTTTTTTTGTGAGTGTGCGTGATTTAAAGTTATTCACGCACCCGCCTTTAATAAACATTACACTCATTGTGGGCTTTATTAGCTAAAATGTCTTTTTTTAAGAGCATAAAAGCTTTTTTCCTGCACTCATCCGCAAAGTTGTTGAAACTCAATGTATATATCAAAAATACCACATTTTTAGAGCAATTTAATTTTTTTTAATATTTATAAAACATTTATCTAAACAAAAATACTTTTTTATAACCTCGGCGAAAATACAACCGTCGGCTATACCAAATAATGTAAAGTGCGACTTTAATGTTTGTTGTTTGCAAACGAGCTTTGAAAACGTTCATATATTTTATAACAATGTTAACAGCAAAATAATTAAACAATGAATGTGTCAAAAAAAAATGTGCCAAGAACAAAATATTATTGTTATAATTCCCTGCATTTTTAATTGTTTTTTAGTGTTGAAATTTTTTCTCGATCCATTTTTATTCGCAAAAAAAAGCTACAGACATAGATTAGTGAGAAAAACAGCTGTTTGTTTAATATATGGCATTTTTGTTTCATTTCACAAATTTCAATCGAAAAGTTTCTCGATTCGAGAGTTACAGAACATGGGCACTGGTTGTCATTAGTCAAAAATGTTAGAAAATACTATATGGTCACTGACAACATTTAAAAATTGAAGAAAAGGAGTACCTTGTAATGGGAACTCCCGATGCAAATCTTCGTAACACTGCAAAACTACGATGTTAAATGGAAATATTAAAAACATTTCGTAATGTTGAGCTACTGCACATTAATGTCGAGTCAAAGGCGTATAAGGTGCAAATAGTACAACAAGCGGATATGCGGGACATCAAAAGTTACAACTGCAACAGTATAGGCCAAAAAGCAAGCGAGTGTCGTAAAAAGATGCGAGAGGATGGTGCATGTTTTGCTTGCGGAAAGTTTGGACATCTAGCAAAGGATTAAGGGAAATATAAAAAACTTGTTTTAAGATAAGATGTAGGTACAACATTATCTATTTAAAATTAATATATTTTAAAAGTAATAATCATTGATTTTAGAATGTCTCATAGAGGGATTTTTTTGAGTCAGAGCGGGACAAGGCTTTTTGTTTTCGATGATCTGGTTGGGAACGGACTATCGAGAGTAGTGGGCGTTATGTGTGATGTTGATGATTAAGTGGGAGTTGAATGGCTTAGGTTTTTACGAGATGTGAGATGCGCTTGATAGTATTACATTATTCTCCCATGATACTTTCTTATTCGAAGAGAACGAGTTTACAGGGAATTTTAGATGAGTATTTAACGAGGGGTTATATGCGTCCGAGTGATTCGGAATACGCGTTGTGTTGGTGAAGAAAAAACAGACGATGTGAGATTGTGTGTGGAATTTCCGCAGTTTAACAAAATCACAACTAAGTCTCAATTTCCCATACCATTGATAGATGATTTGTTAGATAGGTTAGTTTACAAGAGAAGATTTTCAAAATATTTATTTCAAAATATTTAGCGATATAGTTCGGGATGGAAAGGGATGTAAGTGAACATATGGAGATACTTAGGGAAGTTTCTGGGCGGCTGGTTAATAATTAGTTGGAGATTAGGCTGGACAAGTGCAGTTTATTTCAAATTGAGGTTAAGTATTTAGGGTATATGATATCGGAGAGTGGTATTAGGGCGGATGATGATGCAATTAAGGCAATAATAGATTTTCCGGTACCCGGCAAAGTATAGGATGACACGGAGTTGCACTGCGATTCGAGCACAATCAGGTATTTATGTGTTAGAGGCAATGGAGGACCATATTGCTCTTGGATAAGAGTCAAGTTAGACTAAAATTGTAATTTATAACGCTGCAGCACTAAAATTTGGTACGACACAGTTTTTGGACTAGAAATCACACTGTTAGATTTCGTGAAGATCGGTCTTAAATTTTCCATTAGCTGCGTATAAAGCCTTCTTTTCGAAAACTGTCTAATACGCATAGAGCCGTAACAAATAAAAGTTTTATAGGACTAGAAATTACGCTGTTAAATTTCGTGAAGATCAGTCCATAATTAACCATAGGCCCCATATAACACCCACTCCTGAAATATTCTGTTGGTGGAGGGTATCAAAACTTCGGCACAGCCGAATATAGCTATCGTACTTATTTTTTTTATAAAAGTTGCAAGAAAATACTCTTGAGGTGTATTTTAAAGGAAATAAACCAAAAAAGTTGTTAAAAGGTAATAACGTTACAATATAAATAAATAATTTTTATTTACCTGTGTTGGCGTTAAGTGGATTAGGCTTGCCAAGTGTTCTCGCTCTGGTGCGGATAAATACCTCTGTTGTTTGAATCGTCTTTCCAATTCATAGACCTAAAAAAAATTTGAATAAAAGTCTTTTAACAAATTTTCTATACCATAATTATTATCAATTTTTCGAAGTTTAACAAAAATTGCAATTTAAGGATTTTTGAATACCTATTCTTATTTTTATCCCTTTTATTTTGCCCACCCAGAAGAAAGACACCTAAAAGTCCATATCTCATTCTTTGTCAATGAAAAGCAGTACAAAAGCTTATCAAAACGTAATGTACCGTAGTTGAAACATACCACTCTATATAAAATAGAACTTCATACCGTTGATACGTAACATTTGTAAAACAGTGATGGGCGTCTTGTATGGAGTTCAGTAAAAATATTATTATTATATAATTCATCAAGTTTTCATTAACGGTAAAAAATATATATACATATGGTCACCTGAAATTGAAAAGGCCGTGAGTAAAAACTTCAAAATGTGTACTATATGGAAATATGCAAAAAAAATCAGTTAAAAACCTGGGGCCTAATTCTGGCATTCGTGATCGAGAACTTTCTCGATTCGAAAGCAATTTTATATCAGTCAATACTGAACGAATCGAAATTATTTTTTCAGTATTGTGAAACTCAAATGAATGCTTTACAATAACGAAAAAATAATTCCAATTCGTTCAGTATTGACTGAAATAATTAGATATTAAATTGCATTCGAATCGAGAAAGAACTCGATCACGACTGCCAGAATCTGGCCCCTGATTATTATATAATTCATCAAGCTTTCATTAACGGTAAATATGGTAACCTGAAATCGAAAAGGCCGTGTATAAAAACTTAAAAATATGTACTATGAATATGTAAATATGCAAAAAAAAAAAAGAAAAAAGGAATTATAAATTAGATTTTTGAAACTGTATGTTAATTACACTACGTGACAGGTTGTCAGAATGGTCGAAAATAGAACAATTTTTAAGATATTTCAAAATAACCTTTATTTGTGTTTTTAAAATATATGATGTTACTTAATTGCAAATAACTTGAAAACTATTTGACGAATTATATATTTATTTCCTTTTTGATGAAAGATAATAATGTAGAACGGTTGACAATTTTTTAAATTCATTAATTTTTTCATGCAAATGTAATTGTGGAATTTATTTATCAAGCTTTTTACAAGAATGTTTTATCTTTGATAGAAAACGAAAGAATATCTTTTATTTGCATTGACTGCTCTGCTGTTATGGTATTTTTAATTCACCAACAAGCATTATTTTCAATACCGATAAGTCTTCAAAAATCCAAGCTGTTAAAATAATTAAACGGCTTAGATGAGGTCATAACGCACTCACGCACAGATAGTTAATAGAATCTGTACATCATGCGTATAGCGTCTTTTGAATCTTAGAGTAGAGATTGAAACCTTTTTGAAATCGTAGGCTTGCTCGAAAGATGCAGACTTTTTAAATTCCTTGAAAAGTCCCAATTTTCTTTACGATTTAAGCTTTCACTCCTGCTTCGTTGAAATTTATTAGGCAGCTGAATACAATTTTATTTTTTTCTTTCTGTTGTATATGTGTTTAGGTTTCAGTTTGTTGGCAGTAGTAAATGAACGAAAACAACATCACACAAACACGTGTATGTGTTATACGGTAAATTTTTTTACATTCTGATTTCAACGTAAATATTGTTATTTCTTTTTGTTTTGATTGCTAGAAAATTGTTTTTTATTTATTTTCTCTATTTTAAACCTATTTTTTTAAGTTAAAAAGTAGTATTATAAAACAAGTGTATGGTATGTTTTGAGGACTTTAAGGAATATCTTAGTAGGGAAATGTTTGCATTTGTAGCATCTCTGGTAAAAAACACACTATGAGTAAATGTAAGAACCCGAAAAACTTCGTAATACAGGCCAGGGTTGTTAGATTTTTTTCTTAAAAAATCATCAAAACTTTTAACAAAATTCATTAAAATCGTCAAGAACATTTACCAAATTCGCCAACAAGTCGTCAAATATTTAAATTTTACAAATCAGAGAAAATTTATTGCATTGATTGGTTTAAAAATACAAATTTTTAGCAAGAAATTCTATTTATGATAAAGAAAGTAATATAGCTTAGTTTTATTCTATTTATTTCAGCAAGTGGGGTGAAATATATTTAGCATTTGAAAAGAAATACATAAGAAAAAATATATTTTTTTAAAAAAACAAAACAAAAATTTATTTTTTTCATTTATCCATATTCACAACAACATTAAATAAAAAATAAAATCTCATTTGTTATTAACTGTCTTTAAATTATTAATTTTTCGCGCTATCACTATTGTAA
Source organism: Pollenia griseotomentosa (assembly GCA_963931875.1). Taxonomy (NCBI): domain Eukaryota; kingdom Metazoa; phylum Arthropoda; class Insecta; order Diptera; family Polleniidae; genus Pollenia; species Pollenia griseotomentosa. Next base: position 159,413,331 of record OZ007560.1, read on the forward strand.
ATTGTTTTTGAAGCTGCTAAACCAAGGGTGCTGTCTTTATCAACACCCTTTTCACCCGACTTGAAACGTTTTATTACGTCCAATTTTAGTTCCAAACTAATGCATTTTCTTCTCTTTGCTCTTATTTTTCTACACAACTTCTTATTAAGAACTTACTTCTTAGCACGTAACTATACTCATGTAGAATAACTTACCTAAAGGCCGCTTTAGCCGACCGTAAATGTAATAAAATGCAATGTAACGTACCGTAACGTACTGTAAGCTCGTTTGTGCACTTATAGAACATGTAAGAACGTGTCAGCTGTTTTTCAAAAACATTAACAAAAAGTAGAAAAGTGATGAGAACTAAAAGTGTTGAAATGGCGACCGCTTTGAAGAAAAAGTACCAAGTGATTTAAATAGCATTAAAACGGTATTTCTTGTATGTTTATATAAATAAATAAATATTTGATATTAATATTACAGACTTACAATAAACAAATATGTATTATGTATAGCATATTCGTACACATGTTCTTACATTATTTTCAAAATGTGCATACACAAAACAAGGTTTTGATCCCATTAAAAACCAGACTTTTTATTGTTTGGGGATATGTATGCATTTGTTTATTTTATACATCCAAACATATATTTGTATAAATGAAAATATGTATGGATTGTAACTTATTTTGTCAAAAGTCCACAGATATTATTACTAAAAATGTACCAAAGAAAAAGAGTGATTTTACCCGCATTCCATTTAAAATACAAGCAGCCCATCACTATCTACAACTGTCACGTAATCTCGTAATGAAATTCTATTTTCTACAGGTTGGCACGTTACGGTAAAGTGACATTACAGTCAGTTAAGTAGTTGCATTGCTTTCCATATAACAGAAACGATCAGCTGTTTACATTACATTTACATTTCTACATTTACGGTCGGCTAACAGGGCCTTAACAGAATTAAATGGGAATTCGCCTTTTTACACGCAAATTGAAAAATTCTTCACATGTTATTATGACTTCAGTAAAAAAATCCAATCGTATGTAGCGACGCAAATCGAAATCATAAAACCGAAAAGCGGATTTAACCAATTTTTAAAAAGCGATGCAAAGAGTATCGACACAAATCGGGGCTCTAGTGTATATTTTTTGAAGTACCCATGGCATTCATATAATTGTAGCGAATTCTACTAATGCTTCTAATGAAAGCCAGGTGGGGATTTTTTATTTTTGTTTAATTTCCAATAATTTTTGTATTTCTACCCTTTGCACTGTTCCCAATATTTTTTTTTTTTTATCATTATTTATTTATTGAATCTTCATATATTAAATATGAACTAACAAATATTAATCAAATCTTATCCTAATACTTTATTTATGTCCTGCCAGTGCCAGACAAAAATTTTCTTCATCACGGGTTCTGTTCACATATATAGGTGTTTATCGCTCATCTTATTGGGTAAGTGCTGCAGTGTCTCTTCTTCTTAAGCGAGTGTGGCCGCCATGATTTAAAATATTTCGAGCTAATGGATGTTGTTCAAGCCTTTTTAAATATTTTACCGCATTTTTTGTAATCATAGTTTTTACTAATGGCACATTAGAGGCCGAGGCAGTGCCCCATAGTTGACTACCATAGCACCAGATAGGCTTTAAGATAGAGTTGTAAAGTAGAAGCTTGCAATCGAGACCAAGGACAGAATTTGCTCCAATAAGTCAATGAATTTGAATGACCTTTAGTTTCATTTGAGTTAATTTTGCCTCTATATGGCATTTCCTAAGTAGCTTTATAACAGTTTGTGTGTGTTTGCTGGTAAATTTTGTTTTAATTTATGTAATAAGCTTTATCAAAAGCTTGCAAAACATCGATGAAGAGTCCTGAGCAATATTTTTTTTCTGCAAATGCTTTTCTTATGACATTTACAATTCGATGAGTTTGTTCAATTGTGCTGTGTTTTCTTCTAAATCCGAATTGATGGTTTGGAATACATCTATTTTCACTTAAAATCGGTGTTAGTATTGAAACTAGTAATTTCTCAAACAGCTTTGACATATTTGATAATAAGCTAATAGGCCTATATGACTCAACTTTTGTATGATCTTTACCCGGCTTAGGTATCATGGTAACTAAGGAAACCTTCCATTTTTGAGGATAGTATTCAAGGCGTAAAATAGCATTAAAAATAACAAGAATAATTTTCTTTTTTATGCGGGGTAGCTCTAAAAGCATTTTTTTACTGATCTTATCAATACCAGGTGCATTCATAGTGTTTAAGTCACAAATATCCTTTTCGATTTCTCTTATCTCAAATCTTAGGGGAATAAGCTGCTGTAGCAGCAACAGGTGGGAACTAGACCGCAATATCGTGAGATATATTTGGTGTAAATTTGTAAATATATAATAAATTCAGGTGACTTACAAACAGATTTCCTTTTCAAATATCGTTTCTTGCCCAACTACCATTCAAGTTTCTTAATGGTGGCTTAGATATAACTGGCCTTTTTAGATTTCTAGCTGCACGCCATAATGAGTAGTCTGATTGTGAAGTTGCATCAAGTTCCTTTAGATATTTTTCCGAAGAAGCCGTTTTCTGAGTCTGCAGTAAATTTTTTGGCCTTTTTGTGCACTCTTTTAATAAATTCTTAAGTTGCGGGGATCTGTACAGTTTAGGGTATTCATTCGGTTAACCGTCAATCGGTTAACCGATTAATTACTACCCGATCAGTTGATCGGTTAATTTCAAATTGGCTTTTTTCGATTAACGATTAAAACGGTTAATTTCAGTCGATTAACCGATTAACCGATGTAATAAGATTTTTAATTTTTTGTAGTATTATAACATATTTTTTGTGTTTTTAATTATTTGTTTCGTCTTATATACAAAAGGTATGTGTTTAGAAAATATTTTTTCTAACCAAGGTGTTAAGTGATCTTCATTTCAACCCATTTTCCGCCGACCGATTTCAATGTTCAATCAACAGGAATGTGGCGAAAAATGGGTGAAATGTTTGATTGCCAACACCTTTTTCTTGTTTCACGTACTTTTTATATGTATGTGGTTAGTTTTTTGTTTCTTCTCATACCTTTCATATCAGGGGACAAATTATGGCAGTCGTGATCGAATACTTTTTCGATTCGATAGCAATTTTATTTCTAATTCTTTCTGTCTATACTGAACGGATCGAAATTATTTTTTTATTGTTGTAAAGCAGTTATTTGAGTTTTTACAACACAGAAAAAATAATAACGATTCGTTCAGTATTGACTGAAATTAAATTGCTTTCGAATCGAAAAAGTATCCGATTACGACTGCCATAATTTGGCCCCAGTCTTTTAACAAAATTAACCGAAATAATTAGAAGTGTAAAACATTTTTAAAAATTAAAACAGGACTCTAAGGGCATAATGGAATATTTTATACGTTTAGAGAAATCCTTAAAAAGGACTGAGAAATTAGATATTCATCTACGATAAGTGAAAAATTTTTTCTAAGACAAGTTTTGTCAAAACAAAAGAAAAGAACCGCTTAACTCTTAAACATTTGAACCAAATTACTTTTTTATAAGATCTCCTTTAACTATTGAAATAAATAATAAAATTATCTCAGTCTATGTTTTTATAAATCCATATTTGGGGGATTCACAAGGTAGTCATAAAGTTGTAAAGCCTTATGTCTTTAAATAATTACTAGAAATATATATCGTAGGATTAATATGCAAACCGGCTAAATCTACTTTTTATGTAAATTGAGATTTTGATGCCGTGTGGTAGAGAAAGATACGCCTCATCGACCAGCATGTAGTTTTTCTTCTATTTAAGTCTTGAAGTGTATAAAATTAATTATATTTTTAATTTTCTATCAAGCTGCAAATTTTATTTTAAGCAATTGTAAAATATTATTTATATGACTTGATAGCACACCTTGTGCATCCCCCAATTATGTATTAATTGAAAAATGCATATTTATGAATTGTTTTTTTTGTTTGCTCGTTTAAGTTCAAGAATTTTAATGTTTGGTAAGTTATCTATTGTTTTTTTACTAATAAACTCCAAATAATAAATAATTTATTCATTTCTATATATTAAAATTACTAAATTGAAAAAAAAAACTTTATTAATCGGTTAACCGATCAAAAGCAAAATTAACCGATTATTGACCGATTAAACCAAAACCTCGGTTAAATAATCGAGCGATTAACCGATTAAATCAAAAGGTCGATTAAATGAATACCCTAGTACAGTTGCCACTCTCTTCGAACTCTCCTTTTTTCAGACAGGAGCCGCTCGACATCTGTGGAAAATATTTTACTATTTTTTTGTGCTAATACTGGAATGTTGAACAGCTAGTTTAAGATAACTGTCAAAATTTACAATAGAGAGATCCACATTCTCCGGTGTGCTAAGCGGAATATTTTCTGTGCAATGTGTACTGAGATCTTTTATATTTTAACCAATTAATTTGTGTAGCTGACGTCGCTTAGTAACCAGTCGGAGTACAATTCTATTGGGGTTCATAATAGTAACAATTGTAGGTGTGTGGTCGGAAGATAATTCTAAGGAAGCTTCAACATGAATCGTTTCTATGGGGATGTTTTTAACCACGCCAAAATCGATGACATCTGGAATTTTTTGCTGATCAGTAGGCCAATATGTTGGTTGTCGGCTCGCTACCACATTTAAATCCATTTTAGAAATTGTATTAAATAAAACACGACCCTTTGTTGTTATAAGTCGTGACCCCGAGAAGGTATGTTTTGCGTAGTAATCGCCAGCTACAGGAAACAGGGTCCTAATGACTTATAATATTTGCTTTCTGATATGGAAAATCTAGGTGGAGAGTATAACCATGAAATAACTAGGTTTCTATTTAATTCCTCAACGAAAATGTTCGTTGCTTGGAGATAGTCTTCACGATGATCACACATTAGGTAGTGTTTGACTCGGGTTTTTAGCAAAATGGCAGAACCTCCACAAGCTCTATCTCGAGGGTCCTTGGTATCATATAGTATATAACCATTGATTTTAAACGTATTTCTTGAAGTCAAATGAGTTTCAGAAACCATCATGACGTCAATTTGTTTATTTTTAAGAAAGTATTCTAATTCATTTTTATGTTGGCGGATGCCGTTTGAGTTCCAAAAACAAATTTTTAAGCCGTTCATGGCTTGTTAAGTACAGCTTGCAATAGCATCGATTGCATTCTGCGAATTTCCTGCATCATATTACCCATTGCGTTTGTAAAATTTTTTACTGTTTGCACTTATGTTTCCATGGTTTTTCTAGGCGACTTAAATTTGAAACGGGAGCTTCATCATTACTTGGCGCAGAACCTTGCATTGGAACATGGTTTGGTTTTAGGACGTTAGCATAAGAGGTTCTGTTATTACTAGGCTGCGGAGCCTGAGTAACATTAGTGCTTATATGATTTGTTACCTGCATTTGAGGAGGATTAGTTTTCGGTCCAACCGACTGCTTGACGATAGTATATACAGGGCATCCTCTATAATTGGCAGTGTGATTACCGCCACAGCTGCTACATTTTTTTACGTTGGGGTCGGTTTTAGACTTATCACAAAGAACTGTACCATGTAATTCACCACAGACTACGCAAACAGGGGGTAAATAAAAGTATGCCTTAGTATGACCAAATTCTTGACAGTTTAAACATTGAACGGGACTATTTCTTTTGTGTGGCTCTTCTATAGTGATTCTTCTATACAGAATATCAGATTCAGATTGTAAATAGAATGCGTTTCGTTTTTTTTAAACTTTACGTCGTCGGGTTCTAACTCCACTCGAAATAGTGATTGAGAATTTGTTTTCCCTATTTTTAATATTTACTACATGTTTTACTTTGAAGCCTTTTTCTTCCAAGAAAGTTTAAATTTCTTCTGGGTCCACACCTGAGTCAATTCCCTTAATCCCTACCTGAAGGCCTTTACTGCTTTTCAGTTGGTATGTATAAAAGCTTTTTTTAAGTTCTTTAAATTTGTTAATAATTTTACGAAAATGGTTCTCATGATTAACTTGTATTTTAGTCTCGTTTATACTTCCACGCTTGAATTTTCACCTATCACCGAGATCAAACTTATTTTAAGGTCGTTTGAGTTTTGCTCCCTTAGATATATCGGGGGAGGCTTGGACGATTTTATCACGTTTGGTGCTTCTGAGGATTCATCCTCCAGAATTGCAAAACGATTTTGTGAATTTATTTTATCAAAAGATGAAACTTTTGAGGCCGAAGCAACTGCTGAAGAGGTAGGGATACGATCCCGTTTAAGCACTGTTATATACCTGTCCATACCAACTTGAACTTGAGGCTTTTGACATTTTTTTGCTAAAGGGTTTTCCATTGTGTCTGTGTTTGAGTTCTTGGTATCATTTCTTACTAAAATTGTTTTTGCCGTCGCGGTAATACTTGCGGGGTCGGCAACACTTGTCCCAAGAGACAGTTTAATATTTTTAATGTATCACTATCCACCGTTTTTGTAAACACCGAGGGTGAAAGAGAACGTGTTCGAATGATTGGCTTAGCCGTTAGGTAGTTAATATTGTTTTGTTTTATTTATTTCAGCATTATTTTCGTTAGCATGCACTGTCACATAAACATTTCTTTCATTTAGTTTTATTGTTGTTTCATTGTTTTTACTCATACAATAAATTGTATTTGTTTTTCACCGTTTTACTGTGCTTTTAATATTTTTATTGATTATTATACTTAAAACAACACCAAAAATAAGAATTTTAAACCAAAATGTTTTTGCTCAGAATATGTGTACTTACATCTGTATGTACATTCATACATACATATATATTTTTTTATTTTCTTTATTTAATTTTTACTTTTTGATAATTGTTCACTTTTATGTTAAATAATTTATGTAAAAATCATTTATTTTTCGTTCTTTCGCCAAATGTTTATTTAAAAAAAATCAATTGTAATAATTCAAATTGTATGCGCGGTTAAGAATACACGTCTGTATCACAATAAAGCACAAACCGAACTGGACTGTTCCCAATATAATTGTAAATGTTTCTTGTAAGCAGGGTTGTTAGATGTGACGATTTTTCGTCATTTTGTCGATTTTTTTGAGAAAATTCAGTAAAATGACGATCGACGATTTTTTTACTAAAAGTAATAGTGTTATGACGATTTTCTGGCATCAATAAAACACTTACATACAATTTTTCGAAATACAAAAATCATTGGAAACTAAACCAAAAAAAATTCTTCACCCATCACAAACCAGATGGCACTCATTAGAAGCATAAGTAATTCGAATCCTACAATTAAGTATATGAATGCCATCGATACTGCAAAAAATATACACTAGAGCCCCGATTTGCGTCGCTTTTTAAAAATTGGTCAAATCCGCTTTGCGTTTTTATGATTTCGATTTGCGTAGCTACATACGATTGGATTATTTCACTGAAGTCATAATCACATGTGAAGAATTTTCTAATTTCCGTGCAAAAAGGCGAATTACCATTTAATTTTTTAGGTAAGTTATTCTAAGTATAGTTGCGTGTTAGGAAGTAAGAAGTTAGTTTTTAATAAGAAGTTGTGTAGAAAAATGAGTACAAAGAGAAGAAAATGTATTAGTTTGGAACTAAAATTGGACGTAATAAAATATATCAAGTCGGGTAAAAGGCTGTTGATATAGACAGAACTCTTGGTTTAGTAACTTGAACAGTAAAGGTGATAGCACTAAAAATTAATCATTTTAAGATAGCTTGAGTAAATAGCAAATGAGACTTTATTTTAACTTAATGTTTTTGTGAATATGGATAAATGAAATAAATAAATTTTTGTTATGTTTTTATAAAAATATATTTTTTTTTCTTATGTATTTCAAATGATATATATATTTACTTTAGACCACTTGCTGAAATAAAAAGAATAAAACTTAAACATATTACTTTCTTTATCATAAATAGAATTTCTTGCTAAAAATTTATATTTTTGAATCAATCAATGTCTCTGATTTGAAAAATTTAAATATTTGACGATTTGCTGACGATTTTGTTAAGTGTTCGTGACGATTTGTACGAATATTGTTAAAACTTTTGATGATTTTTAAGAAAGAAAAGCCTAACAACCCTGCTTGTAAGTGTTTTATTGATGCCAGGAAATCGTCATAACACTATTAATTTTAGTAGAAAAATTATCAATTGTCATTTTACTGTATTTTCTCAAAAAATCGTCAAAATGTCGAAAAATCGTCACATCTAACAACCCTGATCCAGGCAAACCAGCGCCCACCGCTGCTCAAGTCTGCCATCGTCTAAATATTTGACATTTATAATAATTAGGCAGCTTTAAAGAAAATCTTTACAAAAATATGTAAATACAACTAAATATGTATAATAATTTTGCAAATTGTTTTAAAACAGTGTTAACCAAGCCCCGAACGCACATACACAAAGGTATTATGTGCTTGTATGCGGTCGCAAACCGAAGCTGCGGTCGCTGCCGAATTGTACACTGTGTAACAATCTAATATATAAAATTGAATGTACATATATATCTTTGTTCCGTATAGGCGTCTAAACTACTGACCCGATCTTCATGAAATTTTTACAGTATGTACTGTCGACCAAGAAGGACAAGTATGCTATATTAGGTCAAGATTGTACCTCCCATACAATTTTTTTTTATATAAATTTTTTGTCAATTATTTTTGTTTTTTTTTATTTCAATATATTTTTTTTTTTTAATAAAATTATTGGATCCCGTGCAACGCCGGGTAACCGGCCCAGCTAGTGTAAAATATTTATTTAAAAAAAAAACATCAGTTCCCAAGAAGTATAAACTTTGTTGCTCTGTGTGCTTTTGTGTTGATTACGAAAAAAAAAAACAAAAACAATACCAAACAAGCGTGCGTGGTGTTGCTTTCACAAAGCTTGAGCAGAGACTGATGATAGACTGATGTTTTGAAACGAACAAAATTGTTGTATACATGTGAATTGCCGAACGTGTCTGTGTGAAAAATACGATTATAGACTGGCTCGCGAGTCTATGGCAAAGATGCCCAGTAGTGGCTGATATCAGCAAATTAAACTCACACGTATACTTACGCTCTTTTGTTTGATCGTCAATCAACCAATAGGAAATCAGCATGTTGAGTGGGAGAGACAAACTACACTTGCAGAACTTCTGTGTCTTATTTTACATTTTAATCGTCATCGAGACTGCTGTCTAGTCTTGGGCTTAATCGTTCGTTTAGGTGACCGGTCATTAACGTTCAATTCGAAACAGTGAACGAGTTCGTTCATTTCGTTCAGTCGGTCATTTCAGGTCACTTGTCTTTTGGGTCGGTTGATCGTTTGGATCTGTCGGTCTTTTGTATCAGTTGCTCTTTTGTGGTTTTCGTTCAGTCATTCACAATTGATTGAATACGGCAATGTGTTAAAAGAGTATAGCAATATTCATTTAAGAAATATGTATACAATAATAGAAAACAATAAACACAAAGCAAATTCGAAGAAAAATTTTGCTTTGTGTTTTGCATTGTTTTTTGTGAATGACTGATTCAAACTGATTCAAAAGACCCAAGTGAACCATATTGAACGATGTATTATGAAAATGTGTAAAGCAATGTGACAATGAGTAAAAGAAACAAGTATATTATTCTGGCACCTGAAAAGACCCAAGTGAACCATATTGAACGATGAGACTGAACGGCCGTTCAACGTTCATTTGACTGATTCGTTCAATTGAACCGGGTCGTTCATGACCGACACAACTCTACTGCTGTCAGTGAACATATAAATTGAAATTATTGCGATATATTAATGATGTCCGCCGAAAAGTATTTTATGTTACAAAATGCTTTTGATGACATGCAATGTCTTATTTGTCATAAGACATTTAGATGTCCGCATATATAAATCATATATGTATGTATTAAAGATATATATATGTATATTTCTCAATACATTCATCAAGAGTATTACTAAAATAAATACATTCATCAAGAGTAAAACTAAAATATGTACATTCATTAATTTTACATTTTCCTTTTGTTAAACAAAGAAACAGAAAAAAAATGACAACACCTGCCACACATGTGCTTTCGTCGCAATCTCGTTGACGACTAAATAAAATGAATAGCAAATTGTTTTCTTCCAGTGTAATTTCGTCACTCTTACCAATACTACTATCTTGGGCATCTTTGGTCTATGGCATTGATGCCCAAGGTAGTAGTATTGGTGAGAGTGACGAAATAACACTGGAAGAAATCAATTTGCTATTCATTTTATGTAGTCGTCAACGAGATTGCGACGAAAGCACATGTGTGGCGGGTGTTGTCATTTTTTTTCTGTTTCTTTGTTTAACAAAAGGGAAATGTAAAATTAATGAATGTACATATTTTAGCAATACTTTTGGTGAATGTATTTATTTTAGTAATACTCTTGATGAATGTAATGATAGGTATATATATACCTATAATACATACATATATAATTTATATATGCGGACATCTGGATAGTATGATATATTTCGAAATAAAAAGATTCTTCGAAGTGCTTATAAATTTTCCCTCAATTAATCATTGTTCAATTTGCAATTAAAAAGTAATAAAATCTTCTAAGTTGATACTCTTATTGCAGTTACGCAATAAAAGTATATTTCTCAAACTAGAAGAATTCAGCTTATTGCGTTTTTTTGAGCAAATATAATTCAATATAAAATGGCCTTCCTTTTTTTACAATATATAAACTTATTAAGTTAGATAAACCCATTTTTAAATTCTCCTCCACCATATCTTCATCATTTTCTTTATATTGATTTACCCATTCCTTCAACTTTTCAATAAAAATTTTCTTATAAATTTTAAATTGTTTTTCTTTTTCTTCCCCCTGAAAATAATTCATGTCTTTGTGAACATCTTCAAAATGTTTTTTTAAATTATATTTCTTAGTTTTTTTAAATGTCTTATGACAAATAAGACATTGCATGTCATCAAAAGCATTTTGTAACATAAAATAATTTTCGACTGACATCATTAATAAATCGCAATAATTTCAATTTATGTGTTAACTCACAGCAGTCTCGATGACGATTAAAATGTAAAATAAGACACAGAAGCTCTGCAAGTGTAGTTTGTCTCTCCCACTCAACATGCTGATTTCCTATTGGTTGATTGAAGATCAAACAAAAGAGCTTAAGTATACGTGTGAGTTTATTTTGCTGATTTCAGCCACTACTGGGCATCTTTGGTCTATGGAGTAGTTATGACTGATTTAAAAGCATCAACGACCTAAGCAACCATAATTGAATCGGAAAATGTCAACAACGCTACATGCTTTTTTTTATATAGCTTGTGAGTTTTATTTTCTAGAACAACTTTTTTGTGCGACTTTGCATTTATAAAACGAACCTTTGCGTCACTTTTTAATAATTTACAACGGTAGCCCTGCAAACATTTGTTGTAGTCAAGGCAAATTCATTACAGGTGGTCTTGAAACCCCCTGCTTTTTTGTTAGCTTTATCATTGTTGGATGTCAAAATTTTGTTTTTAATCTTTGTTTCTGTTTTGTTTGTTTCCTGTTTTTGACATTATACAATGATTTTACAAAAACATATTACTTGTGGTTTTTGTATTAGTTGTACTTGTTGTAGGACTGAGATTACCTGTAATGTGTTCGCCTTGGTTGTAGTTTTTTTTTTTCCTAAATATTGAGATTTGCTTTGGTGGGTTCAACTTGTTTTCTTTAATTTTACCTCTTCACCATAAGGGCTTTCTATAAGACTAATCATTACATTAGTGTTACCACAGTCTGATGGTCCAACAATTAGCGCTCTTATTAAATTTGGTAAAAGTGTGCTTATACAATTTAAGATTTTTTTTTTTCATCATCAGCATTTCTAAAAACAATTTGTTTCGTTTGTTTAACTATTCGCGTATTGCGCTGCTGATCTGCTTGATATCTGCTTTTGATCTGTTCTGATCTGCTTTATATCTGCGTTCGATCTGCTTTTGATCTGTTTTCGATCAGCTTTTCGATCTATTTTATAAATACAATCTATATATATAAAATTGTAACGTTACTGACTGACTGACTGATTCATCATCGCACAGCCTAAACGCCTGAAGATAAACACTTGAAATTTGGACCAGAGATTGATCACACCCCAAATCGATCCACTAAGACGGTATTTTTGGAAATTCGAATGCTAAGGGGGTAAAAAAGGGTTAAAACGGGAAAATTCGGTAATCTTATATCTCCAAAACTAAAAGAGATACAAAAAAAATGTAATACTTATCGGTGTTCTTTAAAAAAATTAGCGGACAGGTGTCTGGTACTTTTTTGAAATTCGGCCCTTTTAGGGAGTAAACGGGTAAAACCTGAATTTTGGTACTTTTTTGACACCCCTTCTATCTTTTGATCCAATAAACATAGAAACAAAGTTTATACCACATTCGAAACTTATCAAAAAAATACGAATATCAAATTGGTACTTTCTCGAAATTCGAATATTTAAGGGGTAAAAATCGTAACTATTTTTGGTACTTTTTTTTACAAAACATTTTTTTACATTCATTGAGATATTCGTACCAAATTATGGGCTCACACTACAATACTGAAATTTTTGAAACTTTAATGGGGGGAACATATAGTACCAAAAAAAGGAAATACGGGAAATTTGATATTTTTCTTTAGCTTTTTGGTTCTACAACTGGTATCTTTTTAATTATCGTTAATATTGGACCCAAAAACATAAGATTCAACATGCAATGTCCTGAGGGGATAAGAATCTATTGCGGAACTTTTTGGTACTTTTTTTGTTCCATAACTGTTACTTTTTGAATTTCCGTTAATATTGGACCTAGAAACATAAAATTTAAAATGTAATGTCCTGAGTGAACGAGAATCTGTAAGAGTGATCTTTTTGGTACTTTTTTATTTTTTGACTGGTACTTTTTGAATTTCAGTTGGTATTGGACCTAGAGAGATAAAATTAAACATGCAAGGTCCTGAGTGAATAAGAATCTGTAAGAGGGCTTTGTGGTACTTTTTTGTTCTTTAACTGGTACTTTTTGAATTTTCGTCATTATTGGACCTAGAAACATTAAATTCAACATGTAATGTGCTGAGTGGATAAGAATCTATGATGGAACTTTTTGGTACTTTTTTGTTCTTCAACTGGTACTTTTTGAATTTCCGTTAGTATTGCACCTAGGATGAAAATCTATAAGAGTGAACTTTTTGTTACTTTTTTATTCTTTGACTGGTACTTTCTAAATTTCCGTTGTTATTAGACCTAGAAAGATAAAATTAAACATGCAAGGTCCTGAGTGAATGAGAATCTGTAAAATCGGTACTTTTTGAATTTCCGTTATTATTGGAACTAGAAAGATAAAATTTAATATGCAATGTAATGAGTGGATAGGAATCTATAAAAGGGAAGTTTTTGGTACTTTTTTGTTCTTTAGCTGGTGCTTATTTAATTTCCGTTAATATTGGACCCAGAAACATAAAATTAAACATGCAAGGTCCTGAGTGGATAAGAACCTGTAAGAGAGCTTTAAGGTACTTTTATGTTCATTAGTTGGTACTTTTTGAATTGGACCTAGAAACATAAAATTCAACATGCAAGGTCATGTGGTCCTTTTTTACAAAATATTTTTCTCCATTCATTGACATATTCGTACTTAATTATTGACTCCCACTGCAATACTGAAATTTTTATACTTTAATGGGGGAAAAATAGTACTTAAAAGGGGAAATACGGGAAATTTGATATTTTTCTTTAGCTTTTTGGTTCTACAACTGGTATTTTTGGTATAATTCCCGTCCAATGTCCTGAGTGGTTAAGAATCTATAAGAGGGAAGTTTTTTGTACTTTTTTGTTCATTAACTGGTACTTTTTGAGTTTCCGTTATTATTGGACCTAGAAATATAAAATTCAATATGTGTAATGAGTGGATAGGAATCTAAAAGAGGAAAGTTTTTGGTACTTTTTTGTTCTTTGGCTGGTACTTTTTTAATTTCCGTTAATATTGGACCTAGAAACATAAAATTAAACATGCAAGGTACTGAGTGAATGAGAATCTGTAAGAGGGATTTTTGGTACTTTTTTGTTCATTGACTGGTACTTTTTGAATTTCCGTTAGTATTGGACCTAGAAACATAGTATTTAACATAAAAGGTCCGGAGAGAATTTGAATCTGTAAGAGGGCTTTTTGGAATTTGTTGTTCTTTAACCGGTAATTTTTGAATTGCCGTTAATATTGCACCAAGAATCATAAAGTTCAACATGCAATGTCCTGAGTGGATAAGAATCTATAAGAGGGAACTTTTTTTTATTTATTTACTGGTACTTTTTAAATTTCCGTTAGTATTGGACTTAGAAACATAAAATTAAACATGCAAGATCCTGAGTGAATAAGAATCTGTAAGAGGGCTTTGTGGTACTGTTTTTTGTTCATTAACTGGAATTTTTGGAATTTACTTTAATATTGAACCTAGAATAATTAAATTCAACATGCAATGTCCTGAGTGGTTGAGAATCTATAGGAGGGAAATTTTTGGTACTTTTTTATTTACTAACTGGTACTTTTTGAATTTTCGTTAGTATTGGACCTAGAAAGAAAAAATTAAACATGCAAGGTTCTGAGTGAATGAGAATCTGCAAGAGGGTTTTTGGAACTATTTTGTTCTTTAACTGGTACCTTTTCAATTTCCGTATTTGTTGGACTTAGAAACATAAAATTAAACATGCAAGTTCCTGAGTGAATGAAAATCTGTTAAAAATATATTTTGGTTCTTTTTCGTTCTCTAACTGGAAATTGTTTTAAATAAACTGGTACTTTTATTTAATTTAATATTAATTTTTGTGCATTAAATAAAAAAAAGCTAATAGCTGTCTGGTACTTTTACGAAATTCGGCCCTTTTAGGTAGCAAACGGGTAAAACCTGTATTTTGGGTCTTTTTTCCACCATCTAGCTTTTAAATCAATACACATAGAAATAAAAATTATATAACATTTGTAACTTATCTAAACAATACAAATGTATATTTGGTATTTTATGGAAATTCGAACGTTTAAGGGGTCAAATTTGTACCAACATATGTTTGTTACTTTTAACGAAAGATTTTTTCTCCATCTATTTATCTTTCATCGCAGAGCCTAAACGTCTGAAGCTAAAAGGTTGACATTTGGACCGGAGGCTCTCCTCTCGCCCAATTGATCCTGCTAACCTCATACCTCCTAAGATATGTTTGTTACTTTTTTCAAAATATTTTTTTTCATATATTCATCTTTCATCGCAGATCCTAAACGTCTAAAGCTAAAAGTTTGACATTAGGACCGGGGTCTGTCCTCTCGCTAAATCGATCCTGCTAGCCTCATACCTCCTAAGCTAAAGGAAAACATTAACATTTATTGTTGTTCATTAGAAAAATTCGCTAACCTCATATCTCCTAAACTTAAAGAGATTCAAAATTAAAAAAATTAACAGACTGGTGATTGGTACTTTTTTGAAGTATGGTCTTTTTGTGGAGTAAAAGGGTAAATACAAATTATATCACATTCGTACCTTATCTTAAAAAATACAAGACAGATTTGGATTTTTTTTTAATTCAAATGTTTAAGGTGTGAAAATCGTTCCAAATTTTGTTATTTTTTCACAAAATTTTTCTTCATCTATCTATCTATCTATCTATATATATAAAATTGTAACGTTACTAAATGACTGACTCACTAATTCATCATCGCACAGCCTAAACTCCTCTAGCTAAAAACTTGACATTTGGAGCAGAGATAGGTGACTCCCCAAATTGATCCACTAAGACGGAATTTTTGAAATTCGAATGTTTAGGGGTAAAAAAGGGTAAAAACGTAATACTTATCGTTGTTCTTTAGAAAAATAAGCGGACAGGTGTCTGGTACTTTTTTAAAATTTGGTCCTATTAGGAAGCAAACGGGTAAAACCTTAATTTTGGTACTTTTTTGGCACCCTATCTTTCTTTTGAACCAATCAACATAGGAACAAAGTTTATACAACATTCGAAACTTATCAAAAAAATACGAATATGAATTTGGTACTTTTTCGAATTTCGAACATTTAAAGGGTCAAAATCGTAACTATTTTTGGTACTTTTTTTATACAAAACATTTTTCTCCATTCATTGACATATTCGTACTTAATTATGAGCTCTCACTACAATACTGAAAATTTTGATAACTAAATGGGGGGAAAAATAGTACCAAAAAGGGAAGATACGGGAAATTTATGTTTTTCTTTAGCTTTTTGTTTCTGCAACTGGTATTTTTTTATTGTAGTTAATATTGGACCTTAAAACATAAGATCCAACATGCAATGCCCTGAGTGGATAAGAATTTATAAGAGGGAACTCTTTGGTACTTTTTTATTCTTTGATTGGTACTTTTTTAATTTCCGTTAATATTGGACCCAGAAACATAAAATTAAACATGCAAGGTCCTGAGTGGATAAGAACCTGAAAGAGGACTTTTAGGTACTTTTTTGTT
Source organism: Pollenia griseotomentosa (assembly GCA_963931875.1). Taxonomy (NCBI): domain Eukaryota; kingdom Metazoa; phylum Arthropoda; class Insecta; order Diptera; family Polleniidae; genus Pollenia; species Pollenia griseotomentosa. The sequence continues at coordinate 159,429,819 of OZ007560.1, forward strand.
CATTAATCGGTACTTTTTGAATTTCCGTTAGCATTGGACCTAGAAACATAAAATTCAACATGCAAGGTCATGTGGTCCTTTTTTACAAAATATTTGTCTCCATTCATTGGCATATTCGTACTTAATTATGGGCTCCCACCACAACACTGAATTGTTTCATACATAAATGGGGTGAAACAAGTATCAAAACGGATAATACGGGAAATTAACTTACTTTCATTTGCTTTTGTGTTATACGAGTGGTACTTTTTGAATTTTCTATAATATTGAACTTAGAAACACAAAATAATAGGTGCAAAGTCCTGTGTAAATATCAACCTATGAGATAAAAATTTTGGAACTTTTTTGGCATATAAATATTTTCATGAAAGAAAAAGCCCGATTAAAAAGTAGCGGGTTAAATGCTTGAATTTAAACAAATTTAAGCCTAGAAAAGTAAATTTTGGCATAAAAATATGTCCACGAATAAAAGGAGACGCTAACGAAGTAGCGGGTTAAATGCTAGTCTTACTTATAATTGAATAAAATTATTTAATATAATTTCACATATACTCCGTTAAAGTTTAATATAAAAATTTAGCCAGATAAAATTATAAGATCTTGATTTAATAAAATTTGTTGAAGTTTTTCTTTTCGGGAGGTACCACGCCCACTTCTCTAATCCCACCTACATTTTGTGGGATTCTATGTAATAACAATCTATATGTTTGACCTAAGTTGGAAACTTTGGCTCTTACCGTTCTCCAAATATACAGAAAAACATATAAAAACAACAACAACAACAAAAGCAGATCGAACGCAGATATAAAGCAGATCAGAAGCAGATCGAAAGCAGATCAAAAGCAGATATGAAGCAGATCCACAGGGAAATATGCGAATAGTTAAACAATCGAAACAAATTGTTATAAGAAATTCTAATGATGAAGAAGAAAAAAAAGCTAAAACTGTACAAAGCACACTATTACCAAACTCAATAAGAGCGCTAATTGTTGGACCAACAAACTGTGGTAAGACTAATGTAATTATTAGTCTTATAGAAAGCCCTAATGGTATTTTTCAAAAGTATATACGAAATCTTTATGTCAACCAAAATATTGTCATTTAAGAAAACTTATTTGCCCCATAAAATTTTTACTGCAAACAACCAAATACCTGTCCACTTTATTATCAAATTAAACAAAAACCCGTGATTTATTCGGTGAAACAATAACATTTTTAAAACTTTTGTTAATTGTGTTAAACTTCAAAAGTTTATTTGGCAGAAAAAAACTAATAATTATACAAACTGTGATTGTTTATTTAAAATATCTCAACAAAAGAAGAAGCATAATACAAAATCGCTCTTGTATTATAGAAAATTAACAAAAAACAAAAATAAGAAAAATTTTAGAAACAAAAAGTAGCAACAAAATTTTCAATACAAAATAAAATAAAATACAACAACAACATGCCTAACGAAAACTTAGAACAATCAGTAAATAAAAATTCAAATAATGAAAATATTAGTCCTGAGTTTAACAACCAAGCTAAACGATTAAGAGAACTACAACAATATACTCCAGTAAGTAATGGTAAATCTGTCCGTTTCTCACAAACACCAAGAAATTCAAATTTTGACTCAAATAATCGTGTCAGTATTTTACAATTACTTGATAAGAGATTGGATGAACATATTCAACAAATAAGAGTGTTATGGGAAGAGCGCGAAAATAAACTCTTAAATATAATAGACAATTTACAAAAAGAAGTTGCTTGTGTTAATCAGCGCATTGAAACTATTGAATCATCTGCGATTGAAATAACAGATATGAAGGCACAAATAGAAGAATTAAAGTTGCAAGCTATGAAGCAAGAAAATTTATTTGTGGCTTGCGATCTACGAATAAATGCCGTACCATTTACGCAAAATGAAGATGTTTATGGTATTTTTGATAGTATATGCCAAGCAATAAATATACAAACTCCATCCGTAAAATGTATCTACAGATTAGGCAATAAAAACAACAAAGAAAAAGTAAATTCTCCAGATGCTGCAATCATTGTTAACTTGTTTTCTCCCTATGATAAAAACTTTGTTTTAAAATCCATTGCTATGTTCAAAAAACAAACCGGATGTAAGCAGCTTAAATTGGATCTTATTGGCTTTGATTCCCGTAATTATTTTTTCGTAAATGAAAGTCTCACAATTAAAAACTATAGAATACTTTTGGAAGCGTCGAAGTTAAAAAAAGAAAAACATCTACATTCTGCGTATTCTTTTCGGGGTCTAGTTTATGTTAAACGTACAATTACAGATCAGGCTATCCGTGTTGATAGTGTTAATCAGTTAAATGATTTTTTTCCTGGATCCGATGGGAACCGCGAGCAACCTAATATTATATAAAGCGTCAATGATGCTATTAATTAAACTTTTATATTTATCATATTGTAATTTTTTCTTAAATTTCTTAAACAAATTTCTTTTAAATACTATTTTCCTTAAACAAAATCATATTTATTGTAAAAAACCAGTTTATTTCTATATCCATAATAATAAATGCGTTACTATTAGGGTTATTCTTTATTTATATGTTAACAATGTCAGACTTAAATAGTGTGAATAGTAGTTCCAAGGATATGACTATGAATATGGTTCGTATACTTGCTAAGCAAAGTAATGGTGTCAAAATTTGTCATATTAATGCACAGAGCCTAAATAATAAGATGGATTAGTTTCGATATACTTTTGAAAACTCTGGAATAGATGTTGTATGCGTATCTGAAACATGGTTAGATGAAAAAATACCCGACAGTCTTATTTCACTCACGGGATACAATACTTTCCGAGCAGATAGAAAGACTCGAGCTGGTGGCGTTGCCATCTTTGTGAGAAACAATATTCCCTGTAAGTTTTATTGTAAGTCTGGTGATACGGATGAAGAAAACGATGACAATGATGAGAAAGAGGATGGAGAAGTTGAGAATGAGAAGAAAAAGGTTGATAAGAGCAAAGTTGTTGATAAGACGAAAGACGAAGAAAAAAAAGAAAAGGATTTGGTTGAATATATTTTTGTGGAGGCTTTATCACTTGGTAAAAAAATGCTTATTGGTTGTGTTTATAGACCTAATCGTTACGTTGATATAACTAAGTTTATGAAAAAATTAGAAACGATAACTTTGCCATTTACCGACATTTTTATTTCTGGAGATTTCAACTCAGATATGCTAACTCAAACCTTTTCACATCAACAAGAAATAGCCTTCTTGATATATTTTTCGTTGGAAATGTTACGTCTGTTCTTTTCTATGATCAAATTGCAGCGCCATGTTTTTCTAAACATGACTTGATAATTGCATCCTATGATTTTAAATTGATACGGGAAGAAGAACTACACACTTATCGTGATTTTAAAAACTTAAATATGCAGCTTTTAATCAACAAGTTTTTAAGTATTGACTGGAATGAGATTTACACCATTCCCTAACATCTGTATGACTTATTTGTACCAATTAAGGGAAAACGTATTTCAAACAACTCTAAACCTTGGTTCAATCAATCAATTAGGTATCTAATTGAGCAAAGAGATATTGCATACAAAAGGTGGAAACGTTATAAAACAACGGAGTTACACGATGAATATCGTCGATTAAGAAGGGATACCACTAGTCTAATTAGAACAACAAAATCTGAATACTATTCTCAACGTTTTTCCAGTGCGCTTAATTCCAAAAAAACATGGCAAACTATAAAAGAAATCGGTAAAGGAAGAGTAGAAAATAACAGAAATTTCTCGGCTGACGTGAACGAAATTAGTAACACTTTTATGAATATACCTATGGTTGATTCTAACCCTGAATACTACAATTTCAACAATTCCTCACCAATAAATTTACAAACCACAAATACAATCCAAAATTTAACAGAAAATTGTTCCTTGGCAACCACCATAACTCCAATTTGCACACTAATTTAGGTGAAATATTTGAATTTAAATGTGTTAATCAATTTGATATAGTATTGTGCTGTTCAAGAATTACGTCAAATGCCGTTGGATTTGATAATATGCACCCAAAATTTATAAAAATACTTCTGCCATTTCTTTTACCTTATATAACATATCTTTTCAACAACATCATTATAAAAAGTTCTTACCCACTTAAATGGAAATATGCGAAGATTATACCAATACCTAAATCAAACAAGGAGTTTAGGCCAATTGCAATCCTTCCATTTCTTTCCAAAGTCTTTGAAAAGTTGTTACATTCTCAAATAAGCGATTTTGTCAAAAGAAATAACTTACTTACTGAAAGGCAATCAGGATTTCGTCCAAAGCATAGCTGTGTCACAACTCTGTTGAGTGTTTCTGAAGAAATAAGTCAACAAATTGATAGTGGAAAAGTGGTTCTTTTGGTGCTACTCGATCACTCAAAAGCCTTTGATACAGTAGATCACTTTATTTTATGTAAAAAGCTGAAACATATGTTTAATTTTAGTAACACCTCAGCTAAACTTATGTCTTCGTACCTATCTGATCGTTCACAATCAGTAGTTCTATACAACCGTATATCTACCACAGTCTCTGTATCAAGAGGTGTGCCTCAAGGATCGATTTTGGGTCCCCTTTTATTTTCCATTTATGCTAATGATCTACCAGTCAAACTCAAATATTGTAACACACATATGTATGCTGACGACGCACAGTGGGAAATTTTACGAGAAGGCGGTCAAAATTCCATAACTTTTGACTGGATTGGTATTTTTTTATGCGATTTTTTTTCCTCGATAGGTGCGATGTTAGGCTTTAATTTGCGCTATAAAACGTAAAATTCGACTGATAGGAGCAAAAGTTATGGGGAGTTCAAAATGCATTTTCATTTTTTTATTGAGTTTCGGTGTAAAAGTTGAATATTTCAAATATGATTTTTTTATAATTTATCATTATATCTCTTGTATTTTACAACTGATACTTATTTTTTATTGTCGAACTTAGATCCTGTCAGAAAATGCCAATATTTGGCCCCTGTAAATTTTTTAGTCCCAATATTCACAGGGGCCAAAGGTTGGCGTTTTTGGGAAAGACGAGTTGTTATAAGGATAAAACTGAAAAGGAATATTTTGAAAAATGCCCAAATAGCATTCTTGGCTATCGATAACATTTAAGGTAATTCAACTTTTATTTTTGGTTTGAGATGTATGTGTATTTTATTTTATTTTATTGGTTCGCTTTCGCTGTTCTGTATACTGATTTTTTGTCCGTTTTAAATCCAAAAATAGTGCAAATGCTTCTTCTGGAGTAAATTTCATTTCTTCAGTTGGTGTAGGCATACTTTTTAAAATCCTCTTTGTGCGTTTAGGGCTCGCTTCCACACTTTTTTCAATTATTGCAATTTTTGTTTTCTTATTTTGCGTTGGTTGAATTTGATGCAGAAATGAATCCTTTATCATACTATGAGAAATTTCTTTATTGATATTTGCTAGCTTGCGTCTTCGTGATCTTTCACTGCAATTGTCAATTTGTTTTGCGGGCCGACCCACTTTTCCAGTTTCCTTAGCGGTTATTGACAGCTTCTTAAAAATCAGATCATTTGTTAGCCATTTTTCGTTGCGTAAGTAAAACGTTTTCTTGTTTCTAGAACATTTAAGGTACCGTTTTCTTAATGTTAATAAAAAATTTTTAATTTTTATCTTATGCATCTTATGAAAGAATGGATTATTCATTATGTGTAACACAAAATCTTTTTCATCTTTCTGTTGAAAATATATATCTGCGAGAACTTTATAACTGAACTTAGCCATTGTTTAAACAATAATGAAGGTAAAATTATGAATGCATGCACTTTTATACTCTTGATAGAAGTTTTTTTAAATGATCTTTTGTTACTGCTTCTTTAAAACATAAAAACCCTTTTTTAAATACAAATTTAATCTTTTATTAGCATTTCTTTGAAACATAAAAAACCCCTGTTTTCACACTTTTTAAAAGGATAACATACCGGCAATAAATTAACAGGTAACATGTAGGTAATTTTCACGTAAAATATAAATTAATTTGCAATTTTCAGGTAATTAAACTATGTAGTTTATGTTGCGGCTATTTACTTATGTTTAACCTTTTAACTTACTCAGAAATCTAACGTGTTAGTCTATTTATGTCGCCTATTCGTTTTGCAGCATCCGTTCACCCACAATAAGTTCATAACAATGGCAATAGCTTTACCTTCTCCAAATTAATTTATAACCTGACGTGCTAGATAATTTATGTGGCCTGAACTGCTTTATTTGTCGAAAATTCTTTAAGATTCACCTTCTTTAATTTCAGTAATTTTTCCTTGCAGGACTTATTTTTTGAACCGAATATCTTACCTTTGGTCACAGAAATTGCTGTAGTTCGCAAGGCCGTATCCAGATGTGCGTACAATGGGGTATAGAAATGTAGGTTAGATTCTGGACTACAAGAGAGTATAGGTTTTTTTTGACGCATTTTGACGCTCAAAAAAAAATAAATAGTTCTAGAGGTTGCAGAGTTTAATGCTTTAAACCACGTATAGCTAATAAAATAAACTAATACACAAAACATATTCTGTCAAAAAATCTTAAAAAACAAAAAAGTTATGAGCATTTCAACTTCAAAAATTGACTCAGAAATTCAAAACTATAACCAAATATTGAGAAAGTCCATTTCGGACCACCCTGTTCTCAATGAAATAGTTGAAATAGGGTTTTAATTTTTTGGCTCCCGAGGTTCACTAGTATTTACTTTCACATGAATAAAAAAATTTTAAAATCGGAGAACAAAAAAAAAAAATAATTTTGGCCGCCTTCTCAAAATATGAACCAGTGTGCGACGTTCAGGTATATCTGAGTAGCACAGTTAAAATGCTGAATGCATCAATCTCCAGGCTTAACTATGATTTAAGTAACATACATAAATGGGCAGTTGCAAATGGCCTTTGTCTCAACCCGAAAAAATCGAAATGCATCGTAATTCATAAGCGATTACTTAATCTTGATCGTGTTTTTGAAGTTAAACTAAATAACAAGCAAATCGAAGTCGTAACCTCTGTCAAAAACCTCGGAATTATATTCAACGACACTCTCACCTGGACAAATCACATCAACAGTGCTGTGGGACGAACATATGGAATGTTAAGAACACTCTGGGCCACTCAACATTGCACACCTTTAAATATTAGAATGCTTCTTGCTAAAGCTTATTTAATACCATCTTTGCTCTATGGGTGTGAAATTTTCTCAAATTGCGATGCTGTTAGCAAGCGTAAACTAAAATCCATCTACAAAAATATTGTGAGATATGTTTTTGGCATTAGAAGATATGGCTCAGTCTCCATGTTTAACACAAAACCTTTTGGAATCTCGTTTGAAAACCTCCTTAAACTACGAACTCTTTTGTGTTTGCACAAGATTGTCTATGAGAAAACACCAAAGTATCTACACGACTTACTAAGATTTGGGAGATCCAGTAGGGGTAAAAGAATTATCACCATTAGATATAGAACGCTTGTATCTGAATGGCAATTTTTTATCAATGTCATACGCCTTTAGAACGAACTACCATATCACATCCAGCTATATAGTAACGCATCAAAATTTAAAATTGAAGTTCTAAAACTATACGCTGAACGTCTAATGATTTGGTGTTTATGATTTTGTTTTTTATGGTTTAAAATTTTTTCAATTACTTTTTAAATCATTTTTAAGATAATAAATTTTAAATTTATTTTTCTTTATTTTTGGCCACTTTCTTTTATTTGTATTAATATATATTTTTATTATATATATTTAGCTGCTGAGGCCTAACTCCATTTGTGAAAATAAAAATGCAAAATTTTTTATTTCATTTTTCCCGACGTTTCGTGAATTTTATGTTCACTTCTTCAGGGGATTCGTCTATTAATATAAAATAAAATCATCAACATTTAATAATACAATAAATATAAATGTAACGAACTTACAGTGAAAAGAAACAAATTTGTATTACATTAATATATTTTTAAAAACATAAAAGCAAACACTAGTGGTGTCATCAACTGTTTTTCAAAACAACTCTATAAATGGCGCTTAAATTGTCAGTATCTTCTTTTTTATTCATTGTTCTATTTATTTTCTGTTGAATTCTTAAGCTTTCTGTTGTATATCTTTTCCTCACGTTATTTACCTTGTCAAGTATTCTTATGTTGTCAAAATCAGGTTTGTGTTTTGTTTGTAATATGTGCTGTGATAATGCAGTGCTTTCTTTGTTTTTGTTTATGTCTGAATTGTGTTCTCCTATTCTTGTCTCCAAATTCCTTTTGGTAGTACCAATGTAAACTAAGTCACAGCTGTTGTTGTTGTCTCCCTTGCATGGTATTTCATACACTACATTATTTTGTTGTAGTTTGTGTATTGGAGTTTTTGTATTTGTAAATATTGCACTTAATGTTTTGTTTGGTTTGTAAGCAAAGCTCATGTCATTATTATCTATTGCACCTTTTATGTTTTTATTGTCCGTGAGGCCCGGTATGTATTTTACACTGATAAAATATTTTTCCTCCTTTTCAATGTTACCATTTGTGTTTGTTATAATAGGTTTATAGGCAGTTATTAAATTTTTAATTAAATTTTTAATTAATTAAGTTCGTTACATTTATATTTATTGTATTATTAAATGTTGATGATTTTATTTTATATTAATAGACGAATCCCCTGAAGAAGTGAACATAAAATTCACGAAACGTCGGGAAAAATGAAATAAAAAATTTTGCATTTTTATTTTCACAAATGGAGTTAGGCCTCACCAGCTAAATATATATAATAAAAATATATATTAATACAAATAAAAGAAAGTGGCCAAAAATAAAGAAAAATAAATAGAAACAACGGATAGCTTGCCGTATAGAATTAACTTAATCTATTTACATATAATCTATGAGCATCAACATTCTTAGACGGCACGTAACATGAAAGGATTTTTTCAGCATATAACTTTTAAATTTGATAGGGAAACATGCAGAGCCATGAAGGAATATTGCAATGAAGTAAAAAAATATGCACAAAAACAACAGGGACTAAAATTTTTATTATCATGCAGAAGGTTTGGCATAGTGCCAAAACACACTATGGCTACAACAGCACAGGTATCGAAACTTTTTCAATGCGCGACAATAAAAGAACATTTGGAGAGAGTCGAATACAATTTTCATAGAAATGATAGATGATTTTGAAGCTTTCATGAAAAATCAGACTTGTAGAAATAGATTCATAAACATGAATGCAAGACAAAAACAGACGAGTAAACTTAATACACTGAAAGAAAAGTTATTTATGAAGCTGGGATTAGTTTTTAACGAACAATGGCTTGAAAACAAAACTGAAGTTGATATACCATGGGAATGCAAATGGTTGCTAACGTTAGGGAAAAAATTTGCTTTACCAATTAATAGACAAGGTTTTTCACCACTGGAAATTATAGCAGATGTAGAACAGTGCATTCAGAAAATGGTAGCAAATACCCATGGGGAAAAGGATGAGACAAGAACTAGATTGGCAAATAGAATTACACTTTTTAAGAGGAACATACGTAACACACCGAAAGAGAAATTAATTTTAGCCATATATGAAAAAACTAACACATTTTTGAAGAGACACAAGGACATAATTATACTCCAATCAGACAAAGGAAACAAAACAGTTGCAATCTACAGGAAAGAATATGAAAAGAAAATGGAAAATTTACTCGAAGACAAAAATACTTACCAGGTTATGAACATGGACCCTACCAGCAAATTAGTAAGAACTAATAACAGCATTATTAGTCAATTATACAGGGATAAATATATAGATAATTGGCAAAAACATAGGCTCACTTGTTCGGCTGCAACGGCACCTAGAATTTACGGGTTACCTAAAATCCACAAATGTGGGATACCTTTACGACCCATAGTATCATCTATTCAAGTCCCGTGCTATCAGTTAAGCAAACACATAGGACTCATACTCAAGAACATTATCTCGGAAAAATATAACATTAAAAACTCTATGGAACTAAAAAAACAGCTGAAGGACATCACCATTAATAAAAATGACACACTGGTTTCGTTTGACGTAGTTTCTCTTTTCACCAATGTTCCTGTTAACACAGCGATAAAAAATATTATGAACCAATGGCACACTATTGAGACGAAAACCAGTATCCCAAAATCCAAATTCTTGGAATTTCTGAAATTCTGTTTGAATGACAACAACTATTTTACATACAATAACAAAATATACAAACAGATTTTTGGTATGCCAATGGGAAATCCCCTTTCCCCTACTATTGCCGATATTGTTTTGGATAATTTACTAGACGCAGCCTTGGCAGAATTGAAAAACAAGAACGTCAACATCAAATACGTGGCAAAGTACGTAGATGACATACTGGCTATAATAGACATTAAGGACAAAGACGATATACTTACAGCACTCAACGGGTATCACCCGAAGATTAAATTCACCGTTGAGGTGGAGACGAACAGAGAAATAGCATACCTTGACACAAAATTACATAGAGAGGACAATAAAATAACGTTTGACTGGTATGCAAAAAATACATCGTCTGGAAGAATTATCAATTTCAACGCTACTCAACCTAAATCTCAAATAATAAATACTGCAAAAAATTTTATACGTAGAGTTCTTGATATTAGCGATAAACAACACCACAGCAAAAATAAACTGGTAATCACGAAATTACTTAAAGATAATGCTTTTCCTACAAATTTAATTAAAAATTTAATAACTGCCTATAAACCTATAATAACAAACACAAATGGTAACATTGAAAAGGAGGAAAAATATTTTATCAGTGTAAAATACATACCGGGCCTCACGGACAATAAAAACATAAAAGGTGCAATAGATAAAAATGACATGAGCTTTGCTTACAAACCAAACAAAACATTAAGTGCAATATTTACAAATACAAAAACTCCAATACACAAACTACAACAAAATAATGTAGTGTATGAAATACCATGCAAGGGAGACAACAACAACAGCTGTGACTTAGTTTACATTGGTACGACCAAAAGGAATTTGGAGACAAGAATGGGAGAACACAATTCAGACATAAACAAAAACAAAGAAAGCACTGCATTATCACAGCACATATTACAAACAAAACACAAACCTGATTTTGACAACATAAGAATACTTGACAAGGTAAATAACGTGAGGAAAAGATATACAACAGAAAGCTTAAGAATTCAACAGAAAATAAATAGAACAATGAATAAAAAAGAAGATACTGACAATTTAAGCGCCAGTTATAGAGTTGTTTTGAAAAACAGTAGATGACACCACTAGTGTTTGCTTTTATGTTTTTAAAAATATATTAATGTAATACAAATTTGTTTCTTTTCACTGTAAGTTCGTTACATTTATATTTATTGTATTATTAAATGTTGATGATTTTATTTTATATTAATAGACGAATCCCCTGAAGAAGTGAACATAAAATTCACGAAACGTCGGGAAAAATGAAATAAAAAATTTTGCATTTTTATTTTCACAAATGGAGTTAGGCCTCACCAGCTAAATATATATAATAAAAATATATATTAATACAATAAATTTTAAAATTTTGTTAAAATGTTAAATGTTCAAATTAGATATTATTATTTATTATAATTCTTTAAGTTATTTCTTATTAACAAATTAACCTGTTTAGCTTTATAAAATCCTATGCTGTGATTATAAGATTTAATCTTGTAGCATAGGACAGTCGATGAAATAAATAAATATATATAAATCTAACATTTTTTATTTTTCGAATTTATTCTATGAGTTAAATTTCAGTTATGTATTTTATAAAGCTTTTTTGTAATAGTCTTATTCCTTCAATTTTTCAGGAATGACTTTATACACTACCAGACTATTATATTGTATCTTCTTGTTACATTTTACCTACGCTATCCTTTGGATAGCAATGAAGTATATTGTATGCACAGAAAAATTTACAATTATTAGACACCAGCAGAATGTAATGCATTTTCTGGCCCGCTACGGCCTTCGTCAGCATTCTTTGTGTCTCACTGGATAGTGATACTTTATAAATTGAATGTATTTAACTCAACTATTTTAACAAATAGAAACTGGGAATTATTTCCTTTCGCAGGTTACTTTATATTATGAAAAATTGAAGGAATAAGACTATTACAAAAAAGCTTTATAAAATACATAACTGAAATTTAACTCATAGAATAAATTCGAAAAATAAAAAATGTTGAATATAATATAAAGTAACCTGCGAAAGGAAATAATTCCCAGTTTCTATATATAAATCTATTTAAATTTTCGGAAAATAAAACAGTTCTAAGTCCAACTAAAGCAAATCCACACTCAATATTAATATTCTATAATGTAATTTGTGGTAAACAAGGCACTGTAAGAGATTACGTTTGTATGGGTAGACATAAACATATAGATTGTTTCTATTTACTATGTCAATTATATATGAAAATTCTTAAACAAGATGAAATGAATTTAAAGCATATATAAATGATTATGTTATCTGTGATATGACGTTTAAACAGTTTATAACAATTTGTAAGGGATGTTGGAAAGAAAATGGTTTGGTTGTTGTCAGTAAGGATGGTCCAATTAATTTCGGTCGTAATAGAAAGAAATTTAATAATTTTATTTAATTATAAGTACGATTATATATAAAACAGATCGAAAGCAGATGGGGACATTATAGAATAAATAACTATTCTGAACTTATGGAAGAAGATGATGACATTCTTCTCAATGTAGATACAGATTTTTAATTTTAAGTTTTTTAGATGATAAAAAAAAATTATGAAAAAAGAAAACGATAAAATTTTGTTTTTTATTTCAAACCATATTTATTAAATAAAAATTTTAAACATAAATGACCACAATTAAATGTATTGAATTTTTGTTTTCGTTCGTAATCATATTCAATGGGCAATTTAAAATAGTTGATGATTTCAAGTGGTGGTTGCAAGCTTCCAAAGCTATCAAAGTATTCTTTATAATTGTGATTTTTATAATATGCTACCCAGTGTGTCCCAGGACCTTTTGTTTCATCCAGATTAACAAATCCACATTTATACCTTAAGACTTTGTTAGGTAAAGAATTACGCATTAAAACACCTCTGAAATGTTATAGTTTTCTTACGTATTTATTTAGATCTACATCTGTTAATGCTCGACTGGGTAGGTTACTTAAAAGTTGTTTAAAGCTGGTCTATAATAAAGTCCATAGCTAGATTTATATGGTTTAGGATATAAACCTTTTCCCATAGCAATTGATTCCATATATTTTTATTACACACTCTTTCCATTAATCCTTTTCGTTTTTTTGATATTCGATCTTTATTATTCTTCATAAATAATCCAAATTTTACTTTTGCCTTCATAACGTTCGTAACAAACCAAGCGTTAGCTTGTTCTTTTAAATTACTTTCTATAGATTTAACTCGTTGCCAAGCCTTTTCAGATAATATCTGGGGCCAGATTCTAGCATTCGTGATCGAGTACTTTCTCGATTCGAAAGCAATTTAATATCTAATTATTTTAGTCAATACTGAACGAATCGGAATTATTTTTTCGTTATTGTAAAGCATTCATTTGAGTTTCACAATACTGAAAAAATAATTTCGATTCGTTCAGTATCGACTGAAATAAAATTGCTTTCGAAATGAGAAAGTACTCGATCACGAATGCCAGAATTAGGCCCCTGATCAGCTTTATGTCTTTAAGTTATATCGTCAGTTGCTGAGTATGCAATATCGTGTTCTCTGCAAGCAGCATCTAATAAATTTATTCCTTTATCTCATCTTGCTAATCGTTCTTTAAGTTTTGTACCCGGTCCGCAAAACTGATATCCAGGTAAATGTAATTTGTTACACTTTATATTGTAATATTTATCTTTTTTGTAAAACATTACTTTTATAGTTAATTTTTTCATTATTCATCAATATGCGTAAAGTAAAACAGATCGAACGCAGATATAAAGCAGATATAATATTCGATGATATAATTTGTGGTAAACAAGACACTGTAAGAGATTACTGTTGTATGGGTAGACATAAACAAATAGATTGTTTCTATTTATGTCAAACATATACGAAAATTCCTGAACATTTGATACGTGATAATGCAAATATGATTATAATATTTAAAGAAGATAAAATTAATTTAAAGCATATACATATATAATAATCATGTTATCGGTGATATGTCATTTAAACAGTTTATAACAATTTGTAAGTTATGTTGAAAAGATAATTATGGTTTTGTTGTTGCCAGTAAGGACGATCTAATTAATGGAGGTCGTTATAGAAAGGGATTTAATAATTTTATTCAATTATAAGTAAGATTATATATAAAACAGATCGAACGCAGATCAGAAGCAGATAAAAAGCAGCTATAAAGAAGATCGTTTATAATTTAAAATACAAATACATGCACACAACAATCATGAGTAAGAATAATGAATTGTTAAAAGATATTGTTGAAACCAGAGCGGTATTAAAGGAAACATTTTAAAATATTAAACTTAATGAAATAGAGAAAGTTAATATGTTAGAAGATACCTTTAAGCCTAAACAAAACCTTTAAGACATATAATAAAAAAATTTAATAAGACAAAAAAATTTTATAAGACAAAAAAATCGCCATCATATCAATCACTATATACACCATCATCTCTATCCAGTGATGCCAGGAAAAATTTCAAAAAATCCCTACGTGACTAAGAAAAAATCCCAAAAAAAATTTCCCTATACATGTCCCTACGTTAAAAATTTATTGTTTTTAGCAACAGGCAAACAAATATGTACCTATTTTGTTAGCAGTTTGTAAATATTGTAATAAAAGCATTTATTACCAAAAAGAAAAACCCAAATTAAATATGTAAATGCCATACCAGCACAAATAAAAATTCAATTTCAAAAATACCACTGTGTGACAAATTAAAATTTTTTAATTTTGGAAGAAACGCCACTATATATCCTTTAATCTAAAGACGAAACATATTTAAACTTCATATTTGATTTTTTTATTCCTCGTCTTTTGTCCTTTTTGGAGAGCTTAATCTTTTTCAAGAATACTGATTTTAAATAATTTTAAGCCAACTTGGTAAAAAATAAAAGGGAGGCTCTATAAAATTTTAAAAACATATTTTCTTCAGTTCCCCTGAACTAAAATACAAAAAATTTTCTTTTAAAAATATATCCTTCCTTATCCTTAAAAGTTCTCATTAAACCTTTTTTGAAAATTTAAAATTGTATTGTTTTATTTCTTTTAGTTTAGAGTTGTGATTGTTTTATTACAAATTTATTTCTATGTAGAAATTTCATTCATTAGATATTCGCTTTTAATATTCGCATACGTATAAGAGAATAGTTCGCAGATTTGAATGCCAATATTCGTCGCCCCCTTATATATAGGGTTTAAAAAACTGCAGTCGAAACCAAAAACTGTCGAAAAAAAAAAATTTGTGTACAACTTTTCACTTTTTGAGTTGGTTTGACAGCTACTGTTTACATTTGATGAATCTGAAGTAAAAGCAAAATTTTTTTTAGTTTTTCTACTTTGACTGAAGTTTTTTAAACGCTGGTTATATATTAGAGGCGCGAGGAATATATGGGTACATGGTACATTCGCCATTGTTAAAGATTGCCAGGCTGTTAGGACTCATAGTATAGGGTTTCTGTTAAAAAATACATCATTTATACATAAATGCTATTGTATATGAAAAATTTTAATTTTTAAACGCATATAAGATAAATATTTACGTATTTTAAGACAATATATTGAAAATGAGATACAATTTTTAAAACTCCCTACATTTGCCTTAAAATAAAAAATCTTTCCTTTTTTCCCTACGCTTGAAATTTTCCGAAAAATCCCTACAAAAAGGGAAAATTCCCTACAATTGCCATCACTGTCTCCATCACTATGTAGATCTACCCTACAAGAAATGCATAACCAAAACTAAAAAAATTACTAACACACTTCCAACAATTTTACATCTAAAGCTAAGATCCCACTATCGGCGCAATGTACCAATTTTTGTCGTATATCATGTGCCGATAGTGTGAACGGTCAAAATTTTTTAATATGCGACAATCTGTGCCGAAATTGTGCTGACTGTGGAAAATCAAAATTAACCTTGATGCGCCGATAATGTGAACACTCTTTTGCACAATGTGGAGCAATCAAATCGTTTAATATGTACCGATTTGTGTGCCGATCACAGTCGCCAATCAGCGCCGATACAAGGGATGGCAAAACGAAATTTTTAAATTGCACCAACTGACTACTAAAATTTTACTTTTTTAAGCTTAATTGTATCAAAATTACATTTGTTTTATCTATTATTTATGTAATAAAACTTAAAATAGCACATTTGTACTGTTAAATGAAAGAAAACAATTCGCTTTAACCAAAACATTGCAGTTGTATCGATGTTGCCATCCCTGGCTTGTAAGTGCAGTAATGCCATGTTTCCACGACGATTTGAATCATCTGCTTCGCTCTCTGAATCATGTTAATGAATCATGGTGTTTACACGACGTATCTACTTGCTTCGAATTGACAGTTGTCTTTAATAAACAAATCAGTGTTGTGAACTTTGCATTTTCAAAACACACCAAAATGGAGAAAAAAACGCAGCAAGTTTAGAATTTCTTTTTTATTTAAAATATTTATTTTTATATTAAAAATACAGCAGAATGTGTTTATTATTGCATTTTTTACAATTAAATACCGCTTAGAAAATTAAATAGTTCGAAAAAGTTAACCCCTTGGAATATTTCTGTTTCCTTTTTAACGATTCTACTGTAAAACAATTAAACAGTCTTTACAGTTCAGAGTTTTTAGGGAAAAAAATAAAATTTAACAAACATAAAAAAAAACTACACAAATTTGTTTGAATTCATTCAAGGCGAATTCAACAAGGTACTCTTAAGAGCAACTGCTCGTAAGGTGTTATGTCCAATTTGTCAAAAAAATTTCTTCTTTATTTTATTTGTTTTAATTATGTACATTAAATTGTCGAAGTTAGTCTGTGTTCATACGGCTCATGTCTTATTGACATGATTGCTACTTTATAGGCGAGAGGGACGAGGGGAAAAGAAACGAGTACACAGATGCATGTACTGTCTTTACGTTTTGCTTTTTCGTTGTTTAATTTTGTTATTGTTTTCAATATCAAAAAAGCACACGTGGAAGCGCACGACTATACAAAATAAAAAACATGTCGTCAACATGACATGAATCATTTGAACGCCAATTCATGTTCAAAGAAGAAAAAGGAAGAATCTTGTCAATAAGACATGAGCCGTATGAACTTAACATTTTTTGAGAAAAAACTCATTTTGTGTGAAACTTTTATTAAAATTGATTACAAAGTATGTATACTTCTGTTGTTTTTGTAAGAGTTGTAATTGTTGTAGCGACGAGTTTACCCTGTTGAATTCGACTTGGTATTCATATGTACTAGATACATATTTTTTAATTACATAAAATCTATACAAATTTTTTTTATAAAGAGATCAACTATAAATATCTAGTAAAGCTTCGTACAGACGGTGGTCAGATCTTACAATGTTGTCATTTTTTAATGGCACCATTGTCAGATGCATTAATTTTACACATCTGCCAAATGAAAATGAGCTTACAATGTTCAAACAGTTGCAAGACATTTTTAGGCAAATTTAATGACAACATTGCAAGATCTGACCATCGTCTGTACGAAGCTTAACACTGAGCCTTCACCTGAGATAATATCTGATATAATATGTGAGAGAACTTCGGCAGAATGGGAGAACAAATTTCTTCATGTTAATCTTAATCTTAAACAAGGGGAACACGTATCTTATAAGATTTCATAATCGAATGATTCTCCCACAGTAAACTTGTGTCGTTTTTATTCTTTTTTTTAGTTTTTTCTTGTTTTTAGTTAAAAATATTATTTTTTTAAACACTCATCACAAGATTTTCACTATTTGTACAAAAAAATTTAACATTTTAATGAATGCGTCTTATTATTGTTTTTTATGTATGCATGTATGTGCATTTTTGACAGCTCATCTTATAAGATAGTTGTTATAAGATTTCTCATAACAACTTTCTTCAAAGATTTATTATAATATTAATATTAACACTATTTGAGAGTCTACACGTAAGATAATACTCTCTGCGATTGAATTTGACGTTTGCTGATATAACAAGTAAGAGTGCTATATTCGGTTGTGCCGAATCTTATATACCCTTCACCATTGTGCGAGCAGAATACAGAGCAACTAAATAATTTTTACATCTACATACATATTTACAATACTTAAAACTTCATTATAAATTAAATTTAAAAAGCGAAAACTAGATAAATATTTTTTTAAAATTGTTTTGGAACATAACAATATTAAAAAAATATTCTTTTTAAAAAACCAAGATTCGAACCAGGGAACTCACAGTTTCTAACTTAACACACCCCCTACCATGAAGGAACGCTGTTTAAATATCATTAAAATGAAATATAGACCGTTTACTGTTTACAATTCAACACAGTTTTTTGTTTGTTTTCTTTTTGTAAAGGCACTGTTGTCATTTTTTATCTCTTTTGGCGAGTTTTTAAGTAGCAAAAAAACACAAAAATTCCTAGTTTCTATTTGTTAAAATTATTTCGTTAAATAGATGAAATAATAAACAAAAATCATATTGGGCATTATGCTAGTATATGTAAACAAATGCGAAGGGGGGAGAGATGAGACGACAACCGGATTTGAACTTCGCTTTTCATAAGGTCCCAGAATATATATACTTTATAGGGTGCAGGACCTTCGGTGAAGGGTATAAAAAACAAACTTTATTACAAAAAGAGTAATTTTTGGGATTTCAGTATATTGGTCATAACTCTGCTATTTCTGAACCGATTTGAAAGATTTATATACCGACGTGTTAAAGAAGAAATTTGGTTGGTTTATTTTGGTTGTAAGACTTGGACTCGGGAAGATCTATGGTTACGGAAAATGGGTATTTTTCAAAAAAAATTAATATTTTGGTCATAACTTTTTCGTATCTGAACCGATTTTCCCGAGTTTTTCAGAAAATATTTTTTATTAATTAAATTTCCGATCTTTTGATATATAAGGCGTAACCATAGGTCATATAACAGTCAAAAAATTCAGGTTTTTATACAATTTTTAATACTTTTTGTATGGAAGGTACCACGCCCACTTCTCCAATCCCGCCCACATTTTGTAGAATGGTGTGTATTTATAACCTTAATGTTTGTACCAAATTTGAAAACTTTGGCTCTTGCCGTTCTCCAGATATACAGAAAAACGTAATAAAAATACAACAACCACAAGGGATTTTTTGGAAAAATTAGAGGCAGTCGTGGTTTTTGGTCATATCTCAGCCATTGTTGGACCAATCTGGCTGAATTTCAATAGCCAGAAATGGTGGACTATATGTGACATAAATGTAAAACAACCTAGCCGCTATCATGTCTGGAGTCTCCGGAAAACACATATCAAACGTAAGACGGACAGACGGACGGATATCGTTAAATCAACTTCTCTCCTCATAAGGACCCAAAATATATATACTTTGCAGGGCCTAAGATCAATATTGTAGAAATTACAAACGGAATGACAAACTTATATATACCCTTTTCCACCTGTGGTGAAGGGTATAAAAATCTTATATCTTATTCTTTTTTTCTGCTTGCGTGCTCGTTGAATGCGGACGTGTTTTTTTTAACTCGGCTTACGGTTTTTTTTTTAACATATATAAGTGTATATTTATGATATAATAATATTATTTTTTTTTAAATAATATAAGATCAGCGAATGAATAGACGCTTTAAAATAATTTTTAATAAGTGAACATAAAATTTTTAATACAAATAGGTATTAAAAATTACAATTAACAAAAATAAATGTATGTACACACATACATATACATACATACATTTTAAGCAAAAACATTTCTTGTTTTCTTTATTCTTTTTTTTATTCTCGGGGTTTTTAAACAACAAATAAAAAGAAGAGCACAATTAAACAAACAGAAATATATAAAAAAAAACTCTTATGAATGCATATAATGCAAAAACAATGAAACATAACGAAAGAAATGCTTATGTTACATTGAGTGTTGACGAAACAAACGTAGAAAAAAGAATCGATGATAGCAATTATTTAACGGCTAAACCTATTACTCGAACGCGTTCCCTCTCACCCTCTTTGTTTACAAATACGGTCGATCGTAATACAATAACAAATTTATTAACTGCAAGCGTTGCCACAGAGCAAAAAAAAACTTTAATAAGTGATGAAACTTCTTAAAAACTTCTCAAAAGCCTACAGTACAAGTTGGTATGAACAGGTGCTTAAACGGGGACGCAGCCCTACTTCTGCAGCAGTTGCTTCGGCCTCAAAAGTACCATCTTTTGATAAAATAATTTCTCAAAATCGTTTTGCAATTCTGGAGGATGAATCCTCTGAAGCACAAAACGTCATAAAATCGTCCAAGCCTCCCCCGATATATCTGAGGGAGCAAAATTCTAATGAGCTCATAAAGAGTTTGATATCGGTTATAGGTGAAAATTCGTTTTAAGTAGCTGCTATCAAGCGTGGTAGTATAAACGAAACAAAAATACAAGTCAATCATGAGAATGATTTTCGCAAAATTATAAGCAACGTTGAGGCACTTAAAAAAAACTTTTATTCATACCAACTGAAAAGCAGTAAAGGTCTTCAGGTAGTGATTAAGGGTATTGACTCATGTGTGGACCCAGAAGAGGTAAAAACATTCCTAGAAGAAAAAGGCTTCAAGGTAAAACATGTATTAAACATTAAAAACAGAGAAAAAATTCCCCAACCACTTTTTCGAGTGGAGTTTGAACCCGGCGACGTTAAACTTAAAAGAAATGAAACGCATCCCATCTATAACTTAAAATACATTCTGTACAGAAAAGTAACTATAGAGGAGCCGCACAAAAGAGGTGGTCCCGTTCAATGTCTGAACTGCCAAGAATTTGGCCATACTAAGGCATACTGCTACTTACCCCCTGTTTGCGTAGTATGTGGCGAATTACATGGTACAGTTCTTTGCGACAAGTCTAAAACCGACCCCAACGTAAAAAAATGCAGCAACTGTGGTGGCAATCACACTGCCAATTATACAGGATGCCCTGTATATACTATCGTCAAGCAGTCGGTTGGACCGAAAACTAATCCCCCTCAGGTAACAAACCAAGTAAACAGTAATGAGCTTCAGGCACCCAGCCTAGTAGTAACAGAATCTCTTATGCTAACGTCTTAAAATCAAACAATGTACCAATGCAAGGCGCTTCGACAAGTATTGACGAAACTCCAGTTTCTAATCTAAGTCGGCTAGAAAAAACAATGGAAACATTAGTGCAAACAGTAAATAATTTTACAAACACAATGGGTAATATGATGCAGGAAATTCTTAGAATACAATCGATGTTATTGCAAGCTGTACTTAACAAGCCATGAACTGTTTAAAAATTTGTTTTTGGAACGCAAACGGCATCCGCCAACATAAAAATGAATAAGAATACTTTCTTAAAAATAAACAAATTGATGTCATGATGGTTTCTGAAACTCATTTGACCTCAAGAAATACGTTCAAAATCAATGGTTATACTCTATATGATACCAAGGACCCTCGAGATAGAGCTTGTGGAGGTTCTGCCATTTTAATAAAAAACCGAATTAAACATTACCAAATGTGTGATCATCGTGAAGATTATCTCCAAGCAACGAACATTTGTGTGGAAGAGATAAATCGAAACATAGTAATTTCATCTTTATATTCACCACCTAGATTTTCAATATCAGAAAGCCAATATTATAAATATTATAAGTCATTGGGGCCCTGTTTCCTGGCTGCTGGCGATTATAACGCTAAACATACCTTCTGGGGGTCACGACTAATAACACCAAAGGGTCGTGTTTTGTTTAATACAATCTCTAAAATGAATTTAAATGTTGTCGCGTGTGGCCAACCAACATATTGGCCTGCTGATGCGCAAAAAATTCCAGATGTCATCGATTTTGGCGTTGTTAAAAAACATCCCCACAAAAACGATTCACGTTGAAGCTTCCTTAGAATTATCCTCTGATCACACACCTACAATAGTTACTATAATAAACACCAATAGAATTGAATCTCCCTCTGGATACATAGCGACGTCAGCTACACATATAAATTGGTTAAAATATAAAAAATATCTCAGTACCCATTGCACAGAAAATATTCCGCTTAGCACACCGGAGTATATAGATCGCTCTATTGTCAATTTTGACAGTTTTCTAAAACTAGCTGTTCAACATTCCAGTATTGCCCCCAAAAAAACCAAAAATAATAAAATATATTCCTCATATGTCGAGCGTCTTTTGTCTGAAAAAAGGAGAGCTCGTAGAGAGTGGCAATTGCACAGATCTGCTCAACTTAAGAACTTATAGTGCCATCCCTGCAAACTGAAAAACCATACATTGTTTCGTTAGGTTAAGTTAAGTTAAGTTTAACATATGTGTAAATAAAGAGGACACAGCAATAAGCTGGCAGTCGATACATAACACTCAACAAGACAACATCGTTTTATTTCAGATCGGCTCGACATGGCGACCGAGACAGTGATATACATAACATATAATTCAATGTGAACGGTAACAGTAAGGAAAAATTTGTAAAAAAAAAAAAAATTTTTATGAACTACAGCACAGTGAAGATGTTGCTGTTATTGGTTGGTACAAAGAACGACAAAAAAAAAAAGTTTGTTAAATTAAAGTTCACGACTGAGAAAAGTTGTTCGAGGAAAATTTATTCGATCGGTGGAAATAAAAAGTTTATATGCCTAACTTATAATATAAACAAATGTGGTTGTTCAGAAAGGAACATAATATTTTAATACACTAAAAGATCATAGGAACAAATTTGTATAATGTAAAATATTTTTGGTGGTCACAATTGTAATAGTAAACAGTCAAAAAAAAAACTATTTAAAGAAATCTTTTTAGTTAGTCTTGAAAACACAAAAATATTTATTATGGTTAAAACATGTGCTACGGTTGCGTACAGTAAAGAAACATTAATTTCTAAAAACAACAAAGGTATTCATACATATGTTGGTATGTAATTTAAGTAAAATTTTAATGGAATACAGTTGCAACTCTTATAAATTTCGTTTTTATCGAGACTGTACTTTACATTATCGTTCAATTTCAACAAATACAAAATTAGAACCGTTAAAATCAAATCATTCCGAAAAACCCGTTAAATTCCAATAATTCCAACTGTAATGAAAACACAAAAAACACAATTTGAATGTCTTGATCTATTTGTTGATCAAAATTAATTGATTCCTCTTTATTAAAATTAAAGTCTTATATACTAACATTAAATATTTCTACACGTACATACTTAAAATTAATTTGCATTGTATCAGGCAGAGCAGTTTGAGTCATTCCCCATTAATCATGTGTAATTGTTTTAGCAGTGTATTGTGGAGTTAGGAATTTGCTAATTCAGCATAACAGAAAAATGTTCATTGAACTATGGTTGTCAGTATGGGCAAGCGAACGTTGACTGTTGTTTATTTAAAAAATATTGAATTACTCAAAAGAATTTATGATTGTGACAACGTTCAGCACTTTAGTTTTGTTACTGACCTGACTTAATATTTGTTTACTTTGAAAGAATGTACTCATAGTAAGTTTTGTTTATCAAAAAACAAATGTATATTATAATTAAATATATGGACACACTACATACACTACACCCCCAATCTTTCAGTTAAAATTTTACAATTTGGTTTGAAATTTTAAAATTTTAATTTTATGTGTATTTAATGTGCTGTCTGCGTGGTACAATACTTATATGTTTTATTAAAAATTTTTGTTTATTTATAATGTAAAGTTGTTGTATGTATATAAAATGTTTGTTTTTTTTTTTCTTATTAATATTTTTTTTTTGTTCTATTTAGTATTACAAATATTTTTATGTTATATATTTTTTTAATAAATTTTTATGTACAATTTTGGTTTTTCCATTAATTCTTACTTCTACATTTACATTATCTATATTTATTATTTCATAAGGACCATTGTATGGAGCCTCATTTTTTCTTCTATTTTCTAATTTTATTAACACTAAGTCTCCTATATTAAGATCTATGCTATTTATTCTATTGTATGATTCTATACTCCTGTCTTTTTTTATAGTCTCTATCAATTTCTTAGCATTTTGTAAAGAATATTTTAGTCTTAATCGTAACTCATTTGCATAGTTGTCTAAATTGTATATTTTTTCGTTAGTCATTATGTTTTCACCTGGTAGTTCTGGTAACTTACCGAAGACTAATTCAAATGGTGAGTAATTTGTGTCTATGTGAGGAGTGATGTTGTACGCGAAAGAATAATAAGGTATCCAATCGTGCCAATTGTCATCATTTACGAATGACAAAAAGTACTCATTTAGAACTCTGTGGTTTCTTTCTACAGTACCTAAAGTTTCATGATGATACGGTGTGGATAATTTTTGCTCTATTTTCAATAGACTACATATCTCCTTAAGCAATTCGTTTACAAATTCTGTACCTCTATCTGATTTAAGTGTTTTGAATATACCATATTTTAATATTAAGTTTTCTGTTAAGCATTTCGCTATTGATTTTGCTTCCTTGGTTTCCATTGGTGCGGCTATTATGTATTTGGTTAGTTCACATTGCATCGTTAGTATATACCGGTAGTTTCCTGATGGTCTTAGGGGTCCAACTGTATCTATGACTATAGTAGAAAAACTATCATTTGGTGTGTCTGTGATACATAATGGTTCCTTGGTGTGTCTCACTTGTTTATTTCTTTGACAAAGGTCACATTTTAATACATAATTTTTTACCATTTTGAACATATTCTTCCATATGTATTTCTGTTTTAATTTTATTAAAGTTTTTCTAATTCCGAAATGTCCTCCGCATGGTGTGTTGTGATACAATTTAATTAATTCATGTTTTTTATTTTCATTTTCAATTCTTTGAGGATTGCTATACAGTAGAATTCTGACGTCGTTTTCTTTACTCTTATTTATGATTTCTTTCAATCTTTCTATTTTTATTCTCTTAAATATTTCGTCACTTTTCTCTAGTGCGAACTTAACACAATTCAATCTGCTTAAAACAGAAGGTAGTTTCTCCAACTTATTATCTAGATAATAGGGATTATCGCTACATCTGACGGCCGTTTGATTTAATGCATGATTGTTTTCTACTATGAATTCTCTAGTCGACTTTTCTAATATAAATTTTAACTTTCTTGTAAGTTTTATATCTCTGATGGATGTACACTCCCATATTTTGAGTTGATCAGGCTCATTAGGATCTGTATCACCATTTTCTTCTTTTTCTTTTTTTTCATTTGTATCTTTCATTTCCTCTTTCTGTATCATATTTTTCCTCATATTTCTTGTTATCACCAGCGTCTTCTTTGTATTTTCGTCAATTGTTTGTGGTACCATTGTTTTTAACATATCAGAGTCTATTTGAATTCTTGACAGTGCATCTGCGTTAGTATTATTTTTTCCTTTTTTATACACTATTTGGAAATCATAATCAGATAGCTCCAATCGAATTCTGGTTAATTTCGAGCTTGGGTTCTTGTGAGAAAATAATGCAATTAGCGGACGGTGATCTGTCACTACTATAAATTTTCTGCCATATAGATAGGGTCTGAAAAATTGTATACCCCAATAAATTCCAAGTAATTCTTTCTCGATTACTGATTTATTCCTTTCGTATTTGTTAAGTGAGCGACTGGCAAATGATATTGGTCTATCATCACCAATTTCTCCTTGTGATAATATAGCACTTATAGCAAAGTTTTTCGAAATTTGGATACTGTAAAACAGGTGGACTAATAAGTTTATTTTTTAGCGTTTCGAAAGCTGTTTGACATTGTTCAGTCCATTCAAATGTTTGACCTTTTTTCAATAATCTGTTTAAACTAGTTGCTATACCAGCAAAATTTGCAATAAATCGCCTGTAATAATTGCAAAAGGCTACAAATCTTCTTACATCGTCAGCATTCTTGGGAATGGGATATTTTCTTATAGCATCAAATTTTTCTGGATCTGGTTTAATTCCTTGGGGAGTTATTAAATGTCCTAAATATATTACTTCTGGTTTCAAAAAACAACATTTATTGGCATTAAGTTTCAAATTGTATTTTCTTAATCTTTCAAATACTTTAATTAAACTTTCATTGTGATGATTCAAACTGCAACCAAACACTATTATATCGTCAACGTATATAAAAGCTTCAGATTCTAAACCAGATAAAGCTATTGTTAGCATACGCTGAAAGCTGTTTGAAGATATTTTAAGACCGAATGGTAATCTTGTAAATTGGTAGTGTCCATTAGGTGTTGAAAAAGCTGTATAAGGACGAGATTTTTGATCAAGTTCAATTTGGTGAAACGAACTTGTCATATCTAATGTTGAAAAGTATTTTGCTCTTCCCAATTTGTCCAAAATGTCATCTAGACGGGATAAAGGAAATTTGTCGTTAACAATTTTGTCGTTCAGTTTCCTAAAATCGACAACTAATCGCCACTTTTTTAAATCTTTTTGACCTTTCTTTGGGACCAATAGCAGTGGTGCGTTATATGGACTTAAAGATGGTTCAATAATGTTATTTTCCAAAAGTTTATTCACTTGCGAATTTATTTCTGTTGTATGTGTATGTGGTAATCTATAATTTTTTATATATACCGGACTTTTGTCGTTTAGGTTTATGGTTTGTTTATAAAAATTATTGATACTTAAGTATTCGTCATCAATGTGGAATATTGATTGATATTCTCTTAATATATTTATAAGTTGTTTTTTGTTTTCATCATGTACTTCATCTAGATTAAGTGTATTCAGAAGTTTTGTAAATCGACTGTTGGAATGTTGTTCATTACCTTCCTTTTTGTTAAGGGAGCATATATCGTAATATTTCAATGGAATTGTTTCTATCTTCAGATTCTCTATGGTTACTATTTTATCGGTGACGTTTAATAATTTTATATGTTGATTTCCATATTTAGGCACTATTGTATTTGCCAAAAATACACCTTTGATAACTTCTCTGTTTGTAATAACGGAATCTTCTTCTAACTCGATTGTAAATGGTAAAATTATTTCACTTCTTTGTGGTATTCTAATTTTGTTTATTTTATAAGTATTATCATGTATCGGGATCATTATTGTTTCATTGTTAATGTTGAATGTAAGAACAAATTTGTCATAGTCTATATTGCATTTATATTTTGTTAAAAAATCTCTTCCAAGAATTCCATCTGTTTTTATTGGAAAAGTATTTTCTACTAGTTGTATTTTCTGACTAATTACTTCGTTATTTATTTTAATTTTTATATTTGTGGAACCCAGTGATTTAATTAAATTTTCTGTGATTCCTGTTAAGTTGCAATAATCATCTTGATTTTCCTCATAACTTTCTAAAAATTGTTCTTTGCACAGCGAGACATCTGCTCCTGTATCAATTAAAAATGTAAGGCTGTTCTTAACATCTGCGATGTGTAAATTTACATAATTTCTGAGGTTAGATGATATGCTATAGATTCTTTTTGTGTCTAATTCATTCCCATTGGAGTCTCTGCGCGGGTTGACTCCGGGTCTTGGAAGTTTCCCTGATCTTCCATGTGATTTATGTTATAGTTTCTGTTGTTTGTATTTCGGCTTCCCTGGTTGTTGCCGTTGGCTCTGTTATTAAAATTTCTGTTATTACTATTATTGTTGTTGCTATGGTTACTGTTATTATTGAAGCTGTTGTTATTTCTGTAATTGTTATTGTTGTTGCTGTTGTAATTTCTGTTAAAATTATTGTTTCTGTTGTTGTAGCTCCTATTATTATTATTGTTGTTTGGTCTATTATTCAAACACACTTTCGCAAAATGGTTGAATTTTCCACAATTATGACATTTGTTCCCATCTGCGGGGCATCTATTATTATGGTTTCCTCCACATTTTCTACAGTTTCGGACGGAAGAGTTTTGATTCTGTTGAGCGCTGTGATATAATATCCGTTGTTGTTCTACACTAGATGAAGCGCTTTCTGCAATCTTTAAAGCTTCAGGGAATGTCGTTACCTGACTTGCGTAGATAGTAGATATTATCTGTGGATCAGTTAACCCATTTATAAAGGCATTAAACGCTATTTTGTTATTTGTGTTTACTATAATGCTTCTACTGGCTTCACCCTGTTCTAATATTTGCACCTCGTTTAAC
The DNA here is from genome assembly GCA_963931875.1 of Pollenia griseotomentosa. NCBI lineage: Eukaryota > Metazoa > Arthropoda > Insecta > Diptera > Polleniidae > Pollenia > Pollenia griseotomentosa. The sequence goes on from OZ007560.1 coordinate 159,458,129, forward strand.
TCTGTGATTAGTTTTTCTATTTTTGCAGCAAAACCCATTATATTGTTATCTTTTTGTGCAATACGTGTTATTTCGTTGAGTAAAGTATTGGCGGTTTTTAATGATTTGTAGGTTGTTTTCAATGTTATTATTAATTCTTCTATTGTTCTGGGTACTTGTATTTGTTTGATTCTGTTTTGTACGTTTAATTCTAATCTCGATTTGAAAACGAAATTGAAAAAGGAAACATGTTTGTCTGCTGAAATAGACGCAAACACCATTTCCAAACTAGACAAAAATGTTTGGAGTTCATTAGTTTTACCCGAGAACTTTGGTATTAACTTTGTGATAATTGATAACTCATTAATATCTAGATTCGCCATTATTAAGTTCTTTATTTGAATACCTTTCCTTTCCTTATGTTGTTCTAATACCGTTATAGCTTCTTTTTTCAACAAAACTAGTTTTCCCAATATTGTTTTCTTTTCCTCTTCTTCTAATTTGTCAATTAAATTGTTTTTAATATCCTTTTCTATCTCTTGAATTTCTAATGTTTTTTCTTCTATTGTTTCAACAGTATATGGTCTACCTAGTGATTTCTTTGCGTTTATAATTATTTGTTCTAAAAGTTTTAAAGATTCCATATTATTCTAAATCATTTGCATTTGTTAAATCTCTTATTATTAGATTTATCAATTTCAATATTTTAATATCCAATATTACAACTAATGGTGTTACTACTATTATTATAATTATCCATCCTATATATTTATTGTATAAATTTCTTAACCAATTCATTTTATTTTTTTTTTTTTATTTTATATTTATTTATTTTGTTAAAAAAAGGAAAAAATGTTTTTTACTTTTATAAGATTCTCTAATTGGGTTTGAACCAATCTATTTACTTTATCTAGTCCTTCTTCTATTACGTTTGTTATATTCATTTTTATCCATAGTACTAGCAAGTACATTATGGTTGTAAAAATTGATAGGGCAAGTACTATTGCTAATAGTATCTTGTTCATTTTATACAGTACTAGCTTAACCCGGTGCGCTTCGCTACACTGCTAAACCACTTCTTCAGTTGACAGATATTTAATATATGCATCCTATGGAAGGTTTTCCCCCCTGCGCCTTCTCGCTTTATTTTTATTTTCAAAAGTGTAGTATACCATAGGATTGACTTCTACTAAGTTTGAACAATCTTACTATAACAGTTCTTAAGATATGTGATATTAAACATTGGCGTCCTATGGGGGGTAACATTTCCCCGCTGCTATTTTATTTCAATTTTGGGGTTCAGAAGATCATACTACAAAAAGTTTAATAAAAAGAGTGCAGCGGCTCTAAATTATATTTCTATCTTTGAGGGGTACTGCTCCTCCTCTGTCCATTTCTATATTGAAATTTAAAGTTTGCCATAATAGTAGCTTTAACCACGTTTGAAGACTCTCCCTTTAATAGTTCTTGAGTTGAGAGATATTTAATATATGCATCCTATGGAAGGTATTTCCCCCCTGCGCCTTCCCGCTTTATTTTTATTTTCAAAAGTGTAGTATACCATAAGTGTGACTTCTACAAAGTTTGAACATTCTAACTTTAATAGTTTTTAAAATATCCGATATTAAACATTGGCGTCCTATGGGGGGTAACACTTCCCCCGCTGCTATTTTGTTTTAATTTTGGGGCTCAGAAGATCCTACTACCAAAAGTTCAACAAAATGCGTGCAGTGGCTCTTATTAATATTTCTATATATGAGGGGTACTGCTCCTCCCCCGTCTACCCCGCCCATTTGTATTTGAAATTTATAGTTTACTATAATAATAGCTTTAACCACTTTTGAAGACTCTCCCTTTAATAATTCTTCAGTTGAGCGATATTTAATATATGCATCCTATGGGAGGTATTTTCCCCCCTGCGCCTACCCGCTTTATTGTTATTTTCAAAAGTGTTGTATACCATAAGAGTGACTTCTAGAAAGTTTGAACATTCTCACTATTACAGTTCTTTATATAGGCGATGTTAAACATTGGCGTCCTATGGGGGATTCCACTTCCCCCGCTGCTATTTTATTTTAATTTTGGGGCTCAGAAGATCTTACTACCAAAAGTTCTGCATAATGCGTGCAGCGGATCTTAATATATGCGATAATTAATATTGGCATCCTATGGGGGATACCAATTCCCCTGCCCCTATCGAAAAAATAAGTAGCCTATTTTATTTTTAGGGCTCACGTGATGTATCTGTAAAAATTTCAGGAAAATCGGTTCAGTAGTTTAGGAGTCTATAAGCCAACAAACAAACAAACAAACAAACAAACAAACAAACAAACAAACAAACAAACAAACAAACAAACAAACATACAAACATTTTTCATTTTTATATATATAGAATACTAGCTTAACCCGGTGCGCTTCGCTACACTTCTTAAACCACTTCTTCAGTTGAGAGATATTTAATATATGCATCTTATGGAAGGTTTTCCCCCCTGCGCCTTCCCGCTTTATTTTTATTTTCAAAAGTGTAGTATACCATAGGAGTGACTTCTACTAAGTTTGAACATTCTTACTATAACAGTTCTTAAGATATGTGATATTAAACATTGGCGTCCTATGGGGGGTAACATTTCCCCGCTGCTATTTTATTTCAATTTTGGGGTTTAGAAGATCATACTACAAAAAGTTTAATAAAAAGAGTGCAGCGGCTCTAAATTATATTTCTATCTATGAGGGGTACTGCTCCTCCTCTGTCCATTTCTATATTGAAATTTAAAGTTTGCCATAATAGTAGCTTTAACCACGTTTGAAGACTCTCCCTTTAATAGTTCTTGAGTTGAGAGATATTTAATATATGCATCCTATGGAAGGTATTTCCCCCTGCGCCTTCCCGATTTATTGTTATTTTCAAAAGTGTAGTATACCATAAGTGTGACTTCTACAAAGTTTGAACATTCTAACTTTAATAGTTTTTAAGATATCCGATATTAAACATTGGCGTCCTATGGGAGGTAACACTTCCCCCGCTGCTATTGTGTTTAAATTTTGGGGCTCAGAACATCCTACTACCAAAAGTTCAACAAATTGCTTGCAGCGGCTCTTATTAATATTGGTATCTATGAGGGGTACTGCTCCTCCTCTGTCTACCCCGCCCATTTTTATATTGAAATTTATAGTTTACCATAGTAGTAGCTGTAACCATGTTTGAAGACTCTCCCTTTAATAGTTCTTCTGTTGAGCGATATTTAATATATGCATCCTATGGGAGGTGTTTCCCCCCTGCGCCTACCCGCTTTATTGTTATTTTCAAAAGTGTTGTATACCATAAGAGTGACTTCCACAAAGTTTGAACATTCTCACTATAACAGTTCTTAAGATATGCGATATTAAACATTGGCGTCCTATGGTGGGTACCACTACCCCCGCCGCTATTTTGTTTTAATTTTTGGGCTCAGAAGATCCTACTACCAAAAGTTCAACAAAATGCGTGCAGTGGCTCTTATTAATATTTCTATATATGAGGGGTACTGCTCCTCCCTCGTCTTCCCCGCCCATTTGTATATTGAAATTTATAGTTTACTATAATAATAGCTTTAACCACTTTTGAAGACTCTCCCTTTAATAATTCTTCAGTTGAGCGATATTTAATATATGCATCCTATGGGAGGTATTTCCCCCCCTGCGCCTACCCGCTTTATTGTTATTTTCAAAAGTGTTGTATACCATAAGAGTGACTTCTAGAAAGTTTGAACATTCTCACTATTACAGTTCTTTAGATATGCGATGTTAAACATTGGCGTCCTATGGGGGATTCCACTTCCCCCGCTGCTATTTTATTTTAATTTTGGGGCTCAGAAGATCTTACTACCAAAAGTTCTGCCTAATGCGAGCTGCGGATCTTAATATATGCGATAATTAATATTGGCATCCTATGGGGGATACCAATTTCCCTGCCCCTATCGAAAAAATAAGTAGCCTATTTTATTTTAGGGCTCACGTGATGTATCTGTAAAAATTTCTGGAAAATCGGTTCAGTAGTTTAGGAGTCTATAAGCCAACAAACAAACAAACAAACAAACAAACAAACAAACAAACATACAAACATTTTTCATTTTTATATATATAGATAGAAGATAGATATATGCTGTTATTATTGAAATTACAAATAGTTCTAAAGTTTTAAGCATTTATTTTCTTTTGTTTAACATAATATTATTTATACTAGCATAATTGTTTTCTTTTACTGTAGTTAACAATACTTTTTTTTTTATATATATATAGAAAATTTTTACTACAATAAAAAATCATGGGTTTATATCATGTCTTCATTTTTATTTACTATATTAAATTTAGTTATTTCTTAATTAATTCTTTTTTTTTTCTTTTCTTATCATTTTTATTTTGTCTTTGATTTGACCTATTTCTTCACGAATTTTTTCTAGGTTGGTTCCTTTCTCATAGGTTTTCTGGTGTTCCAATACTTTTATCTGTGTCTTTAATCTATTTACTTTTCCACCCCTTGATTTTTTTGTATTCGGTAAGGGATATATTTCATACCGGGCTTCTATAGTTGGTTTCTTCCTCTTAATTGGCTTTGGCTTTGGACCTCTTTCTAATATGGATGGTTTCTGCTCTTGTTTTCCTTCCTCTAGGAGCTTAGACCATCGCTCCTCGGCTTCTTTTAAATCCTTCAAGATGTCCTCCCATGTTTCACTCATGAAAAAATTAAATAATTCTTTTATTTGTGATCAAAGTCCTGTAGATCTTCGACTAAGCTTAAGCTCTGTGTGTCGAGGATCTATTTCCTTAATGTAATTTTTAGCAAAAATAAGCAGGTTTGCTTTGTAGTCCATTTGCTCTTTCTAAATTATATTAAGGATCAGGGCAGGATCGCCATGTAATGAAAACACAAAAAACACAATTTGAATGTCTTGATCTATTTGTTGATCAAAATTAATTGATTCCTCTTTATTAAAATTAAAGTCTTATATACTAACATTGAATATTTCTACACGTACATACTTAAAATTAATTTGCATTGTATCAGGCAGAGCAGTTTGAGTCATTCCCCATTAATCATGTGTAATTGTTTTAGCAGTGTTTTGTGGAGTTAGGAATTTGCTAATTCAGCATAACAGAAAAATGTTCATTGAACTATGGTTGTCAGTATGGGCAAGCGAACGTTGACTGTTGTTTATTTAAAAAATATTGAATTACTCAAAAGAATTTATGATTGTGACAACGTTCAGCACTTTAGTTTTGTTACTGACCTGACTTAATATTTGTTTACTTTGAAAGAATGTACTCATAGTAAGTTTTGTTTATCAAAAAACAAATGTATATTATAATTAAATATATGGACACACTACATACACTACACAACAAAATACAAAAATTGAGAGAATCACCAAAATGCTCCGTTAATAACGATTAAAACGAGGAAAGTTCAAAAGAAGAATATAAAAAAAAAAAAGAATGAAACTATAATAAAGTGTGTAAAGTAGCTAAAACAAAATAAACTAAATGTTAAAAAGAAAATAACTATATGAAAAAGTGGAACTGTAATAAACATCAAGTTATATACACATGTAAAAGAAGGGAAAAAACAACAAAAATAAAGTGAAAAAACAAATTAAAATATTAACATAGCAAATATAAGATTAGTGCATATAATTTAATTTTATTTAATTACAAATATACATCAGTTAAATGTAAAACGTCTACATTGTAATTGTACTATAGGTGCCCATAAAAGAATTGTTATCTATAAATAATATAATTCACAACAACAATAGAAGTTTGTCCAACAGACATTACCTCAAAGGGTTTTTAGTGTGTGTAACAAATAGATCAGTTTTTGATAACTGGGCGAATTCAATAATGGTTATGGTCAACAACTTTAGAAGTAATAAAAAAAAAAGTTGCCTTATAAAATAATTAATTCAAGTCAGCATTTAAAAACCTATCAAAACATACATATAACAGTTGAAGTGAAATAAAGGAATAAATAAATAATAAATAAATAAAAAACAAAACAAAACAAAGACGTTGAACATATCAGTAGAGGAAAAATAGAGGCAAAGCAATAGCCAAAAATATGAAAAGAAAAGAACCAAAATAAAAGAGGGAATAAGTAAGACATTAAATCAGGAGCTGAATAAACAAAAATGCAAACTGGAATAATGTGTATATAAGAATTGAACGAAACAACATGAAAATCAAATAGAATTTAAATCAACACAAAAAGAGAGAAATATTGGAAATGGCGGAAACTCAAAAACAACATATTACTACCATCAATGCGTCATCAATTTTAACATCAAAATGCAGTATATAGTATAAGTATTACTGTAGTTCGTAAGTTTACACACTTCAATATATTTATATGTAACTTAAATTCATAAACAATTTAGTGCTGGGCTAAAAATAAAACTAAGGATCAATTGTACAGTGAAAGGGAAAATGAATTATTGTTAGGAAACTAAAAGAGACAATATAAATTAAGGGCAAAATATGTAATATAAGAGAAGGTACCAGTTGACGGCGTACATTTCTCTTATTATGTGAAAATAAAATACCAATAAACTGTTTGGTCCCTGTCTGTTAGGTTCTAATTGCAAATGAGCAGAATCAAAACGAAACAAAAAATACTTTACAATACAGTAAGCTATGTCATAGGAAAATTTTAAAATTCAAATCTTTTTCTAAATTTTATGGAATCGTGGTGTTTTGCAAAATCTGATCAACTTAACTTCTTATAAACATAATTAATTCATGGAAAAACAATTATAATTCAGTTCGCAAGAATTTTTTTGTGACATAACTAACTGGTTTCATATAATTTTGAAATATACATACATACGTACATTTAAAATTATTTTCAAATAAATCACTAACATTAAATTTTAATAAATATGGGTGTATCAAATGCCAAAATTTAATAAGAAAATTTTTAAGGAATTGTTACACAAATTTTACAACGTGAAGAAAAGGGTCATACAAAACAGGCCGTTGTCGAAAAATGTATCTAAGATCAATGAATATATCACGCTTTTAATCGAACATTATAATTCAATCCTAGAATATACTGAATCTAAATTGAATATCTTGTCAAAAGAGGAAATACTTAATATATTTTCTAAAATTAGCCATTGTAGGAAAATATTGATAGAATGCTTTGATAAACTTGATAGTAACATAAAAATCCCAGAGGAAGTGAATTTGTTGACACGTGTAGATAGAAACGTCGTGATAGAAGGTGGAGTAACAGATAGTGAAAATTCCAATTCAGGAGGTAAACAAAGAGTTAATCCGGGTCGTAATTTAAAAACAGAGGTCAGAATGGCTACGGTTGAACAGAAAAAATCATTTATCACTATGTGTGCTTCCATAATTCGGGAGAACTATGACGGCAACCCGCTCACATTACAATCATTTCTGGATAAAATTGACCTGATCGATGACCTTACAGATCCGGTTTTACACACCACTTTTTTAAATTTTATTAAATCAAAACTTGATTCCAAAGCTCGTGAAACGTTGCCGGACAACGTTGCTACAGTGGAAGATATTAGGACAGCGTTGAGAAACGGGATCAGACCAGAAAGTTCTAAAGTTGTTACTGGCAAAATTGCGGCGCTTAATGTGAGGAACGGTAATTTTTCTGAGTTTGGCAAGCAGGTGGAGGAACTCGCGGATTCCCTAAAACGTGCTTTGGTCGTAGAGGGTATCGCGAAGGGCAAGGCGCATGAAATTGCGATAGAACAGACAGTTAGTGTTTGTCGCTTGAATGCAAAGTCGACTTTAGTGAAGTCGATATTGGCATCTTCTGTTTTTAGGGACCCCAAAGAGGTTGTTGCCAAGTTAGGGGTCGAAGAGACAACGGAGATAAGGGAACAACAGGTTTTAGCAGTTAGGAATAATGGTAGAAATAGAGGTAATAATTTTGGGCAATTTCGTGATAGATTATATAGAAATAATGATTTTGGACAATTTCGCGATAGATCGTATAGAAATAATGATTTTGGTCAATTTCGTGACAGATCGTATAGAAATAATGATTTTAGTCAATTTCGTGACGGCTCGCATGGGGATGATAATTATATTCGATTACGTAACGGCTCACCTAGGGGCAACAATTTTAGGCAAAATCGCACTGATTCATACCGCGGAAATAATCGGGGAGACTTCCATGTTGATAATCTTCCTGCGACAAATAGTAATTCGGGCTTCAACGACCATTTTCGGAATAATTATCGTGGGAACACCACCAATTATTCTTCTCGCGGTAACGATAACTCGAGGGCTTCTGTTAGGGCTTTAAACGCAGAGGCCCCTCAACAACCAATGTTGAGGGAGGAACAAGCACTGGGGAATTAACCCATAGTAAAATTATTTTTCAACCAAACTTAAATAAACAAATAACCAGATCAGTTTATAGTCTGAATTTAAGCTATGCTGACTTTATAACTCTAGATTGTAGCGATGCAAAACGACCATGCACTTTTCTCGTTGATAGCCAAACAGACATTTCACTTTTGAAGATTTCAAGCCTAGACCCCAACATTATTCTGAATCAGAATGAAATAATAGATATAACCGGCATCACGTCCAATGCGGTATCCACGCAGGGTACTATTTGTACAAATTTGATCGTATCGGATAAATTGCTTCGGCAGATTTTTCACGTTGTTAATGACGATTTCAATATACCGGCTAATGGCATCCTGGGTAAGGATTTCCTGAAGAATAATAGGTGCATTATAGATTATGAGAATATGACTTTGACAATTTCGATACGAACTACGCGGGTACATATACCGATACTTAGCGGAACACGGAATTTTACATGCGTTATACCGCCGAGGTGCGAGGTATTCAGGGCTTTCAGTTTACGGGGGGTCATGGAACCTATGTTCGTGGAATCACAGGAAATTACGGAGGGAGTTTTTGTAGCAAAGGGGATTATCGATTCGGAAGAACCAATTCTGAGGGTAGTAAATACGACTGGGGAATTCCAGTGTATCAGGAACGACAAAGTCATAATGGAAAAATTGCGGAATTTTCACATATACTCTATTAATCCATGTTCGTTGACGAATAGGCTACGTATCGACAGTCTGAATAGGGTACTTAGGGACCAAATGCCGGAGGACATCCGACCTGATTTAATCCCGTTATGTGAGTCCTATGCGGACATTTTTGCACTCGATGACGATAAGATGACGATAAATAACTTTTATGAGCAGAAATTTAGAATGGTTGATTCATCACCAGTTTACGTTAAGAATTATAGACTCGCTCATGCTCAGAAGGAGGAAATTAATAGACAAGTTCAGAACTTATTGGACAACGATTTGATCGAACCAAGTAGCTCGAACTTCAATAGCCCATTGATTCTTGTACCGAAAAAAAGCAAGGATGACCGGAAAGCCTACAGAATGTGTGTAGACTATCGCGCTGTGAATAGGAAGCTCATTGCAGACAAATTTCCATTACCACGTATCGACGATATTTTGGACAACTTAGGTCGTGCGAAACACTTTTCAATTATAGATTTATTTTCGGGATTTCACCAAATCCCATTACACCCAGATTCACGGGATATAACCGCCTTCAGCACTGACAAAGGCTCTTTTCGTTGGAAGGTTTTACCTTTTGGTTTAAATGTGGCACCTAATTCATTCTCAAGAATGATGTCAATTGCATTCTCTGGTCTTATGCCAAACAAAGCATTTCTATATGTCGATGACATTATTATCATTGGGTGTAGTAAAAAACACCATTTAAATAATTTAAAAAACGTATTTGATGTCCTGAGGGAGCATAATTTGAAAATAAATCCGTACAAATGTAAATTTTTTCGCCCAGAAGTGACCTTTCTCGGACATAAATGCACTGCCAATGGTCTTTTACCCGATGATTCGAAGATAAACGCGATAAGAAATTATACAACACCTTTTGACAAAGATTCCGTTAGACGTTTTGTGGCATTTGCAAATTACTACAGACGCTTCATCCCAAATGTTGCTTCTTTGGCGGCACCCTTAAATTACATGACGAGAAAGAACGTTTGTTTTAGTTGGAATGGGCAATGTCAGGAATCGTTTGACAAATTGAGATCTGCTTTGTTATCACCTAGGATTTTACAATACCCGGATTTTTCGAAGGAATTTTTGATTACTGTGGACGCATCTAAATTGGGATGCGGGGCCATATTGAGTCAGAACTTTGATGGTAACGATTTACCAGTATACTATGCTTCGAAATCATTTACACAGTCTGAACAGAAAAAACCAATCATCGAACTCGAACTTCTTGCTATTCACTTTGCCATAACTCAATTTCGTCCATATGTCTACGGAACTAAATTTATTGTGAGATCGGATCATCGACCATTAGTGTACCTTTTTAATATCAGGGACCCATCTTCCAAATTGACGAGAATTAGACTCGAGCTTTCAGAGTATGATTTCACAGTCGAATACATAAAGGGAAAGCTAAATGTAGGGGCCGATGCATTATCCAGGGTTTCGATAAGTGACTTAAAGGAGAAAGGCACACAGGTATGGGTCATGACGCGTGCAATGGCAAAGGAACGAAATTACAATGGAACCTACATAAACCAATCTCGCGATGATGATGGTATTGAGCTGAAAATATATGATAAATTTTCCCATGAATTTAGTAAGGATATTGCGAAGTTAAGAACACGGATTATTGATTATGATGACAAGAGGATGATACGTATTGACATGTATAGAAAATTTAGGAAACTGGCATCTGTAGGATTTGAACTAGTTAACGAAACGTTTAGTCTAGACTATTTGCTTTCGAGGCTGCAAGCTGAAGCCAACAGTTTAAAGATTCACAGGGCAGAATGGCCTAAGAATGATTTATTTTTTACAATTTGTAGTATACAGGATCTGAAGGACCACGGTAACAGAATATTGAGAACTCTTGAAATTATCCTTACGGAACCCATTGAGACGGTAACAGAAGTTTTGGAGAGACAGAAGTTAATGACGATTTATCATAATGACCCTATTATTGGGGGACATTGCGGACAGAAAAAACTTTACGCGAAAATTAGCACGAAATATTATTGGAAGGGCATGACCCGGGACATCTCGAAATTTGTTAGAAGTTGTTCGGAGTGTATTCTGAATAAAGTCAGAAACGGAAACACTGAGGAACTTGTCATGACACCAACTCCCGCCAGACCTTTTGATATCGTTGTATTGGATACTATAGGCCCATTACCGACGTCTAACTACGGAAACAAGTATGCTTTGACACTAATGTGTGACCTTTCTAAATATCTCGTGACCATATCAATACCGGACAAGTCGGCACAGACGGTAGCTCGTGCGATATTTGAAAATTTTATCCTAATTTATGGCAAAATGAGTATTATCAAATCTGATCTCGGGACGGAATTTAAGAATGAAATCATGTCTGAACTATGCAAATTATTCGAAATTGAAATCAAATTTTCAACTAGCTATCACCATCAAACATTGGGAACAGTGGAACGTAACCATAGAGTTTTTAACGAATACATTCGAGCATATTTGAAAGAAACCTTATCTGATTGGGACACTTACTTAAAATACTTCACCTTTTATCATAACACGTCAGCGAGCTCAGTTTTTGATAACAAATTCACACCCTTTGAATTAATTTTTGGCAAACGTGTAACAATGTTGAATGATACAAATAATAATCTAGACCCTATATACAATACTGATAACTATAGCAAGGAAATAAAATACAGACTCCAAAAAACTCATATTTTGGCAGGTAAACTTATTGAAAAACATAAAAAAAGAAACAAAACATTTTATGATTTACATGCCAAACCTATCAAGTTACAAATTAATGATAATGTCTTATTGCAAAAAGAACCTTATGATAAGTTTAAAAGCATCTATGATGGTCCTTACGTTATAACAAACATAGATGACGTAAATGTAACAATTTATAACAATGTAACAAATAAAAAAAAAACTGTACACAAAAACAGAATTAGAAAATTGTAAAACTAAGTCAAATTTTTTATTTTTTATTAACAAAATTAAATTAAACAAAACCCACAAAACTGAATAATTTTAAATGAAATATGTAATACTAGTAGGAAGTAAACTTTAATAATAATTAATGCACCTGAAGAAATAAAATTAAATTTACATATATAAATATTTGGAAAATGGAAAAATAAAAACATGAAATAACCAAGCCTGATCAACTTGTTCATTTCATATTTTTTCTTTTTAAAAAGGGAAGGAATGATAATACATGTATAAAAAAAAAGGAAAAAAAAAACACCCTTTAATGTTCAATACTTTATTGTATACCGGTATACCCATTTCGTTTTAATAAAAGGGAGGTATAGTGCCATCCCTGCAAACTTTTTTTTTTTTTTTTTTTTCAAATATATAAAGCTTTATTATATTACTTTTAATTTTACATGTATTTTCTTAAATCTATTGATCCTTGTTTTTTTTTCTTTGTAACCAAGATTTGAAAAATCCCGCTAAGCCATTCGGCTTGTCAGCAGGAAATTTTAAAACTTAAAATTTACAATTTCTTAAAAATACGCATTCATTGCGACCCTATAAAATATGCTTTTATATGTTTTTTTCTTTTATATACATTTTTTTCATTTATAATATTATTTGGAATTTTGTTGAGTATAGTTGGAAGTGCGGTGGCTAGAGTGCTTCGGCCGTACTCATTATGGAATCGCTGGACTTTGTGTTTGCCTTGAGCTCTACTTCGTGTATTGTATTCATGATCAGGTATGGGCACCACTACATTGAAAGCTTTGCATGTGTGCCATTGTATTGGTTTGTTTACGTTTGCTTTTGTTGGTTTTATGCTCTTTGCTCTTTGTTTTTTGTGTATGTATACAGATCGTTCGCTCTTTTTGCATTTTCATTTTGCATTTGCCCATACATGTTCATGATCAATGGTTTTCACAAATCTGCTGTCTTTATAGAACTCGTTCACTAACGTCATGTAATAAATTTTGTTAACGTTAAGTAGATTTAGTTGCTTTGCTATATTGGTGTTTTTTTGGTTTTGTTGTTTTGTGCGTTGTTGCGTGTTCTGTTCAGGTTCTCGATGATTTCTGATGTGAGTTCTGTTATTTGATGTAATAAGGTAATTAGTGTTTGTGTTTCTTTCTAATGGTATTAACAAATTTTGCTCGTTGTTGTTGATTTCTGATAAATTGGTGAGAGGTGGGTTTCTAGTTGTAATGTTGATTATGTTGGTTGTTGAGTAATTGTTCATTGTATATATGTTGTTGTTGGTTGTATATTGTGTAAGATTGTTGTTGGTATTTTTAATATTGTAATTTTCAGAGAAGTGAAAGTTTTTCTGCAATATTTTCATTAACTGGTTTTGCGTGATTTGTAGTGTTCTGCAGTGAACTGAACTTCCCCATGCTGATATTCCATGCCTTATGTGAGACTCTACTAATGAATAATAAACTTGTCTAATAACGCTGTATGTTGAGCAATAACTAAGGTGACATAGCATATAAGCTGATTTTCTTAATTTCTTCTGCAAACTCTCGATATGCTCCTTCCATTTAAACTTTCTATCGATTATAACTCCCAAGTATTTATATATATCCACTGTTTCAATTATTGTGTTACATTTGTTGCATGCTTTGTTTGTATTATTTGTTGTTTTATGTATACATTCCGTATTATGGAAAATAATATTTATTGGAATATGTGCAAGGTGTTTTGGTCTGATATGCATTATTTTTGTTTTTTGTGCATTTATTACTAAGCCATTATCGTGGCACCATCGATTGGCTATATTAAGTTCCTTTTGCATAACTTCTATTGCTGACTGCAAATTTGGACTTGATACGACAATTGCTGTATCATCAGCATAAGCAAAAGCTTTGCTCTGTGTTAAGGTACTTAGTAGTTCATTGGCATAAATAATGTAGAGAATAGGACCCAATTTGGATCCCTGTGGAACTCCACAATTTATCTTTATTTTGTCACTTAATGTATTTTGAATTTTTACTTGGTAGGACCTACATTCCAGATAACTCTGGAACCAGCACAGAGTGTTTCCCCTTATTCCGATCCTCTCCAGCATTATTAATAGCTTGTCATGAGACAAAGTATCAAAAGCCTTGCTGAAGTCTATAAAAAGTGTCAAACAATGCATCCCTTTACTCAGTTTTATGTTAATATGATTTGCAAATTCTCCCAGTAATTTATTAATATTTTTTCCTTTTTGGAATCCGTATTGATTTTTGTGGATGATTTTGTATTTTTCTAAAAATGTTGTTAAACGTTTAACTACGATTTCTTCCAATACCTTTTCAATAACTGGCAAAATGGATATGGGTCTATAGTTATTGCAATCTGTTTTACATCCTGCTTTGTATATGGGTCTGACTATAGCCGTTTTTAAGGTGGTGGGCACACTTGATTTTATAAGGCTTAAATTAATTATGTACGTTATAACTTTGGTAAGTTCTTTTGCATTATTTTTGATGTCGATTGGTCTTATGCCATCATCTCCTGCACTTTTGTTTGTATTTAAGGATGCTAAAATGTTATATATTTCATCTTCATTTGTTTGTGTCATATAGAATGAGTTAAGAACAGATTTTGTATTATTTTTGAGAGTAATTATTTTACAATCATGCACTATTTTTGTGATGTTATCTCTAATGTTTATCGCAAAGTCATTCACTAATTGAGGCAAGTTATATGATCCGAAATTTTTTACTATATTTTCATCAATATTATTGTTTTTTTTCCCTATGATTTCATTCACGAGTTGCCACGTTACACGAATATTATTTTTATTTTCAATAAATTTTTTCCTAAAGTAAGTATTTTTTTCATATATTATTTTTTTATTCAGTAAATTTCTAAGTTTTTTATATTCAAACTCGTAAGTTTTGTTATTTTTATTTTTCTTCCATTTTTTAAATAGTTTATCCCGATATTCACAGTTTTTGATCAATTCTTCACTTATCCATGGATTGTAAGATCTTTTTTTACCCGGTTTTATAGTTTCTAAAGAATTCTTGTATATATTAGAAAAAATTATTGATATTCTATTAAATAAATCATTTAAATCCTGTGTATCGTATATTATTTCATTCCAGTTTGTTTCTTTTATTTTCCTGCACACTGTATTTTTGTTTATTTTGATTTTAGATTCTTGCGTATGTTTGTCATTGCTGTGTGTATAGTTTTGTTGTTCAATAGCGAAGAAAAGGGCATAATGATCAGTTGTTGTTGTTGCTACTGTAGCTGCGTAATAATCTTTGTATGCTTGTTTATTTTTAACAAATATATGGTCGATGCAAGTGGCTGTGTTTTTACTTATATCTTCGCGAGTGATTCCTTTTATCATGCATTTCATACCATTCGATATAAGCATATCAAGGTATTTTGTTGTTGTCTGATTTTGTTTAGAAATATCGATGTTTATGTCTCCGACCAGTATTATTTCCTTCTTTTTGTTTATTTTATTTACAATGTTTTCGAGCTCGTTGATGAAAAGGGGAACATTCTGATTGGGGGGGCGATATATGGCAAGAAGAGAAATTGGTTTGTTGTTTATTTTGATATCGAGTTGTAGGAGTTCAAATGAAGAAGTTATTGTTGAATTTTCTGTGAAGCTGATATTTTCTCTTAGGTAGATAGCTATTCCCCCTCCCCTACCCTGTCTGTTGAGAAAAACCGAGTTGAACCCATATATGTTATATAGTACGTTCTCGTAGTCATTTATATTTGTTTCAACAAGAATTATTATCTTAAGTTTGTTTATTATATTATTGATGCTTAAAAGAAATGCAGAAAAGTTGCGCCTAAGCGAGCGAATATTCATAAAAACAAATGATACGGGATAACTTAGGTAGTTTTCATTAATATATTTGAAGTTTTTAAGATTTTGATTCATTATTAAGTTATATTTATATAATTTACAGTTTATTAAAAAATATTGAAATTAGTTTGTGCTGGCGATCAATTCAATGTCCGCAGCATTATTTATAAAAATTAATGAAGAGTTTTCATTTTTGCGAGCGAATATTTTCCCATCTCTGACCCACACAAATTTCCAATTGGCCTCTTTAGCTTTATTTTTGGCTATCCATAGTAACTGCCGATTATAAAAAGTTAATTCGTCGTTAATATATATATATTTTATGTTACTTTCATCATTATTCACAGGTTGAGCGTCCACTCTGTGTCGAACAATTTTACCCATGAGTTCTCTTTTCTTGTTGAGTGAAGAGAACTCCACAATGATTTTATTATTTTGTTTTTTTATTCTGTAAGCATTACTTATGTCTTCTTCCTTTATATCGACATTTAGTGAAAAGGCAATTGATTTGACAACATCATACGGGGAAAGGTCTGCATTGTTTACATTTTTTATTTCAATATTTCTTTCTTTTATTTTCTGCTCTAGTTTATTTACCCTAACATCCATTGCTTTTATTTGTCCCTCTCTTGTTTTGTCTCTAACATTAAGATCATTTACTTGATCAACCAGTTTTGTTATGTTGTTTGTTATTGTAGACAGTGCAGATTGGATTTCTTCCTTTATTTGTAGGTGTGACGTAGTTATTGTATTTAAAACTTGCTCAAATTTGTCATTTATCTCCCTCATATTAGTTTTAAGTTCATTGACATCAGTTTGAACTGAGCATAATGTAGACTTCATCGAATCGAGAGACAAGGAATCCTTAAACATTTTTGCTCTATTTTGTTCGATGGGGTTCTCATCGTCACTACTTCTCTGCTTTTTCTGCTGTTCGGGAGCGGTAGCGAGGGTAATGGGTGATTTGCTTCGTGTTTTACATACAGCGCATTGCCAATTGGATTTTCTCTCGCCGTACATATTTGCATAAGTGAATTCTGATAAAGAGCAGCATGGAGAGAAATGGTAATTTGAATTGCAGTTGAAACACTTTACATATGTTGCTGTTGTAATTTCGTTGTTACACTTGTTACACAAAACCTTATTCATTTTGTTATTGTTTATTTATTTAATGTTTAAAAAGAAAAATTGATTTATTTGTTTTATATTTTATACAAAAAATTGAATAATTTGCACACTTTTGGTTTTCAATATTGTTTAAGTAGCAGAAATCTATTGCTAATTATTCATTTAAATATAGGTTGGTATATTGGATATTATTTCCTTAAGAGAATTGATAAAACTTGGAGATCGATTTTAAAAACACGTCCGTTCACAACGAATGATTTTTTGTTATAATGAAAAACCATACATTGTTTCGTTAGGTTAAGTTAAGTTAAGTTTAACATATGTGTAAATAAAGAGGACACAGCAATAAGCTGGCAGTCGATACATAACACTCAACAAGACAACATCGTTTTATTTCAGATCGGCTCGACAAACTTACTAAAAGACTGTACAAAAAGTCTGAGAATGTTACTGCAGACTCAGAAAACGGCTTCACTGGAAAAATATCTCAAGGAACTTGATGCAACTCCACAAACAGACTACTTATTGTAGCGTGCAGCTAGAAATCTCAAAAGGCCAGTTGTCGCTAAGCCACCATTAAGAAACTTAAATGGAAGTTGGGCAAGAAATGATGTTGAAAAAGGAAACCTGTTTGTCGATCATTTAAAAAACGTATTTACACCAAATATATCTCACAATATTGCGGTCGAGTTACCACCTGTTACTGCTAGAGCAGCTATACCTTCAGATTTGAGATAAGAGAAATCGAAAAGGCTATTTGTGACTTAAACACTAAGAAGGCACTTGGTATTGATAAGATCAGTAATAAAATGCTTTTAGAGCTACCTCGCATAGCAAAGAAAATTATTCTTTTTATTTTTAATGCTATTTTACGCCTTGAATACTATCCTCAAAAATGGAAGGTTTCCTTCGTTACCATGATACCAAAGCCAGGTAAAGACCATACAAAAGTTGAGTCTTATAGGCCTATTAGCTTATTATCAAATATGTCAAAGCTGTTTAAGAAATTATTAGTTTCTAAATTAACACAGATTTTAAGTGAAAATAGATGTATTCCAAACCATCAGTTCGGATTTAGAAGAAAACACAGCACAATCGAACAGACTCATCGAATAGTTAATGTCATAAGAAAAGCATTTGAAGAAAAGAAATATTGCTCAGCACTCTTCATCGATGTTTCGCAAGCTTTTGATAAAGTCTGGCATGAAGGCTTATTACATAAATTGAAGCAAAATTTACCAGCAAACACACACAAGCTGCTAGAAAGCTACTTAGTCGGTCGTCAATTTATTATTAAAGAAGGAAATTTCTTAAGTTCACCTCAGCCCATTGACGCTGGAGTCCCACAAGGCAGCATCCTGGGCCCCCTATTATACTAAATTTATACTTCGGACATGCCAACAAGCAACTATACACAAACTTCAACATTTGCAGACGATACAGCTTTTCTAAGCGTCCACGAAAACCGTTATGAAGCATCTCGTTACTTACAGGATCACATATTTCAACTAGAAATATGGTTAAGACAATGGAGGATAATGGTCAATGAGCAAAAATGCGTACATATAACATTCACCTTGCGCCGGGAATCTTGCCCCCCTATTACAATCAATAAACAAATAATTCCTGAACATTCGCACGTAAAATATCTCGGTATGCATCTGGATCGGCGATTAACGTGGAAATGTCATATAGAGGCAAAATTAACTCAAATGAAACTGAAAGCCATTCAAATTCATTGGCTTATTGGAAGAATTTCTGTCCTTAGTCTCGATTGCAAGCTTCTACTTTACAACTCTATCTTAAAGCCTATCTGGTGCTACGGTATTCAACTATGGGGCACTGCCTCGGCCTCTAATATCGAAAAAATTCAAGGGCGCCAAAATAAACTTCTTCGAATAATCACAGCCGCTCCCTGGTATGTTAAAAACTCAAACATTCATAAGGATCTCAATGTGCCATTAGTAAAAATTATGATTACAAAATATGCGGTAAAATATTTAAAAAGGCTTGAACAACACCCAAATCCACTAGCTCGAAATATCTTAAATCATGGCGGCCACACTCGCTTAAGAAGAAGAGACACTGCAGCACTTACCCAGTTAGATGAGCGATAAACACTTATATATGTGAACAGAACCCGTGATGAAGAACATTTTTGTCTGGCAATGGCAGGACATAAATAAAGTATTTGGATAAGATTTGATTAATTATTGTTAGTTGATATTAAATATATGAAGATTCAATAAATAAATATTGGAAAAAAAAAAAAAATATCTTATCTCAGGTGGAGACCCTATGTAAGGATTCAAAATTAACAATAGTTCAAAATTTATCGTATTTAACATAGTTAAAAAAGAAAAACCAAAAACTTTATAAAAAAATTAAACTAATTTCTACATAAATACAAACCCCCATATTCACAAAAAATATTTTGGTTTTATGACAGGTTTATTAAACAAATTTTCATAGAAAATTCGTTTTATAAACCTTTTATTAATCAAAAATATTTTTTATGAATATGGGGGATAATATTTATGTTTGCATTCATTTGTACGAGATGATATATTTTTGTAAATTAATTTAATAAATTCTGCGTAAACATTTAAAAAAAAAGATCAACAATTTATTATAATAACTCCAAATTAATAGTTAATATTATCATCATTATTGTTATCGCAGAAAAAATTTAAAAAAGCACCAAAAATGGTGCGAAACGCACCGAGTTGACAACTCTGAAACAATCGATTTTTACAGCTATTTTATATTTTATTTTATATTAATATATTATTTAAAATTGTTAAGAAACATAATAAAATATTCAGACGGAGGATTTTGCGAATTTCTAAAGTAAAATTATGTCTGCCAACAAGCAAATAAACAAATACATATGATTTAATTTCCCTAAATTGCACGATAGTGTGACCGCACTGTACCGATTATTGTCGCAATTGAGTTTTGGCCGATATGGACCGAAAAAAATTGTCACAATGTGCGACGATAATGGGACCACCCAAGAATCAATTGTGCAATGTTTTTAAATGTGCGCCGATATAGCACGATAAAAATCTTCACAGATTGTGCTATTTAAGCCGATAATGGTATCTTAGCTTAAGAAGTACAGATATATGTTCCGTAGTAGAGTGGAATTCATTAGTTAGAAAGGAAGGCAAAATCACATGTACACAAGAGTTTCGGCTAGTTTTTTATTTTGCTCTTAATAAACTAATAGAAACTTTAACCAATATATCGGTCAACACTACCGGTCATATAACTAGTAAAATGACCGGTAGTCTTCTTGTAGGTAGGCTTGCCATTTCTATTTTGAGAAAAAGAGGACGCCAGCATAAAAAATGTAGGACATTTGTTCGAAAAAAGAGGACACTTTCTAAACAAGTTAATATTAATAAAATTAACGACGGCACACAAAAACTTAATTTGGGTAATTCCATGTCAAGTTAACCAAGAGTGGGACTCGACCCCTTTCGATTTGAATGCATTTTGGCGAGAGGGTTTATTTGATCCCATAAAGAACACATATCAACGAAAAACAATTTTTTGATTTTTTTTTCAAAAGTTATGTCATATTCAAATTGTCATAATATCGCCGAATATTCTTTTAATATCTCGAAAACTACTTTACATACGAAGATGATTTTTGTCATTTTAAAGAGAATACTTGAGGCTACAATAAATATATAAAAAAAAATGTATATGCAATATATCAAATTTTAAAAATGGACTAAGTCAAAACCCTTTTTTTCTGATTTTTTTTTTGTATATAATACTTCAAACTGTTTTTTAAAAATCCTAAAACTTTGAGGGATGTGCTTTTTTTAAGATATGATTTTTTTTTTTCTTTCCAAAAAGAATCTTAAAATAAAATTTTAATATAATCATTTGAGCAATAAGTATTTATTTGAACAAAAGTACCGACATTGATAAGGTTGCTTTTGCTTATTTGTTCCATTTTTTTTTGGAGCTCCATTTTGGGCACATTCAAAGAAAAGTACTCTTTTTGTCACGTTACGTCCCCAAAAATTAAATCACACCTATCTTAAAAAAACCCGAGCACCTAAATCTTTTTTTTTAATGAATTTTGTGAACTGTGATTTAAATCCAGGAACAAATTTACAATGAAGGTGTAAAAAGCCGGACAACCCCGGACACTTGATGAAAAAGAAGTAGGACTGCCCCGGATACCCAAAAAAAGAGGACGGTGTCCGGGGAAAAGAGGACGGATGGCAACCGTACTTGTAGGGTAATTTAAATCAGAATCTTTCTTATATGGATTATGGTCATGATGATGATAGTAACGAATCTGGTTTTGCTGGTTTTGCTGGTTTTATTGAAGAAAATACATCTAATTCCAATATGGATTATGATGATATTGATAATTTATCTAGTTTGGTGAGGTTAAATGAAGAAAATAAATCTAATAATGATATGGACGTTGATGACGATGACCATTACAATGAATATAATAATGATAACGAAGTACAATATGTTAACAACTTATCTTCTCTACCTAATATAAAGAGAACGAAAAATAATCGTAGTTATTCCAAAATACGCGTCGAAGAAGTGAACATTTACATTAAAACAAAAACAAAAAAAACCAAATTGACAAAAATTGTTTTTGTTTATCATACAAAATTTACAGTTTTTAAAAGAGAAAGAAACGCGTCCCTACAAGAAGTGAATGAGCGAGTAGTCACTTTTTTCACGTTGGTGTTAAGAAAATGATAGAAAGAAATGACAGAAAACTTGATTTCGGTCATTTCATTCTATCATTTTCTTAACACCAACGTGAAAAAAGTGACAACTCGCTCATTCTCTTCTGGTAGGGGTAATAACTCTCGCGTTAATTTTATTTTAGAAGTGTATAGATAACAAAAACAGTTTTCGTCACTTTGGTTTGGTTTTGTTTTTGTTTTCATGTAAATATTCACTTCTTCGACGCGTATTTTGGAATAACCACGAATATGAACATTTTACAATAAAAACCTAACAATACTAAAAAACATATTTCACTTTAAACAACAACATCTACAGCACAATCGAAAAATGATAAAAACCAAAAAATCTGAAA
This sequence comes from Pollenia griseotomentosa, assembly GCA_963931875.1. Classification (NCBI taxonomy): domain Eukaryota; kingdom Metazoa; phylum Arthropoda; class Insecta; order Diptera; family Polleniidae; genus Pollenia; species Pollenia griseotomentosa. The sequence continues at coordinate 159,480,201 of OZ007560.1, forward strand.
CGAATGAATTATTCATTGCATTGATAGAAAACGCAACAAAACCACATATTTAATTTCCAAACGTAAAAGTAAATATAATTAAACACCGATAAGAAACGAATTAAATTAAGAAATTCTAAATCAAATGAATCACCACTATACGAGAATATTATGTTGTTAATAAATAATAAAATGATTGATAGAATCTGTTCAATAATAGCCTTAATTTTATATTGCAACCAGTTTGTGGTACAACAGTAGCACTTAAATTATGTTGTGATTGAAATATGATTGTGGTACAACAATAGCACTTAAACTATGTTGTGATTGAATTGTAATTTTGGTTGCAACAATAGCACTTTAACTATGATGCTCGCTCTTAATAAAAGTCCTTAGTTACTTTCAAAATAAGAGGTATTTTATTAACAATATCTTACAACTTATATACTAATTTTACAATTATGACTGTTTATTAGAAATGTGCTGACTGTCTTTTTTTTCATAAACTATTCATAATTCATTGAACCGTATGTTTGCTGAACATATTACAATAAAAATAAACCTTTAATTTAAAGTCAGTAAAACTTATAGACTATTGAGTAAGCAACAAGCCAAACAAAAAATATGTATGAATTTGCAATTATCAATAAATTAAAGAACAAAAAATATTATATTTGAAAACAAAAAAGTGTGTAGATTCAATGAACTTAACTAAACAAACAAAAAGTATTTTGTATTTTGTGCTGAGCTGGCATTTCTGATCGTCTGATTGGAGATGTGTGGATGCTTTGCTTTTATTTTGTCAGTTGTTGATGATTATTAAATGTAGATGGTAAACTCTGAGGTTGATTGTTGTTGCCGAGATGTTGGAATTGGAATTGCAGCCCTTGTAGATTTTTGTCCTCTTATGAGGTAAATTAGAATGCCAAGCGTGATTAGGTATAACCAATTGTTGTATGATGATAGTTGTGGGTGTCAATTTTGTTTGGAAGCTGAAGTATTTTTTGTGCGTTCAAAGAGGTTTGTAGACTTGTTAGATTTTTTATTTGTGCAACATACTCATGTGTGTGTATTTCATTTAGTAATGGTTTTAACCGCTCTTCATGGCTTCGTTCTGTGATTTCCCAAAGGCTGGTGTATGATGTTTTACTGGAGCTGGATATTACTTGTTGTCCATGCAGTGTTGTGAATTTATGTTTGAGTGTGCATTCTGGTTCCAACTCCAGCAAGCCGGATCCGTTAAGAGTTAATTGTGTGATTTCTTGTTTACATACCGCTGTTGCTTGAGATTGAGATGGAAGTGCATATATCCATTTATTTGGATGGCGCAAAGTGACCCATACAGCAGGGTCTTTTATAAGATGTACTGGACAGTCTAATTGAGTTTTGTTGTGAAATAAATTTATTTCAATAATTTATTTCAATAAATTTATTTCACAACCACATGCTGATGAACCTTGTTTATATTTTATTTGAGTCTTAGCACAGAGATATCGCCCCTTTGTAAGCAGTGAGCACTGGTTGAATTCGGTATTACTGAGAGCATAATACTGGTTACGAGCACTGTTGATGATCAAAAACGGCAAACATGGTTTAATTGAGACCAATGTGCTGTTGACCCAATTTGGTATTGGGACTAGGTTGAAGATGTCAAACCAATCATGTTCTATTAATGGTAAGGTCATGCTAAAAAGTACTGTGTTCTCGGTGAGTCCTCCCTAACCTTCATGAGCTTGTACAACTGTAGAGTATCTTCTTGGTTTACAGGTAGATCTAGCGACTCAGGTAGATGGAATCTTATTTTTTTCGACTTCATGTTGTAATTGGCTAGGAGTCAGGAGCAATGGACTGATGATGCCGTGGAGAGTGTTTGTAAGAACATCGAGAATTGAGAGTTGTGTGCGTTGTAAATTTGCTGCTGTTATTGTTAATTGAATGCAAAGTGATGAAAACTACCGAAAGAGTTTGTCTTGATGGTGTTCTTCTTTACCAGCGAGTATCATGTTATGTATTTCTGAGAGCTGAAAGTCAATTTGATCAAAATTTTGTTGTACAGCTCGTTGGTCTGACTTCATGATGTTTATGGTAGAATCAATAATTGACGTCTGATTCTTTAGAAGATTAAGTAGATGTGCTTCATTTTCCTTTACTTGTGAAATTGTCTGTGCCATGTCTTTTGCGTATTCGGAATCCAGCACGCCAAATAGAGATTGCGCAATGTTCCCAACTAAATGTATCGCTGCTCTCTTTTTTCTTTTCCCGGAAAGTAACTGTCCATAATAAGTTCAGCTTCAGTATATTCAAAATATTTTACCAGGTTAGTACATGTCGCCTTTTCTTGCATTTCGTTACATAGATGGTTAAGTGTTTTGTTCCTTCTGAGAATATTGTTGACTCAGACCAAAATTCTTTTAAGTCATAGTAGACCAATTGTTGCCATTCTGTAGGTGATATTACCGCTGATCCTATTCCTTTAAATTGTATGCCTAATTGCCTTCGGAATTTCTTGTTGTGCATCTTCGCTCCTAATATCAACGGAAGTAGCATTATTGTTATCATGACGGTGAATATGTTGTGATTTATAGAGAGACACCTTCTCTTTTTGGGAATATCGTTAGTTCTTGGGAGTCGTTTTGGTTAGTGGTTACATCAGCTTCCGTATTAGTGATTGGTAGTGGTGCTAATCGAGCAATTGGCCTTCTGGAAAACCCTTTTGATGTCCTGACGTCAGCTACTCGCACAAAACCGTCATCTCCTTGATTTATCTTTACAATCCGTCCTTACGGCCACTGTAAAGGTGTTGTGTTATCTTCTTTTATGATAACCATATCACCAGGTCTTATGTTATTTTTTTGTGTTTTCCACTTATGGCGGTATTGAAGTTCACATAGATATTCTCGCGACCATCTACTCCAGAACTCTTCTTTTATATGCGTAACCAACTTCCACCTAGTCAGCAGGTTGATTTTTGGTTGTGTGTCTCCTATGTCTACTTGGACATTGAGAGGTTCCCCAATGATAAAATGATGCAGCCAGTTCATTCGGATTGTCCGACATTGGACTGATGGGGCGAGAATTAAGAATACCTTCAATCTCTATTGCCACAGTATCCAGTTCTTCGTAGGTTAATGATGCTGTTGATACACTTCTCACTAGAAGATGTTTTGCTGATTTAACTGCAGCTTCCCATAAGCCTCCAAAGTAGGGCACTCTTGGTGGGATGAAATGAAACATAATCCACCTGGAGGTACATTCTATGTTGATTTTTTCCTGAGCTACATTTTCATACAGTGATTCTGACAGCTCCTTAAGTTGATTTTTTGTACCAACGAAATTTGTTGCGTTGTCACAGTACAAATTTCTGCAGTGACCTCTGCTGCTTGTGAATCGCTTCAATGCGCCTATAAAGGCTTCAGTGGTTAAATCACTAACTAATTCTAAGTGCACAGCTTTAGTAGCGAAACTGCAAAACACAGCGATGTAGGCCTTTTGAGGCTTTTTTCCTCTTATTTTATAATGAATCCAGAATGGCCGAGCTGGGGTGATTCGCGTTGATGGCAAGTTTTCCATAATTGGGCTAAGCAATTTTGACTTAGCTCTTGTACATTTGATGGAGTGTTGCACAATTGATCTAACTGCTGACTTTTCCTTGACTGGCCAAAACCTTTGCCGTAAATGAGCTAACACTGCTTGAAGCCCACAGTGTCGATTGTTCACATGCACCATCTGCATTAGTAATGTTGATATTGGTTCGTTATAAGGAAGTAACATTGGGTGCTTTGCGTCATATGTTGATGATTCTAAGCGTCCTCTCACTCTGATAAGGCCATTAGAGTCTAAAAATGGGTAAGATTGTTGTATGGGCTACTTTTGTTCACCTCCTTATGTTTCTTTAAATGTTTTAATTCTTCCTCAAAGTCTGACTGTTGCATTGCCCTTATGATAACCATAAGAGCTTGGTCCAGTTCGTGAACTAATAACTGTGCGCTGTTGATTGCGCTTTCTGGTATTATTGATAAATCTGAGGATGTATCCTGTCACTCTTTGCAGTGTTCTGAAGGTTCCATTATGATGTATAGTGTAGATTATACTTGTTGAGGTATCACTTGCAGTTGTAACAGCAGTTTTTTTCTTCCGTTCCATGTCAATGTCGTCACTGATGGCTTGAGATTTTGAGAATTTATGTGGCCAAGTCCCATTTTGTTCACATAGAAATATGGGTCCGTAGAACCAAAAGGGGTGTTCGGCTAGTTTTCTTGGCGAAAGACCACGTGACAGCACGTCTGCGAGGTTGTCCTTTGATCTTACATGTCACCATTGTTCAGCGATAGATAATTCTTGTATTGCACCTATTCTGTTAGCCACGAAAGTTTGGTAGCATGATGATGTCGAATTGATCCATGCCAAGACGATATCAGAGTCAGTCCATAAGTATGTGGGAGTGTTTTGAAGTTTTAGGTCCCTTTTAATCCTTGATGTTGACTGAGCGGCTAACAGTGCTATGCAAAAGTTCGATTCGAGGAAGAGTCTGGTGCTTTTAGGGTGCTACCCGTGATTTTGCACATAGTAGTTGAACTATAACTTGCTTGTTTTTGATGACTGATCTGATGTAGACGGATGCACTATACGCCTTTTCTGATGCATCTGCAAAGGTATGAATTTGTATGTTTGACGATATTTGTTCTTCGAAGAACATGTGTCGAAACAATTTTAGATTGTTGACATGTTTTAGTTCACTGCGGAAGGTCATCCATCTTGCGCGAAGGTCTTCTGGTAGCAGGTCATCCCAGCCTAGTTTTTGCTGCCATAACTCTTGAATAAATATTTTTGCCGTGACAACAATCGGTGACAATAACCCTAATGGATCAAATAGCCTAGCTAAATCTGAGCAGACTGTTCGCTTAGTAACCTGCTGAATTTCCCTTAGGCAGACCTTCACACAGAATTGATCAGTTTTTGGCATCCATGTTAGTCCAAGGGTTTTGACTGTTTGGTTATTTTCATTGGCGAAGTCAAAATTGACTTATTGTTCTTCTTCTATGGTGTTTTGTAGCAACTTTGGGTGATTTGCGGTCCATTTTTGTAGCTAAGGCCCATAGAATGTGTTTTAATTTTGCTTGCATTGTTAATGCTGTATGTAAGTTATCGTTTCCCCCGATTCCATCATCCACTTAAAAATTGTCAAGCAAGAATTGGGCTCCATATGTGTACTTTGTTATGTTTGATTCCCCAATTTTTTGCAGACATTTTGTTGCTACGTATGGTGCAGATCGGGTTCCGTATGTGATCGTGTTTAGCTGGTAGTATTTTATTGGTCTTGTTGGGTCTTCCCTCCAGATGATAAGCTGAAACCTTCTGTCGTCTGGGTATTCTAGCATCTGGCGATACATCTTCTCAATGTCCGTTGTGATTACGAAACGTTGTAGCCGAAACAAACCGAAGTAGAATTGAGAACAGCTCGCTTTAAATGGTGGGCCCGGTATACATCAGATCATTTAGCGCTAAGCCCGACGAAGTTTTTGTTGAGGCATCGAAGACCACTAGTAATTTTGTGGTTAAGCTATCAGGCCGCAATATACTGTGGTGCGGAATGAAGTAGTTTGGTTTTCACGTGGTATTTATGTCTATTTGTGTCATGTGCCCTAAAGATTCATATTCCTAAATAAAGTTTACGTACTGTGCCTTTATCTCGGGTGCTTTGGCTAACCTTTTTTCCAGTGACTGAAATCTGTTGAATGCTATATTGTGTGACTCACCCAATGTTTCAGGGTTTTCGCAGAATGGAATTTTTACCATGTATCTTCCATTCTTGTCAATTGTGTGAGTTTGTGCAAAATGATCTTCGCACTGTTTGTCTGAGGTCGACAGGCGTTTGTCACATTGGTTTAGATTCTCGAGTTCCCAAAGTTGAGCAATGGCATTTTCTAAATTGGTATCGTCTTCGGAACACATTCCACACACGGCAGCAGATGATTCGTGTCCTCCTACCTTCCCCGCAATAACCCAACCCAATTACGTATTTTGTAGAATCGGCAAATCCTTACCAAGTTTAACTTGTCCCTCTCTATTTTAACAGGACGGTTATATTTTGGGTCGGCTAGCACCATGTCTTTAGGAATTAACCAGTGGTCAATGTTGATTGGTTGCGATGGTTGAGGCGTAATTATTTGTGGAAGGACTGCCGTTTCAAGTCGTGTATAAAAGTTGTTTGTGCGCGAGTGTAAGTTGATGTTTACACGATGTTGTACTCTTGTTTTGCTTGATCCGTTCCCACTGATGCAGATTGTGGTTGGTTTTGGTAAGATTCCAAGCCGTTTAACTAACCGATCGCTGACAAGATTGAGCTGTGAGCCGGAGTCAAGGATTGCCCTGCATTGTAGCTACGTCTTTGTTTGATTGAACCTTAATCATTGATGTGCCCAAGACGTAACTACTTGTTCGAGAGTGGTTCGAGGATGCATTGGCTAAGCCTTCTTCTGAGGTCGGATTCTGTGGGATATTTGCTGCTGGGGCGACTTGGGTCTGCTTTGTGTCTTCCAGATGCAAAAGAGTGTTGTGTTTTTTGCAACTTCTAAGGATGCAAGCTTTCTCATTATGACCAGGTTTTAAACAGTTCACACAGCGTTTTTGTTTTTGAACAAATTGGAGCCTCAATGCAGGTGACTGCTGAAGAAAACTTTGACATGCAAATAATGGGTGATTTCCATTTTTGCACATGATGAGCATGAGTTGCATTGGCGCTCTGATGTAGTGGAGGTACACACTCCTACTCGCTCCTAATAAAAGTCTTTAGTTACTTTCAAAATAAGAGTGATTTTATTAACAATATTTTACAACTTATATACTAATTTTACAAATATGACGGTTTATTAGAAATGTGCTGACTGTCTATTTTTTCATAAACTATTCATAATTCATTGAACCGTATGTTTGCTGAATCTACAATAAAAAATAAACCTTTAATTTAAAGTCAATGAAACTTATAGACTATTGAGTAACAAAAAATATGTATGAATTTGCAATTATCAATAAATTAAAGAACAAAAAATATTATATTTTAAAACAAAAAAGTGTGTAGATTCAATGAACTTAACTAAACAAACAAAAAGTAACAATATGTATTATGTGTTATGTGTTAACTAAGCAAAATATATGGAAGTTCAAGAAACTTAAAATAAACAAAAAATATGTATTAACAGAATCAATGGATTTAATATAGACCATGATGGAAATTGGCGATATGGAACGAACAAAATAAAATTTTATAACGATAACAATTTATATATAGGCAATAAAAAATTGAAATTGACACCAGTAGGGTAATTCTGTAACTTTTAAAAGAAAATTTCAAGTAAAAATTTTAAAAATTTACAACTATTGAACTATTGTTCCACATAAAACCTTTACATTATAATAAAATAGATTTAAGAAAATATGAAGTTATTCTTACTAATACAAATGTACACATACGTAACTATCAGTCAAATAAACAAATTAAAGGAACTAAATAAATCCTTTAAATATAAACGTTTTATAAAAAAAATATTCAATACAAAGAGTAATATTCTTACTAAAGGTAGCGGATTATACTTAATATTAGTAGAAAAACGTAAACCAAACTATATATATTGGGATGATCCTAATGAATTAGTCGACAGATGACGTTTACTCCTTTCATCGGAACTTGCTAGACATAATTACCATAAAAACAAGATAGTTCCAATTATTGAGGAACTTAGAGACCTTATATAATTTATTAAAAACATGAGTTTTCAATCATGTTTTTGATATGCATAAAAAAAGAATTTCTGGGGGATAGAAATTAATTGCAAACAATAACTAATCGATATGGTGAACATTACCATAATTGTAATTGGTCAGATGAAAATAATATGTGTGGTCCAAATACTTTTTCCTGTTCCCGCTTTAAGAAAACAAAAGAAAAGAAATCATGGAATATTATAATAATAATGTATATAATTTTGTAATCCATTTTGATTTAAGAAAACTTCGCTTAGAATAGCATTCATTAATTTACTGGATTATTTTAGCTATTTGAGGATTTAGCAATCGAATAGTCTTACCGTTTGGGAGGTTGAGGTTCTTTCTAGGGTTGCGTGAGTTTTTTCCCCGTCCTCACAAACCCAGATTTCTCCAAAAAGTTTTTCATGCACAGTGACGCTAGTGATTATGGCATGGCCCGGTTCTGGTGCAATTGTATAGTGAAGGACGAGAAAAACCAATTGCATTCATGAGTAAGAAGTAAAATACGGCACAGCGTAGCTACAGCGTCATAGAGCGGGAATGCTTGGCGGCTCTGGAAGCTATAAAGAGATTTCGCTGCTTTATAGAAATGCAGGAATTTGAAGTGGCCAACGATCACTCCAGTATTGTATGGCTAATGAAACAACCCGATCTTGGTGGTAGATTGACGAGGTGGGTTTTTAAGTTGCAAGGATATAAGTGTACTGTAAGCCACCGAAATCAACGAACTTTCTGTCCTTGAAAATGTTAAACCGGAAATAGATTTGAACTCACCCTATTTTGAGGACAAAGACTATGTGGATTTAAAAGAAGAAATAAATTCAGATAACTCTAAGTTTTCGGATAAAAAGTTGTCGATAAATAACTCATATCATTTATCCATAGATAGTTCTCCTTATCGTGCTCTATTCGGATTTGAAATGATCACACATGCCTCTTCTTATCGCTGCTTCGCAATTTACAGCAACTTAATGAACCAATGGCTAAACATCGTCGTGATGACCAACTCCAGCTTATACAAGATGACTTACGCAAACACATTAAAAATGCTTATGATAAAAATGTAGGACAATATAATCTAAGGGCAAGACCACAAGCATTTAATGTAAATCAGAAGCTATTTCGATGAAATTTTGCCCAAAGTAACCAGGGGAAAAATTTTAATCCTAAATTATCCTCAATGTTCATTAAGACAAGGATACGAGTTAGGGAATCACTACTATATTCTACTATATAGGATCTTCATCGAAAATTGGTAGGCACCTTTCAAGTGACAACCATCTTGTTGACGAATATTCCAAATAATCTTGAATTGAGAGAAAGTCGTCTTTTCTACTATGTAGAACTTATGCAGAAGTGGTTTCCTATATTCTTTAAAAACTTGTCAATATGATCAGAAAATGCACGCTTATATGCTGCCGCTGATACTAAATTTAGAATGTGGCATAAGCAATCGTTCAATGAACAAGTGCAAAAATCTATTCACAATAGCGGATTTCAGTGTTTGGTGCAAATGGTCTTGCAAAAGAGCAAATGTAAAATATCATAGCTGTTTTGTTAAATCCAACAACAAAAAATAGAGTTTCCCTTAGATTACATGAAAAAGCTATGACATTTTGCATTTTCGCAAGACTATTTGCACCAAACATTAAACTCCGCTTATATTCATTGGACAGTAAATACGAGTTGCCATTTTATATAAACAATAAATAGGTTTAAAAAATTTGGAAATAGTACCAAATGAGTCACGGGGGTACCATCGTACTTTTTAGTTTTAAATTGTACCAAAAAAAGTACAATTGTACCAACTTTATCAACCCTGACTCGTCCTGTCATTTACATACATATGTTTAAGAGACGCAATAAGCACATGTACATTAATAATTGAAGTGCATTGATTGCTAAACCAAGCCAATGAGAGAAATCAACGTCATCATAAAATAGGTTACAGTTTTTAAATTAAGTTAATATTACTAAAATGAAAGAAAAAAACTACAATTTTAAACTGTATCTTGGGTTGAATTTAGCAGCCAACTTATTACAGATACATAAGTTGAAGTACCGAATAAGCATATGGGAAAATCCCAATTAATTAGTATATTTAACTAACACTGTCATCGAAAGCAAACTACTTCTCGTGTGGAAATACTTGAAGCCCCATTTAGGATTCGCTAGTCCAGCGAAAATTGCAAAAATTCGGAAAATTTGCAAAAACAGCGAACATTTATAATATTTTAAACAAGCCATACAATTGATTAAAAGTCGCTAAAACTATTAGGAATTATAAAAATTCAGTAAAAATTGTTAAATTAGCGGCAATTCACAAAAATTTGCAAGCAGTGGCTATTTATTAAAAATCGTTAAAGCTCTAAGGAACCACAGGAAAAAATCGCTCATATCGCAAACATGGCTAAAATTCGCAAAAACTTGCAAACTTGGAAAAAGACCGTACAAATTATTTGAAATCGCTAGTGGCTTAAAAAACAAATTTTCCGAATATGTAAATTTTTGTTGGCAAAAATAGCGAAAATTCGCGAAATTTTTTAATATTTCGCACAAACCATAGAATTGATTTAAAGTCACTAAAACTATAAGGAATAGCAAAAATTCGGTAAAAATTGCTACATTAGGGGAAATTCGCAAAAATTTTATAACAGCGGCATGATGGCAAAGTCTACTATCTATTAAAAATCGTTAAAGCTGTAAAGAATCAGATAACTTACAGGAATAAAAAGCTTCTACCGCGAACGTGACTATAATTCGCAAAAAATTTCAAACTTGGAGAGAAGCACTAAAATTTATTTGAAATCACTAAATCAGTTAAAAAAACATAATGTCGGGAAATAACAAAAAAAATATGCAAAACGAGCGAAAATTTGCGAAATTTTTTAATACTTCAAGCGAACCATACAATTGATTTGAAATCACCTGAACTACAAGGAATGGCGAAAATTCGGTTAAAATTACTAAATAAGCGGAAATTCGCAAAAATTTGCTAACAGCGGCATGATAGGAAAGTCGACCACTTATTTTTTGTGAAGAAAATAAAACACTATAAGTGATTTCCATAAGCTGCATCTAAAATGTAATATTTTTAATGATTGTTATAAATACAAACAAACAAATTTTTTCATATTGTTTTTGCAAAATGTATGTAAATAATGTGAATTTTAAAAATGTTGATGTGGCTTTTATTAGGCAAAATTTTTGTTTGTTTTTTTTTTCAAAAATAACTACGAATTTAAAAATAAACAATGAAAATATTGTTACGAAAGTTAAATTATCTAAGAATTATTTATAGTTATAGTTATAAGTTATCTTGTAAGTTATAGTTTTAAGTCATATAAGTTACTTAAAATTGTCATGTATAATTTTCAACACACCTGTTATTTTAAAATAATTCCTATATGAATTTCCCAATCGTTTCTAGAAATGGTTTTAGAACATAATAAATAGTTAATACGGGAAGGTTCAGGAAAAATCTAGAAATAATTATGAAATATAAAAAGGGGTGACTCATGTATAATTAGTTTAGTTTGTTTTGAGAAACGGTTCTGTTCGTAACTAACAATTGTGAACAAAATAATTCATTTCAATAAAGTTTGTTAAGTTATATAAGTGTGTGTTTTTATTCGGATTTGCAATTAAAAGAACTAAAACGCGTTTATCAAAGGAAAAACGTAACAATTGTTGTCAGAAGTGAAATTGCAATAAAAAAATAAATAAACAAATAAAAAAAAGGAAAAAAAAACTATACAAACAACAATGAAATTCGATGAGCTAAAAGTTGAACAGCTCAAGAAAGAGTTGGGCAAGTTGGATCTGCCTACTGCAGGAAATAAAGCTGAGCTGCAGAAAAGATTAATCGATGAATTTAAGCGACGCAATATTGACATCGCAGCTTATGAATTTGACGAAAAAGAAGAAATAGAAGTTGCTACCCGTGCAGTGACAAGCAACATGGATCGAAGCACAATGTTTGCTGCTATGATGCAGAAAATGGAAAAGACGTCGGCAGACACTTCTAGAAAAATGGAGGAAAGCATGGAGAAAATGGTAAAGGAAAATTCAAGCACCATCTTAGCCGAAATTCAAGAAAATTCTAGAGTGACAAAGGAGAAACTGCAGGCTACTAATGATAAACTTGAAAAGCTTCAAGAAATTTCTACTGTGATAAATGAAAGAGTAGACGACATGAAGTTGGAATTCAACCAGAAGCTGTGTGATGTAAAAATACAAGTCACAGTTTTTGACGAGTAACTGCACCATCTGGAGGTAAAAGTTAATAGTCTTCAGTGCCAAGAGGGAGGGGTCCGAGTTTTACCAGAAGTCTCTAGTAGAATTAAAGCCCCGAGTTTTGACGGCAGTTCATCATTTAATGTTTTTAAGTTCCAGTTTGACACAGTTGCCAACAAAAATGCATGAAACAGTGAAGAAAAAGCCATAGAGCTGATTCTGGCTTAAAAAGGAACTGCGGCTGAAATTCTAGAAAGTGTACCATTAAGTTGCAGAAACGATTATGATGACATTATGGTAGCACTGCAACGCAAGTATGGCGGTGAACACAGAAAAGAAATATACAGAATGGAATTACGGGGTCGGGTACAAAAGAAAAACGAGACGTTACAAGATTTCGAGATTGAGCGCTTGGTGCAGCTTACTTATCCAGGTGAAAGTCATCCATTGCTAGATCATTTTAAGACCGAGGCGTTTGTAAACGGTATACGGAATGCTGATGTGAAACTAGCGGTATGTGCATCACAGAAGCCATCATTTGCAGAGAACGGTATCATTTGCCCTAGCACAAGAAACCGCAAGGATAATTTCAAGGCCGCAAGCGTATATGGTGCGAAAACTTGATTTTGCCGCTGAAGAGGAAAGAGATATTCTAAAGGAAATGAGAAGCATAAAGGAGGCAGTGATGCAATCTTTAAGCGAGAAGCAAAGCAAAAACCAAGCGAAATGCTATAATTGCGGTAAGAGTGGCCATATTCAGCGGAACTGCAATAAACGAATAGCAAGTCAACAATCATCGCGGGAGCCACCACTAAAGCTGAGAAGAGCTAGCAGTGCAGAGGAAACTGAAGGTCCCTCGATAAATTTAGTTGTGAAAACGAGTAACAGAAATATTACGACCTGTGGTTACATAAATGGTGAAATCCGCATTTTGACTATCGACACTGGGGTAGGACATTCCATTATAACAGCTGATTTGATAAAGGGAGCCATCGAGCGACTAAGCGGTGTAAACTTGCGAACAGCTACGGGAGAGCCTGGCATTGTCTATGGCAAAGCAATAGTGGAAATAAGAATGGCCTATATGATCGTTTTTGATGAATTTATTGTGGCTGAAATTATGGACCAGGTCATAATTGGAGCAGATTTTATGATTCGTCAAGGCATTAGTCTAGATATGGGACGACAAATTCTGAATTGGTATGGTCTAGAAATACCCCTAAACGTTGGGAATGGAAGTGAAGCTCTCGTAAGACAGCTAGTCACTAGCGATCATAAGAAATTCTCATCCCAAAGAGACGATGGAAAACGTGGGAAGGCGAGCACAAATTCAAGACGGCCCAGTAAACATAAAAGCAAGCACTGTATGGAGTCTGAAAACAGGAAACGCATCAATGAGATTCGCCTATTACATGTGGAACCCAGCAAAGACTGGTCATCGACGCAGAAAAGTGACCCCGTATTAGTGAAAATTATAAAGGCCAAGAAAGACGGTGAAAGACCGACTAATGAAGAAGTTAGATTGGAGGGTCCACTGATGAAAGCGTATTGGGCGCAGTGGAGTAGTCTGCGGATGGTAAATGATTGCCTATACCGTACATGGGAAAGTACTGACGGCAAAACCTTATTGTAGTACCGGCTTCTAAAGTATGCGAAGTTGTGAAGAAATTCCACGACGGTACTGGTGGTGGACATCTTATCGTAACAAAAACCATAAAGAAGTTAAAAGCAAGCTACTATTGGGTCGGTTGCAATCCAGCCGTGATTGAGTGCATAATTAAATGCCCACAGTGCGTTCTAGACAGCGTTCTAATTAGAGGAAGTAGAACACCGCTCCAGCAGTACAACCCAAGTGCAGAAAAACGAGTTAAGACGAAAGCGTGTTAGATTATTAAATGACCAGAGGAAAGCCAGAAACAATCCAGTGGCAAATTCGGAAGGCTTCAAAGAAGGCCAGTTGGTTTTACTTTTTAATCCGCAATGGAAGAAAGGAATCTCTCCAAAGCTGCAGACTCATTGGGATGGCCCATATAAAGTTATAAAGACATTGAATGACGTGGTGTATCGGATCCAGGAATATAAGAGCCCAAGATCAAAAATGAAAGTGGTAAATCTAGAAAGACTAGCCCATTATGGAGAAATAGATTCTGAGCCTATTCGGGACGAACAGGCTTAAGTGGAGGGCAGTGTTACGAAAGTTAAATTATCTAAGAATTATTTATAGTTATAGTTATAAGTTATCTTGTAAGTTATAGTTTTATGTCATATAAGTTACCTAAAATTGGCATGTATAACTTTCAACACAACTGTTATTTTAAAATAATTCCTTTATGAATTTCCCAGTCATTTCTTGAAATGGTTTTAGAACATAATAAATAGTTATTACGGGAAGGTTCAGGAAAAATCTAGAAATAATTATGAAATATAAAAAGGAGTGACTCATGTATAATTAGTTTAGTTTGTTTTGAGAAACGGTTCTGTTCGTAACTAACAATTGTGAACAAAATTATTAATTTCAATAAAATTTGTTAAGGTTAATAAGTGTGTGTTTTTATTCGGATTTGCAATTAAAAGAACTCAAACGCGTTTATCAAAAGAAAAACGTAACAATATTTGGACGTTAAGATAACTTAAATACCTGACGTTAAGATAGGACATAGCAGTAAACGTTATTGTTAAAAAAGTTACTGAATAAAATATACGTTAACTTTGCTGTTAAATGTTTTTAACAATTTAAATTATGTTAAATTAAATAGAGAATCGCACTACTGATCTCTTAATGTTATACATGAATTTAACATTATTTTAGGTGCTTTATGTGCTTAAAATAGCACTTAGAGCAGCAGTGTTGCCAATTTAGCCATTTAGTTGATAGATTTAGCCATTTTTCACCCTGTTTAGCCATTAAAAAATTAGTTTAGCCATTAGCAATTTTTTTAAACCATTTTCAACTTGCTTAGCCATAAATTTTATTTGCCGTTTTTCTTTTAAAATAATAATTTTTATTTTAGTATAAAAATTTTTAAAAGTAAAATAAACATTTTTAACAATTAAAACGCCTTTAATTTAAATCACTACTTTTACAAATGTTGAAAATCGCTATAAACGATGATGATGAACATCGTCGATAATAAAGGAACAGTATTTCAATATTAAATTTATAAAATGGATCAACACAAACATCGGCGGTTCTTTCTGGTTGTAAGTATTTCAATGAAGAGATGAAGGCGGCAACAAAATGTTTTTAGAAATTTCAGAACTTACTATAAAGTTGCTCTCGCTTCCATGGTGTAATGCTGAAGTAGAGAGGGTATTAAGCCAATTAAACATCGTTAAAAATGCAAGAATATAAATTTATAATTTTTACCAACATAGAAAAACCTCTTGCAACAATACGATCGAGTTTGATGCAGAAGGCCTTCTTCTTGATCCCGAAAGAAGTTGGTAAGTGGAACACAAAAAAATCTTTGTTATTATTATATACATAAATTCTTGCATATTTAACATTTGTGATTGAAAAACAACCTAAGAAAAAAATCAATCAAAGGAAAAGAGATAATATAATTTAAATTTCATTTTGTTTCATACTCTTTTGTATAATGTCAAGTCAACCTAAGTCCTCATTCGTTTGATGATTTTTCTTTTTGCAAATTTATAACTAACCTTGACATTAAAATTTTGCTTCTATTTTTTTTTCTCGTGATATCAAAATGCACAATTGGCCAAAGTAAATGAAACTTTGCCTAAATTTACACGTTTTATTAATTTTAACAAATTAATACGATTCAAATTAACATTTTTAATTAGAGGAATATGCTTAGTGAAGATTTTATTAAAATAAAATAGTTTTCCGTTATTAAGTAGGTATATGTATATAAAAAGGTATGAAATTGTCTTTAAAGTCCGTCTTTATATAAATCATTACAAATGGTTTTTTTCCTATTTTTTTCCTATGGATTTGTAAATGAAATTTCGGTGGTTTTCCTTAATGTGATGAGTAGATAGAATGAATCGAGTTTGGGACTCTAGATTCCACTTGAAACGTGTTGCTAAGGCAATGGTAGGAGAGCGTGTTGGGGCATTAGTCCCTTATAACATCAGGGTGACACACTAAGGCATAATAACAAATTATTCCTTTTCGGTAAATTTCACACATTGAGTAGATGTTAAGCCCTTATGACACTACATTTTTTATTCATTGATTGATATAGAATTGATAAAAAGAAACAGTAAATGTTAGAAAGAGCAAACTATAAAAAATGTAAACAAAGTTTTTTAGTATATTTTTCTCTTGTTATGGTTTTGTTTCAGGGATGACGTTGAGAATTTTTAAAATTGTACCAACAATCTTTAAAATTTGTACTTTTTTACCCTAATTGTACTAAAAGATTTTTTCAGTTGAAATTAATTGTACTAGTGTTCTAGGCGAAAATTCAAAAATTCGTCAAAATTCGACCATACATTTTTATGTAAATATGAAGAAATATAGTTCATCTAAGTATAAATGAATTTACATGTTTCTAGCGTTTATTTTTTCCGTCTTAGTGGATTGATTTGGCGAGGGACTAAGCTCCGGTTTATATTTTATCTTCTACGTGAGTTAATTTAGAAAATATCAATTGAAAAATAAAAAAGTATCAAAAAGTCTCCTTTATAGATTGTCATCCACTCAGGACACTGCATGCTTAATTTTATGTGTCTATGTCTTATATTAACGAAAATTAATTGAAGAACCAGATGTAGAACGAAAAAGTACCAAAAAGCTCCCTCTTAGACATTCTTATGTTTATTTTTATCTTTGTAGGTTGATTATTAACAAAATGTAGCAGATGAAAAACAAAAAGTAACCTGCACCTATAATAATTTGTTTCTAAGTTCAATATTATAGAAAATTTAAAAATTATAACATGAAGCACGGAAAAGTAAAAGAAAGAAATTAAATTTCCCGTATTTCCCCTTTTTGATACATTTTTCCCCATACAGATTCGATTGACAAACAAAGGAAAAAAGTGTTCTTAACTGTTTTGCCTGTGCTGATTTATATAATCGACATAATCGAAAACCGGTTTTTGAAAAATGTCTTATAATCGACCACCCAACTTTTTTTATTTATTGAAAAAAAAAAAACAAATTTTTTGTATTTGTGTTAGTAGCAAAATTGAACGCTTATAACTCTAAAATTATTGAACAGTGTTCTTAACTGTTTTGCCTTTGCCGATTTATATATAGATTTATGTTCATAAAAAACACCACGAAAAGGTATTATAAATCTTAGTTTAAAAAGTATCAACAAAAAAGTACAATTGAAATAACTTAGCCATCCTTGTCTTGTTTATTTTATTAAATGTTGCCAACTTCTTGTTTATGAGAAACCTAAAAACAAAAAGCGGCAAATCGCTGAATTTGCCCATAAGCCGCTGATTCAGCAACACTTTTAATATTTCAAGCTTGAAATGTCAATTTTAAGTTAAACAATTTCACATTTTTTTTTTGACATAACTTCATTTTTTATAGATAACTTTAGTAAATTTTTGGACGGTTTGCATTTATCCTAATACAGCCTAACTCTTTGCACTTGGTAAATTTTGGTATTACATTATATTTGTACTGTTCACCAAAACTTGAACAATGCATTAAAAATGTAGTGTCATAAGGTCTTTAGGACCTTTGATTTTTTTTATTTCTATTTTCTTTTCTTGTCGTAATGGACCACTAATATTTTATGGCTTACTATTCTTTATTAGCGTAATAAAAAAGGTGTCTAAAATAATAGATATATTGGCGCATATTCAGAAATCATAACTAAAGTTGTAACTAACAAAACAGAAGCTAAAAAATAGTTCATAGATAGTTATAGATCTTATTCACAATTCATAACTAACGTAGTAACAGCTCTCAGCTGATAGAAGAAATGCAACCATGCATATTGGCATTTAGAGAAAATTAAATGTCGATAATATTTTGAACGATATATTCTGTAATTAATTAAAAAGCTTATAAAACTATTAAAATCTCATTTTTTGTTCTTTAAAAAATTAACGCAAATTCTAAAAAAGTTGTTTTTTGGTTAAAATCTATATATATAAAAGAGACGTGTTTGTTTGTAATCGCTAAACTCGAAAACTACTGCACCGATTTTGACCAAAATTTGTGTGTTTGATGTATGAGGCATGAGGAGTGTTTCTGTGGAGCTTCGTATTTATCCGATAGATGGCTCCACGTTTTTATATTTTTGTCATTTTCGTCGTAATTGCTAAACATAATGTTTTTAAAAATCACCAAAATGAAAAAACAAAATTTATCTATCTATATCTATATACATATATAAAAGAGACGTGTTTGTTTGTAATCGCTAAACTCAAAAACTACTGCACCGACTTTGACCAAAATTTGTGTGTTTGAGGTATGAGGAGTGTTTCTGTGGAGTTTCGTATTTATCCGATAGATGGCTCCACGTTTTTATATTTTTGTCATTTTCGTTGTAATCGCTAAACATAATGTTTTAAAAATCACCAAAATGAAAAAACAAAATTTATCTATCTATATATATAAAAGAGACGTGTTTGTTTGTAATCGCTAAACTCAAAAACTACTGCACCGACTTGGACCAAAATTTGTGTGTTTGATGTATAAGGTATGAGGAGTGTTTCTGTGGAGTTTCGTATTTATCCGATAGATTGCACCACGTTTTTATATTTTTGTCATTTTCGTCGTAATCGCTAAACATAATGTTTCAAAATTTAGATGCATCTATCTATATATATAAAAGAGACGTGTTTGTTTGTAATCGCTAAACTTAAAAACTACTGCACCGACTTTGACCAACATAATGTTTTAAAATTTAGATGCATGGTATGTCACTAAATCTTTATCAATATACATTAGTAGATAGGTAATGGGGATCTTGTCAAAAGTGCGTGAGATGTCTGTAGTAGTCACTATTTTTCTAGTTGGAATGCTGACAAAATGAAGACAGAGAATCGGTAATGTAGATAGATATTTCCAATTGGAAATGAAGAATTGGTGAGAGCGTGAGAGTGATTCCACTTGAGAGTAGTGAGAGAGTGGGTTATATGAATTTAAGTATGAATGGGTATTATTTTTAGGGGTTGAATTGGAAGGTAAAATGTTTAGGCAAGAAAATGTGTGAAAGTGATGTTACCACCTGCATTTCTTTATAGATCAAGATGGTTAAAATGTGTGCACTGAATAAGGATTGGTGGTTGTGGTAAGGATAGTAGAATAGAGAATTTTTTTTTATTTATTGAATATTGTGCATTATTTTAACGGTTGAATAGGTAGGTAAGACATGTAGGTGCAAATGTTGTAAAGTGATGTTTTATGTTTAAAGATGAAAATGGTTGAAATGTATTGTACTTAAAAAAGGATTGGTGGTTGTGCTAAGGTAATTATGATAGAGCAATTTTCTTTTATTGAATAGTTAGGTAAAATGTGTAAGTGGAAATGTTATAATGTGTTGTTTAGGTTTAAAGATCAAGATGGTTGAAATGTGTTTATTCTGAAGCTGAATTGGTGGTTGTATTAAGAATACAAGGAGAGAGAATTTATATTTTATAGAAAATTTGTATTTATTTTTTCTATAATTGAATCACTTAAACTAAATTGCTTGAGAGACTCTATTTTCTTGAATATAATTCCAATTAGAATGTATATGTTTGCTTAGATCATCTTAAAATGCGTTTTGTTTAGATATATATTTTTTTTTTTTTTTTTTTTTATAAAAAGATATGAAAATGTGATTGGAGTATTTAACTATTTATAAAATATGTATAAAAATGAGTATAATAATAATTTTTATTAAGAAAAGAACAGTTTTTAAATTTCGTTTTAAGTATTTATTTTGGTAATAAAAAATGTATAATATTTGTCTATTAAATGAATTACATTATCCTTCTTTAGCTTAAATTCAGTACATTCACATGTATGTGAACGATCGCAAATTCGGCATAGAAAAGGACAGTTTTTAAAATGCTTCCCGTAAATAGATTCAATTAGCTCCATATTTTCATAGTCATCTAGCATTCTTTTGATTTCAGTTATCTGAAGTAAATGGTCATCAAAAATGCATCCATGAAAATCAAACAAAAATTTTTCGATCATGCTTCTGTATGTCATCTTCTTTAGAAATATGTTTCTTCTTTTTATTCTTTCGTGTGTACTCATATTCAACTGATACTATTGTAACTTACACTACTTACATACTACCTACATATATAAATAAATAAATGTAGTGAATGAAACATGATTGAACCTGCACTTCCATGCTTACATAAAATAAAATGTTTGATAAAAATCAATTGACAAGAAAATTTAAAACAGGTACAAAAGTAAGAAAAGAAAAAAGGATCAATGTAATTTTTTTGGTTTTTGTTTTTTGTGTTTTACTCGAAAAGAAAAAAGGTGTAACTGAAGATTTCCACGTAAATTTTATGACTTTCTTTGTTAAAAAAGGAGACCTTTTTGTTATATTTAAGAATCATAAACATGATTGAGCATGCTTAAAATTAAAATTTGTTTTGAATGTATAATTTGTTTATAAAACAAAAACATTAATTGCAGTTTGTTTTATTTCCCTTCTTGTAACTGAAGATTTCCATGTAAATTTTATGACTTTCTTTGTTGAAAAAGGAAACCTTTTTAGAAAATTCGAAACAGGTACAAAGGCAGTTTATTTGTTAGATTTTATTTTTTTATTAAAAGGTATTTTGAAATTTAACGAGCATATTCTGGAAAGGTTTATGACTTAAATATGTATTGATTTTACAAGATTTTAAATGGCTTTTATTGTATATGTATATTTGTATATATTGATTTTACAACACTTGCCCTACTATATAAAGCGGATTTTTTAATTTACCTATATATCAGTATATCATAACATTCCTCAGAGTGAAGATATATTTTGCGATATTTAAAAAATTGATTCTAAAATTGTTTAAAGAGAAAAAAAAAGAAAGTTTTTATAACATTGAAAACAAAAAAAGTATTTCTTTTAAAGTTGAAAATAAAAAAGCTAGCTAAAAGTTCTTTAAAATTTCAAAAGAAAATAAAAAAAAATAAAAAAAGTTATATTAATAAATCTTATTAAAGAAAGTGCTTAATAAATTACCCAAAAATGGCTCCTGTTTATTGTTCAGTTTGCTCTTCCAAACACAGCTGTCCAAAAATGCTTAAGCTGCATATACTTCCAATGGTTTTGATGCTAATCACTTTGAAGTATGTCCGATATGCAAAATGTCTATTTAAAAAAAAAATGCTTAAAGTTCATCAAAACCTTCATTGCGGTGTATGCAAAAAGTTATTTATGGCCCAACAAAAACTAAGAGAGCATATGGAATTGCATAAAAATGCTTCACTTAATTTTGATGCTAATCACTATGAAGTATGTCCGATTTGCAAAATATCTATTTCAAAAAAAATGCTGAAGGTGCACATCAACCTCCACTGTCCCACCTGCAAGAAACTTTTCATTAGTTCAGGAAAACTCATAGAACATAAGGAAACTCACAACGTTACCATCCAATCACCTCCTCTTCAAAGTGCTAATATGAAACATTGTAATGAGTGTAATGAGTTAATACCGACAACAACATTTATTGCGCATATGAGAACAAATCGCCATATAAAAAATTGCCAAAAAGTTAACATTAATAAAACATTAACTGTAAGAAGTAGTACTTTTAAAGGAAGAATTGAAACCTATAGATTGGTGAATGAAAAGGAAGAAATTCTATTTCCGGAGGAGTTCTTTAAAAATGCCAAGAAAATTATCATTGAAGAATTAAAAAAGTGCAGCATTAAACACACTACATTTAAATTTAATATGGAGTTGGTATGTGAGTACATGAAAGTGGTGAATGACGAAACAAAATTGGCATCAATTGTGCATATAAAAATGATGCTAATAACGCTTGCTGAGGACATCACTGAGTCATATGATAAACATACGGATGAAATAGTCACTAAAATGGCTGAATTTCAGGAAAGGGACAGTGGATGGACACTCATTAAAATAAATCATCTAGATGTAAATGTAAATAAGGCAAGCATAATAAGAGGATCACAATTCATGCCATTGCCCAAGAGCATTAGCAATATTAAAGGTGCATGTATAAATGTTGAAAATAAAGATATTTTTTGCTTTAAATGGTGTTTAATTGCAGCACTCCGTACAGACTTAAGCAATAAACAAAGAAAAAACTGCAATTCATATGACATTAACATCTATAGTAATAATAGCTTTGGGCGAATGTGAACTTAATTTTAAGGGATTGGAGTTTCCTATGCCTTTGAAGTCAATAAAAAAGTTTGAAAAACAAAACGAGATAAGTGTAAATGTATTTGGATATAATGGTGAGTCAATCGTTGGACCATATTATATAACGGTTGAAGAAAAAGAAATACATATCAATTTACTGCTTTTGCATTCCGGAGAAAGGTTTCACTATGTTCTCATCAATGATATTTCCAAGTAAGTTTTACTTTACATTTACAAATATATGTATATGTTTATTTATTTTTAAATCCAATTAAAACAATTTTTATTTATTTAATTTTTTTTTCTGTTAGACTAATCCGATCCAGTATTACCTCACATAAGAGCAAAATTTATGTTTGTAATACGTGTTTATACCATACACATGATGAGACAGTTTCCAAACATCATAAAAATGTGTGTGGAAAGAAGGTATCAAAGATGCCTAATCCCGAAGATGCATACATATCTTTTGTAAACCATCAGAAGCAAGTGGATGTTCCGTTCGTGATCTATGCCGACTTTTAGTCCATTTTGGAAAAATTAAATTATAGTGTGAGTAACAACACAAGCAATATCCAAAAGCACATTCCATGTGCTTTTAGTTACTTTATTGAATGTAGTTTTAAGGAGATTAAATATGACAGATACTATTTTGGGGAAAATGCATCTAAAGTTTTTGTTGACAAAATTGTCAAAGATGCAACAGATATTTACCATCAGTATCTGTCCAAAGTAGAGAAAATAGTATTGAAAGTTGATGATATTGATATTTTTAATAAATCAACCAAT
Source organism: Pollenia griseotomentosa (assembly GCA_963931875.1). Taxonomy (NCBI): domain Eukaryota; kingdom Metazoa; phylum Arthropoda; class Insecta; order Diptera; family Polleniidae; genus Pollenia; species Pollenia griseotomentosa. The sequence continues at coordinate 159,503,248 of OZ007560.1, forward strand.
TGTCACATTTGTAAAAAACTTCTTTATAATGATAAAGTTAGAGACCACTGTCATCTCACTGGTAATTTTCGAGGAGCTGCTCATAATGAGTGTAATTTAAAATACAAAAATCCCAATTTTATACCAGTGATCTTCCATAATCTTTCTGCTTATGACATGCATCTTTTCTTTAAAGAGCTGTCAACAATAAAAAATGCGACAATTAAAGTTATTCCTTTGAATAAAGAGCGTTATATTTCACTATCTGTTTATATTAAAATAGATAAAAATCGGGGATTTGAAATTAGGTTTTTAGATTCAATAAGATTTATGTCTTCTAGCCTAGAGTCCTTAGCTAAAAATCTTGACATTAATGATTTTCGAACAGTTCGAGAACGGGTTTCTAATGATAATCAATTTAATCTAATCAGGAGGAAGGGTGTATTCCCATACTCTTACATGGATTCAATGGAAAGGTTTAATGAAAATCAGCTTCCAAGTAGAGATAATTTTTTCAATATTTTAAGTAATGAGGAATGCAGTGTAGTCGATTACGAACATGCTCAAAAAGTATGGAGTTTTTTCAAGTGCAAGAACCTTCTTGACTATACAGAACTCTACCTTAGATCGGATGTTCTTCTCTTAACTGACATTTTTGAAAACTTTAGAAAAATATGTAAGAGTATTTATAGTTTAGACCCTTGTCAGTACTACACTGCACCTGGTCTCTCTTGGGATGCAATGCTTAAGACAACGGAAGTAACGTTAGAGCTATTTACTGATAGTGAAAAATACCTCTTTATGCAAAATGGAATACGAGGTGGACTAGTGCAATGCTCAAAAAGATATTCTAAGGCAAACCAAAGGTATATGGAAAACTTTGATGAGAAAAAAGCATCAGAGTATTTGATGTATTTAGATGCTAACAATTTATATGGGTGGGCAATGTCAGAATATCTACCTTATGGGGAATTTGATTGGATGAACACTAAAGATATTGAAAATTTTAGAGTACAAAATATATCAGATAACTCAGAATATGGTTATATTTTAGAAGTTGATCTTGAATATCCTGACTCTTTGCATGACATTCATAATGACCTACCATTTTGTCCACAAAATACAATACCTGGACAGTCTAAATTTAAAAAATTAATAGCAGATTTGACGCCTAAAGAAAATTACACTATCCATTATAGAGTTTTAAAACAATGTATTAACAATGGACTTCTTTTGAAAAAAGTGCATAGAATTTTAAAGTTTAAGCAGTCTCCATGGTTAAAAAAATATATTGATTTAAATACGCTGCACAGAACTAATGCAAAAAATAATTTTGAAAAAGATTTTTTTAAACTGCTTAATAATGCAGTTTATGGAAAAACGATGGAAAGTGTTGATAAAAGAAAGGATATACGTATTGCTACAGGGTGGGAAAATAGTAATAAAAACCATTTAGGTTTACGATCATTAATATCTAAACCAAATTTTCTAAATTTGACAAAGTTTAGTGATGATTTGTATGCAGTCGAGCTGAAGAAAATGGAACCATACTACAACAAGCCCATATATATCGGATTTTCTGTGTTGGAATTATCCAAATGGAAGATGTATGACTTCCATTACAGATATATGATTCCAAAATTTAGAAAAAATCTGACCTTAAATTATATGGATACCGATTCGTTTATATATTCAATTAAAACCAATGACTTTTATAATGACATTCGTGGCGATGTCATTTTAAATTTCGATACATCTGAATATCCCAAAGACAATATTTTTAATCTACCACTCCTAAACAAAAAAGTACTGGGAATGATGAAAGATGAAAATAAGGGGGGAATAATGACTGAATTTGTAGGTTTGCGATCAAAGATGTATTCCTTATCAACTATCAATTCAGTAGACATTAAAAAGTCTAAAGGCGTCAAAAAATGTGTTATTAAAAAACTTACATTAAACGACTACAAGGAGTGTTTATTTGAGCAGAAAATAGTATCTGATGAAATTGTCGTATTTAGAACTAATACTGCCTTTACACATGAAAGTTCTTTCATGAAATTTCTGTATACGTATTATAAATAAAAATTCCAATGAAACAGCTGACTTTCTTGAAAATTTCTTGTTCGATTACACAGGAAAGTGAAAGTTCATTTGAAAAATGTAGTCAAAGGGCAAACTTCTAACAAAAATGTCTCTTCTTCTTCTTTTATTATTTTGCTTTTTTGAAGTTTCAGAGTTGCCAAGACAATTACTCACGCCGAACATCAGGCATTCGTTCAAATTAATATTTTTTTTAAATTATTTTCATGATATTTATACATTTCAGTTAGAATAATTGTGTTCTTAATCCTTTTTAGTAGAAAATATATATTATATTCTTTATATATACGCAAAAAACAAGTTGCTATTGTAACTGTTAATTCACACAATCCTGAAATTTCAGGTGAAAAGTTTTACATTGGCAACACTGCTTAGTTTATGGTCATTTGCTTTCATGAAATGTTCAAAAATCGCTTTCGTGAAATTTTCATTGAAAGCTAGCTGAAAGTTGGGTTGAAAGTAAAAAAATGTAAATGTGTTAGTGAAAAAGTGTGAGTGTATTGCGACTTTCATGAAATTACTTTCACGTGTAAATGCTAGGTAAAGCTCATCAGTTGTATACACAAAAACTGCATAAAGTTGTACTTAATCATACAGATGATAAAAGAAATATTATGGAAGATAGAGTAAATACTAGAGCTTGGGGTCACTTTAGAGATAGAATCGATATGGAAATTGATTAAGAATAATTTTGCTAATGAGATGACAGTGGTCAATAAAATAAATTACAAAAAATAAAAGGCTTTGTTATTATACTTATTAAAATAAATTTTATTATTATTTTTTTTTCCATATAAGATTACATCTAATGGTGTTTTCTTTTCTACAAAAAATGTCACATTTTATTTAAAAAAATGCAATTTGGTGTTCGTTTCTTAAAAATGCTTTGCTCTCTAAGAGGGCAGCGTGTTTTATTCTAAAAAAATTCACCCTTAAATGGCATAGGGCATTGCACTTTACGCCCCGTATAAATCGAGAGTGTTGATAATGCCCTGTAAAAAGATGGCTTCTGTTTATATATAGGGTTACCAGACGAAGTTGGAAAAAAATCGCCTCTAATCAGGACAGTAAAATTTTTAAGTTTTAATAGTAATTTTGTCTATTATTTTAAAGTAAAAACAAAAGAAAGCATAACATTATTAATGGTAGGTTGTCAGTGACATAAAATTTAAATGGATTCGGTGTTAAAAAATTGTTTTTGAAAAAAAACGTCAAATCAAGAAATCGTAAAAACTTGGTGTTAATAAATTCGCAATCTGGCAAAGGTATTTTCTTGTTTACATATTTTATGAAAAACAAACTAAAGAAATTGGAATTTGGTCATTCATTTTGTTCATTTATTTATTTATTTAATATTAATATATTTACAAATTTGGGTTTATGTGTATTTTTTTTATATTTTGAAGAACATCCTTTTTGATTTATGTACATATTTTTTTATATATTGAAGAACAAACTTTTTGTCAGCTGTTAAAAACAGGGCGATCCAATTTTGTGTTTTGTTCTCGTCAAATAAAAAATTGCATTATTACATGTAAGGCAAGACATTTTATAAATGCACCTTTTAAAATGTGGTATTTTTTTGTAGAAAAGAAAACACCATAAGTACACTTATTCTAATAAAATTAACGTTAAAATAAATTTCTTTATTGCATGTTTTCTAATAAATAATGTTTATGTAACTATATCAAAATTATGTAAATATAATAAAAATAATGTTTATGTAAAAATATCAATAAAGTTATAATATAAGAATTATAAATTAAAAAACTAAGTTAGTTGTTCTTATTTCCAATTAGATTTTCTCTTTCAAGTAAAATAGCATTTTTTAAAGCGCAAACTCCATATTTGTGATAACTGCAATTTACGTTTTCTGGATACTTGTTATTAAGTTCCTTTAAATTTATACATCGAAAATCCTCTATATTAAAAACTTTTTGCTGCAGCATTTTTTCCAACCATTGGCTCTTTTCTGTTCCTTTTACATATATTTTAGAATTTTTTAAATTATCTTTTAAAAATTTGCAAACACTCTTAAATGATACTACTCCTGTATTCCAGTTAAGATGATGAAAATATTTTATTAACCAATATGCTTCTTTTTGCTCCTTTAGTGATAAGCAATTGAAATCAAAAGGTGGTTTTATAATGAAATTGATGTATTCCTTTGAATTGAAAACAATTGCAACTTCTTTAACGATAAATTTGTTTGATTTTAATTTAAAACCTTGTAAATCAATGAAAACATGTTTGCAAAACATCTTTTTTTTTTCTTCTTTTTATTTATGATTTAGGATTTATACAATTTTCCGAACTTGTCCTTTTAATGGTATATATTCAATGATGCGATCGTGAATGAGAATACAATAAGCTGATGTGTTTGCTGGAACATTAGTAGCTGTTTCAAATTTAATTTTTATATCAATTGGTCCGCTCACAATTGATTCGTTTTGATAACTAACATCCACTACTATTATTGGAGATTTATTTTTAAACTCTTGAGATGTGAGAAGCGGCTGGGAATCTCGCATATAGTAGTTTTCTTGAAACCTTAGATACATATCATATAGAATTGCATAACGTTCATTCTTAAACTTTATGTTTAGGTCATCATATGGATAAGACTCTGAATTTAAATGTACTTTTAAATTAGTCAAATCGCAGTTGATAAATTTGTTTTCATGTTGGAATGCAATCAAAACAAAACGAGGGCGTTCTCTATTCGCTGCCAGCTTAACATTCCACACATGATTAGTTGTCATATTTAGTTGTGGATTTATATGACAATCCCAACTTCTAAATGCAATTGGTATTGAATTACCACTGTTTATTATTTTTATCATATTTAATTTACTAAAATCAGATAGTTGTACATGGGGAATTCTCCACGATATACTTGAAATTGTTAGTTTAGCCTTTTCGGTAGAAACAGTTGAATATACAAGATTCTCATCATTTTTATTACGTAATAGAATCAATTCATGTTTTGCATTTAATAATATTTTGTTATAGTCTTCAGCGAATCCCAAAAACAATTTAAGTGGTACATAAAAATTAAAATATCCATTTACGAGATCAATATCATCAAGTTTATTCCATCCAGCATTTTGCATTCTATTACTATCTGTTGGTGACAATGAAACCAAATTTTTAATAGTACTTGATGTTCCTAAATGCCTCGTTTGATCAATTTCAACACCATTTACTTCGTAACGAATTTCATCAAATAGATGTGCTACGAAATTATTTTTTAATTTGAAGTTGGCTGCAGAAGAAACTAATTTTGTATTGCTATCATCTTTAACAAATCCTTCTACATAAGTATATAAAACTTTCCGACGGCAAAACATACAAGTCTTGATTTTGTATTGTAATACGAATTTCATCGTTATTATTGTAAGATTGTAAATATGGGGTATATGTATGGTAACCCTTTTTAATTATATTTTCATCGGACAAAGGTTTATCCAGAACATCTATTATTGAACTCATGGTTTCTTCAATTTTAAATTTAATGATTTTAGAAATTCTTTATTTGATTGCGTTAAGTTTATATGTTTTAATGAACTTTTTGAATTTAATTTATTTTTCAATATTTTATTAGGAGAAGAATGTGAGATTTTGTTTTTAGGCGTATTCTTCTTGTAAATTATCATTATTTTGTTGGTCTTAAATGTATTCGAATTGTAATTTCCTCTCCTCGGAAATTAAGTAAATCACCGTTTTGATCAACCACTCGAAGAGTAAGGGAGCTTATCTCTCGACAGTTGACCGGTAAATAAATGAGATTCCTAGGGATCTCATCTATTTTATAGCCAGGTGGGACATTAATGGCAAATTCATGCAAAGTATGTGCTTGGGAGTTATTCATGTATGTGTTGACAGCTATATTACTCTCAATTCGTAAAAGATTAACTTTAAAAATATTAACTGGAAGATCTGAGTAATAGTCTTTATTAGGTAATAAAATATTTTCTTTAAATCCTAAAAGCTTGCCAACTGTATTTTCCTTATTAAAGTATATTGGATCATTAGAGTTTTTAATTTTAACTTGCATCGTATTATTATTAGCTTCAATATTCATTTTATTTTGAGGGCTGTATCGTTGATATTCTTCTTTAATATAATCAACTATGTCGTTCAGTTCATAAGATCCAATTGGAATTTCAATTACTTGTTCTCCAATATGAAACATATTATTATATACATCTACATTTGGAATACTATTGTATGAATGAAAATCTGTAAGTGCACATTCATATTTTCCATCCAACTTAATTGGAGGAAAATAGTTAGCCGTCAACTCAGTTGAATTAGAGCTTAAAGTTAGAGTTATTGACATTTCGGCTGTTGGTTTGTAAATAAAGTAAAAAAAACACAATATTCCTTATTTAAAACAATTTATTTACATATATTTTTTGTTCTTTTCTTATTTAATAATAACAATACATTAACTCTTACATTCTATTATTATATCTACTCTTACAAACTATAATATATCATTTCTATTAATCCAAGAATTGTGTTGATTAGAAAATCCCAACCATTTTACATATGCCATGTCTTCTTTAGTTTTAAGAATTTTTTCTACAAGGTATGTATCAGGAAATCGAGTTTTTGTCAGTTCATCATCATAGAAACCACCTTTAATTGGATTTCCTTGATAGTCTTCTAATATGTATGTTGCGGGATAAGTATTTTTTACTGATTGAATTTTAAAAATTTCAGTAGTCCAATTGGGAGTGTAACCTTTTTCAAAAATGTGTTTATATTTGCTTAAGCCCATATGACACTACATTTTTAATGCATTGTTCAAGTTTTGGTGAACAGTACAAATATAATGTAATAGACAAATTTACCAAGTGCAAAGAGTTCAGCTGTATTAAGATAAATGGCAAACTGTCAACAATTTTTAAAAAGTTATCGATAAAAAATGAAGTTATGTCAAAAAAAATGTAAAATTGTTTAACTTAAATTTGACATTTCAAGCTTGAAATATGAAAAGTGTTGCTGAATTAGCGGTTTATGGGCAAATTCAGCGATTTACCGCTTTTTGTTTTTAGGTTTCTCATAAACAAAAAGTTGGCAGCATTTAATAAAATAAACAAAACAGGGATGGCTAAGTTGTTTCAATTGTTCTTTTTTGTTGATACTTTTTTAACTAAGATTTATAATACCTTTTGTGGTGTTTTTTATGAACATAATTAAAATTAATTTCAACTAAAAAAAATCTTTTAGTACAATTAGGGTAAAAAACTATAATTTTTAAAGGTTGTTGGTACAATATTAAAAATTCTCAACGCCATCCCTGAAACAAAAACATAACATACATATAGTTTGCTCTTTCTTACATTTACTGTTTCTTTCTATCAATTCTATATCAATTAATGAATAAAAAATGTAGTGTCATAAGGGCTTTATGCGTACATAATCTCCGGCATTCAATTTTGATGTTGTATATTTTTAAATGATTATAAACTGTTTTCAATAATTTCATTTCGTTTTTAGAATTAACGTTAATTGGTGCCATTTTAATGGTGCGATGAACTTTTCTATTATATTTTTTAATTAGATCTTTATAAATATCAAGCCAATAATATGAACCATTAAAACTAAATTCTTTCCACATCATTCCTTTTAGAGTTCGATTAAATCGTTCTATTATTGAGGCTTTCATTATACTAAATGTTGAGTAATGATTGATATTGTGGTTGTCCATTAGGGTTTTAAATTTTTTATTGAAAAATTCTTTACCACCATCAGTCTGCAAGTTTTTGGGAACTCGACCTAATTTTAAAATACTTTCCATTGCTTGAAATACTTCATTTGCTGTTTTTGTTTTAAGTGCAACAGCCCATGTAAACTTTGAAAAAGTATCAATGATAGTTAACAAATATCGGTATTTTTTATTATATGTAGAATAGTTTCCCATTTCAACTAAATCAGCTTGCCAGAGATCATCTATGCCTTTCATCACTACTCTTCGCCGTATGAAATTTTTTCGGGCTGGCTTATGAAGTTCATTTACCAAGTCTCTTTTTGTTGAATGCATTATTATTAAGTCTTCTTTACTTAAGGGAATATTGTAATCTCATGTTCTTTATTTTTAATATCAAGCCTGTTATATAGTTTCTGATTTAAGATTTTGATTCTTCTTTCAAAATCTTTTTGAATTTTCTCTATTATTTGAGAAATTTCATTAATATTCTTGTTCAGTTGATCCATTATCTCCTTCTGTGTTTTTGCAATTTGAGATTGTAAAAACATTTTATTGACACCATCATTTTCTTCCAAAACATTCGACATATGTTTGATTCTTTTGTTTTGAACGTCAATGTTGTTATCTGTATCCATAAAGAACCCAAGCAATTTAGGTGCATTCTTCATAGAAATTACGCCACTTGTATCGTTAATATAGTGACCAAATTTATCAACAGACATTGCTTTGTGTTAATTTAATAGTTACACAATAATGTTTGCTTCATATAATTCTTCAATAATAGATACAATTTCGTTATTATGATTGCTGTGACCTGCAGCTTGTGATGCGAGCAGAAGTCTAAGTCGATCTATCAACTCATTTGGATCATCCCAGTATATATAGTTTGGTTTATTTGAATTGAAATCCATTAACCCACTTCCCAAGTAATTTTCTTTTGTTGTTGATGTATCAGATGAAGTGGGTGATTGCAGTGTTGTGGTAGATGGATTCTTAGGTTTAATCAATTTTCTAATAATATTTCTATATTTATATGCTCTTGTGCCCCTTATATTACCATCTGTTGTATAACCCCTTTTATAGGCATTGGTATTAATTAATATCTTTTTATAAATATCTAACTCGGATTTATCATAGTTTTTTGGTATTTTTTGGAACATTAATGAAAATAAACCTGGAGTGAGTGCCCATATTTGATTTCCAACTTGAATCCTATCATCATTAAATTTGATGTTACTATCACCAAATTTCCATTCATTGTTTGAATCTTTATGTAATCCATATAGTGTGTCTAATTCACGCCTTTTTCTAGATATAACAAATCATTAAAATTTATAAGACTATTTAGATTTTCTGTTTCTGGTTGAGAATAAAAATCATCATCATCATCGTCATCATAATCTTCAGAGTTACTTGCAGCAGTAGCTAATATATTTTTTTCTGGTTTTATAATTGGAATATAAGAATCTGTTTTAAATTGTTTTTGTTTTGCTTCATGGGTTTAAATGTATCTTTAAGTTGTTCACGAGTATCAGCTTCACCAATTTTTATACTGCGAAATTTCTTCTTTAAAACATTTCTTGTTTTTATCAGCTCTTTTAATACTTTTTCATTCATTTTTAATTAGTTAGTTTAAAACGAGTCTCGTTGTAATATCTTTAAAGGGCGATGATGTACTAATACTTGTATGTAATTTATTCTATTATTTATAATGTTATGAAATAATCAAACCGCTTTCTATATCTTCCATTATTCAATTCATCATCTTTATTTATAACCAAAAATCCATATTTATCTTTCCAACATTCTCCGCAAATTTCACGAAACTTTTCGTAACCCATATCGCTACCAACATGATCAGCATATATATGTTTCATATTCATTTCATCTTGCTTAAACATAATAATCATATTAGCGTTATCTCTAATTAAATGTTTAGGAATTCTTGTATATGTTTGACATAAGTAGAATGAGTCCACATTTTTATGTCCACCCATACAAAAGTAAGCACGTATATGGTTTTGTTTTTCACATGCAACATCATCAAATATCATAATTGAATTATTTTGTGCTTCATCAGGAGGTATTACAGAATCATTATCTGAAAATGTGTAAAACCCCATTCCTTTAATTGGTGATATTAATTTTCTTAAATATTCATACTTTGGTTGAAACAATGATTTTGAGTATAAATAGATGTTTTCAAATCTTAGTCCATTAGAACTTTCTAGTAAGCTAATCATAACGTTAGTCTTTCAACAATTTGATGGACCTACAATTAGCGCTCGTATAGAATTCGGTAATATAGAACTATGTCTAGTTTTTAATTCTATATTCGTTGAAGAATCATTATTGCGAATAAAAATATTTTTATGTTGTTTTATTAAACGCATCTTTACAACTGAATGAAACTATTAAATATTATATTTTCTTATAGAATAAAATAACATAAAATGGTGATACGCTTTAACAATAATCCTAATTACAATAAAACTATCAGAGGAAGAGGTTTAGTTAATACATTAATAAACTCACTTCCTTTCGAACTACATCTTCCTGGTTATCAATATTGCGGTCCTGGAACGAAATTACAAAAACGTTTAGCACGAGGTGATAAAGGAATAAATCTATTAGACGCTGCATGTAAAGAACACGATATTTCTTATTCAAGAAGTAAAGATATAAATATTAGACATCAAGCTGATAAAATTCTTGAGAACAGAGCTTGGGAACGAGTACTTTCAACAGATAGCAGTCTACCGGAAAAATCGTTTGCATATTTGGTTACCAACGCAATGAAAGCAAAAACTAAATTAGGTATGGGGATGGCTATGCAAAAGAATAATAGACATTCAAAACTGAATAAGGTATTTGGAAAAAAACTATTCAATTCAACGATCAAAAGGACAACAAAAATTTAAAAAAAAGAAAAACCAACAGATCTTAACGCTGCTATCAAGATCCTTTAAGGGGAAAAAATCTGAAATCGTAATTCCACGTGTAATACATGTTCCAAAAATTTGAGGTGTTTTACCGCTTATACCAATATTAACTGCTTTAGGTGTAATTGGCACCCTATCGAGTGGAGGTGCTAACATAGCAAAAGCAGTTAATGCAGCAAAGAATGCTAAACTTCAACTTGATGAAGCGACTAGACACAATAAGAGTATGGAAGCCATAGCAATGGGTAAAGGACTTTATCTTAAACCATATAAGAAAGGATATGGATTAACTTATAAAGAAAAAGCAAAAAACTTCTAAGCAAGCTACCCAAAAGACCATTGACTGATATTGATATACGAAAATTCTCAAAAAATATACCACACTTTAGAGGAATTTTTATGTTAGACTCAATACCAAAACATCCCAGAAATATTGAATGTGGAGTAATTAATTTGGATTCTACAATCGGAAATGGTACACATTGGGTAGCTTACTATAAAAACAATAAACAAATAGAATACTATGATAGTTTTGGAAATTTACAACCACCATTGGAACTAGTTGAATACCTAGGAGGAAATATAAAATACAGTTATTTCCGCTTAATTGAGTTTCTAAAAATGCACGACTTTTGACGCAATTAAACGGGAACTCAATTAAGCAGTACTCGGTTAATTGAGTCGCCGACGCAATTAAAACGAAAATCGCTTAAATGTGCAATAAAGCGAAACACCCATGTGTAGATAGAAAATGTAACTCATTTCTTTATTTATTTTATATAACATTTATTTATAAAACTGAAACATGAAACATGACTTTCTTGATTTTTGTGGAGCAAAAACACATTAAGTAGAGGGAAACAATTAACCGAAACATTTGCTTTTGTTTTTCGCAATGTGGTCTTATTTTGCGAAATAATTAAGCGGGTGACGCAATTAAACGGAACTCAACTAAACGGGTATTTTTACATAGACTGTTATACTGAATGATTTCGTTCCATGGTTTTTAGTGCTATAAAACGGGAAACTCAATTAAGCGGGGCTCAATTAACCGAAAACTACTGTATAACTACAATCAGCATCAAAATTATGATTCATTTAATTGTGGACATTTATGTCTTGAATTTTTGTATAAAATAACTGAAAAAAAAAGAATTAAATAAATAAAACAATTGAAACTATTTTGAAAAAGAAAACCAATATTTTTTTATTTAATTATTTTATTGTTAATATAATTATTAAATTGATATGCATATAATTATTTTATTATTAAAATAAAATTTAAAAACTGTTAAAGTTTGCGTATATAGGATATCTAGAATTGGACACAAAAATATCTCCCTCCTCGAATGGCTTCAATCGCAAGTTTTTCTCTCCTTCCCTGGATATAAGATACGTTCAAGATGATAAATTCTTCAAATCTTCGTCAGTTAGCGTATTGTAGCGATATGGCAAAAATAATACATGATCATCCAGCTCAATTTTTATTGAGTTTCCATACTTCGTTTTCACTCTACATGCACTTATAATGATGTATTTAGATGAAATCACAAGATCCTTAATGTGAATTAAGGTTTTGCTGTAACTCAGAGTGTTAAATTTATTGATTAAGTTTTTCGAGGCATCCATTTTCCACAACCGATCACGTTAGTTTCTATTTTTCAACTGGGATTTAACAAACTTCTCTAAGTTGATAAGAGCTAAACTAAATCAATATTGATCTTTTTTATTAATCAAGAAAAAGGTAATAAGTATATAATAATGCGAATGAAAGAGATAAGGATATACCTTTCTTCCCTTCGCTCTATGTCAGTATTAAAAAACCTGATATTTAGGAAACAATGCAATTTAAAAAATGAATATAAAAAAAATTTGGTTATTCAACGGGAAGGAGAAATTGGTATTAATAAATATGAAATGACATTAGCACATAAAAAAGATTCAAAACAAAACAAATTATCAATAGCTTTGTCAAAACAAAAATAGTCGAGTTAAAGCAGGTAACATTTTAAATATGACATTTCACTAAATATCAGGAGTAAAAAAGACAACTATACTTTTACATTATTGATGTGCTGTAAAATAATAATAAAAATTCTTCTGATATATCACACTTACATCCAAAAAAATGTAAAACGAGAATCATTAACAAAAAAAACACCAACCAAATACAATATAACAAAAAAAGTCCGAATTAAAAGAGTTCATTATTAATTTTTTGAAAGCATTTGAGCTTGTTCTAATGCACGAGCACAGTGAGTGCATAAAAAATTTTCTATCGATGCTTGAAGAAAACGAGGACTTCGGCGTTGCTGAGAGTGATGATGGGGAGCCACATTTTGAGTGCTGCCCTTGGCACAGCCCAGTTTGTGAAGAAGGCCCAACTCCGTGCAGATGTGCGGTTTATTTATTAAGAAAAATAAATATATTAAATTTAATAAATAATTATAACTTAATGTTTAATAAAGAAGAATAATAAAAATCCAAAATTTTTCTCTTTTTTTAATTATTTATTTTCTTATTTTAGTAAATAAAATGTATTCTAATACAAATAAAATGAATAACAAAAAATGGTAAATAAAAAAATATTTTGCTACATTTATTATGGATGATGAAATTTCAGCGTTTTGCATCATTGTATTTGAAGATTCGACAAATGTAATTGGGATTTCAATAACTGGATCTTCATAATTTGTAATGTGATTGCTTCTAGCGATATTATCGTTTTTCATTTCCATGTTATAATGAGGAATGTTAGAAAAATTATCGTCTCGTTCACCTTCTACGTCTTTGAGACCACAAGTATCATACCTGGGTGGTGGTAGTAGTTGATTTAACACATTCCAATTGATAGGTACGTTATTGGTACAACATCTTCTCAGTAAAGCACAATTTGGTGACCAACGCAAATGTTCTGTTAAAGGTTGATCAGTAGGCCCCCAATTCCAAATTTCAACTTCGCAAAAATAACATTTTGTTTTGTCATAATCTCCACTATAAAACATGCCAGTCATAGCTAATTCTCTTTTATCTACCCATTTTAATGGCCAGCATGTAAAAGTTTTTAAACGTTCATCTTCTCTATGGAAAATATCAGTCATGCTATAGCGTGGCGTAAATGGAGATTGTTTTAAATGCTGATCTTCATTGCAATCGGATTTTAGATCTTTAACCATTTTAAATTTTTCTTTTTTTTTTAATATCAAGCGCAATTATTAAAAATACAATTTGAACTCCACGATATATCACAGTATACTTGTTGTTGAAATAAATTGTTTACGCTATTTATACATGGATATTTTCAACCCTTAAACATTATTTTCAGTATGTTATGCAATATTAGAAATAATTATGCTACTTTTAATAGTTTTTTATTATTTATATTTATTTATTTAATTATTTCTTAAAAGTATTTGAATAAAAAGATAAAAAAATTCACTACATCTATTAACTTAAATATATTTCCCTAATGAAGCGATCGCCTTCTTCATCCAAATAAAACGCGTCATTTGCCTTTAAAATTATTTTATCACCCGCTTCATCTTCCAGAAAAAACTCAATTTCCCACAAAAATTCGTAGTAAGCCATTTGGTTGTTGGGGATCTCCTCCATAGAATTTTCATCGACAGCAAAATTGTAGTAAGCCATTTGGTTGTTGGGGATCTCCTCCATAGAATTTTCATCGACAGCAAAATTGTAGTAAGCCATTTGGTTGTTGGGGATCTCCTCCATAGAATTTTCATCGACAAATTCAATTTCATAATCGCTCGAATTCATTGTTCAAATCTTCAATGTTCAAATGTAAATAAACCTAGTTTTCAGAAGTTTACTCTACTAAGATTTTTAAGAAGGGAAATAAAACAAACTGCAATTAATGTTTTTGTTTTATAAACAAATTATACATTCAAAACAAATTTTAATTTTAAGCATGTTTATGATTCTTAAATATAACAAAAAGGTCTCCTTTTTTAACAAAGAAAGTCATAAAATTTACGTGGAAATCTTCAGTTACACCTTTTTTCTTTTCGAGTTAAAAACATAAAAAACAAAAACCAAAAAAACTACATTGATCCTTTTTTCTTTTCTTACTTTTGTACCTGTTTTAAATTTTCTTGTCAATTGATTTTTATCAAACATTTTATTTTATGTAAGCATGGAAGTGCAGGTTCAATCATGTTTCATTCACTACATTTATTTATTTATATATGTAGGTAGTATGTAAGTAGTGTAAGTTACAATAGTATCAGTTGAATATGAGTACACACGAAAGAATAAAAAGAAGAAACATATTTCTAAAGAAGATGACATACAGAAGCATGATCGAAAAATTTTTGTTTGATTTTCATGGATGCATTTTTGATGACCATTTACTTCAGATAACTGAAATCAAAAGAATGCTAGATGACTATGAAAATATGGAGCTAATTGAATCTATTTACGGGAAGCATTTTAAAAACTGTCCTTTTCTATGCCGAATTTGCGATCGTTCACATACATGTGAATGTACTGAATTTAAGCTAAAGAAGGATAATGTAATTCATTTAATAGACAAATATTATACATTTTTTATTACCAAAATAAATACTTAAAACGAAATTTAAAAACTGTTCTTTTCTTAATAAAAATAATTATTATACTCATTTTTATACATATTTTATAAATAGTTAAATACTCCAATCACATTTTCATATCTTTTTATAAAAAAAAAAAAAAAAAAAAATATATATCTAAACAAAACGCATTTTAAGATGATCTAAGCAAAAATATACATTCTAATTGGAATTATATTCAAGAAAATAGAGTCTCTCAAGCAATTTAGTTTAAGTGATTCAATTATAGAAAAAATAAATACAAATTTTCTATAAAATATAAACTCTCTCTCCTTGTATTCTTAATACAACCACCAATTCAGCTTCAGAATAAACACATTTCAACCATCTTGATCTTTAAACCTAAACAACACATTATAACATTTCCACTTACACATTTTACCTAACTATTCAATAAAAGAAAATTGCTCTATCATAATTACCTTAGCACAACCACCAATCCTTTTTTAAGTACAATACATTTCAACCATTTTCATCTTTAAACATAAAACATCACTTTACAACATTTGCACCTACATGTCTTACCTACCTATTCAACCGTTAAAATAATGCACAATATTCAATAAATAAAAAAAAATTCTCTATTCTACTATCCTTACCACAACCACCAATCCTTATTCAGTGCACACATTTTAACCATCTTGATCTATAAAGAAATGCAGGTGGTAACATCACTTTCACACATTTTCTTGCCTAAACATTTTACCTTCCAATTCAACCCCTAAAAATAATACCCATTCATACTTAAATTCATATAACCCACTCTCTCACTACTCTCAAGTGGAATCACTCTCACGCTCTCACCAATTCTTCATTTCCAATTGGAAATATCTATCTACATTACCGATTCTCTGTCTTCATTTTGTCAGCATTCCAACTAGAAAAATAGTGACTACTACAGGCTTCTCACTCACTTTTGACAAGATCCCCATTACCTATCTACTTACATTTATCAATTCAGCGGTAATTCACTAAAATACGCTAAAACCACCAAAATGAAAAAACAAAATTAATATGGTTTAATAGCCAGTTTTATTCCAAACATTTATGTTAATTTTAGTTTACCAAAGTCTATTTCCACTTCCATAAATATTTTTCAAATACGCGGTTAGGGTATCCAATAATTTTAAACAAACATGAAGAATCTAATAGCATTTGCTGGTAAGTAAAACATTTACTATTATTTTTTTTTTAATGTTTTGAAAATCAATTAAATACGTTCATATTTTATAAAATTTTTAATCTTTACTAAGGGCCAGCAAAGCGGACCGGGTCCAGCTAGTAGTATATAAATCAATTAAAATAATAATAAAAATATTCAAAAAAATTTTATCGACTAATGCCTAATAAATCACTGATGGTTTAAACGCTGGTTTAGTTGAACTAAACTTGAATTTATATGTAGTTTAAACTCATCAACCATAAATCAGTGTCCCATGTAATACATGTTGTTAAAAAAATAACATGTGGCAGCACTACGACAAATGTTGGCAAATTCATATGATTTGTACTGGTAGTTTAAACGCCCAATTTCATGCGTTTAACAATGGTTTATATGTTTAATGATTTATAGATTTGTTGGTTTAAACAAATTTTAAACCAAAAAGAGAGTTTAACTTGCTCTGATTTTTTAGCCCTAAGAACACATCTCTAGTTTATTTTTTTATGGATTTTTTTTTTTTTTAGTGCAGCAGAAATTCATTTCAAACACAAATTATAATTGCAGCGTGTTTTATACGTCTTAACTGTTTTTTGCCATGTTTTTATCTGTTATTATTTGAATATCTCTTATAATTCTCTCCATTTATTTTATATAGCCACTTCAAAAATGTTGTACTTTTGAAATAAATTATAAAATGATATCAATCAGCTGTTCTTTGAATGTATTAGTTAGTTGGCATTTAGTTACAGCTTCTATATATATAAAAATGAAAAATGTTTGTATGTTTGTTGGCTTATAGACTCCTAAACTACTGAACCGATTTTCCTGAAATTTTTACAGATACATCACGTGAGCCCTAAAAATAAAAAAGGCTACTTATTTTTTCGATAGGGGCAGGGGAATTGGTATCCCCCATAGGATGCCAATATTAATTATCGCATATATTAAGATCCGCTGCACGCATTATGCAGAACTTTTGGTAGTAGGATCTCCTAAGCCCCAAAATTTAAATAAAATAGTAGCGGGGGAAGTGGTTCCCCCCATAGGACGCCAATGTTTAATATAGCATATCTTAAGAACTGTTATAGTGAGAATGTTCAAATTTTGTAGAAGTCACTCTTATGGTATACTACTCTATTGAGAATAAAAATAAAGCGGTAGGCGCAGGGGGGGGCAATACCTCCCATAGGATGCATATATTAAATATCGCTCAACTGAAGAACTATTAAAGGGACAGTCTTCAAAAGTGGTTAAAGCTATTATTATAGTAAACTATAAATTTCAATATAAAAATGGGCGGGGTAGACGGGGGAGGAGCAGTACCCCTCATAGATAGCAATATTAATAAGAGCCGCTGCAAGCAATTTGTTGAACTTTTGGTAGTAGGATGTTCTGAGCCCCAAAATTTAAACACAATAGCAGCGGGGGAAGTGGTACCCCCCATAGGACGCCAATGTTTAATATCGGATATCTTAAAAACTATTAAAGTTAGAATGTTCAAACTTTATAGAAGTCACACTTATGGTATACTACACTTTTGAAAATAAAAATAAAGCGGGAAGGAGCAGGGGGGAAATACCTTCCATAGGATGCATATATTAAATATCTCTCAACTCAAGAACTATTAAAGGGAGAGTCTTCAAACGTGGTTAAAGCTACTATTATGGCAAACTTTAAATTTCAATATAGAAATGGACAGAGGAGGAGCAGTACCCCTCATAGATAGAAATATAATTTAGAGCCGCTGCACTCTTTTTATTAAACTTTTTGTAGTATGATCTTCTGAACCCCAAAATTGAAATAAAATAGCAGCGGGGAAATGTTACCCCCCATAGGACGCCAATGTTTAATATCACATATCTTAAGAACTGTTATAGTAAGAATGTTCAAACTTAGTAGAAGTCACTCCTATGGTATACTACACTTTTGAAAATAAAAATAAAGCGGGAAGGCGCAGGGGGGAAAACCTTCCATAGGATGCATATATTAAATATCTCTCAACTGAAGAAGTGGTTTAAGCAGTGTAGCGAAGCGCACCGGGTTAAGCTAGTTACCTATAATTAAGTGTAAACTTTTTATGCTGCAAGTAATCATCTGTGAATAGCTTAAATAGGTACTTAAAAAAGTTTACACTTGGTAATGATTTATGAATATGCGCCATTGTACTTAAATGGAGATTGTTATGAAAGAGCACGAACCTCGCACCCGGCTACATAGCTGGTATGATAATGGCGCAATTTATACCATGAATATTACAGCTTATTTAAATTGTGGGGTGGTAACGATCTTCGGGCAGTGTAACTGGATCAACACGAATTGCTGAGCATTCATTAGGTACATTTACAATTAACAGATCAAGCAATTTTCCAAAAATGTTGTAGAACCCATTGATTTGGTGTAAACATAGATTTGAAATATTACAAAATACATCGGCGTCATTTTTTAATTACATAAAAAACATTAGGCCGTATTAGCTAAAATTAAATCTAATTTAATAAACATGTATTTATTTATTATGGATTTAA
Source organism: Pollenia griseotomentosa (assembly GCA_963931875.1). Classification (NCBI taxonomy): domain Eukaryota; kingdom Metazoa; phylum Arthropoda; class Insecta; order Diptera; family Polleniidae; genus Pollenia; species Pollenia griseotomentosa. The sequence continues at coordinate 159,522,288 of OZ007560.1, forward strand.
ATTTATTTTAATTATTGCTATTAACAAAATATGTATGTATGTTCACAAGCATATTTAGCTGTCCAGTGCGAATATTTTTATTAAAGATATTTCTATGCGAACCTTAACATACGAAGCTGTTGAGCAGACTGTTAATTTTTGAGTTTTCTTAAAAAATTAAAAAAAAATTATTCAACAAAAATTTGTTTAAGCCAGTGTTAACCAAGCCCCGAACGCACGTACACAAAGATATTATGTGCTTGTGTGCGGTCGCAAACAGTAGCTGCGGTCGCTGCCGAATTGTACACTGTGTAACAATCTAATATATAAAATTGAATGTATATATTTTTGTTCCGTATAGGCGTCTAAACTACCGACCCGATCTTCATGAAATTTTCACAGTATGTACTGTCGACCAAGAAGGACATGTATGCTATATTAGGTCAAGATTGGACAAAGGGGCGTGGTACCTCCCAGACATTTTTTTTTATATAAATTTTTTGTCAATTATTTTTGTTTTTTTTATTTCAATATTTTTTTTATACCCTTCACCGAAGGTAAGAGGGTATATATAACTTTGTCATTCCGTTTGTATGTTCCAAAATATTGATCCTACACCCTATAAAGTATATATATTCTGGGTCCTTATGAAAAGCGAAGTTGATTTAACGATGTCCGTCTGTCCGTCTGTCCGTCTGTATGTTGAAATGGGTTTTCCGAAAACCCCAGAAATGATGTGGACTAGGTTGATGTATATTTATGTCACATATACTCCGTCTAAGTTTGCTATTGAAATTCAGCCAGATCGGTCCAAAAATGACGGAGATATGAGCAAAAAACCACAACTGCCTCTGATTTTGCACAAAAATCCCTTGTTGTTGTTGTAGTTTTTTATTTCTGTATATCTTGAGAACGGCAAGAGCCAAAGTTTCCAAATAAGGTACACACATTAACGTTATCAATACACAGCATCCTACAAAATGTGGGAGGGATTGAACAAGTGGGCGTGGTACCTCCCGTACAAAAAATATCAAAAATTGTATAAAAACCGGATTTTTTGGACTGTCGTATGACCTATGGTTACGCCTTATATATCAAAAGATCGGAAATTTTTAATAGAAAATATTTTCTGAAAAACTCGGGAAAATCGGTTCAGATACGAAAAAGTTATGACCAAAATTAAATTTTTTTTTTTTTAAATACACATTTTCGGAACCCATAGGTCTTTCTGAGTCCAAGTTTTATCACCAAAGTAAATGGTAAATTTATTCCTTAAGACATCGGTATATAAATCTGTCAAATCGGTTAATAAATGGCTGAGTTATGTCCAAAGTACTGAAATCCAAAACAATTTTATTTTTATACCCTTCACCGAAGGTAAGAGGGTATATATAACTTTGTCATTCCGTTTGTATGTTCCAAAATATTGATCCTACACCCTATAAAGTATATATATTCTGGGTCCTTATGAAAAGCGAAGTTGATTTAACGATGTCCGTCTGTCCGTCTGTCCGTCTGTATGTTGAAATGGGTCCCTTCACCGAAGGTAAGAGGGTATATATAACTTTGTCATTCCGTTTGTATGTTCCAAAATATTGATCCTACACCCTATAAAGTATATATATTCTGGGTCCTTATGAAAAGCGAAGTTGATTTAACGATGTCCGTCTGTCCGTCTGTCCGTCTGTATGTTGAAATGGGTTTTCCGAAAACCCCAGAAATGATGTGGACTAGGTTGATGTATATTTATGTCACATATACTCCGTCTAAGTTTGCTATTGAAATTCAGCCAGATCGGTCCAAAAATGACGGAGATATGAGCAAAAAACCACAACTGCCTCTGATTTTGCACAAAAATCCCTTGTTGTTGTTGTAGTTTTTTATTTCTGTATATCTTGAGAACGGCAAGAGCCAAAGTTTCCAAATAAGGTACACACATTAACGTTATCAATACACAGCATCCTACAAAATGTGGGAGGGATTGAACAAGTGGGCGTGGTACCTCCCGTACAAAAAATATCAAAAATTGTATAAAAACCGGATTTTTTGGACTGTCGTATGACCTATGGTTACGCCTTATATATCAAAAGATCGGAAATTTTTAATAGAAAATATTTTCTGAAAAACTCGGGAAAATCGGTTCAGATACGAAAAAGTTATGACCAAAATTAAATTTTTTTTTTTTAAATACACATTTTCGGAACCCATAGGTCTTTCTGAGTCCAAGCTTTATCACCAAAGTAAATGGTAAATTTATTCCTTAAGACATCGGTATATAAATCTGTCAAATCGGTTAATAAATGGCTGAGTTATGCCCAAAGTACTGAAATCCAAAAAAATTTTATTTTTATACCCTTCACCGAAGGTAAGAGGGTATATATAACTTTGTCATTCCGTTTGTATGTTCCAAAATATTGATCCTACACCCTATAAAGTATATATATTCTGGGTCCTTATGAAAAGCGAAGTTGATTTAACGATGTCCGTTTGCTTCCCCCCCCCTCCCCCCCCTTTTGGTATTTGTTTATATATACTAGCATAATGCTCAATATAATTTTCGTTATCAGCCTTCTTTATTATTTCATCTATTTAACGAAATAATTTTAACAAATAGAAACTAGGAATTTTTGTTTCGGTTTGCTTCTTAAAAACTCGCCAAAAAAGATAAATCTACGGTATGACAACAGTGCCTATACAAAAAGAAACCAAACAAACACACATACATGGTACAATCTATTTTGGTGATTATAGGCCACCTTTGCTTTATTGTGGTGAACTAAAACATCAAAAATAATTACAACTCAACTGTGTGAACTGTAAACTGATCATATTTACTTTTAATGATATTCATAAAACGTTCCTTCATGGTCCAGTTGTCTAGGGGGTTTGTTTAGGTTAGAAACTGTGAGTCCCTGGTGCGAATCGTGTTTTTTCAACAAGAAAAATTTTTTTTTAATTTTTTTATGTTCTGAAACGATTTAAAAAAATATTTACCAGTTTTAACTTTTTAAATTTAATTTATAATGAAGTTTTATGTATTGTATATATGTATGTTTATGTAGAAATTATTTAGGTTTTGTCTAGTTGCTCTGTATTCTGCTCGCACAATGGTGAAGGGTATATAAGATTCGGCACAGCCGAATATAGCACTCTTACTTGTTTTTAATAAAATTATTGGATCCCGTGCAACGCCGGTAACCGGGCCAGCTAGTGTAAAATATTTATTTAAAAAAAAAACATCAGTTCCCAAGAAGTATAAACTTTGTTGCTCTGTGTGCTTTTTTGTTGATTGCGAAAAAAAAACAAAAACAATACCAAACAAGCGTGCATGGTGCTGCTTTTACAAAGCTTGAGCAGAGAGTGATGACAGACTGATGTTTTGAAACGAACAAAATTGTTGTATACATGTGAACTGCCGACCGTGTCAGTGTGAAAAATACGATTATAGACTGGCTCGCGAGTCTATGGAGTAGTTATGACTGGTTTAAGCATATGATCAGGTATGGGCACCACTACATTGAAAGCTTTGCATGTATGCCATTGTATTGGTTTGTTTACGTTGGCTTTTGTTGGTTTTATCAAAGACTATAAATATATAAAGATGTTGCACTTATTACATTTGAAATTTTCAAAAATGTTGAGCTTCTTAAGGATGAGGGGGGGAAGTAACAAGAAAGCAAAAACTCCGTGCTCACATTCAGATAACTAAAGAGAGCAAGAAACCACATGCATTAATACAAACACACGTTTACTGTTTTTGCCAGCCAAAGTGTGTGTGTATGTGTTTTTTTTTTTCGTTGAAACTGGTTTTTGTTATTTTTTTAATTGATTTCGTTTTGTTTTCAAACAATTATTGTGCAAATAACCTACGTAAGAGCCAGTGCGACCGATTGTGTAATTGTAGGGTAAGAATATGTGTTTTATTGTTGTAAAACTGAAACTATATCGGTTCGCACCGAACGTTAATTCAATTTTTTAGACAATTTTATTATGTATGTATGTACTTATTATAAGTGTATTGTATGTATAAAACGAGTGTTTATTCTTAGGGAGCGTGTGAGACGATAGGAAAATACTATTATAAGTCAAATGTTGACATTTCTGAGGTGAATTAAATTTTAATGGGGACTAGTGGAATTTTTAAAACAACACACAAAATTTTAATTGAAAAAGGCAAATAAAAACGCTTAAAAATTTTTACGAATTTAAAAAATAATATTAAAACCTATAGAGCATCCTGCAAAAAAATTATGTTATGGTATATATTTTCCTAAATTTGTCATTATTTTATACAGTACTTTTCAATTATAGTCATTTCCGTTTTAGTCACAGTAGCGATATAGTCCATTTAATCTTTATTTTTGCGCCATAAGGAAGTTTAATAGAAAGTATTTACATACGTTATAGTCCATTTAGCGATAAAAGCACATTCAACATATATTCCATCTATCAGCGGCTAGAACAATCAAAAGTAAAGCAAATTATAAGCATTATATCCACATTAACCTAAGTTTTTTTTTTAAATTACAAACCGTATCAAAGAACTAAGAAATAAATAGTTTAATTTTTCTAATCAACTGTCCACTCGATCGCCCGGTGGCGGAAATTTGACCACTTGACATTTACTTTCGAGAGAACCTGTGCGTTATACAACAAAAACGTACACTTTTTAAAAGAACGTACATCTTTGTACGTGTGTCTGCAAGATAAGTTAAAACGCTTTTCAACCACTTTAACTCCAAAAATTTATTTTGTGTATATCTACACAAAAATACTTTTAAAACGATATGAGTTTTATTAAAATCGGTGGACGATAAGATACTTAAACATCAACTTGAAAAAAGTTGCTTCCATATTTATATATAAGATATATGTTTGGCAACATATTTTTATACCTAGAAGGATTAACATCTGTAATTTAATTGCAGTTTATTTCGTTGAATTATCTATAAATGTTATATAATACCGGAGTCCCATATTTTGAATATACTCTTCTTTATCGTGGTAGGTATACAATGAAAAAAATCTAGCTATTTACTACCCTATATATTAATTTTACTTATGAGCTCTTCACAAGTGTAATGGTTAAAAATTTTAACTTTTAATAAATCGATGTTAATCAATGATTTGTAAGTATTTAAATTTTTTTCCATGTGTAATGCTTCCGTAATAATATAAGGACTAGTAAATCACATTTCCATAAACAGTAACAAACATCTCCATCCTGTGCTTATATGTATGTACATAAGAATACAACCAAATTTTTGGCATAGTACCACGGAGTCGCCAAGAATGTTTTTGTAATGAAAACACCTGTCTCCCGTCGTTTTGCGAAAAAAAACCTCACGCAGAGAAGCAAATTTCTAAAACCTTCCAAAAAATTTTGAACCGCGATGAATTGTAAACCGTATGAAAATTTTTAAATCTAAAGCAGTGGATAAATTCCAAAATAGCATTTAAGTGATACGTATAGGAATATATACAAATATCAGGTGTATATTTTTTAATATTTCCGTAAGAAAAAATGGTTGTTTTCAAACTTCAACCCGATCCCTGCGTGAACTTTTTTAACAATACTAAGCCGTTTTTGATATTCGCAAAAAGTGTGAAAAAGTTATAGCCCTAATGTACATACGTTATTCTCCGCAAACCAAAAAGAATATATTTAAATGTTGGTATAATTTACGCAGTACTCAACAATAAAGATTTTATTGTTATAATTGCTTTATCTTGTAAAAATATTTTTGCAGACCTTTATAAGAATTTTACAAACTTCAAAAAGTAAGACGGAAGGAGCACACAAACTTCCAGCCTAATTTATTTTCATTATTTGTAATAATAATTTGTTGTAATAATAAATAATATTTGATTTTTCGTCGGAAATAATTTAATGATTTGTAAAATAATACAATTTCAATATAAAAAATTTTAAATTAAATTTTGTCACACATTTTTAAACAAAAAATATATCAAATTTAAAGAAATTTAAAGGAAAATGTTTATGAAAATCAAAAGTATTTTTATTATCATCCAATTCACATTAACAATACTTGTGAGTTTTTTATTACTAACACAATTACAAAAATTGTGAGTTTGATGAGGCAGTTTAATTTGTGGCAATGCCAAGATAATTAATGTTTTTAGAAAAATTACCATTCTTTAAATTTGGATAATAACAGTATTTAAACTTCGGTGCGAATCGATATATTTTCATCTGTACAACAATAAAACACATATTCTTACCCTACAATTACAATTCGGTCACATTTGCTTTTACGTACGTTAGTTGCACATAAATTGCATGAAAACAAAACTTCTTTTATGACTTAAATGTGTTTTCACCGAGAAAAACAAGCCTTCATTTAGTTTGTTTATATGTATGTACATACACACACATATTTTCAAATTGTCATGTATATACATACACACACGCGTGCACGCACATATACGCTGATAGATGAGAATTAAAAGTTCTCTGAGAGTAAAATTTATTACTCTCAGAGTTCTCTAAAAATCAAAGTGGCAGTAGTAGTACTGCCATTCGACAAATTTAGCACTGGCCGTACAATGTATGGCAGTGGCACATCTTTATATATTTATAGTCTTTGGTTTTATGCTCTTTGCTCTTTGTTTTTTGTGTATGTATACACATCGTTCGCTCTTTTTGCATTTTCATTTTGCATTTGCCCATACATGCATATGATATAAAATTATTTTTTTTTAATGAACAAACTAACAAGAACTTTCAAACAAATAAAAAAGCTACCACAACAACTGTTTTCGCAGTAAACCAGTGATGTCAATTATGATTGTGTTGGTGAGATTACTCTTATCCAGGGTTGTTAGATGTGACGATTTTTCGTCATTTTGACGATTTTTTTGAGAAAATACAGTAAAATGACGATTGACGATTTTTTTACTAAAAGTAATAGTGTTATGACGATTTTTTGGCATCAATAAAACTCTTACAAGAAATATTTGCAAATATATTGGGAGCAGTCCAAAACGTAAAAATCAATTTTTCTATATACAAAAATTATTGGAAATTAAACAAAAAAAAATTCTTCCCCCATCACAAACCAGGTGGCTTTCATTAGAAGCATTAGTAATTCGAATTCTTCAATTATATGAATGCCATCGATACTGCCAAAAATATACACTAGAGCCCCGCTTTGCGTCGGTCCTATTTGGTTTTTAAAAATTGGTTAAATCCGCTTTGCGTTTTTATGATTTCGATTTGCATCGCTACAGGATTGCATTTTTTCGCATAAGTCATAATCACATGTGAAGAATTTTTCTAATTGCGTGAAAAAAGGAGAATAGCTAAGTTATTCTGAGTATAGTTGCGTGTTAAGAAGTAAGAAATTGGTTCTTAATAAGAAGTTCTGTAGAAAAATGAGTGCAAAGAGAAGAAAATGCATTTGTTTGGAACAAAAATTGGACGTAATAAAACGTTTCAAGTCGAGTAAAAAGACTGTTGATATAGATCGAACCCTTGGTTTAGCATCTTCAACAGTAAAAACAATTTGCAATAGTGATAGCGCTAAAAATTAATAATTTAAAGATAGTTCGAGTTAGAAGCAATTAATATTCTATTTTTTATTTAATGTTGTTATGAATAAATAAATTTTTGTTATGTTTTTATGAATATATATTTTTTCTTATGTAATTCTTTTTAAATGATAAATATGTAAATTTCAGCCCACTTGCTGAAATAAATAGAATTAAACTTAACCATATCACTTTCTTTACCATAAATGGAATTTCTTGCTCAAAATTTATATTTTTGAACCCATCAATGCATTGTAAATTGTCTCTAATTTGTAAATTTAAATATTTGACGATTTGTTGACGATTTTATTAAATGTTTGTGACGATTTTGACGAATTTTGTTAAAACTTTTGACGATTTTTGAAGAAAAAAGCCTAACAACCCTGCTCTTATCTCTTACATGTCCAGCGGGCGAAATATGCGGTTGCGAGGCCTATTGCGAGGCCTTATTAAAGACCTTTTCTAAGGGTCATCTATGTTCGATTAAATTGTTGGGAATCAGGTAAGGTATTAAAACTTACAAAACATTTTCATGAAAGGGCGATGCAAACACCAGGGCCAGCATTATGCGAGCAAATATAGTTCATGCTTTCCATTCATTTTTCATCAGACCATTTAAAGTTAACTTACATTTATTGCTATGAAGACTTAAAAGCAATAAATAATAATACAATTATCGAAAAATGTTGAGTTATGGACAGACACAATCAGTTATTATTTAAATAAATTTAATTTGTTCACAATATTTGAAGTCTTTTTACAACCTAATACAATTCTTTCCAATATTTTTCGTTTTTTGCTCAACATACCTTTGCGAATTCTAACAATGAAAATTCATTTGCTCATACTAATGCAAATATTAAGTTTAAAAATATTCTGTAAGTATTTACCACCATTATAAAAAGAGAAGATTTTACTAGCCTATAATAAATACTTTTATTTACCAATAATATCTTCTAAATTTATATTGCAGTTTCGTAACAACAAAACATTTTTTAGGTTTGCGGATGTTAATTTATTGCGTTGTTTTGAGCAAATGTATTTCAAATCGGAAAATATTTGTTCGCAAAGATATGTTGAGGAGAAAAGCGACAAACATTTGAAGGAATTTTTTTTTAATATAGGATATAGCGCCCCGTCTAAATTTTTCCAGAACTCAATAATATTTTCCCTGTCTGGAGGATTAATTTCGCTCCTAAGTATGATTAGTTCCGACTGGATGCTGAATTCATAACTCGCAATGTCGCACTTAAAGGGATTTTGGAATATGTTAAGTAGTGGTTTTATATCCTCAAAATCTTGAAAACGATCTTGAAAGTTGTAAAAAAGGTTTTCAAAAATTGCCAAATACTCAGATTTTTTCAAATATTTCTCCTTGTCATAAATAAGCAAAGTTTTAGGAAAGTTGGAAAAATCTTCATTATTTATTTCATTTGTTAATAAAAAATAATTTGGTTTTAAAATTAAAAACAATCGTATATATGTCACTTAAATTGTTTCCCTTTTCTTGTAGTTCCAAATTTAGCTCATTTAAAATACTGCTTGTATCCGCCAGAAACGCAAGGTCTAAAATGAACTCATAATCATTCAACTATATTAATTCACATTCGTTCTCTTTTCTAAGATCGAATAACCTGTTTAGACAATCACCCCGACTAAGCCAACGAACTTCCGTAAACATTTTTAAGTCGTGGTGATTGGCGTTTACGTTTTTAAGAAAACTTACAAATTTTCTGTGCGTTAATGAATGATGACCCCCCCGTATTCTATTGATTATCCGCTCTGCAGTCTTAATAGCGGCATGATCACTTATAAATTTTGAGGCAAGCATGGACTGATGAATTATGCAATGGAAAGCATGTACATCAATTCCATTTTGCTTAAGCTGTCTTACGAAACCTTCATACTTCCCGGCCATAACGTTTGCACCATCCGTGCAAACTCCTGCTAATTTTGAAGCTTGTGTAACAGATATCAGGTTTTCAAAGACTACGTCGTATAATACCTTACCTGTTACATTACCGTAAAACGTTTCAAGTGAGTACATAGCAAGGCGAATTAACTACAGGTGGTGTCGAAACGGCATCTGATTTTGACAGTTCGGGCTTATTTATTTTGATTTGTTAGTGTTTTGCTAATAATGGTTGACATTTCGAGCTAATGGCACTAACAATGCAATGAAAAAACCCTTTGTTGTTTCTGTTGTTTTTGGATTGTTGTAGTTCCGACACCACCTGTAGTTGAATTCGCCTTGGTACATAGTTTCAAAAACATTGTACTCACTATCTATGCATCGAACACAAATGACCAATTGGCAAAGATCATTAATGTCGGTGCTTTCGTCGAGGCAAAAAGAAAAATATTCACAATTTTTTAACTTTTCCCTAATCACAGATTGTATATGTGCAGCTAAAATTTATGTGCGCTTGACGACACTATTTCGGCTCATGGGAAGCGTTTTTATTACGCTGCAATCGATTTTCAGTTTTTCCAAAACTGCATTGAAAAGCTTTTTTATAAATGCCCCATCGGAAAATAGTCTTCCCTGTTTTACTATTTCCAAAGTTAGTAAATTTGATATTTCTATTTTTAACTCTTCTATCCTATCTTCATGCTCTTCTTCTTGTGATACCCAACTTTTCAAGCTATCCAAATAAACCTTTTTTTAATCTTATATTGGTTTTCCCTTTCTTTTACTTCATATTGTTTAATATCATTATGGAAATGATCATAATGCCTTTTCAAAGTATACAATCTCTTAAGTTCAAATGTTTTAAAACATAAGAGACATTGAAAATAATTAAATGCATTTTTTATCATAAAATATTTTTTATATGGCATCATTTATCTTTTTTTTTAATAAACTCATCCGCTTGCACGTCCGTTATCGCTGTCTACAAGACTATTAAATGAAATTCTAATTTGAAGTTTACAGGTATACACAATTGTACATAGAAATGGATTTCCCTGGTCTATTTATTCAAAAATAAAATGAATTACATAAGAATTATATATATATTTTAGTAAAAAGTTAGGGTATTCATAGTGGTAAGTAAAATAGAAAGGGTATTCACGGTGTTGGGTTACTCATACTTCAAACATCTGTGCATACATTTTAATTCTAGCTAATGGTATATCATAACTTTTTACAAAATACCAAATGCGCACCTGAGTTTGCCTGCAAAAATGTATAAAGTCATTATAACAGGTCAAAGTTACGTTAAATAAATACCATAAAGTAGTAAGGTTTACTCTTTAGACTCGGTCATATAATTGTAGCATTAAAAAGTAAGCAATAAAAATAGTGCGAAACAATAAAGTTTCATTAATACATCAATAAAACACATCTTCTTACCCAAAAATGTTACCTGCTGTCACATTTGCTTTTATGTGTATAGGTTTACACATAAATTGTAGCAAAACAAGACTTTTTTAACTTGTTTTTTAAATATTTTTACCTACTTAAGAAAAGAGTTTTCGAAAAAAAAACCCACCGACGCGATTGGTACAGAAACAAAAATATTTTTACAATCACAAAATATCAACAAATTCTTGTGGCTTTTTCTTTTCTTAATAATTTCTGCATTTAGGTACGTCTTTTTAACGAAAGAAAAAGGGACCCTGTTACAGGCATCAACGAATTTTTTTCACGAACAAAACACATATCGTTAGCTTAAATGCAAAACAATTATTTTGAAAATTTGAAATTTTTGTTGATTAGGATTCACTTTGCATATGGGTTAATTCCAAAAGTAGTGTACATGAGCATTTTTTTTTTTTTTTAAGGTTGAGGAATTCATTCTCTGAAATTGTTTACTTGCATTAAGATTTGTGCAGATTGCGAAATGACTTTTAGTTTCTTTAAAAAAAATTTGTTTTGCTTTTTTATTGCATTTTGGTGAAATATTTTCCGGAATGTCACTTTTTACAAAAATTTACAAAACTAAGAAATTAATGCAAAAATGTTAGAACAAAGCCTACTATCGCATTCGTTCACTTATTATTTACCAGCTTTGGATGTTTTTCTTAAAAAAAACGGGTTAGTAATAGCAAAAAGTTATTTTTGGAAGAGATTCCAATTACTTTTTTTTTCCTTTTATAATTCAAGAATTAAAAAAAAGTAATTTTTTACCAAAAATTTGTTTTTGTGCAGCTTACATTTAAAGTAACAAATTTGCTTCAAACAATTTGGAAGAAATTGTTGTATTTTGCTGGAAACTTGAAAAAATAAAAAGTGACAGTACGGAATTTTTTGTGACAGTAAAGAAAATCCAATTTAAATTTCAAGTGTAACGAAAACTTAAACATTTATTCATTATTTTGTTTTTGGTTACTGTTTGTTTTTTCTTTTTTATAAAAACGAAACAAAAAATAAAAGTAATCCAATTATATTAACAAAAAATTCATGAACAAATCTATTCATCGGAATCTGTGAATATTTCATAAAAAATTGATAAAAAATTGAAAAAAGTAATATAACAAATTATCTTTACATCAAAAGAACTACAGTATTGAAATCAATCAGAATTTTCGAGAAATAAGCTTTTAAAATAAAAAAAACCTTTTTACTTAAAAGTGACAGTAAAGAAATTTGTGATATTTTTTTTGTTTTTTTCTTCTAAAAAGTTATTTCACGGAAAATAAAAACAAGAAAAAGTTATCAAAACTTCGTAATATATTAATATACATTTTTATTTATTTTATTTTTTACGATTTTTTATTAAATAACTGTGTGACAGAACGGAAATTTTTAGCTGTACTTACCATCGTGCGATTATAAATTCACTTGAAAACAGCAAATAATTGATTTTATTATTTTATTTTTTATCTTAATCAATTTATCACTTCTTGCACTTTTTAATAGCGATGCACATAAAGCAAACGAAACAGCTCAAGTAATGATTATGACTTAATTAAAAAAAATGTGACATTACGGGAAAAACGCAGAGACAAAGTAAAATTAGAACGTCAAAATGACATTGATAACATTTTTCAGGTAAAACCAGGAAAAAGCAATAAAAATAAATACAATCATTGAAAAACAGTTGAATTTTTTATTATTGTTCTATTGTTTTCAACTCTTTTTCCATGTTGCTTAATGAATAACATGTGTGGAGACAGGTATATTTGTATGTAATAGGCATGATATACAGTTAAAGCACCATTTGCACAATTTAGCAGAAAGTTTTACAATAATAACAACTACTTTTGTTTGTTGCTAATTATTTTAGAGCTTACTTGCCGTTTTTGTTTTTTTATTTTCTTTTACATGAAAGAAATAAAAAGCTTGAGACGAAAAAAAAGCATTGTGTTTGGAATTAACCCATATATATTTTTATAAAATTTTAAAATTATATCTTAAAAAATAACCACAATTGCACAATTGTGCAAAGAAATGGAAATCCCTGTTTTAAAATCATTGTACAATGTCAAAAACAGAAATAAAACAAAACAAAAACATAGATAATAAATAAAATAAAAAAGATAATAAAACAAAAAAAAAGATGTACCTACATACAGTTATTGTATATTTATTTATATACATAAATATATTTAGAGGCCTCAAAACAGGCCTTGCAATATTTGCGATATTTCCCGCTGAATGAGAGTGTTTCTCAGTAAACAATTATATTTTACGCTCGCAAAATAAAAGAGCGTAAGCGTACATGTGAATTAATTTGCACAATTGTGCAAGGCGCTGACATCCCTGCAGTAAACACAAGTAAGAACAATCGTGTTAATGTGCTGCGGCAATTGTAGTAACCATTTCGCTTTGTACCAGTGTTGCCAGTGAAATTCCGAGAAAGATACATTTTAGTTTCCAAAAAGATACACTTTTTCCCAAAAAGATACATTTTTAAAAAATTTGAAAATCCATTTTCAACGTTTAACATTGATTAATATAACATTTTTATTTCATATTTAAATGAATATTGTAAAGAAAATGATTTCGTATAAATTAATTTTTATATTTATTTAAGTCATAAATATTAGGTACATATGTAATTTTTAAAAAATACATTAAGCAAACTTTAAAATTAATTATATGTAATTATCTTTGGATGTTATCAAAACAAATTCATTTTTGTAAAAATTAATAAACGAGTTAAGGCGTTTATACTAAGGCAATTATATTAAAAAGTTCATATAAATTTCCTGAAAATAAAAAACATGTTCATATTTCCTCAGAAGAACTTTGCACCACTAGTAATCATCGATTTAGGTGGATCGTATGTTGTAACCCCTTAATGTTTTCTTTCACCATTATTGAAGCTGCTATCAAGGCGAATTCACTAGAAGGTGGGGTCAAGTCTACACATAATGTTTTTTTCGGAGGTCGACTTGTCAAAGTGTGTATGCAAACTAATTTTTTATGTAAACTAACCTTTTTTTACTAGCAATATTTTTGACAATCCGACCACAGAAGCAGTGTTGTTGTAGAGTAGACCTCACCTTCTAGTCAATGCGCCTTGGCTGCTATTGTATTAGTATTGAGACGATTACGATGATCAGTCTTAATAAGTTTTAGTTGGCTAAAAATTCTCGAATATTTTGTTTCTGTACATTTTGCGTACAGATTCAAAAGATACGAAAAATGTCAGGATTATACATGATACCTGAAGTAGTCAAAAGATACGAAAAATGTATCTTTCGTATGCTAACGGCAACACTGCTTTCTACCAACCAGCGGCAATTAAATTTGTTCAAAACAGAGCAATCGTGTGATTTCAGATTATTTTATTGGTGCAATTTCATTATTGTGCGTCAATAAAGCACAATAAAAACTGTATCATATTGGTGCATTTGCGGCAATCGTGTGATCCCATCTTTAGTGGAGAATTGCCAGCTTATTCGAGGTAGATTAAAATCACCAAGAAAAAAAATGAAATTATCAGGATTAGTCATTGAAGAAACCGTTTTAATTAAAGCAATGTGCTGCTGATAAATTAATAGATTTGATTGAGGAGGAATATACGAACCGGTAATTAACACTTTAATATGATTTATTTTCATGACCACAGCGATAAATTCAATGTTGCAGGCTGTATCAACTTTAAATTCCTCAGTTGAAAAGCGATAAGAGACCAGCAGTCGTATTTGTAATTCCATCTCGACGGAAGACTTGAAAATTGTTACAAAAAATTTCCGCACTTGAAAAGGAATTGTTGAGCCAGGTCCCCGTAAAGCAAATACTATGATGATTAAAATCGAAGCTGTCTTAATAAAGTTTAGAGCATTTACTTTTTAATCGTCGAACATTTTGATAGATATATTTAACAGCAGTTTCGACTGCCTTTTGTTTAAGTGCACTTTTGACTTAACTGCACAAAATTAATAATTTTTGTCATTATTCTTTAAAATCCGATACAAATTTATTTTTTTAATTCCGCTTTCTATGCCTGCACATTTTAGATAATTGCCCAAAATTTTTGGCATTTTAAAATTATTTTCATACAAAAAATCAAAGTTAGATGCACTTTGACTTAACTGCCCAAAATACATATTTTCCTTGTTTAAGTGCATTTTGTATACCTGCATATTTATCATATATTTGGGCAGCTTTAAAACATTTATATATAAAACATCAATGTTAGCTGCACACATGATAAAAATATGGTGGCCACTTTTTCATATAAATATCCAATTTTATAAAATTTTAATAAAATATCAATTTATTAACAAAAACGATTTTTATTTCTTTTTTAAACACTTTACTTTAGCTGGACTTTTAATCAGGTTACCACAATTACGTACCTGCACATTAAGGCAGATAAATACACTTAAGATAACAGCACTTTTGATTTATCTGCACAAAAAATCGTGCAAAGGATATTGTGCAGCTAAGTTAAAATTACAGTGTTATATTAAGTTGAATATCGGTTATATTAGTTAGTTTTTTTGGCTTGTCAGTTGACGAGGTTGAAGATGTACAATATTGTTTCCACGTTGATTTATAATGTATTCATATTCTTGGACTGTAATGTGAGTTGACCAGAATGACGGGTCAACAACACGATCCAATAATATTAAACAAAACAGTTCTATCTTCAAATTATGTTTTATTACTGGGTTATTTGAAACATTTAGTAGTTTTAAATGTTTGTTTCCATTTTTTGGAATTATGGCGTTTGCCAGGAATACGCCTCCTATTATTTCTCTTTTGCATACTACTGCATCTTCTTTAATGTCTATACCAAATGGTATTATAATCTCACTTCTTGGTGGAATTTTCACAAATTTTACACCAAATCTGTTGTCATATATCGGCAATTTAAAAATTTCTTCTCCTACGTTAACAGTAAGTATAAATGTCTCATAGTCTATGTTGCAATTGTATTTTAGTAAAAAATCACGTCCGATTATGCCGTCAGTGCCAATGGGAAAATCTTCTCTAATCATATGTATTCTATGTTTAAATACTGTTTCATCAATTTGTATAGATAATTCTGTGGAACCTAATGATTTTATTTCTTCTCTAGTGATTCCTGTTATACAGCAATAGTCATCTGGATCTTCATCGTGCTCTGGTAACAAATCTTCTTTGCAGAGAGATACGTCTGCACCCGTATCTATCAGAAAGGTTAAAACACGATGTGTGTTCAACACATTTAGTTTAATATAGTTCTTGAGATCAGATGAAATGCTAAATATTTGGTTAGAATTTATTCGCTCTGATCCGAAGATACCTGGTGGTATGCTACCTCCGGATTTGTCCCGTTTCCCTGTTCCTGTACACAAAATGCATTTCGTCCTCTATTATTATTACGATGGTTATTACTGTTGCGATAGGTATTGTTATTACTATTGCTTCTATTGTTGTCTCTGTTACTGTCTCTGTTGTTGTTATTATGTCCGTGGTTATTATTGTTCCTCATATAGTTACCTCTATTACTGTTATTTACCCCGCTACGGTTTGTTCTATTATTGTAATTGTTTTTATCCTGACTGTTATTGTTAAATCCATTGTTGTTATTATTTGGATATCTGTTTCCATTGTTACTTCTATTGAAATTGTTGTTTCTGTTGTGGGAATAATTAGTATTGGTACTATTCCTATTATTATAGAAATTCCTGACTTTGTTTCTTGGAACATTATTTGGTTCTGCCTAATGTCGGCAGAGACTTCTGTTGCTATTTCTATAGCTTCATTGAGTTTCTTTACTCTGTTTGCTTCTAAAGTTCTTACAATCTCTCTATTACCGAGTCCGTTTTTAAAAGAATTAAATGCGATTGTAGCGTTTGTCTCACAAATTACACTTCTATTTTCTTCCCCTAAGGTACTAATTTGTATCTCATTCAATTCCATCGTGAGTTGTTCTATTCTATCAGCAAATTTCTGTATTGATTCAGTTTGTGTAATTCTCGTTAGTTCATTTAGAATTACATTGGGTGATTTCTTTGGTTTATAAATCTCTTTTAGTGTTGTGATTAAAGTGTCTATACAATTTGGAACTCTTGTTTGTCTTATTCTGTTCTGCACTTTGAGTGTTAACTTTGTTTTGTATACAAAGTTGAAAAATGAAACTCTTTTGTTTGTTGGGAACGTATCCCTGAGAATCTCCAGATTCGCTAAAAATGGATTTAATTCTGCCTTTGTTCCTTCAAAGGTCGCTACCAATTTCAAGATTGTTGCCAATTCGGCAGCATTAAGGTTTTCCTCCGTCATATTGATAGGATTTCTAATTATTGTCCCTACTGTCTGTGTACTACTTGCTTGTGCAAGTTTATCCTTATGTAATTTGAGGATTTCCAACGCTTCCTCTTTGGTTTGTCTAAACTTTGCAGTCTGTCGCTGTAATTCCTCTCGAGATAACTTAGTGTCGGCCAAAAATTTTATAATATATTCTTCTAGTTCTTCTAGTTCCTTCTTCTTTGATTCTATTGTATCTAATGTATAACCCTTGCTTAGAGACTTCTTAGCGTTGGTTATCAAACTGTTTAATGTTTCATAAATGCTGTCCATTTAGCATTTTCATATAAGTCCTGTAAAGTTGGTGTGCCCTGTAGACCTATAAATCTCCAATGGCCCGTAAGCCGCTCTAATCTCTCTTCTTATGTCAAATTACTGTCTTCTACAAAGAAAATTTAATAACATCTTATACAACTGTTAAGTACTCTTTCTCATAACTATTTTATGTAATAATTTTGAATTGTATTATGTTCATTTATATATATTTATTCTTAAACATTATTTATAGCAACATTATTGTTGTTGATATTGTTATTATTGACATACTTATGTTTCATTACATATTTTTTAAAATATTTGTTTATAGGCTATTAGCAGTATGATTGATATTAAAATTATAATTTTTATGTTATCTGGAATAACGACCATCGAATTATTAGCGTTTCCATCCATAACAATGTTTTCTTGGATGTCTACCTTACTTTGTGGTTTACCCATTTCATTACCCCAAATTGGACCTACCATTTAGAATTAACAATTTTCTCTTTTTTTTATTTTATATAATTTCAAAGATTTGGTTTCTTGTTTTGTATAAATTTTTACAAAGTTTTCTTTTATACTGTACTTCTTACTATATGACATCTTATCTGTTTCTCTGTGTATTTCTTTAAGTATTTTACTATGATTACTACTGTTGCTGCTATACAAATCAAAATGACTACCTCCACGCTCACGCTTAAGGCCTTTGGAGCATTAGCCGTTATAGTTGTAGCTTCAGTTATTTTTGTTTGGGTGACGCCCATTTCTTTGTTCCTTTTTGTAAGTTTTTATTTCAATTTTTGTGTTTATTTTTTTTTCTTTCAATTTTTGCACTTATTTTTGGGCAGGTTGTTGTGCTTAACTCGCACTTCAAAACATTAAGTGTTCTGTTCGTACGGCTTACCCAGTCACCTCGATTTTTCTTTATTTTTGGGATTGTTACGACTGGAATAAATGGTTCTTGTGTAACCAATTTTGCTTTTAGCTTTATTGGTCTAGTACCAATATTCAGAATTTCTTGGCTTTTCTGTGTTCTCATGATTTTCTTTTAGCAACTTTTGCCAGCGTTCTTCGGCAGCTCTAAATTCCTCTAATATTTCTTCCAATGGTTGTTCCACAGACATTTAAGCTTTCACGTAACAAGCCATCACTTCGAAAAAAAAACGTAAGCAACAATAGCATCACATAATTAATTGTTAAATATTTTCACGCAGAAACAGATAATGACTGGTATTCCCTTTTTTTTATATTAATTTTAAATCTTCTTATGCTTAACAAAAAAATAACTGCTATGTATATTTCTATTTTTACTGTATTCAGAATTAATGGTTTTTTGTTTTAATCTTGGTTTAAAATTGAAAAAGTATTTTCTGATTTATGAAAAAAATAAAAAATTGTCTTTCTGATATGCTAGACATGCTGTACATTACTTTCTGCACTTTAAAAAAAAAAACAAAACTCTGTTTTTCATTTGCCAGACATGCCCATGCACTTTCTGGTCAAATTGCACAATATTATTTTTAGTTTGTATTTTATATTTTTCTACTTATTATATTTTCCTCGCATGATCATCTCCTTCTGTTATTTTGGATATTAACTTCCTTCTTAGCAATTAACCTCCTTCAGGATCGAAGTTGGCAGGTTCGCCATATAATGTTTTAATTTCTTTTATACAAAAACTATGTCAAAAATAAAACACTTCTTCTTTCTGCGTCAAGTTTATAATTGAATTTTATTTTTCATTTTCACCTCTTATAACTAAAATTTTACAATTACAAAGATTGAGTGACTTCTCAATCCACTCAATAATTTATTCTCTATCTAAACTTATTCTACTTATTAGTATACAAATCTATAATTACTACTTACATATCTACGTCACATTTTTCCTCATGCGGTCTTGAGCAGTACGTAAAAAGGAGGGGCTTGATTATATGCATGCTCCTTACTCATTGCAATACAAAACAGTTGTTTGATTTGAAATTCATTACGTTAGCAAAAAATTCAAGGCAATGACTCCAAATCAAACTTCGATTATTATGGGATCACTTACACAAGAATGCATGCATGGTCACTATTAGAGGTTTTGGTGTGCCAATTCTTGTGTACACTACAAGATGTATTACTCCCCGTTTGTTAATAAGTGAATTTACGAACAGTAATGTCGGCATTTTGGTTAAACTTTGATTTAATATAAAAATCAATATCCTCAACAGAAGTGTCCAATGCGTGATATAAAAATTTGCTTTTTTGGAAAAACTACTCTTAATTCTCTTTGATTGTTTACCTTATTCTAATAACTTCGGCATAATTTAATTGTTGTTGGAAGAAGAACTAGATGCAACAGGATTATTAAATGGATCATCACTTACCGTAGTAGGCTTTGCGATGAGGTTAAAACAAAATTTTTTAAAGAAACACAATGGACAAAAGAAGTAGCAGCATGAGGATTTAAGGTTTTAAGTAAAGAATTAGAGTCGGTGTGAGCAACGTTCTTTTTATCTTGATTGTTTATTCTTGATGATTTTCGTCTGATTTAATGGAGTCCAAACATTTTAAATCTTCAAATAGCTAGAAATTCTATCCAAAGCTTATTTGCTTCATCTTGGATTTTAAGGAAATGGTTTTTGTTTCCTTGGAAAAAACGGTAAAAAGTAACACCAATTTTTCTGCAAGAATTACAGCATCAGTGAAGGCCATTATCCTTTACTAGAGAATCGGCAACATTTACAGATAGTCCACTACATTTTACGTGACAGAGACCATTACATAACCAACTAGTAAACATCCTCTCATTATCATTAGAAATGGCACCCTTTTTTATACAATTCATGATAGTTTTAAAACAATATTTTTTGTTGGTCAGAAAAACTTTAAGTTTAGCGCAAAAGTTTAATAAGTGTTTATGTTTACCAGTGTTTATGTGACTGTAACAGCTGTCTATTTTGATGTTTGTATTAATCTGTTTGTATATTTTTATTTTAAAAAAGCAAAGGAAGCAACATCTATCTATATATATAAAAATGAAAAATGTTTGTATGTTTGTTTGTTTGTTTGTTTGTTTGTTTGTTTGTTGGCTTATAGACTCCTAAACTACTGAACCGATTTTCCTGATTTTACAGATACATCACGTGAGCCCTAAAAATAAAATAGGCTACTTATTTTTTCGATAGGGGCAGGGGAATTGGTATCCCCCATAGGATGCCAATATTAATTATCGCATATATTAAGATCCGCTGCACGCATTATGCAGAACTTTTGGTAGTAAGATCTTCTGAGCCCCAAAATTAAAATAAAATAGCAGCGGGGGAAGTGGAATCCCCCATAGGACGCCAATGTTTAACATCGCATATCTAAAGAACTGTAATAGTGAGAATGTTCAAACTTTCTAGAAGTCACTCTTATGGTATACAACACTTTTGAAAATAACAATAAAGCGGGTAGGCGCAGGGGGGGAAATACCTCCCATAGGATGCATATATTAAATATCGCTCAACTGAAGAATTATTAAAGGGAGAGTCTTCAAAAGTGGTTAAAGCTATAATTATAGTAAACTATAAATTTCAATATACAAATGGGCGGGGTAGACGGGGGAGGAGCAGTACCCCTCATAGATAGAAATATAATTAAGAGCCGCTGCACGCATTTTGTTGAACTTTTGGTAGTAGGATCTTCAGAGCCCCAAAATTGAAATAAAATAGCAGCGGGGGAAGTGGTACCCACCATAGGACGCCAATGGTTAATATCGCATATCTTAAGAACTTTTATAGTGAGAATGTTCAAACTTTGCAGAAGTCTCTCTTATGGTATACAACACTTTTGAAAATAAAAATAAAGCGGGAAGGCGCAGGGGGGAAATACCTTCCATAGGATGCATAAATTAAATATCGCTCAACAGAAGAACTATTAAAGGGAGAGTCTTCAAACATGGTTACAGCTACTACTATGGTAAACTATAAATTTCAATATAAAAATGGGCGGGGTAGACAGAGGAGGAGCAGTACCCCTCATAGATAGCAATATTAATAAGAGCCGCTGCAAGCAATTTGTTGAACTTTTGGTAGTAGGATGTTCTGAGCCCCAAAATTTAAACACAATAGCAGCGGGGGAAGTGTTACCCCCCATAGGACGCTAATGTTTAATATCGGATATCTTAAAAACTATTAAAGTTAGAATGTTCAAACTTTGTAGAAGTCACACTTATGGTATACTACACTTTTGAAAATAAAAATAAAGCGGGAAGGCGCAGGGGGGAAATACCTTCCATAGGATGCATATATTAAATATCTCTCAACTCAAGAACTATTAAAGGGAGAGTCTTCAAACGTGGTTAAAGCTACTATTATGGCAAACTTTAAATTTCAATATAGAAATGGACAGAGGAGGAGCAGTACCCCTCATAGATAGAAATATAATTTAGAGCCGCTGCACTCTTTTTATTAAACTTTTTGTAGTATGATCTTCTGAACCCAAACATTGAAATAAAATAGCAGCGGGGAAATGTTACCCCCCATAGGACGCCAATGTTTAATATCACATATCTTAAGAACTGTTATAGTAAGAATGTTCAAACTTAGTAGAAGTCACTCCTATGGTATACTACACTTTTGAAAATAAAAATAAAGCGGGAAGGCGCAGGGGAGAAAACCTTCCATAGGATGCATATATTAAATATCTCTCAACTGAAGAAGTGGTTTAAGCAGTGTAGCGAAGCGCACCGGGTTAAGCTAGTGTATTATAAAATTGAAAATGATAATCACAGCAAATTTCGAACCACCAGTACCACTGGTTAAAAATTGATGTTTGACTGTTGGCTGGCAGGCACCGCAGTGGTGCAGATGTTAGAACTCAAAGAATTCTGATGAAAGAATGTGTTGATTCTTGA
Organism: Pollenia griseotomentosa; assembly: GCA_963931875.1. Lineage (NCBI taxonomy): Eukaryota > Metazoa > Arthropoda > Insecta > Diptera > Polleniidae > Pollenia > Pollenia griseotomentosa. Next base: position 159,544,652 of record OZ007560.1, read on the forward strand.
AACATGTAAATTCAACCCAGGTTCGAGCCCCAGCACAGCCAAGAAAGTTATCAATAAATTTAAAAAAAATTTCATGTTGTAAAATTCTTTCCTTCAGTAAAAAAAAATTAATGAAAATTAAGTTTGATGAACTTAAGCCTAACTAAAAAAATTGAAATTGAAAATTAACAGTTCAACTAAATCACAATTGTTGTTAAAATAGCAGGAAGAATACGAAAAAACAAAGGAAAGGAAGAAACATTTAATGATAATTACAGCAAATTTCGAACCACCAGTACCACTGGTTAAAGATTGATGTTTGACTGTTGGCTGACAGGCACCGCAGTGGTGCAGATGTTAGAACTCAAAGAATTCTGATGAAAGAATGTGGTGATTCTTGAAACATGTAAATTCAACCCAGGTTCGAGCCCCAGCTCAGCCAAGAAAATTATCAACAAATTTTAATAAAAATTTCATGTTGTAAATCTCCTTCCTTTGGTAAAAATAATTTAATGAAAATTAAATTTGATAAACTAAAAATATTGAAATTGAAAATTAACAGTTCAACTAAATCACAATTGTTCTGTTTGTTGTTCTTGTTGTTTTTTTTTATATTTTCTGCTTTTGTTATGAATTTTAATAAAAGAGTCACTGTTGCAGTTATTGTTAGTAAGCACTAATTTTTGTTTTTGGATCGTTTGTTTTTATTGTTATGTTTTCTGTGTATGTTTTGTTATGCATTTATTGTTCGATGACTTACAATTTGAGTTTAGGTTTTTTTAATAATTTAAAAATTGAAATATTGTTTCCACTTAGAATTAAAGGTTTATTGTTATTAAAATAATATTTTGTTAACAAAAGGATTATAAAAATATGTACCTATGTTTATTTTAGAAGAATTAATTTTTTAGCCGGAGCAAATTTAAAAACATGTCTTAACAAAGATAAAGTAGTTCCATATCGTCGACAATGTTAAAATATATCGCTTATCGCATTTTTAGCTTATATATGGGACATTAATTGTGAAGCGGGCAACCCAAATAAAAAATTTTGTTGGAATTTCTTTATATTTGGCATAACTATAGTTCTAGTAGATATGAATACTGTGCTAAATATTTTTTTCTATGATGTTTTTTTGTCGAGTTACGGGGTGGTAAGTGTTGTCGTTTTCAAAAAATGTTTCTTTAATTATTTTTTCGAACAAAAAATTAATTTAAAAAATTTTTAAGTGATTCTTTAAGAAAATCGATTGATATTTAAATAAAAAAAATAATTTGAAAAAAATTTTTCTCACTTAGTCCTAATTTTTTTTAACGGAAATTAGCCTATGGTATCCTTATTATATTGTAAAAGTTTTATTGTGTGACATCTATTAGTTCAAAAGTTATGCAAATTTCTTTACACTCGTACATGTGTACTTGTACATGTGTTTATTGCAATGTTGGACCGTAAAATACAGGAAAGAACGAGTTTAAATTTTAATTTTTCTCAAAGTTATTTTTGGGAATACAAAATTTATCAATAATAAGATTTTTTTGACGTGCTAAATTCCAAATTTTTTTTTTTTTGGATAAATACACTGAAATTTATTTTTGAGGATAGCTAGTTTCTATGCGCATTTCATTGGATATATTTTTAAACATTTCAGTTCTTTTGAACTATTTCAGCGTGTTGTACTGATAGGCAAATTATAATGGCTACATTTAGTAACAAATGTTTTAATCCTTTTGGCTTATTATATTATGAAATGAAGAAACAAACAAGAAAAATTACTCATATTTAGCTTAAAAGTGGGACTATACAAAACAAAGATACGTATGTGATCTCTGCAGGAAATGACATTTAGCTGAAAAGCCCCCAAAGGCAAACGAAAAAATGATTTCGAAAACAAACTAAAGGGGTTTTTGGAGTCATATGAGAAGCTTTTCGACGTTGCTGCTTGCAAATGCACTTCATTTTAATTTTGTTCTTGTTCAAAACCTAAAAAAATTCCAATGAGTGAAAGAAGTTTTTTGTTGGATCAAAGAAATTACAGTTGATAAAAAAGAAACAGCTCGATTAATAAAACGAGAACAGAGAGTGAACTTTCAATAAGGGCAGCAAAAAAGGAGAGTTTTACTCAAGAATCCGATTCTTTCCCAGAAAATTGTGATAAAGTTTCACTGTGTGAATCTTCCCTTGAAAAGTACCTGAGAGCGGAAGCATCTCCCACTAACACACTTTCGACAGATGCACCTTCGACATCAACGACGAATCGGAATACATTGCCGTTGCCAACAGTTGCTAAGGTCTGTGATAGATACGGTTTATCGACTCGTTCTGCTGCTGCTGTTGCTTCTGCGGTTTTGACTGACTTCGGCTAAATTTCTCTGGTAATCGATAAAAATAAAATACACAAAGCTGTTTCTAAAGTCCGGAAAGAAAATTCAAAAGACATTGGAGGTATTGTTATAAAAAGCATTTACTTTGATGGACGAAAAGAAAAGACTCTGATAAGTGAGAAAATAGGGGATCGTTACCATCGCAAAGAAATTTTAGAAGAACACATCTCTATTTTAGCAGAACCTGAATCAATTTATTTGATTCACACAACGCCAAGTCATGGCACTGCAAAGGGCATTCGAACTACGATCACAACTTTATTAGAAGATAAAGGTTGGAATTTAGATGACGTGATTTGCATTGGATGTGACGGAACTGCAACTAATAACGTTTGGAAGGGTGGATTTATTCAATATTTGGAGGAGTATTTGAAGAGACCGCCACAATGGTTTGTTTGTATGCTCCATGCCAACGAGTTACCCCTTCGTCATTTATTCTTGACTTTAGATGGTTGCACTTCGGGACCTAGAGAATATTGTGGACTTATTGGAAAACAATAATAAGCTTCTTGTAATAATGAAACAAAGGTGTCTTTTCGTGTGGTGGCTGGTAATTTGCCTGACTGAACTAAGTACGGATCAAAAATTACTTTACGAGATATGTAAAGCTGTACATACTGGTTATTGTAGTCCTGACAAACCGTAAACCTTGGCAAATTGCGCACTCGAGATGGCTTACCTCTGCTCCATTAGAAAATTTGCAACTGCTTGTCAATTATGTTGTTAAAGTATACTTTTTTAAAATTTTCCTAAGCTACTCCCGCGAAGCTCTATCGAACCCGCAACCCCGGCGCTGATAGACCAGCTCACTACCAGCTAGCCTACCGGGGCACTCGCTCCGATTGGTTCCTAATCAAACAAAATACTTCTTAAAGAAGGAGCCAAACATATTTTTCATCTGATTATGTACTCTCGTTTTTTACCCGAAAACATGAGATCTGTTGTGGATTCTGTTATTAAAAGAAATGCGGAAAAACTACTTGTCAGTATGCCGTTTGATGAAAGAGACCACATCGGGAGCTGGCATTGCAAAGAATAATCAAAGCTAGAGAAGCTGAAAGAAGCACTTAACACAGAATATTCAAGCCACCAAAAATTAACTTCTCTGCTGGAGATTACACCAAAATTATTATATGGTACGAGTGTAGGGTTACAGCACCGCTGGTTTTTCGGCATATTTCTTATGAGGACTTTCAAATCATGGCAAAAGATAACCGCTTGCAAATTGTTGACTTTTCTTTTCACACACAAGCTGCGGAAAGATGTGTTAAACTGGTAACAGAGGGCTCTTAAAGTGTAACTGCTTCTAGAGATATCCTTATTAGAACCAGGTTGAAATCACGAGCAGAAATGTCAAATTTTGGTCAAAAAAAATAGTATGTTTACATTTTAAGTTTTAGTCATTTATTATAAGTATTTTCTTGTATAGGTACATTAATTAAAAATATAAAATATATTTATAAAATAAATTTTAACCCCTTTGTTTTTTTTATTATTTTAAGCTTACGTTTAGGTTTGTAAACACGTTTTCAAAAGTAGAGCCCTCAAGATGGCATTTAATTTTATTTTTGTTACTTTTACCGTAATCTGTGTAAAATTACGCAAATTTTTATACCTCTTGCGAAAGTGTAGCACGAATAACACTTTTCTCATTCAAGGACGGGACAGCGTAATGTACATAGCTTAATTGTCACTGCAAAATTTAGTTTAGATTGGGTTGCAATTTACTATCGGGTGTTTATTATATTGGTTTTTTTGTTGTATTAAAAAGCCGCATGCTAGATTATCTTTTGCAAGATGCCTTAATATATTTCGCAATCATGGCTATTATGTGGTTTCCACAATGCAAGTGATTAAAATTGTGGTTAAATTTGTATGAATTTTACTACACGTTCAATCATTTGTGTTGTGGAAAGCGCTCATTAATCCACAATTTAATTTGAAAACTTTGTTTGATTAAATGGCTATTTCATTTAAAGCGATGATAAAAAAAATCATATATTTTATTTGTAAGATCCATTTCCAAAAATAAACAAATGTAAGGAATAAGTTAACTAAAATAAGGAAACACTTTTGGCTTCACTTGTTTGCATTTAATTTAAATTAATTCACCTAATTCATTTTATACTAACCTGAGCTTGGGTAAATAGTACTCGCCTCTTTCTTCTTTGTGTTAAAGGAAATTGTAACGACTTTGCATCACTTACGGAGCAAGTTGCTAGGCTCCCCATGTTTGCCATATGTCCCATTGAACCAGCAGCAGATCCTCCCATTAGGCGTGAAACTAAAATTGTAAGATCAATTTTATTTGATATTTATTTATTAAACTATTAAATGTGTACAATTTTAAAATGTGCAAACAAACAATCTCAAAGAAAGCATAGTCGGTTAATAAGTTGTGGTTGTATTGCTTTATATTAGTATTAGTGAATAAAGAGACAAGTATTCTTTTTAAAAAAATACAAAAAATATGTAAGCATCCGCCGCATGTGCACTCGTCGCTTGATAATCAACGACTGAATTGTGTACTCTCGTGAACTAAACGAAAGAGCGTAAGGATGCGTGTGAAGAATGTGTGTGAATTGATTTCCACAATTGTGGTGTGGGCTGGACACCAATGATCTAGAATTAAATACCCAATACAACTTTTCAAAAATGTACCCTATTTGGGCCCTAGATACGGTGACTATCCCTTCTGCATTATACAGAACAGTACCGTCTTTTACAGTTTTGTTCTGTATACATTATTTTATGTTAAAACTTTAAATTGTTCTGCTTTGAATTAAATATTCTGTTTGTAATAGAAAAGCTAAAGCAGTAACATTCCTAATTTATCTGACTTTGCTTATTACTATAAACATGTAATTTTTTTTTATATTTATAGCAATAATTTGAACTATGCCGAATCCAACTAGTGTTAAAATATTTCAGGAGGCTTTATGTTAGAATTTGTAACGGTGTTAGACGTATTCAGTCAAATTTCGAAAGTACGCTTTGTATTGGACATACTATACTAAATTTCAAGGGCCGATGTTTATTTTGAATAAAACACAAACTATTTAGGAAATTATTGTAATTTTATTTTATTATGATATATTGGTATTACTCAATTATGTATGGAACAAAATATCGGCCAAATGGGCGCCGCTACCACGGCGGCAAACCTCCATCCAATGGTCCAAATTTTCGATGACCCTGAGGCATAATGGAGGTTCTATGCCGTTAATGTGCCGAATTATCTCATCCTTTAGCTCTTGAATTGTTGCTGGCCTATCGACGTACACCTTTTCTTTCAAATAACCCCAAAGAAAAAAGTCCAACGGTGTCAAATCACATGATCTTGGCGGCCAATTGACATCGCCATTACGTGAGATAACACGGCCATTGAATTTGTTGCGCAAAAGAGCCATTGTTTCGTTAGCTGTGTGGCAAGTGGCACCGTCCTGCTGAAACCACATATCGTCCACATCCATATCTTCAAATTCGGGCCATAAAAAGTTCGTTATCATCTCACGATAGCGAACACCATTCACAGTAACTGCCTGACCGGCCTCATTTTGGAAAAAATACGGCCCGATGATGCCGCCAGCCCATAAACCGCACCAAACAGTCACTCTTTGTGGGTGCATTGGCTTTTCGACAATCACTCTTGGATTATTATTCGCCCAAATGCGGAAATTCTGCTTATCGACAAATCCACTGAGGTGAAAATGTGCCTCATCACTGAAGATGATTTTCTTCGAAATTTATCATCCATTTTCATAATAAGTCTGCATAACTTTAACACGTTGTTGGATTGTGTATCTCTCCATTATTCAAATTGAGTAAGTCTGAAATAGAGAAATGTCAAATAAAATTCGGAAAAAAACTTGGCGTTTAGGTGTGGTTCACATTCAACATCGGCCCTTACAATTTAACCACCCTTTATAAAGCTGGGATCACACGATTGCCGCAAAGCACCAATTTTCACACTTTTTAAAACTCCAATCGTGTGACTGCACAACCAAATGTCTAATGCACCAATCGAGGACAATATTGTGCTTACTTCTACCAATAAAATGAGTATTTATTTATTATGCATTTTATTTTTTTATATTATTTATTTTAACAAAATTTGTATGTCCACAAGCATATGTACATAGCTGTTCAGTGCGAAAATCTTATTGAAGATATTTAATAAAACTAAGTATTTTATCAACATTTTTTATTTTTCGAATTTATTTTATGAACTTAATTTCAGTTATGTATTTTATAAAGCTTTTTTGCAATAGTTCTATTCCTTAAATTTTTAGAAATGACTTTTATACACTACCAGACTATTATACAGTAGTTTTGACTTAACTGCCTTTTATTTACGTGCACTTTCGACCTAACTGCACAAAATTGATAATTTTTGGCATTATTCTTTATAATCCCATACAAATTCCTTTTTTAAGTGCACTTTCTTTACCTGCGCATTTAAGATAAGTGCCCAAAATTTTTGGCATTCTAAAATTATTTTCATACAAAAAATTCAATTTAGCTGCACTTTGACTTAACTGCCCAAAATACATATTTTCTGTAATTATTGCTCAAAATCCTTCTTTACGTGCATTTTGTATACCTGCACATTTTTCATATTTTTGGGCAGCGTTAAAATATTTTCATATAAAACATCAAAGTTAGTTGCACACATGAAAAACTATGGTGGCCACTTTTTCACATAAATATCCAATTTAAGCTGTTTTTAACCCTAGAGTACGAACCATATTTTACGTACGTTGTAACTAATGATCGTCGATTCGACGATGTATTTTTTAACTGCCTATAACTTTGGCTTTAAAGCAAATATACTTTTTCAATTAATGTTTTTAATCATCATGGCACCTTATAAGTTTATATAAAAAAAAATTTTCGTTTTAATTCATATAGATAAACGAAATATTTAATTTTAGAACTTTTTTATTTAATGTTGCACATATTTTTGGGATCATAAAGAATTACTTATAAAATATTGTTAGGAAAACTGAAAAACTAAAAAAGAGTCAAAACTTAAAAAAGACATTTTTGGCTTTAAAAAAAATAATTTTTTTTTTTTTTAAATAACAATTTGAGCCAGAGTCACAAAGTTCAACTTTGGGTTCTCCGCATATGGGTTTTTCGCATATATCACATTTTAATTTTGACATTCGTCATTTTTTCGTATGGGCATGATATACACATATTTCATTTGTGTTTTTTTTTTTATTTTCTCCTTAGCTGGTCATTGTTGCCACTATTGTTTAAAGTAACACATTTGCAACATTTGCTCACAAAGTTTAAAAATAAAAGTCACGTTAATACTAACCATCGACGATTCGACGAGTACAAAACCAATAAAAGCAATGTTCCAGCAACGCAGTTTAAAAAACACAATTACACACAGCAAAAGTAAATCATCTACTAACAGCATATAAAATTTGAGAGTGTTAGGCACACCCATTTAAAAGTAAATTAATTAAAAGGAAGCGATGCTCGTCGAAACGTCGATCATTAGTACTCTAGGGTTAAAAACAAAAATCACAAACAAGTCAGATTGGCATCATTATAATTCATTTATTTTGTTTGAATGTACCTTCATTTATGCATATAATTTGTGGTTACAGCAACTTTACCACGATTATTTGAAATGAATAGCAAATCCTAGGCCTGGAACAAAATAAGGTAGTTGTAGTAGTATTTGAAGCTGGCGAATGCTCTGTAGCGCAACAAAGTTCAAAGTTTCGAACTACAACTACGTATTCTGTTTACACTACTTTGAAACTGCCGCTTACATTAAGGCAGCTAAATACATTTTAGATAGCTGCATTTTTGATTTACCTGCACAAAAAATCGTGCAAAGGAGATTGTGCAGCTAAGTCAAAATTACTGTATTGTATTTTCTTGCTACATTTTACCTTAGCTATCCTTTGGATAGCAATGAAGTATATTGTATGTACAGAAAAATTTAAAATAAAAAATGTCGAATATAATATAAAGTAACCTACGAAAGGAAATAATTCCCAGTTTCTATAAGTATTTTTTTTTTAAAGATGTTTGTCGTTATTATTTCTTAAAGAAAATATTTGTTAACTTAAAAACAAGAATAAAAAAATCGTTAAAGTAGCCGAGATTTTTTTATTACTAAACGATATCGGTAGTTAAATTAATAAAGTTACAGAATTTAGTTATTTAAATAATATTATTTTAAAATTTAAATCAACTAAAGCCATAAAAATATTTTTAATTTGTATTGTGAAATATAATTTAAATAAAAATATTCTCTATTTCTTTATATATTTTAAAATAGAATTTAACTTTGTTTAGAACTTCCTAACAAATAAATACGCTACCACAATAGCTGTTTTCGCAGTTGTCAAGTAAGAACAACCGTGTGACTGTGATGCGGCAATTATTGTACCTATTTCACTTTGTACCAACTAGCGGCAATTAAATTTGCCATCGTGTGATTTCAAAATATTTGATTGTTGCAATTTCATTATTGGGCGTCAATAAAGCACAATCAAAATTGTGCCGTATTAGTGCATTTGCGGCAATCGTATGATCCCAGTTTAAGTATAATAATGGGGCTTTTATTACAAAGTTTATTGATTTTAGTTCTAGTCATATAAAACTCTTTGGTCCTTATTTAAATAAAATTACTTGGTTCGCTTCAGGTTTAAGAGTATTTAAGCGACCTAAGCTTAATGATAAACCGTTCATCACGAATTCTTTTTGAGGAATTTCTAGACGTGAGCCAAGATAGCGTCGACGAAATAGCGTCGAATTTGGGAATTTAAAAACCGGGAAAACAAAATACCCAAATTAGCGTCTTTTGCAGAATAAGAACAAAAAGTTAGCGTCGAATTTAGGAATTTAGAGGGATTTCAAAAAGTAAAAAAAAGTTAGCGTTGAATTTAGGAATTTAAAAAGGGGAAGTAAAAATAACTAATATTTTTAATAAAACTACAAAAAATAGTTAACACAAATTGAAAAATACACACTTAGAAACAAAATAAGCGATGCGTACAAAAAATCGTACGGTCTGTTCCCGAGATATTTGGGTGCATCCAAAATGGTCAGTAAAAAGCGTTGCTGTAGATATTCTGAAACAAAATGAGCGATGCGTGCAAAAAATCGTTCGGTTAGTTCCCAAGATATTTGGGTGCATCCAAAATGGTCAGTAAAAACCGTTGCTGATTTATCCCATGGAACACAGGCTTTTGCACGGTATAAACTGTATACATTCTGAAAGTAAATCGCTTTCCGCACAAAATGAGCGATGCGTGCAAAAATTCGTTCGATTAGTTCCCGAGATATTTGGGTGCATCCAAAATGGTCAGTAAAAAGCGTAGCTGATTTATCCCATGGAACACAGGCTTTTGCACGGTATACACTGTATATATTCTGAAAGTAAATCGTTTTCCGGACAAAATGAGCGATGCGTGCAAAAAATCGTTCGGTTTGTTCCCGAGATATATGGGTTCATCCAAAATGGTCAGTAAAAAGCGTTGCTGATTTATCCCATGGAACACAGGCTTTTGCACGGTATAAACTGTATACATTCTGAAAGTAAATCGTTTTCCGCACAAAATGAGCGATGCGTGCAAAAATTCGTTCGGTTAGTTCCCGAGATATTTGGGTGCATCCAAAATGGTCAGTAAAAAGCGTTGCTGATTTATCCCATGGAACACAGGCTTTTGCACGGTATAAACTGTATATATTCTGAAAGTAAATCGTTTTCCGCACAAAATGAGCAACGCTTTTTGTGTTGAAAAATTTAAACTTGAAGGGGCAAAACAGAGTACAATTTTGTACTTTTGGTACTTTTTATAAACAAGTATTTTTTTTAATTTTTACGATCCTAAATTAAAATTTTTTGTTTGTATGAATTTTTTTAACTACGGTGACATGCCACAATAGAAGTACATTTAAAAAGGTTGGGTAAAAAGAAAAATTTCGGTTACTTTTTAATTAAGCTCATTAAAACTGCTAAATTTCACAAGTAAAATTAGTTGTATGCCTAAACTATGACTGGCTACATAGGTATAAAATTTTAACTTTAAGGCAAAACAGAGTAAGAATTCGTACGTTTGGTAATTTCAATAAGCACGTTTTGCCCTATAACTTAGGGAATCTTCTTATTCTCCGCGGACGTAAAATTGGCTACGGGGCTGTTTTCCCCCCTAGAATAAAAGACCGTGGAAGTAAATAAGGAAAAAGTTACGGTGCAGGAATTAAAAAAACTCAGTACCGGTGAAACGTGTTGAGCTGCTCACGAGTCATGTGCCATCGTCTAAATTTTGTACAAAAAACTACTACGGAAGTGGGTACCTACGGCAAAAATGTAGAGGTGATAGAAAAGGATACACTTGGAATGGTCTTAAAGCAACCTCCACCCTTGAATAAAGGTGAGGGATTCGACTACGAATTCTCAAATGAAAACGACAATACGGTCTTACCAAATCCCAACAAAGATGAGGTAGATCGAATGGTGGAGGAGGTGAGTGATAGTAAAGCCAAATTAACGACCACCAAAAACGGCTAAATGAGGCACAGCGAAGGAAGTTGAAGAAGATGCACCAGAAAAACATATTGAGCCAATCTCTCTTCCTTCAGATCTCTTGAGGAGCTGGATACTGCAAACAAACCCAAGAAGAAGAAGAGCTACCCGCCATCAAATAGACTGTTTAAGTCTAGTAATACATTTTTCAAAGAAGACTTTTGTCAGAATACGGCGAGAGGGGGTGGCAAAGCTAAATCAGCTATTGTGAAGGCCAACACGTCATTGAAATCAACCACGAATGAAAGTGTACCTGAAAAGGGGCCTTCTCTAACGCGGAATAGGAAGCTAAACGCTGAAAACTTTTAGAGCCACCATCTTATGCTAAAATTGTCAAGAAAAAATACCGGGACGATGTATGCTATGCAGTATACGATGCTGGTAATCCGACAGGCAAAATCCCAGCCCCGTCGCTTCTAAGGGCAAACAGCCAATAGAGAGCGTGAGCAGTGAATTCATCAGGAGTGTGATGGTCATGAGGCTGGCATTACACTGTGCTTGCACCTTGAAGAATTTAGTGGAAAGAATCCCTGGGACGGCGGTACACTGGGACTTATGAAGAGGAAAGACCTCCGGTGCTCTCGAAGTCCACAGTTTATATTAAAGGATGGGCAGCAAACCGTTATATAAGGTTCAAAATTCTTCGGGACCGCCGAAGCCGATGAAGTTTCGGAATAGGTCTAAGATCAACTGAGCACACTTTGGACCCAAATTAGCGAACCGATTGCAATTGGACACATGTCAATATCGGGATAAATAGGACATAGATCCAAAAGTGGAAACGCTTACGAATGCCTTGGTTGAACCGGGATCCCCCCACGAGAAACCGTGGGTAACAGGGAAGATTCGGGACCAATGTAATAATCTACGCAAACTTTTCCACTGGGCAAGGCGCAAGAAGGCCACAGCCTACTGGGACGAATATTATAGTAGGCTTAGGGATTTTACGAACATCACTAGAAAGGCCAAACGAGACTACTGGAAACACTTCTGGGAAGAGGTAGATAGCGTTAATGACGTATCGAGAATTAAGAAATTCCTATCAAAAACCCATGTCCGACCATAGTCAATGATCGACAAGACGGGGAGGAGATTGGAAAATTTGGAGGGGATCATGGAACTTATTATGGAATCCCATTTCCCGCCGTGAGATGCAGAGGGATGGTCGTTACGACTTAGATGATTAAGGAGCGTTGCACCATACAAGGCCGCGGGGCGGGATGGTATTTTCCCGAAAGTCCTGCAGACCGAGGCGGATTTGGTATCAAGGTGGCTAGAAATGTATTCAATGTTGCCAAAAGTAGGGAAAAATCCCTACATGTAGGGTTTTTTGCTACTAAGATAGGAGCGTAGGGAAAATCGGACAGATTTTTTATATTCGCCAAAATGTAGGTATTTTTTCTCATACAAATAAATGTTAAAAATGTTTTTTATATAATGATTTAATTGGTCACTTAAGAAAATTCAGTACAAAAGAAATACATATATTCGGCAATGTCATGGAATTCGAAATCCCGTGAAATTGAAATCGACAAAGATTTTCAATTGAATTATTGTAAAAACCAACGCAGCTTTTTCTGAATTTAAAAGTAGTTCAGGTATATAATAGGAAATATTTTTTTTTTACTTTGAATACGGAAGAATTTTCAAAATTTGTTCGATTTTAGTTTCACGTGACTATGATTTCCATGGCATGGCCGATTATTTATAAAATAGCCTGTTGCTTTTGTACCTGAATTTAATTAAAATTATCACATAAGATCACCTGCCATATTCATAAACATAATATTATTTAATTAAAAATTTACAAAACAAATTTTCTATGAAGAAGCACTATGTTCAGAAAAAAAATTACAGCAATCGACGCTAAGGATTTGCAGATATAAGCAAAAATATGCGCTGGCGTGACGTTAAAAAAACGGAAGTGGATTTTGACTTGCATTACAAACCTTTTTTAGTAAGCTTTGCACTTATATAGATATATTTTTCAAGCTATCAAATTTTAAAATCTTTGCTCATTTAAAGGTACATATGGGCATTTTCAGCGAAAAGTTTACTTTTTTTTAATGTAACACCAGAAAGCAAATAAGGTTGTATTTTAGGACCATGTTGTTCAACCGTTATCCCTTTTGTTACTAAATGTAGAGCTAGTTGCGCTTTACAAAATATAAAAAAGTAAATTATACATATAAAATTATTTGTGAAACAATTTAAAATATTTCTGGCGTTACGTTACAAAAAGTGCAAATGAAATTAGCTTTTTATTACTATTGTTTTTTCTTAGACATTAATGACTAAAACGCGTAGGGATTTTTGTAGGGAAAATTTTGGGAAAAATCTGATTTTTTTTAGTATGCGTAGGTATTTTTCAAAAAATCTTCTGGCAACACTGATTGTATATATACTCAAACCTATTTAAAAACTTGGAACGGTGCCGTGCTATAAAGCCATAGGCAATAACGCCATATGGCCTTATTTCTCAATGGAATGAGAAATAACACCATATGGCTTTCTTATCATCATCCAAGTGCAATAACACCATAATCGTTTAGTAACCAAAGTGGAAATAATGCCATAACAGTGTAATTATTATGGTTACAAATTGCCAAAAGATTGACTTGCCAATATCAAGTGTTGAAAGAATATGGTACAGTAGGTGGAAGGGGGCAGCGCGTCCGGCGGGCGATCGCAGCACACGCGGTGGGCCCGCCACAACATGTTTACAAACTCCAAAGCGTAGCCGGCTTTTGGCCGGGCGCAAGGATCTTCTCCTCTATGGTATAACAAGGAACGGCTTCGCTAACTAAAGTTTCTCTGCATAGCCGGCCTTCGGCCGGGCGCAAATATTTTCTGCTCTATGGTATAACAAATACCGGCTTCGCTAACTAAAGCTTCTCTGCTTCGGCCGGGCGCAAGCACTTTCTCCTCTATGGTATAACAAAAACCGGCTTCGCTAACTTAAGCTTCTCCGCGTGGTCGGTCTTCGTTCGGAAACAAGGCAGATCTTAGAAGCCTTACTTAGCGAAACCGGTACTTGTTATACCATAAAGGAAAAAATGTTTGTGCCCGGCCGAAGGCCGGCTATTTATTTATTTATCGGTTTCCTGCACAACAAGAACAAGTCGTATAATTCAAGTACAGGATTATAATGGTTTATAATGAATGCCATATAAAAGATTTCAATAGTTAACATTAAACATTAAATTTTAAAACTAAAAAAAATTAATATAATAAAAGTAATACATATTACAAGTTATATTAAAAATAAAAAATTTAATACAATATATAAAAATTAAACAAAAAATACAGATATAATAGCATTTAATAAATTTATCGCTAAATTGTTGGTTAAAGCTAAGCGAAAGTTTTAAATTAAAATTTCCTAAAAAGAGTTGCATTGCTATTTGTTTGTTGGTTGTTTGGCACATCGTTCCAAAGACGAGCGGCGTTTATGAAAAATTGCCATTCCGACACAAGATACTTACATCTCGGTATAATCATGTTCTTACCCCTGTTGGATCTAGCAAATTGTATAAAATTATAAATGTATTGTGGTTTTTTTGTGTATACAACTTTGACATACGTTTGAACTACGAGAGTATTTATGTGGCTTGACCAGGTTAAGTTGTTGTTGAACACTATCCCTAAGCTCTTGACTCTTGCACCATGTCGATTTTTTGACTATTTATGTATATGTCATCCCCAATAAGTGGGATAATGGATTTTTTATGAATAACTAAGCATTTCGACTTTTGTGGATTAAGACAAAGGCCATTTGCTCCTGCCCAGCAATGCATTTTGTTAAGATCATAATTAAGTTTATAGACATTTTCCCTAATAGAGTTTGCAGGACTACTTAAGTACAAATGAACATCATCCGAATACATATGTATTTTACAATGAGTAAGTTGCTGTGGTAAATCCTAAGCATAAACTGAAAAAAGGAGGGGTCCTAGCATTGGTCCCTGTGGTACACCTTTTGTAGGTATTATTGGATTTGAAATAGTGTTATTAACATGTACGGATTGACTTCTCTCAGAAAGATATGACGATATTAATTAAGTTGATTAGGATGAAAAGTTAAAAAAATTTCTCAATTTCTTGCATAAGGTTTCATGGTTTACAATGTCAAATGCCTTGGAATGGTCGAGAAGTATCACTAAATTAGTTTTACCAGTTCGCGTCTTATATTCTCAGACACGTCAACCAGTGCAGTTACACAGCTGTGGTTAGGACGAAACCCCAATTGCTTATCAGACATTAAACGATTCTCAAATTTTTGAAAGAAAACTTAGAATTGCTATTGGACGATATTCCGTGTAAGACTTTGGTAGTGGTTTAACCTTTGCGTGCTTCCATTTTGTAGGAAAGGAACTAAAAGTTATAATTGAATTAAAAAGGTGAGTTATGAATGGCAGAAGTAATGGTAAGAGAATTTAAATAATATAAGGATGTATATTGTCGACTCCAACAGCATTGGATTTAACCAATGAAAAGCAAGACAAAACCTCAACCTGGCTAACACAAGAAAACCGGAGAGAATTTTCTCGAAAACTCGAGTTATTATTAAAAGAAGTAATGTTTGGTAGCACATTATTTGTAGAAACCGATGGTATATTTGCGAAGACATTATTGAGTTCATCAGCATCGATGGTACAGCTGTTAGTTTTAACAGCTTTCCCGATACCAATGTCTCGAATAGTCATCCATGTGTTTCTAGGGTCAATGGCAGAACTAAAACGTTTAGTATATGGGCACCTTTCCACTTTTAAAAAAGACAGTCTTTGAGGCGAAGTAAGCCATACCTTTGTTCTCGGCAAGGCTGGCCCTGGAGTCCTGGTCGATACCTATAACAAGAAGAGTAACCTCAGGGTCTTCTTTCCTATGAAAGACCTCCCATTTATCCACGGCCAGTTTAGCGTTTTGGCTACCAAGAATTTAAAATATAAGCTTGTCGGTGTGTCCCGGGATTGACCCAATATGTTTTTCTGGTGCATCTTCATCATCTTCATTCGCTGTGCCCCAGATAGCCGTTTCCTAGTGGTCGACAGTTTGGCTATTCTGACACTCAACTTTTCCACTATCCGATCCACTTTACGTCCCTATTGGGATTTGGTGTGACCATGTTGATGTTTTTTGATGTTTCAGAGTCGGATACCTCACCTTTATTAAAAGGCTGAGATTGATTAAAGCCCCTCTGAGTGCACCCTCCTGCTTCACCACTACATTATTGCCGTAGGCATGTTGTATGAATCAAAAAAACAAGATTGCGCACTCAGCCGTACAAAAAAAATTTTCTACTGCGCATTTCGTCATCATAGACTAAATATGAGTGTTTGTTGCAAAAAATGTACGACACACACAAATGCACATACACAAAGTCTATTTCTACGTCACACACAAAAATAACGGACCTGCGCAATGCGCAATCTTGTCTCTTTGATTCATGGGCATGTTGTACACTTGGCATGTTTTCTGCTACGGAGGCCAAGGTATCCACCTCCATAGTAGCTTTTTGCTCCCGATCCCTGGATGACAACGGCACATGACTAGCGAGCAGAACAACACTTGCCGCCGGTACTGGGTTACTTAAGTCCTGCACCTGTAACTTTATTTTCTTTATTTTGTTTTCCATGTTTTTTGCTGTTTTTTTGTTTAAGGGGAATACAGCCGCGTATATAATAACTTCGAGAGGTTTTGATGACATTAAATATTTATCAAAGTTTTTATATGGATTCAAAAAATGAATTAACAAGGTTCCGTTTAAATCTGCTAAATTCCCATTTAATAGTAAATACTGATAAACTGAAATTTATTGTTGATGGGATAAGCTATTCCTATGCTCATTTCACTGGTTACTTAGGCCAGATCGTCAGGAAACTTGATCCAAAGATTTTAGAAAAACTAAAGATATTATACAAATAAAACTGTTAAGCGAATAAGAATTATAAACCCCAGTTTTACTTGTAGCAATCTTTGGATGAAGTTTGCTGACGATCTGGCCTAAGCAACCAGTGCATAGGAATAGCTTATCGCATTAACAATAAATTTCAGTTTGTCAATAGTATGAAATGGGAATTTAGTACATTTAAACGAAACCTTGTTAATTAAATATTTATATTCAAATTAAATTATTTTTTGTATTGTAAGTTGTTTTGTCGCGATTTCATTGATATACTAAAAAAAAGTACCAACAAAGGAGAGAGATTCAATGTAACTTACAAGCTGCCCTTCACAGTATTACAAATTTCACGTAACAACGGTATAAAATTCATTTTATACATAATGGTACGTTACAACTATGGTACATTAAATTTCGGTAAGCTTTAAAATTATTAAAACTTGTTGAACTCAATATACATCCTTGTTAACGGGTCACCATTAGCATTATTAGCTCTTACAAATTGAACTGATAACGGAACCAAATGACATGATGGGCGTTGAGGAACATTAAATGTTATATTGTTGATCCAGAGCATACGTCGCCAACTGTTTTTATATTTTGGTCTAAAGCGCAATTAGCTCTACATTAAGTAACAAAAGGGATAACGGTTGAACAACATGGTCCTAAAATACAACCTTATTTGCATTCTGGCGTTACATTACAAAAGTAGACTTTTCGCTGAAAATGCCCATATGTACCTTCAAACAAGCAAAGATTTTTAAGTATGAAAGCTTAAAAAATGTATCTAAATAAGTCCAAAGCTTACTAAAAAAGGTTTTATACAATACGCCTTGCTCAATTCGCAGTCCATCCAATTCCGTTTTTTTAACATCACGCCAGCGCTTTTTTTTGCTTGTATCTTCAAATCCTTAGCATCGATTGTAGTAATTTTTTTTATGAATATAGTCTACTTTATTAGTTTTATAAAAACCCCTTTTAAAAATTTCACTTCTTCATTTATTTTTTTTACATTTCGTGGTACAAATATAACGACACGTCAAAATGGAAATGCCCATATATTGCTTCTGCCTTCATTGGTCACACAAGAAAACCATGCAATTGCATATTGACGGTTTCCCTGATCATAAGTTTGTATGTATTAGTACGCTTTTGTTAGTAGAATACGACAGGACATCTCAAAAATCATTACAGATAAAATTCAAGAGAGCAAATCCTATGGTTTTGTATTACTATCTCTTTAGATTTAGCTGATACATGTAAAAATTCCTATTTCTTAACTTTTTTTCATACATCAAAGTTAAGGTAACTTGTAAATAAATACGTTTAATTACCTCAATGAGGTAGTTAAGCGTATTCGTTTAAATGTTTAACCCGCATAATTACCCAAAATGTTGACATTTTTGGCGAGGTAATTATCCGTGGAATACTGTAATTATTTTCCCACGTTTAGTAAAGTTGAATAGCCGTTGTATGTGCTGACGCTTGCACATAACGTCATTGCACTAGTGGTCATTAAACTTAATGGAAACATGCTGATGTTTAATTTAATAAATAAAAATATCTTAAAGTACATACAGTGTGGTTCGTAAGTATACGTACACTACAATATAAAAATACAAGGTCTGTGTTGTTTAGACAAAAACGGTCATATATTTACAAAATAAAGAGGGAATTCCAATATTCTATCACTCATACAGAAGGGCTAGTAATAAATCATTTAACATTAACAGTATTAATAACAATCAAATAAGATACGAAACTAGCATTTATGAACTGGATAGCAAGGAGCTAAATATAAGAGCAGATATTGGTGGATTTCAAACTAAAACTTTTCTTTTTCTTTGTATTTATTTTTACATTTACCTGACTAATTTTTTTTTAAACCCATAATAATAATAAAAGTAATTCTTACTTTTCATTGCAAAGGAAACACAGGCTGGTATATATATGGATTACATATTAATATAATCAGTTGTTAAAAAACAAACGAAAATGTATTATAAAATAAACTATAGTGTTCGATTATGGACTAGTGTGTAGAGAACTAATATCGCACTATTTGTTTATTTGTAGTTGAATTTGTTATTAATTAGTCTAATAAATAAAAGTTTCTTTTAAAAAAAACAAGGCCTGTGCTGTGTTTGTTATACTACACCCTCACCCTCACCCTTTTTGTTTTGGGTATTGTTAAAAATAAAATAAAAAATATATAATAATTGTGTTATATACATAAGTATAAGGATTCTTATTATTGTAGTATTTTATTGTTAATTATTAAAATTTCTTAATTATATTTATGCACTTATGAAATTATATTTATGAAACTTAATGGAAATACATATACTGATTAGGGTGGCCCTTATTTTTTTTTTTTTTTGAGAGAGAGTATAAGAAATCAAAAAAAAAGTTCTCCATAAAACTAACGGCCACGCTAATGCCGATGTTTAATAAATAAAAATATTTTAAATTACATACAGCGTGGTACGTTAGTATACGTACACTGCAATATAAAAATACAAGGCCTGTGTTGTTAAGACATAAATGGTCATATAAGTTAGCAACGCTAAGTTAACACCCATAGTAATCGACTGGAAACGGTGAATACCCATATTACGGTATCGAATTGCACTGGGATTATTGCGAAAGCTCACAAGGCGCAGACATAAGCTCAGCATTTTATATTACCTTTTTTAATTTTTTTAATATCATTGAATTTCAACTAGATTATTTTGATTGGTTGATATCACTAAAATTTTTATAAAAAGCACAAAACCTAGCTCAGCACTTTTTATTTATCAACGTACACATAGTTTATTTGGAGTGGTCAATACCACTAAAATTTTTACAAAGTCATAAAGCCTAGATCATTACTTTTCTTTGTTAGCAAGTAAAAATTTAGTGATTTTGAAATAATAAAATTCATTCTATGTTGAATCACAAAACAAAACGTTTCTTGTTTTAATTACCGGTACATCGTACCCAATTAAAGTGGAAATTGTTTTTATAAAAAAGCAAGAGTGCAAACTTGCTAACTGGCGCCCAACGTAAAAATATTTACAAGCAAAATACAAAAGAAACTTAAATAAAACCAACAAAAACCGAAATCAACAAATTGTTATATTAAAAATCTACGTAGAGAGAGACAGTGAAAAAATAAAAACAAATTAACAACGCACCAAACGTAAATAAATAAAACAAAATTTAAAAGAAACATAGTTTCCGTAATTTTAAATTACATTCTCCAATTTTTATAAAAAAAAGATAACTTAAATAAAAACAATAATTAGTATTGTGGTTATTTTGTTGAACTATTTATGGTTTTTAATCCAAATTTTTAATATTTTTAATTAGGCTAAAGTTCATTAAATTTAATTTTCATTAAATTATTTTTATGAAGAAAGGAATTTTACAACATGAAAATTAATTAAAATTCTTATTGATAATCTTTCATTCTTGACCGTGGCCGGGGCTCGAACCCAGGCCGGCAGGTTACCATGACATGTTTCGATCGCAACCACTCGATCTCCTCAGATGGATTTGCCGTTTTACACTCGCAGCTCTATGTGTTCATTTGTCCTTCAAGTTGTGCTGAAAAAGGTCAACAATAAAAAGAAAGACAAAAAGAAAAAACAAAAAATGTACTTTGGACTTCAAGAAGAATTCTTGACAAAAAGTACGAAAAAACAGAAGTAAAGAAAAAACATGTAAAATCAATTAAAATGGATAATCACTCAAAAAAGCAAACTTCGATCTACCAAAGGTTAAAATACAATTTGGTTTAAGGATTGATGTTTGACTATTGAGGTCAGCAGTCGTCGATGGCTGCGAGTGTAAAACGGCAAATCCATCTGAGGAGATCGAGTGGTTGCGATCGAAACATGTCATGGTAACCTGCCGGCCTGGGTTCGAGCCCCGGCCACGGTCAAGAATGAAAGATTATCAATAAGAATTTTAATTAATGTTCATGTTGTAAAATTCCTTTCTTCATAAAAATAATTTAATGAAAATTAAATTTAATGAACTTAAGCCTAATTAAAAATATTAAAAATTTGAATTAAATAAAAACTATTGAACCTCAAAAAAAAAAAAAAGAAAGTAGAAAAGGAACATAGTTCCTAAATAAAATAGTATAAAAGATGATACCTAGTGCCCAACTAAAAGAAGTGAAATTTATTACTACAGTAATTTTGACTTAGCTGCACAATCTCCTTTGCACGATTTTTTGTGCAGGTAAATCAAAAATGCAGCTATCTAAACTGTATTTAGCTGCCTTAATGTAAGCGGCAGTTTCAAAGTAGTGTAAACAGAATACGTAGTTGTAGTTCGAAACTTTGAACTTTGTTGCGCTACAGAGCATTCGCCAGCTTCAAATACTACTACAACTACTTTATTTTGTTCCAGGCCTAGGATTTGCTATTCATTTCAAATAATCGTGGTAAAGTTGCTGTAACCACAAATTATATGCATAAATGAAGGTACATCCAAACAAAATAAATGAATTATAATGATGCCAATCTGACTTGTTTGTGATTTTTGTTTTTAAAAACAGCTTAAATTGGATATTTATGTGAAAAAGTGGCCACCATATTTTTTCATGTGTGCAACTAACTTTGATGTTTTATATGAAAATATTTTAACGCTGCCCAAAAATATGAAAAATGTGCAGGTATACAAAATGCACGTAAAGAAGGATTTTGAGCAATAATTACAGAAAATATGTATTTTGGGCAGTTAAGTCAAAGTGCAGCTAAATTGAATTTTTTGTATGAAAATAATTTTAGAATGCCAAAAATTTTGGGCACTTATCTTAAATGCGCAGGTAAAGAAAGTGCACTTAAAAAAGGAATTTGTATGGGATTATAAAGAATAATGCCAAAAATTATCAATTTTGTGCAGTTAAGTCGAAAGTGCACGTAAATAAAAGGCAGTTAAGTCAAAACTACTGTAGTGTGGCCAATACACTGAGGAAGGAAGATATCGGAGCGGCCAATGTCCGATTGCAGAAAAACTAAAGTCAACAAAGCTACAGCAACACGACTACAGGAGAACCAAAATCAAAAAAACTACAGCAACCCGAAGAAGAAGAAAAATTGAAGAAAAATAACTTTATAACATAACTTTAATGAACAAATTACTACTTCTTATGTGCATACCATGGGTGTCAACGAGAAAAAAAAGACTATTCATATGCATATTTTATCACGATAACAGATGGTGATAGGCGACTTACATAACCTACGATTATTTGATACACAGAACTAACCTTACTGAATACGAGCAGGTGATACACGAGAACGAGAACCTTCTAGATAACTTAACAAACCCTAGAGAAGCTATCATGATACGAGAACAGAGAAAGGAAATTGACCGATTGCTAAGGACATTACGTATGAACAGAAGACATGCTAGATCGCTCGATTTCTTGGGATCCGCTTTGAAATTCATTCAGGCACCCCGGACCATACCGACATCGAATTTTTAATGACAAGGGAAGAAGCACTGGCTAGAAATAACGACAAGCAGACGGCTATAAATTTAGCCTTACAGAACCGGATAAATGACCTGACGGGCAGAATAAACCCAATACAGGATCGCATACCCAGTAACACCATTGGGGAGGACAGTTTATTCTCTTCGAACTTACTGGTTCAAGAAACGGGGAAATTATTTCATTCCCCAATGGTCTCGCCTTGTCAATAGTCTTGGCAAAGGAGAATATTGTGAATCCGGTAATCTTTGATAGCATCGACTTAGGACACACGCTCGGATCAAGAAAGGTACCCATTAGTATAAGTAATATTTTAAGATACAGTAATGTAAGTGGTTTTCAAGATGAAAACATCATTCATTACATTGTTATATTCCCGGTATTGCCTAATTTTTGTAAATTTTCAAAAATATACCCTGTTATTCATAATAACTCTATAATTAAATTAGAATTAGACCAGGCTTCGAAATGTGGGGACCACACCCTACCAATCACCGATTGTAGAAATGTCGGATCATCGAAAATTTGTCGCGCAGCCGAGCAGTCATGCGTTTCTAAACTATTAAATGACAACACGGCCTCATGTCAAACACAGTCAGCAGAACACATTCCACCAGTGCAATGGGTATCCGAACGATCAATACTCCTCAATAACGTCCACAATACCGAGATAACCGAAGGAGAAAACATCAAGGTAAACGGCACCCTGCTGGTTATATTTACCGCCAACATCACTGTTAATGGATCCGTTTATCACAATAATTATAACGGACAACGAGGAATTATCGAACCACACCCACCAAAAACACTGAAGGTCATGAGAACAAGACATGAAGTTAAAATAACGTTACCATACCTACATAAAATAAACTTAGAAACGTATGAAGTGATTTCCGGCATACAGGCACATCTGATTGCTCATAAGGCAGTCATAATATCAGTAACAGTTGCTCTACCAATTGTAGTATAGTTTACGACGCAATAAGAGATCACATACGGTTGACATGGAAAAGATTATCCAGCAGATAAGGACGAAGCAGGGGCGCTCCGACAGTTAAAAGGGGAGGAGTTAGCAACGCTAAGTTAACACCCATAGTAATCGACTGGAAACGGTGAATACCCATATTACGGTATCGAATTGCACTGGGATTATTGCGAAAGCTCACAAAGCGCAGACATAAGCTCAGCATTTTATATTACCTTTTTTAATTTTTTTAATATCATTGAATTTCAACTAGATTATTTTGATTGGTTGATATCACTAAAATTTTTATAAAAAGGACAGAGCCTAGCTCAGCACTTTAAATTTATCAACTTACATTCAACATACTTTATTTTTCGAATTTATTCTATGAGCTAAATTTCAGTTATGTATTTTATAAAGCTTTTTTGTAATAGTTCTATTCCTTAAATTTTTTAGGAATGACTTTTATACACCACCAGACTATTATATTGTATTTTCTTGTAACATTTTACCTTGGCTATCCTTTGGATAGCAATGAAGTATATTGTATGTATAGAAAAATTTACAATTATTAGCAGAGAAAACAAAAAAAAGCAATATTCAATACTTTTTCAGCAAAAAGAAATTATAAAAAAAGCAACAAAAAAAATAAAAAAGAAAAAAAAAATTTTAAGAAACGCTTTTCTTTACCTTAATATATTGATCAGTTGTGAACACAGAATAAATATGAATACAAAAAAAATCGACTAAAAGTCTAAAAATAACAACATTTCAAACAACATAAACTTTTAAATCAAAATGGAAAACAACTCACACATCCCTTAAAGAAAAGCGTGGGGCGCCCATACCAAGCTAAACATAAAAAAAAACATGACTGCATTTTAATATTTCAGACCGAAAGAAATACAACCCATCATGTTTAAAGCTACCAATTTTCAATAATTGAGCATTTTGTTTCATAACAACGCGCCCCACGCTTTTCTTTAAGGGATGTGTGAGTTGTTGTTATTTTTTGACTTTTAGTCGATTTTTTTTGTATTTATATTTATTCTGTGTTCACAACTGATCAATATATTAAGGTAAAGAAAAGCGTTTCTTAAAATTTTTTTTTTCTTTTTTATTTTTTACTTTTTAGTAACGAATAGCTTTAATTAATACATTACAATTTACATTTACATTTACGAAAATAGTTTTAAATTTAAATGAAAATATTTTTAATATTTAGGGGTAAAAACTGCAGTAAGTAAGGAATTCATTAGAAAATTTTTTTTTAGCCAGGATGAAATCTACGGGGGGCAGAATTTTTTTTGTAAAATGCTTTTTTTAGCCGCCTTTTACTTAACGCAAATGGATGCAAGATTTGATGCTGCGAAGTGAATGTAAAGAAAAGCATTTCACAAAAAAAAAATTCTGCCCCCCTAGATTTAATCCTAGCTACGCTCATGTATTCGTGTATTACCATTGGGAGTATGAATGCCTGCAAAGTTTTATGCATTTGCATTGAGTAGAAGGCAGTCAAAAAAGCATTTTATCAAAAAAAAATTTTGCCCCCCCCCCTAGACTTTATCCTGGTGAATGGCAACAAAGTTTTATCCATTTGCATTGAGTAGAAGGCAGTCAAAAAAGCATTTTACCAAAAAAAAAAAATTGTTGCCCCCCCCCTAGATTTTATCCTGGCTACGCCCATGTATTCATGTACTGTCATCGGGAATATGTATGTCTGGAAAGTTTCATCCATCTGCATTGAGTAAAAGGCGGTTAAATTAACGTTACAAGATTTGATTTTCCGAAGTGAAGCTAAAGAAAAGGTTTTAACCCCCCTCCCCTAGATTTTATCCTGGCTACGCCCATGGATTCATGTATTGTCATCGGGAATATGTATGCGTGCAAAGTTTCATCCATCTGCATTGAGTAAAAGGTAGTTAAATTAACGTTACAAGATTTGATTTTCCAAAGTGAAGATAATAAAAAGCATTTAAAAAAATTGTGCCCCCCTTTTGATTTTATCCTGGCTACGCCCATGAATTCGTGTATTGTTATCGGGAATATGTATGCCTGCAAAGTTTCATCCATTTGCTTTGAGTAAAAGGCTGTCAAAAAAGCATTTTACCAAAAAAAAAATTTTGCCCCCCCTAGATTTTATCCTGGCTACGCCCATGTATTCGTGTATTGTCATCGGAAATATGTATGCCTGTAAAGTTTCATCCATTTGCATTGAGTATAAGGCGGTTAAACTAACGTTACAAGATTTGATTTTCCGAAGTGAAGCTAAAGAAAAGGTTTTAAAAATTGATAAAACAGCAAAAAAAAAAGCACTAAAAAATGTTTTATTCTAATTCTTCCACATCAGCAAAATTATTACAATATATGTACTATCATGTGGGCTTTTATGTTTTCAAATTTTAATTTTCTACGTCGATCTGTTAAAAGCGTTTTGTATAAAGAGAAGCTTCTTTCTACATCAACGGAGGTTGAGGGTGCATATTTAAATTTGAGAATTTCATTAGAGGACAAACTTTTTACATATTCATCTTTTAACACAGTACCAGACTCTAAAATATATTTTATTTCCAAAAACTGCTGATATCCGGGATTTCTTTTTAATATTTTCTCAAATTTCTTTTTATATTGTTGGTCCTCGATCTTGCATAGTCCGTCAAAAACTGCCGATAAAGCATTAGTGCTCTCTGAAATTAATAAACCCGCAGTTTGCAATTTTTTTATAGCAACCAAAATGTTTGCAAAATTGTATTTTAGAAATGCAAGTTGAGAACTTAGTTCGGAGTTTTCAAATATTTTTTTGGATTGCACAATTGAGTCGGCATCTTGACTGTCAAGTTCTAAAACAACGGCTTTAACTTCTTCAAGATGTTCAGCGTAGTACATTGCCGCTTCTAAACAAGTACCCCAACGAGTTGGGCATGGAGGCGGTGGAAGTGCAACATTAGGATTCATTTTTAGAAAGAGTTGTTTTCTTCGCGGTGCCTGTAAAAATTTTGTAACATATATTTTTAACATACATATGTATGTTTATATTAAAAAAACGCAAGAACTTTCAAGTTCTTTTTAATACACTCTTATTCCATTTTATATAATTTTCTTATAGAATTCTGTTTAATAGAGAAATATTTTTTATAAAATTCTTTTACTACAAAAATCATATTAAAAAAACGACTTTTAAATTCTTGCGTTTTCGATTTCCAGAACACCTCTGATTAATAGTTATATTTACCTTTAAGAAAATATTTTTAACATTGGAAATCAATTTATTGACATTTTCAAAGTTTGTTCGAATGAATTCAGCTAATCGATGGATACCATGTGCAAAACATGTTAAATGAAGCATTTTCGGATACATTGCCTTTAGAGAAGATATTTCACTTAGCATATATGCAGCTGCATCCGTTACTACAAGTAACACTTTGTTATATTTTATGCCTAAATACAGAAAATTAATATCAAATCTAAACTCGATTTCTTTTCTACTTTACCATCTGGCCACAATATTTGTAACGAATCATTACAAAATGCTGCAATAGATGCGCCATTTGCCGTTTCAAGTACTTGCATGTTCAATAAATAAGATTTATTGTCTTTCAATTCTTCTAAGACTCCAAAAATAAAATTTGCAACATATCTCTGTTCGCTGTCCGTAGTTTCATCTACAGAAATCCATATATATTTGTCTTTGGCTGCTTGACGCATTTTTTCTATAGATTCCCTATACAATTCTGGTATGTATTTCTGGCGGATGCAAGTTTCAGACGGAACCGACATTTGAGAATATTTCTCAATGAAATTTTTGAAACTGGGAGAACTAACTTTTTTTATTGGTATATTGGATTCTAACAATGCTTTACAAAGATCCTTTTGAAATGTTGTGGCAGTTGGAGTCACTGGATATTCCGTAATTAGTTTCTGTGGATGGTTCTCTTGCTTAGAAGACGCCAATTGGTGTTTCCCACATCTTATATGTTGATCCACATTAGACTTTTTCGAACAATTTATTTTGCAGCAGCATATATTGCAAAAGAGCCAATTTTCTTCAATTTTAAAGACACCTTCATATATTTTTACCATTTTTAATAATAAATTTCTATTACTTTTCTCTTTCGGCATTTTTTAAACTTTTTTATTTATTTCTATTTTTAACAGCCTACTATGATTTCAGTTGATTGTTTTTAAAATGAAAACAGAGTTGCAAAAAGGTAGTAACGAAGGCGAATTCTCTTTTATAGAGGAATTCGCCTTGGTAGTAACATACGAAGTTTTTAATACAAAAATGGGAAGTCTAAACAAAAAAAACCAAAAAAAGCAACACCATTGTAAAAGAAGCAAAAAACAGCAGGTTTTATAAAAAACAGATAAAAAAAAAGCAAAAAAGCAAAAAAAGCATTTTAGTCTTTCCTGATTATTTGACACCAGCAGAATGTAATGCATTTTCTGGCACGCTACGGCCTTCGTCAGCATTCTTTGTGTCACACTGGATAGTGATACTTTATAAATTGAATGTATTTAACTCAACTATTTTAACAAATAGAAACTGGGAATTATTTCCTTTCGTAGGTTACTTTTTTATATTATATTCAACATATTTTATTTTTCGAATTTATTCTATGAGCTAAATTTCAGTTATGTATTTTATAAAGCTTTTTTGTAATAGTTCTATTCCTTAAATTTTTTAGGAATGACTTTTATACACCACCAGACTATTATTTGTTAAAATAGTTGAGTTAAATACATTCAATTTATAAAGTATCACTATCCAGTGTGACACAATGAATGCTGACGAAGGCCGTAGCAGGCCAGAAAATGCATTACATTCTGCTGGTGTCTAATAATTGTAAATTTTTCTGTACATACAATATACTTCATTGCTATCCAAAGGATAGCTAAGGTAAAATGTAACAAGAAAATACAATATAATAGTCTGGTGGTGTATAAAAGTCATTCCTAAAAAATTTAAGGAATAGAACTACATATTACAAAAAAGCTTTATAAAATACATAACTGAAATTTAGTTCATAGAGTAAATTCGAAAAATAAAATATGTTGAATATAATATATAATATAATATATAATGTTGAATATAATATAACCAAGTTTCTATTTATCAACTTACACATAGTTTATTTTGATTGGTCAATACCACTAAAATTTTTACAAAGTCATAAAGCCTAGATCAGCACTTCTCTTTGTTAGCAAGTAAACATTAAGTGATTTAGAAATAATAAAATTCATTCTATGTTGAATCACAAAATAAATCGTTTCTTGTTTTAATTACCGGTAGCCAATCGTACCCAATAAAAGTGGAAATTGTTTTTATAAAAAAGAAAGAGCGCAAACTTGCTAACTTATACAAAATAAAGAGGGAATTGCAATATTCTATCACTAATACAGAAGGGCTAGTAATAAATCATTTAACATTAACAGTATTAATAACAATCAAATAAGATACGATACTAGCATTTATGAACTGGATAGCAAGGAGCTAAATATATATATATATATATTTTTTACATTTACCTGACTAATTTTTTTTAAACCCATAATAAATACAAGTAAGAGTGCTATATTCGGCTGTTCCGAATCTTATATACCCTTCACCATTGTGCGAGCAGAATACAGAGCAACTAGACAAAAACTAAGTAATTTTTACATATAACTACATACATATATACAATACATTAAACTTCATTATAAACTAAATTTAAAAAGCGAAAACTTGAAAATTTTTTTAAAATTGTTTTTAGAACATAAAAAAATTAAAAAAAATGTTCTTTTTGAAAAACCAAGATTCGAACCAGGGGACTCACAGTTTCTAACCTTAACAAACCCCCTAGACAACCGAAACATAAAGGAACGTTGTTTAAATATCATTAAAATGAAATATGGTCCGTTTACGGTTCACAACTCAACTCAACACAGTTGAGTTGTAATTATTTTTGATGTTTTTCACCACAAAATAGCAAAGTTGTAAGCCATAATACAAAAATAACAAATTTTATTATTTGAGTTGTGAACCTTAATAGGTGGCCCATGGCCAATATTCACCAAAATAGTTTGTACCATGTATGTGTGTTTGTTTGTTTTCTTGTTGTCTAGGCACTGTTATCATACCATACATTTACATTTTTTGGCGAGTTTTAAAGTAGCAAAAAGAAACTAAAATTCCTAGTTTCTATTTGTTAAGCATTATGCTAGAATATGTAAACCAGGGGGTGGTGGAAGAGGGTCATCACATCGTTAGTCGGGTTTTTTTTGCTCATATCTCAGCCATTTATAGACCGATCTGGCTGAATTTCAATAGCAAGAAATGGTGGACTATATGTGACATAAATGTAAAACAACCTAGCCGCTATTATGTCTGGAGTCTCCGGAAAACACAAATCAAACGTAAGACGGACATCGTTAAATCAACTTCTCTCCTCATAAGGACCCAAAACCTATATATTTTATAGGGTCTAAGATCAATATTGTAGAAATTACAAACGGAATGACAAACTTATATATATATACCCTTTTCCACCTGTGGTGAAGGGTATAATAAAAGTAATTCTAACTTTTCATTGCAAAAGAAACACAGGGCGGTATATATATAATAAGTTGTAAAAAACAAACGAAAATGTATTATAAAATATACTATAGTGTTCGATTATGGACTAGTGTGTAGAGAAATAATATCGCTCTATTTGTTTATTTGTAGTTGAATTTGTTATTAAATAATCTAATAAATAAACGTTTCATATAAAAAAACAAGGCCTGTGTTCAATGTTGCCAACTTTTTCGCATGACTTCCCGCTAAATCATACCATAGAAATCGCTAGAAACCGCTAAAATTTTCATTTAGCGGGAAAAAATTAGAAATAATCGCTAAAATTTAAAAAATCTTTAAATTAATAACAAAAAGCTAATATTAGTAGTAATTTCTATCATAAATATGTGTGTGTGATACAATTGCACGTTATTTTATTTCAATCTAAACAAGTTTTACATACAAACATATTCACATTGATATATATATATATCGTTACCTGAAACACAAAAGGCCCTAAATAACCAAAAATTAAAAATCGACTTTTATTGATTCTGATGTATTGCATCAACACAAATGTCTTCAAACATTTTTGGAATTTTCATAGAAAATCCGTTTCATAAGCCCTTAATAAACCTGTTTTATTTTTATTATAACTTAGGGGGTTAGTTCTTAAGTTTATTTATTCATTTGTTCCATTAAATTAAATTATTTAATTTGAAATTTGAAGTTTTAAGAATATATTTTCTTTTTAAAATGATCCAGCCATTCAAGTCTAAACTTTTGGGCATATTTGGGCGCCATTACCTTTTCATAAGAAAAAAACATGCATTTTCTAAAAACTTTTTGTATAATATTTAGAACTTACTGCTCTGTATTTTAAAAAAACTTTTTAAAAACACAAACACACGTTCACTTAATTTATTACTTTTAAGTTTGTTTTATATAAAACTTATATTGGTTTGCTCCAGAGCCTTTATTGGTTTGCACGCATAAATTTTATAACTTTTTTACTTTTCTTTTTTCTTGATATTTTCTATTAACCGTTATATATTGGTTGTATATTTTGTTACTATGGTAAAATTACGTTAGTGACTTATTTCCAAAACTGCTATAAAGAATTTGTGTTTTTGTGCATTGTTGTTGTAAATTTCCATATAAAATATATAAATAAACAGCTGTAATATAAATACACCTTGGAAAATATACTTAAATCCGAAATTTATCAACTATGAACACGTGTGGCGTACGCATTTGATACCAAATGTTTACCCACAAACACTTTTGAAAAATCGCTAGATTTCCCGCTAACCGCCAAATCCAATTTTTCCCCGCTTTTGACACTAAAAACCCGCTA
The DNA here is from genome assembly GCA_963931875.1 of Pollenia griseotomentosa. Taxonomy (NCBI): domain Eukaryota; kingdom Metazoa; phylum Arthropoda; class Insecta; order Diptera; family Polleniidae; genus Pollenia; species Pollenia griseotomentosa. The sequence continues at coordinate 159,575,821 of OZ007560.1, forward strand.
GATTCGCGGTAAAACCGTCAAATTGGCAACAGTGCCTGTGTTGTGTTTGTTATACTTTTTGTTTTGGGTATTATTAAAAATAAAATAAAAAATATATAATTATTGTATAAATGGATATAAAGTATAAAGATTCTTATTATTGTTTGTATTTTTTATTGTTAATTATTAAAATTTCTTATTTATATTTATGCACCTATGAAATAAACTTTTTTAATTATTTTTATGTATACTTTTAACTTTTGATTTATATATCTCAATAATTATATTTAAATCATCTGTGTCTAGTATTTTATATGGACCTTTGTGTGGAGGCTCGAGTTTTTTCCTAGTCTCGGCTTTTACTAAAACTAGGTCTCCTATATTTAGTTCTATTTTATTATGTTGTCTTTCAATTTTAGTTTTATTTTATTTTTCACTTCTAAAGTTATGTCTCTTGCTTTTTGTATTGAGTAACGAAGTCTAATCTTAAGCTCATTCAAATAATTGTCTAGGTTGTAAATATTTTTAGGGTCGCTCAATTCGTCACCTGGTAGCCTAGGAAGTTTTCCATATACCAATTCAAAAGGTGTATAATTAGTATCTACGTTGGAAGTTGTTTTAAAAGCGAAAGCAAAGTATGATGTCTATTCATGCCAATTGTTATCTTCTACGAAATTTAGAAAATATTCATTAAGACCACGGTGATTGCGTTCTACTGTTCCCAAAGTTTCACGATGGTAAGGCGTCGAGAAATTCTGTTTTATTTTTAATAACACACAAATCTCTCTCATCAACTCATTATTAAATTCAGTACCTCTGTCCGTTTTGAAAATGTTAAACAATACCGTATTTTATAATAACTTCTTCCACTAGCGTTTTTGTCACTGTTTTTGGCATCTTTTGATCCTTTTGGACAAGCTATACCGTATTTCGTCAGTTCACACTGTATTGTGAGTATATATCTAATGTTTTCTGAACTCAAAACTACTTGATGTTGTATCTGTTACTGAAAAAGGTTCTTTTGTATGCTTTACTTGTCTGTTTTTTTTTTGCATGGTTCACATGTTCTTACATAGTTTTTAACCATTTTGTTAATATTTTTCAAATAGAAACTGGGAATTATCTCCTTTCGTAGGTTACTTTATATTATATTCAACATTTTTTATTTTTCAAATTTATTCTATGAGCAAAATTTCAGTTATGTATTTTATAAAGCTTTTTTGTAATAGTTCTATTCCTTAAATTTTTAGGAATGACTTTAATACTCTACCAGACTATTATATTGTATTTTCTTGTTACATTTTAACTTAGCTATCCTTTGGATAGCAATGAAGTATATTGTATGTACAGAAAAATTTACAATTATTAGACACCAGCAGAATGTAATGCATTTTCTGGCCCGCTACGGCCTTCGTCATCATTCTTTGTGTCACACTGGATAGTGATACTTTATAAATTGAATGTATTTAACTCAACTATTTTTAACAAATAGAAACTGGGAATTATCTCCTTTCGTAGTTTACTTTATATTATATTCAACATTTTTTATTTTTCAAATTTATTCTATGAGCTAAATTTCAGTTATGTATTTTATAAAGCTTTTTTGTAATAGTTCTATTCCTTAAATTTTTAGGAATGACTTTAATACACTACCAGACTATTATATTGTATTTTCTTGTTACATTTTACCTTAGCTATCCTTTGGATAGCAATGAAGTATATTGTATGTACAGAAAAATTTACAATTATTAGACACCAGCAGAATGTAATGCATTTTCTGGCCCGCTACGGCCTTCGGCCTTCGTCCTTTCGTAGGTTACTTTATATTATATTCAACATTTTTGATTTTTCAAATTTATTCGATGAGCTAAAGGAGATAATTCCCAGTTTCTATTTGTTAAAAATAGTTGAGTTAAATACATTCAATTTATAAAGTATCACTATCCAGTGTGACACAAAGAATGCTGACGAAGGCCGTAGCGGGCCAGAAAATGCATTACATTCTGTTGGTGTCCAATGATTGTAAATTTTTCTGTACATACAAAATATACTTCATTGCTATCCAAAGGATAGCTAAGGTAAAATGTAACAAGAAAATACAATATAATAGTCTGGTAGTGTATAAAAGTCATTCCTAAAAATTTAAGGAATAGAACTATTACAAAAAAGCTTTATAAAATACATAACTGAAATTCAGCTCATAGAATAAATTTGAAAAATAAAAAATGTTGAATATAATATAAAGTAACCTACGAAAGGAGATAATTCCCAGTTTTTTTTTGTTAAAAATAGTTGAGTTAGATACATTCAATTTATAAAGTATCACTATCCAGTGTGACACAAAGAATGCTGACGAAGGCCGTAGCGGGCCAGAAAATGCATTACATTCTGTTGGTGTCTAATAATTGTAAATTTTTTGTACATACAATATACTTCATTGCTATCCAAAGGATAGCTAAGGTAAAATGTAACAAGAAAATACAATATAATAGTCTGGTTGTGTATAAAAGTCATTACTAAAAATTTAAGGAATTGAACTATTACAAAAAAGCTTTATAAAATACATAACTGAAATTTAGCTCATAGAATAAATTTGAAAAATAAAAAATGTTGAAGTTAATATATTTCCAAATAAATCGCTGTTTTAATTTAATTAATGTCTTTCTTATTCCGAAATCCCCACTATGGTGAGTTATGAAATTCTTCTATTAAACAGGGATCACACGATTGCCGCAATGCACCAATTTTCACACTTTTTAGTACCCCATTGGTATGAGTGCACAACCAAATGGCTCATGTACCAATCGAGGACAATATTGTGCTTACTTTTACCAATAAAATGCAACCCTGGTGGGGCAATCGTGTGACTGCATAACAAAATGTACCAATATTTATTGCGTTCTTGTGTGGCAATCAAACAACACAATATGCGCCAATATTTACCTTATTTAATAAATTTATGTTTTTTGTATTTCTTTTAGTAAGTAATGAAGATAAATATGTTGTTATTTATTATGCGTTTTAATTTTTTTAAACAAAATACATATGTATGTATACAAGCATATGTAGCTGTTCAGTGTGAATATTTTTATTCAAGATATTTAATAAAACTAAGCTTTTTTTCTTTTACAGATATTTGTCGTTTATATTTCTTTTAGGGCCATTATAACAACTTACAAATATTTATTTTTAGGATGCTATCTGACAGATAAATAGTTTGTGGTTATTACAAGTTAACATTAACATGAAAAGTGACTGATAAGCTAACATCAGGTTTGTCCTCATGGTAACTTTACAAGTGAACTTTAAGAACTTGAAGATGCCATATTTTCTGCTGAAGATATGGTAACTTCAATGATAGTCTTAAATTTCTCAACTTTTTCAAAAAACACAATTTAACACAAAAAACAAAACAATTTACCATTAAAACCAAAAATAAAGCTCAAAAATTTACTTTTGTTTTTAATTAATAAATAAAACAAAACTAAGTCGTTGCCACTACGTATTTTAAACAACCAAAAGTAGTCGGTATATACTGCAATGTTGCCACAGTATGTTAATTACATTTTTTATTTTATCGGACAGTTGTAATAATGGAAAAAACTTATTGGTCACTTTATCGTTCAAGATAGCTATTGTTCACGTTAACTATCCGCAACTTTATCATTAGGTTGTAATAATGGCCCTTAAAGAATTTGTTAACTTAAAAACGAGAATTTTCTAAAGTAGCCAATATTTATCTTTACCCTAGGTCTACACTAAAGACAAATTTCTCAGCAAGTTGGCAATAACGTCGGCAGAATAATAGAACAATATTTCTTATTGCTCAGGCATGGGAAACGTATTTATGTTAACCCATAATTTGCAAAAAGTCAAGGAAGAAGGTGCAGTATAAAAACTGGCGCTATCTTGCGAAAATTATTTTTATTAATATAAATTCTTTTTTATTATACTTTATTATTTAAATGTATATTAATTTGTTTAAGCTTGAGGTCTTTTTTCTATATACAAATATTCATTTTATTAACATTTGTTTTGTTAAAGTAAAATTAATATTTTTTATATAAAAAAGAACTCAAACTTAACCAAATTAAAATAAATTTAAATAATAAAGCTCGAATAAGAAAAAAATTATATTAAAAAAAATAATTTTTTGTAATTTTATTTTAGTGTTTATTAAATTCTTTTACTACAACTATAATTTGCTACCATTTCACAAATTTAGTTTCTCTCACACAATTTGCTTCTATTTTTTTCGCTTCTTTTTCTCAATTAAAAACCAAGTTTGACGTTTTATGTTAGCAATAATTGTCAACGAAAATGAACTAACATTATTGCAACATAAAATGCCGGCAATAAATATGTACAAAAAATTGCTGTCTGCATTAAAGATAACCTAATTGTGACCTTTACTGCAATATATGTCGCAATAATTATCTCTGGTATAGACGGGTAGTTACTAAACGATTAGTTACTGATATTTAAATAATATTATTTTGATTCTAAATTAAAATCAACTATCGCGGTACAAATATTTTTAATTTGTGTTCTAAAAGTTTGAATAAAAATATTCTCTATTTTTTTATATATTCGCATACAATTTTAAATGAAACGAATTTTGAAACAGAGGGTTTTTCATACAAATTTTCTATTTTATATTTCGAAGTTCATATATTTTTCTTAAAAAATTTTAAATAAAACTATTCAACTAAAATTTAAGTATTTAATAGAATTTTTTTATGAACAAGCCAACTAGAACTTCCAAAGAAACAAAAAAGCTGCCACAACAGCAGTTTTCAAGTTAGAACAATCGTACCAACTAGCGGCAATTAAATTTATATAAAACAGGGCAATCGTGTGATTTCAGATGATATGATTGGCGCAATTTCATTATTACTCGTCAATAAAGCACAATTAAATTGTGTCATATTGGTGCACTGTTGTTTTTTAATTTATTGTATTTTTCTTTCAATTTCTGAACCGGTATATATTTAAAAATTTCATCATTATCATATAGTACGTACTTTTTATTTTTCAATTTCTTTATTTTCAATAAAAGCCTATCCATAAATGTTTCTGCAAACATTGGATTTTCGCTTCTATTGCATAACATGCGTGTAATTTTATTATTATATTCATTCTGTAGATTATTGTTATCATTATTCTCACATACAAATTGTATTCTTGGAAGCTTTTTTATATCATTAATTGATATACATTCCCACATATGGATGTGATCAGTCTCCTGTTGAGATATGTAATTTTTTTTCTTGTTCTTTATTTCAATTTCATCTTCTTTATTTTTAGTATTCTTAATAAGCTTTTGCATCAATACAGAGGCGAATCATTCCTTTTAATATTTTTGAGTTCATTTCAATACGAGATAAAGCATCTGCGTTAGTGTTATTTGCTCCCTTTTTATATATGATATCAAAGTCATAGTCTGATAGTTCAAGTCGAATTCTGGTCAGTTTTGAGGATGGATTTGTATGCGAAAATAGTGCAATGAGGGGTCTATGGTCTGTTACAACAGTGAATTTTCTGCCACATAGTTATGGTCTAAAAAACTATATGCCCTAATGGATTCCTAATAATTCTTTCTCAAAAACTGACTTATTTCTTTCATGTTTATTTAAAGATTTGCTTGCATATGATATAGGCAAGTCGTTACCAATTTCGCCTTGTGAGAGTATTGCTCCTAAAGCTACGTTTGAGGCGTCTGTGGTCAGTACAAATGGTTTATCAAAATCAGGGTTTTGTAATAAAGGTGGGTTCTTTAGTCTGTGTCTTAATGTGTCAAATGCTTTTTGGCAATTCTTCATTCAAATTTGACTTTCTTCTTCAATAAGTTGCTTAGGCATTTTGCTATTTTAGCAAAATCCGGACTGAATCTTCTACAGTAATTACAGAAGGCTATGAATCTTCTAACTTCATCCGAATTTTTTTGAATAGGATACTGATCAATAATAATTTCATATTTTGTTTGATCGGTTTTAATACCTTCTTTTGTAATCATAGATGGGGGTAGTGCACTCATTTTGCAATTTCAACTCACACTTAGTCCCAATTTCCACAATGCAAGTCTTATTAATAAACTTATCACATTTTCTTCTTTGAATCAGCTTCGGTGTTTCCACGAGTCAAGTCTTATTATTTATCTGTTATTCCATTTGTATGAATGTATATGTGCGTTTTGACATTTCGCTTAAAACATATTTCTTATTAAAATATATTTAAATTCAAATTCGTGTTGAATATTTTAACAATTGTTTAGTTTAAAATTAAAGTTGTGTAAAATTTGTGTTTTAATTTTTAATAAAATTTTACATACAAAAAATCACACACGCTGCGAAATTAACTTTGTACAACGAAATTAAATATGAAAGATAATTGTCAAAATAGACCTGCTGAAAATTACGAATGAGAAAACAAAGCGCATATGACGAGTACAGCAAGCTGGGTACTCGTTTCTTTTCCCCTCGTCACTCTCGCCTACAAAGTAGCAAGCTGATCAATAAGACTTGCATTGTGGAAATTGGGACTTAGTGATGGTGCAAAAATATTGCAATCATTTTGTTGATGTTGAGTGATGAATTGAAAATGTGCAGCCTCACTTAACATGGGTGATAGTGATGTTAAAAAATTTTGCACTCAAAAAAAAATTGTTTTTTTCTTCACTCATTTGAGTGCACCTAAAATTGTTGCACTAAAATTAAAATAAAAAACTTGTTTTTTCATGATTAAAGCCAATAATTATACCGTTATTGAAAAAATTTAATTTGGTTAATGTTCTTTGCTTATGCATATCCTCCAAAAAGAAATCAAAAACCATGCACATACAAAGTTACATTTTTTAACTTTTAGTGATACAATATTTGTATGCAGCTTTTTTGATTGCAAGTCCAAATTTTGCACTATTTGAATTGAGTGCAGATTTTTGCATTAAATCTGCGTTGAGTGATAGTGAAAAAATTTGCAATGTCACTAAAAAATGTTTAGTGGTAGTTAAAAAATAACAATCATCACTAAAGCTGATAAAAAAGAGTGCAAACTAATTTCTTTGCAGTTTTATTTAGTAATAGTGCACTGCTGCTTTAAATCAATATTTAGTGCACTACCCCCAACTATGTTTGTAATAAGATGACCTAAATATCAGACTTCTGGCTTTAAAAAGCAAAATTTTTCTGTATTTAACTTTAAATTGTACTTTAGTCTTTCAAATACTTTTATGAAATTTTCATTGTGGTGTTTCATGCTGCATCCGAAAATAATCATATCATCTACATATAGGAATGCTTCAGATTCCAAACCAGACAATGCTATGGTTAGCATTCTCTGACAACGGTTTGACGATATGTTCAGGTAGTCTATTGTATTAATAGTGACCGCTGTTAGTAGAAAATGCTGTAATTGGTATTGATGCTGTATCTAGTTCTATCTGATGAAAAGAACTTGTCATATAAAGAGTTGAGAAAAAATTTGCTCTTCCTAGTTTGTCTAAAACAACTTCTTGTCTTGTTAGGGGAAATTTGTCGTTTACTACCTTATCATTCAATCGTCTGTAATCTACAACTAAACCCCATTTCTTTATGTCATCTTGTCCTTTTTGAGGAACCAGTAATAAAGGAGAGTTGTATGGCCTAATTGATGGCTCTATTATATTTTCTTGTAATAGTTTCTTACTTGTCTGTCTATTTCATTTAATTGTGATAATATTTACGATACATTTTTATGTATACTGTGGTATTATCGTTTAGTTCTATAATTTGTTTGTAAAAATTGTTATTGGGTAAGGATTCTCCCGCTATATGAAATATTTCTTGATATTGTTTGAATATGTCGTATAAGGCTTTCTGTTTTTCGTTATCAAAATCTTCGAATTAAATTGTTTTTAGTAATTTTTGAAACCTGTTTTCTGAATAATGTTCGTCATCTAGATGAGTGGTTCTATAAATGTTATAGTATTGTAAAGGTATCGCTAGGTTGGTGTTTCGAATTTATTAAGAATTTTAATTTGGCGATTACCATTTTTGGTATTATCGTGTTCGCAACGATAACTCCGTTTTCTATTTCTTTATTGTATACTACATTATCTTCACCTATTTCAATATTGATTTTTACTATTTTTTCACTTATTTTTTGTATTAGTTTCTATATGAATTGTGATACTATCTTCAATTATATAAGCACTTATAGTTTGTGTATCGTTGTTTATTTTATTTATGAAAGAAATCCATTCCTAAAATTCCGTCTGTGTTTATTGGAATGTCACTGTTTACTACGGTTTCGGTAATCAGGTTTTTTTTAAGATGAATGACTGATTGGGCCAAAGCATCCGATCCTGGTGTTGGGGCTGCCAACATCACATCCAGGCATGCTGGGGTTATACCGCCCATGGTCGGTTATGTTATTGGCTTTGTTGGTTGGCGCCAATTGCTCGCCACGACGTTACAAGGATCACAGGCAAACTCGGGATTTGGTGGGAGCTCGAAAGACCCTCCGAGACTCTCCCCTTGTAACCGCTGACTGTCCGCGACTGCCAATGGCAGCTACTCCACATATCTGCGGAACGTACCACTATCCGCAACCTGTGACGCGTCCGGTAGCACGCAGCTATGCTTCCCATAAGCAGACAATATTTTATACATCATCATAAAAATAACAATGTATAATATGCTATCGGCAAGAGTCCTATGCTCCTTGCAGGAGCATAGGAGCATATACTGTTTACTAGGTAAAATTTATGTTTTAAGCAATGTTCTCCAAGTACTGCTTCTAACTCAGTCGATCGAAGAGTCTCTGTATAGTGTTTGTTTATGCCATTCAATCTAAAAATATCTTGTTCAAATACATTATATCCGTGTATAATATTTTTTTTGCAAAGGGATATACCAGAACCAGTATCTATTAAGAAAGTCAGGTTTTTGATATATAGATATATAAAGTTTGAAGTGTTGGGATTTATTGTGTGAACCTGTCACTTTCCCCTTCTGGAGATTCGTTCGGAATCTCTACGGTTTCTTCGTTTCCCTGTCGATGTATTGTGCATACGTTTGGGTGGTTATTTCTTTGATTTGTATGGTTGTTATTGTTATAGCTGTTCCTATTATTTCTGTTGTAAGAATTATTTGTGTTGTATCTACTGTTGGTATTATTTGGACTCCTATTATAATTATTAAAATTTATACTATTATTGCTGTTGTTAAATTATTGTTGTAGTTTCTGTCATTTCTGATGAAACTTTGTCTTTTTTGATTGTTGTATCTATTATTGTTATAGTTGTAATTGTAGTTACTGCGTCGATTTCTGTCATTTATATGAAAGATTTTTATTGTATTTGTTGCCTGTAATAGTCTTTCCTGTGTGCTAGCTATTTCAAATGCTTGTGCTAGCGATTTAGGTTGCGCTGCTATTACTGCTGTTCTTATGGTCTCTTGTAAACCTTCTTGGAATATTTCAAGTGGTAATTTTTCGTTCATCATTCTAATTGTAGAGCGTGCTACTTAATTTGAACTGTCTTTAAGATCACTGAATTGTACTATGGTTAATTCTGAAATAAATGTGTTTATTTTTTCTATAAATCTTGACACATTACCTCTTTGCTTAATTTTTCTAATTTCCGAATGAAGACTACTGGCTCTCTTTGTTGACTTGAAATATTTGGATAGCAATGATTTTAGTTCGTTAAATGTTTTTGGTATGTCTTGTGTCATTAAAATACTTCTAAACCTTTTCGCTTAATTCCATTGCTGTAATATAATTTATTAAGTTATTTTTCCCTTGTTCGTTAGTTTCATCGTGAACCATTTCAACCATTGATAGAAATATATCGAGGTGTGTAGGTTTTCCGTCAAATATACGAATTGAGTCCGAAGCTTTTATGCTATCAAAATTCAACATGCTTAAGCTATTTTTATTTGAATTGTCTTTAACGTTCTAAATTCTTTAATTTTTCGCTGTCTAAGTGGATTTGAAAAATAGCTTATTGGTTTTCCAAATTGTCTACTATATTCATTGATTAAGAAGTATTTTTCTTTTATTGTTTCTTCTGTATATTTTCTCCTTTTGATTATTTAGCGTTTATAATTAACATTTGCAGTTCTCCAATAATTTTGTCCATAAGTATTAACAGTCTAATTTATAAACGCATCATTGCAGCTTTATAAGTCATTAATAAGCAAAAGTCGAAAAAAGAGTATTTATAAATGTTTAATAGCCTATTAAACGTTTAATAAACATATCATAAATTTGAAATATTTATTGTAGCCTTTACCCTACTTTAAGCGTTTAATAAGTTGACATTTCAATGTTTGTAAAAATAAAATTTTAATAATTGCACGAAAAATTAAACATTTTCGTCTTTTTATTTATTTTAATAAAAAGGTTTAATACGCATAAAATTTTTTTCTCTAGAAAAACGATAACTAGTGTTTGAATTAATTTTAAATATAAACTGCTCGATAGATTTTTTTTGTTAAAATAATGTGGGTCGCTAGATATGTTTTCTGCTGAAACTTAAAGTCGTTATAACTTTTTGCATAAAATATAAAAAGCTATTAAGATTTATTTCAAATATTGCAAACCTTTTTTAACCATTCATTACACTTATATTTTAAAATGTCTTTCAAATAGGTAAAGTATTTCTTAAAGCAACCACAAAGTAGAAACCACATAGTGTATCGTCTGTTGGTTACTGGTTTGCCGCACGGAACAAAAATGTTTTGTTCTACATGCTTTGAATGGAACATGCAGCACAGCAATTACAAACAATAATATTTTAAATTTTGCATCAAAAATTTGCTTCATAGCACAAAAAGTGACGAAAGAAGCAAAACAATGTTTAGAGAACTGTAATATATTCGAGCTATCAAAAAAGGGATTAAATGTTTAAAAAAGAGGGCGCTATTATTGTTATATAGAATTGATTTAAAACTAGTTTTTTGTAAAAATGTGTCCACCAGAAACCTCCCGACGAAATTAAATTTATAGCTTTATAAATTTATTTCAGCAATTACCACAAAAGCGCTTATAACAAATTAAATTAAAGTTAAAAAAACAATTTGTAGATTTACTGCCGTATTTTAAATGAGTCAACTATTAAACTTGAAAGCGGAGAGTTCAAAGGTATTTTGTTGGGAGACTCAGGATATAAGCTGCAGACTTATTTATTCTCCCCACTATCCAAACCACAGAATGAAAAGGAGAACAAATATAATGCTGCACAGATAAGCACTAGAAACTCTGTTAAACGTTGCTTTGGGGTTTGGAAGCAACGATTTCGCTGCTTGTTAGATGGGTTGACGGTTTATCTGGCAAAAGGGAAAACATTGATTATCGTCCTAGCAGTACTTCACAACATTGCTATTGAGGAAAATGATATTGTTCCAGGTAAAAACATTTTAACCTTAAATTATATGTGTTATATGTGGCTAAAAATGTTTTGTTAAAACTTAGGAGGTTTTATTTTCAAATCATCTGCGTATAAAAAATGTATAATAAAAATTGGTTAAATTATTCATTAAACATAAAGCTGTATAATCTTTTGTGGAACCAACAGAGTTTGAGCAGTAAAATTTTGATATTGCGAATAAATGATTTACATATTTCGCTTCTATTTTAATATGTAGTATGTATTTTATTAACAAAAAAAAAAAAACATAAAGTTATTTTAAATATTACGTTTTAAAAAACAGAAATTCATTTTAAATTGAAAACAAAACAGAAATTCACTTAAAATTCGTTCGTTGTATGATCTCGTATTGTTTAATCCCCAGTTGTATGCATCACTATTACAAAAATTACAATTAAAATAACATGTTGTTGCCAACATAAAAATACAAAAGTAATATAAACGTTTAATTGTTAATCCACTCCTATTAAGCGTTTATAAATCTGACTTTTTATTAATGGCTTATAAAACAAAAAGTGTTTGATAACTATTGTAAGCATTAAAGCTGAAACAAGAAATTTTTATAAATTAGACCGTAAATATATTTAAATATATATATATATTAATTTTTTTTTTTTATTTTATAAATTGTTTGTTACTGCATTACTACTTCGAAAGTTTATAGTCTTCGTTTCTCCAGCCTTTCTTCTTTAGTGCGTCTAATTCTTTTTGTCCTTTTTGTTTTTCGCCTGTCTTCGCCTACATTCATCTAATGTTATTCCTTCGGGGTCGTTATGTATTTTGGAGGTTGCTCTGAACTTTAGTTTATTGGAAGTGGTACGTATTCTTGCCACTTTCTGAAGATGGTGTCTAATTCCTTTTTTGTTGTCATTCAGTATTTGTTAATATGTCGATGTTGCAGGAATTATATTTTTTTAAAGGTAGGATGGCAGTATCCTAAATTTATTTTCAGGATATTTTTTTTTGTTTTGGAAAATCCTTAGCATCAAATCAAAGCAATTTTATTTTATTTTTTAGTAAGGATAATTTTCCCTTTAAGGATAAACAATTTTAGCGTTAAGCAACGTTCAATAGCCGTTGTATGTGCTGACGCTTGCACATAGCGACATTGCACTAGTGGTCATTAAACTTAATAAAACTATG